>CM030364.1:271952318-273152318 GCA_017893485.1 Hemerocallis citrina | reverse complement strand
AGCAAATTTTTACAGCTAGCAGCATTTTTCGCTGCTCATTGTCCTGAATTGGACTCGGTGTTTGGGCTACAAAGTTGCTTCCAAATATTATGAAAAAATTCATGGATGCTCTAAATACATAGAAGAATAAATTCCCTAAATTTGAGCCCCAAATTTTGAACCGTTTGAGAGCAAGAAATTCCCAAACCCACCCTCACAAACATGCTTCTTAACAAAAGTTCAAGAAAAATTGTTCTTACCATACAACCATCTTTTTCTTAGCATGCCACTATTTTATACATAACAATAAAAATTTCTCTAACTATTTTCATATGCTAAAATTCACATACACATCAAAAACTAAATTTGTAGAGTTAAGAGAAATCACCCACAAGTTGATTGAAGAAATGAAGAACCCCTTGCTTCTTGCTCCTCCTTTGCAATTCTTCTTCTCCATATCATCATAGTGCTTTCCCCTTCAACCTACAAGATAAAATCAAAATCTCTTTCTCTCTTTCTTGATAATAGGAGAAGTAGGAGAAGTAGAAGAAGATGGAGGGTTGGGTTTTGGATGAAGTAAAAATGGAGAAGGGAGATTTTTGGATTTCGGCCATAGGGGATTGGGTTTCTTTTCTGCTGAAAATGGGAAGGAAAGAGAGAAGGGTAGGTCGGTGGATGAGTGGGAGAGAGAAAAATGAGACAAGGAGTAGGGATTTTGACACTTAAATCCCTAGAAGTTTCAAATATTGCTTGGATTTGTTTGCACTAGGAATAAATCTCCACCCTAGGTTTTATTTGATCATCAAGATCAAAAACGAGCACTCTTGGTGTGTGTGATTCCTACACATCCTACCAAGTATACATGTAATTATATCATATACAATCCAATCACGATATACATATATTCATATATGTATATGTACCTTCATATACAAAGAAAATATTTATTTGTAAAATAAAATATAAGATAATATGTTATAAAAATATTATTTTTCAAGAGATTGTCTCGTTAGAACAATCGGAACAATACACACAATTTAATTGAGAAGATATCCCGAATATACCTCATCGGGTTTAGAATATGTAATATATCTGAAATTTATCAATTAAAATCAGTTGTTATTAGAAAAATACATAATCGCGTGCAATTCTCAACTGTGCACGGATTACAATGCAAAATAGCCATATGCTATTTTCGGGGTATTACACCTGTTGATGTTGTTGAGACGATCTTCCATCTCTCGGAGGCGGCGAAGGACCAAGTTGTCCCTCTGGTCGGATCTGGCTGACCCACTGGACCCTCCTTCATGTATGGTTGCGAGACTGTGACTTTTTGTTTGTCAGCCTCTGTTTGGGGCGACATTCAGGGCTTGGAGGATTTGACTTTTGAAATTACTAAACTCCGCTTCGGTGACGGTTGCATGTTCATCTCCATTGGCCCTATGAACTAATCGACTAGCCACGGTGTAGCACCCCGAATTTCTAATAAATAAAATTAGAAATAAGTTGCATAATTCCCAGCATCAACTTCAATTGCAATTATAAACATAGTACAAACACAGGAAAAATTAAAAATTTTCATTTCATTAACTCTCTTACAAAGCACATTGGAATTTAAATACTTTGAATTATAATTCATTTTGCAACACAGCAATATTTAAAACTACCATAAATACAATTTTTTTTACAATCATTCCTTTTACAAAATATGCATAAACATTAAATATTCTCCCACATGCTCTCAATTCCATGCTAATGGTACCTACCTGTAAAACATGGAACTAGAGATATCCCTAACCCCCAAAACTATAGGGGTCAGCCATAACGGAAACATACAGAATAAAATCATAAGTCAACAAGTGAAGCTAGACTAAGTGTCAAGTGTAAGAAACAAAGAAATAAAACAAATCAAGAAATCCACAGCACATGATGATTACTAATGAATACTTGTCGGATTCTATGCATCTCATTCTACATAGGTCCGGTGCAAACCCTTATCGTTCTCCACTTTATAGGGTTCAATCCCTCGTCATGCAACTAATCCTACTACGATGATAGAAACAAGATCTAGAATACTCTGCGAATAGGCCTACGTCCTGGTATCTACCTGCCAGACTAGCACCATCGATGCGCAAGCATCATATAAGCATTTCTCTGCCATGTACCCCGCGAATAGGCATGCCGACAATCGATGCACAGATACACTATACATTCCGTGAATAAGCTTGCCGACCATCGACACGTGAATATACCGTACGTTCCATAAATAGGCCTGCCGAACATCGACATGCGAACATACCAAAACCATCTCACTTCTAGACATTCCGCAAATAGGATTGCCGACCATCGACGCACGAACATACTAGAGAGACACAACAAAGACACATCCCCGAAATACATCCATGCAACTGGCAACAGAGCTCATACTTATGTTTTCCAAGATCTATCACATCTCCACTAGTGTCTATCCTTATGTTCGTTATTCTTAATTACATTACATCCCCCCTAGAGTTGATGTAACTAGCCGGACTTAGCACATCTATACCAAGAACGAAGACCCCAACTGGTCAACTTCCAAAAAGATCTCATCTACCGGTACACAAGGGTCCCACTCAACCTCTAGAGTTTCATAACTCAAAATATCATCAATAGTCTTTCTAGGGTCTACATCATAACTCTAAGTCTCAAATCAAACCCATCTTGGTTTTTATTATACAAAAATACTCTTCATTAGTCACATTCTTATAAACCAACCAATGTTGCCATGAAGGACTCTTTCATACATGGTAATATATTCAACTTACGAAATTCCTTAAAAATCAACTTTTAAACATCACTCACCATTTATTTGTAAAGTTCCATAAATTCAACTACAATTTCATTCGACCAAAACTGAAGTAAATCTCTTAAAAGCAGAGAATTTCATCTACAAGATTTTTGATTTATTTACCACAATCCATTATTTCAGTGCACCAAAAATCTAAATTAGAATTTCATCAAAATCTGAAAGTTACACGTTTTCATTCTTCGAAACAGTACACTTCAAAATCATTATTAAATTCTGAAAAAGTTTCATCAAGTCCAACACATATCAAGGAACTCGCCATAAAATATGGACTCAAATAAATTTATTTAAAGGGTTCATATTTAACAAATTCTGAGAACTATTTTTTATTAAAATCTGAAGGTTACATGTTTTCGTTTTTAAAAACAGTACACTCTAAAATCATTATTTAATTTTGGAAAAATATATTTAAGTCCAGCATATAATAGGGAACTCATCATAAAAATTTGAACTCAAATGAATTAATTCAAAGGGTTGATATTCAATAAATTCTGAAAACTATCTTTCATCCAAAAATTTGAAAGTTACATGATTTCGATCCTCAAAACAGTACATTCTATAGTCAGTATTAAATTCTGGAAAAAAAGAATTTAAATTCAGCACATAACGAGGAATTCACCATAAAAATTTGAACTCAAGTAAATTTATTCAAGGTGTTCAAATCCAGCGAATTCTGAAAACTAACCGTTATTTTAAAAATCTGAAACAACGACAGCACAGTGGTAGAAGTTGCATATTTTACAATCTATGAGTCGGATTGAGGATCCGTAAGATGTTCTAGAAACTAGACACAGTGAGCTACAATTTCTATTTAATAAGTTTTTGGTAATATCATCAAAAACTATGCCGAAAACTCGTTCCAATTTGGAACAGACAGCAGTCCAGAGCAAAAAACAACTTCGTTCCATACTCGATTAAATCTCTCATAATATATTCTTTTAAACCCATATATATATGCTCCTATATGTATACTAGAGTCCCCCAAGTATAACACACAAATTCACGCTTGAAAACCACACGAAAACACACAAAAAAACCCAAAAAGACAGCAGCGGCTGTTGCTGCCCAGTCTGGGTCAGAACAGTAACCTGGGGTTATTGTTCACCCTATTCGGGTTTGAACAGTAACCTTAGGTTACTGGTCATCCGAACCCCAAAACCCACAAAACCTAGGGTTTAACCCTCCAAACCCTAGCCCCCATATTTTGATGTATTTTCATGTATATTTCCTTCCATATTCGCAATTGTATGCATAATTGATTAGTGTTTATCATCAAAAAAAACTATATTTGAATTAAACAGCAAATTAACAATAAAAATTCATCCTTTAATCTTTTTAAACATGCCCTTCAATTAACCACCAAGATTCAACCACTACAATCGCATATATTCTCATTAGATTTATTTCTTTAGGCAAAAATATTAATCATTCATGCATAAACCACTTTATTCAAAATAAATTATTTTCGATTCATACAACAATTATTCAAACCCTAACATTAAGTTTCAATTTTTGATAAGTAAAAACAACGAATAACATGAAAAGATCTCAACTTTATAATCAATCAAGCATGAATTTAAGGACATATAACAAGTTCTAATTATCTCTACATATCTTTATTATCTACAATTAAACCTATCGATCCCAAATTAGATTTTTCATGCATAATCAATATTTAACATTCAAGATTAAGAAAACATGATCATCTCTCACAAAATTGCATCTTTAGTTCATGTAATCATCTAGAAGTTCATTCATTATGCATAGCAACCACCATGATTAAACTATCAAAACATAGATCTACAAATTCACAACAAAGCCCTAGCATTATATTTACTAGATTCATCATAATAATATAAATAAAGCACATCAAGAAACAAGAAGTACCACTCACCTCAAAGAAGATCAATCTTGAAGAACAATAGTAGTAACAAAGAAAAGCCTTCTCCATGCAAAAGTCCAAGATCCAAGCTTTAAACTCTAAGAAAATAATAAGAAAATATGTTTTAAGTTCACATAGAGATAGGCGGCTGCTGCCCCCAATATAGGCTGGGATTGGCCTTCTAGGGTGTCACAAATTTTACAAGATTACCCCCCAAGAAGATTATTTATTTACATATATAGATCTCTTCCAATTATTAGTTAATCAAATTAATTTAAAACAAAATTAAATTAAATCTCCTCACTCCTGATTTGGTCGGCCAATTTGCACTGCCTAGAAAAACCGACATCTGGAGTTTTTACTCCAAGTGGCAATTTTGCACAAAAGTCCTTCTCTTTGTAATATTTGCAAACAAGCCATAAAATATTCGTAAAAATACAGAAAAATTAGAATTATTATCTACTAATAAAGATTAGATTTTCCAAATAAGTTTTCTGACTTTTATTCTCCAGGAATAATATTTTCAATAAAGTCCCCAACAATCTCAAAATTGTGTAATTATATATTTATTCAGTTAAATCAATAAAAATCAACCAAATATGGAAATAATCTAATTCTTTAGAGCCTTCTACTAAATAGCCGGCCCTAAATGTAGCCAAACAATTTTTAAGTTCAGTTTTCACCCGCTAAACGACTTTTTACAACAAAAAAAACCCCTTTCTTTAAAAAATTTACAAAATTATTTTTCTTTATTTAGAAAAAATCAAAAAATTCAAATATAACCAATAACAAATAATAGAATTTTTTCATCAAATCATAATTCTAAATCCACACTTCGAAAATATTTGCACGTGTGAAAAATGTCAATTTTACGAAAATTCAAAATAATTAAATAAATTGATTTAAAATTTATTTATTAATTCAAAATATTATATTAAAAATTACGAGGTGTTACACGCAGTCTGACTCCTTTGCTGCCGAGAGGGAGGTGACCTTCTTCGTCCACTGGGAGAGGGTGTTCTCCTACACCCCCTTAGAGAGGCGGTTCTTCTGTGCCTTTGACTTTGAGGAGAGAGACTTCTCCTGTTTCCCTGATGTTCTGGACTAGGGGGCTCATCATGAGTTCGTCTCTCATTCAAACGGGTTCGAAGATCGATCCCTTGTTGGCGGTTGATGATGATTTGACGGAGGTCTCTTGACCCCTGAGGACCTTGCGAGGCCGTCAAGTCGATGGAAGGATTTTGGACTAAGACATGGTCATGGAGAGGATGTTATTCTTGACAGCTTCGACGGGAGTCCCCCCGGTGCTGCTCCTCTAGGCAGAGGTTAGAATTGTTGGAGATGGGGCTGCTCGAGTTGAGGTTTTTGAAGTGGGTTCTCCACAAGGGGAGGAGGTGGAGGAAGGTAGTTGGCTCGTCGACGGTTAACCGTCATCCTCGTCTTCCTTCTTAGAGGCATGGTTGAGAAGGTAGTTTCAAATTGACGAGGTTGGATCGGTGATATTTTCTGTTTCCCACAGTCGGCGCTCTGTGTGGGAGCAAACAGATATGTTAATTCTTTTAATAAAAATAGTAAAGATCGAACCTTCGCTATTCGTCGATTTTGACCGCCAAAAAGCTGCTATTGAGTCCGAGATTTGATCGCTAAAAAGGGTTGTTGTCACTCTCTTGGACCTGCAAAACAAGTCTGAAAAACTCGGGGTGGCCCCAGCGACAGACCTTCCGACACCCAAGTTAGAAACTCATAGTTAAGGTAGGTTTTAAGAGAAGATTTTGCAGTTACCTCATTTTTAAGGAGGTCTCGAGGTATCTATAGTCACCGGGGGGGTAGTTTCGAGATATTCATCTATCCCTACTTCCCGTTGGTTGGAAAGAGTCGATTATGACATCCATATGAGGAGATCGAGTCCGGACTCCTCTTTTGATGAAGAGATAGAGTTTTCAAACTCTCTCTTGTGTATGGAAGGATAGACTCAGTTACCTCCTAGAAATAGGGAGTTTAAACTGGGTTCGATGGATCTGGACTCCTTTGTATTGTGGTTGTTGTAACAGTCCCTATTACAGGCTGGATCGGGTCACTGGGCTTGAAAACGGCCCAACTTATTTTTTCGGGCCTATACTGAAAATTACCGTTTTACCCCTGGGAGCTTTAAGATCCGTGGTCGATTTGAATGGTCCCAATTTTTTTCTATTTTTACCCATATCACTAATGATATGAGGAAAATTTTTCCTGAGTTTGAACTTGAGGCAAGTTCAATGTAAGGGGTGGAGTTGTTAGGGATCATTCTTTTAGTATATAGCTGGAGTTGCAGAGTAACTGCTGGTGAAGAGCAGAGTTAAATGATCAGATCCATGAAGATAGAGAGCGGAAGTTGTTCTGTTTATAATTGAAAGTTTGTATCTGTTTTGTATCAGTTAAGCCTTAAGCATGTCGGGCCAGTGAAAGGGAGTTAGTTAGTTAGTTAGAGTCAGTTTGTTAGTAGTTACGTGTATTTTATGTACTTCTCTATCTTATAAATGGAGGGAAACTCGATTGTAACAAACATTGAAGAATAAATCTAAAATTTCATATGTGTTCTTCCCCAAAATGAGTTCGCTCAAATCTTAGTTTTCATCAATGGCTCGGAATTAGCATTCTAAACCCTTAGGTGCTGACAATCTGGCATGATATCTATGTCAAATATACATTAAGTGTACGTAAGGAAACATACTCGTCTTCTAGTGAATGTATATCGAGATCGACTCTTGTTGAAATCAAAGGAGGATGGGGTGTATTAGGGTGTCGAACTTGTATAATCCATGTACTAGTATTACCCTGTGCAAATTGCACAGCTTAAAATAGTTTGAGGGACTTATAAAATTATATAGAACTTTAAAAAAGTGTCAGAGAATTGGGAGAAACTTATGAATATCATACCTACCATAATTATTGAAATCTTCATTATCATCATCACATAAGCAGATAGTTTAAAGAATCACTACCAAAACATAATATTATCCAATTGAATATTACTAAAGCTAAAAAATGCATGTAATAAACTGAATAACCAACCCATTTATTTATACTTGAATCACCCCTACACAAAAAGTTGACAATGTTGTTATTCTACAATAATCGATCAGCATCAATATCAACCAATACAAAATTTCTACACCTAATCATTCTTATAAATCCAGACCGATCATTTCATGATAATACATGTTAACATCCCCACTAACATAACCCAATAAAAACTTTAACAGTTTTACATTTAATCCCTTTTCCTTTTTTTTAAAAAAGAGCTAATATATGTATTCATTTCATGAACATAATTACACATTAACCATAGTAATCACAAAGCAATCAACATTCTAATTAAAAAAACAATTTTTTTTAAAGAATTTGCCGAAAGCTTACTTCAACCACAGCTGAAGACAACCTTCTTTTCGATTCCCGTTGATCCTCCAACTCACACCCACCTAAATTAAAAAAAAACAAAAAAATCAATCAATTAATTCACAAAATTCGATCAGAAATTGGGAAGTAATCAGAATCTTGGATCTCGGAATCTTATGGGTCTAGTGCCGCTGCCACGCTTACGTGGCAGGACGATGGGGCCGTTGCCATTCCTGCGGTCATAGAGCCTTTATGTGACCTGTTGGAAATTAGGGTTGGAGTTAGGGTTTGAGTGAAGTTTGGGGAAATTGGGGATGAGAATAAGGAAGAGGAGTTACCTCCCATTGTTGGTGTTGGAGTTGCTCGATATCTTTATGGACTTCGTCAGTTGTCTTCTCCGCCGTTATGGTCGTCATTGTGAAGATCGATTGGTGTAGGGATGCTGTGGTAGGACATGAGAGTATTTCTAGTGTGGATCTGGAAAAAGAAATAAATTCCTCCATCCACATCTTACGATTCGAAATCTCAAACCATAGAAATTTTGGGTACAAAGAAAAAGATGGAATTTTTATATGAAAAGAATGAGAGTAGAAGATAGGTGATGAATAAAAAAAATCGATTTGGTTATTGTAGGGGTGCGGATTAGGAAGAGAGGAGGTTGGGGGTTGAGGATGATGAAGAATTTTGAAGATGGGAGAGATGAGAATTTTGTTTGTTTTTTTTTAAATTAATTTTTTACGTGCTGAGAACGTGTTGATTTCTATTTTTGTTCTTATTTCTCTATTTCAAAATAGAGAAAGGAGAGAGAATTAGTTTTTTTATATGACACTTATGGAAAATATTTGCAAAAAGAGGACAGTTACCTAAGTATTTGCGCTTATGGACTCAACAACTAAACTCGCCGTTCCCAATGGCGAGTTTAGTTGTTTCAGTCTTGCCGTTGAGAAACGGCGTGTTTAGTGCTAATTTTTAGTTCAAAATTTTCAAAGAAGACTCGTCGTTTCCAACGGCGAAGACATTTATACTAGACTCGTTATTGGGAACAGTGAGTTTAGTTCAAATTTTTCAAAGAAGACTCATTGTTCCCAATGGAGAGGACATTTATACTAGACTTGCTGTTGGGAACGGTGAGGATGTATGAATTTTTACAAAGAGTGAAACATTCTATTGGACTTAGTGAATTTTCGAAAAAAACTTTATAGAAATCTTTTTGAACTAAACTCGCTATTCCCAACAGCGAGTCTAGGGTAAATATCCTCGCCATTGGAAACAGCGAGTCTTATTTGAAAATTTTGAACTAAACTCGCTATTCCCAACAACAAGTCTGGTATAAATGTCCTCGCCGTTGGGAACAGCGAGTTTTCTTTGAAAATTTTGAACTAAAAATTAGCATTAAACACACCATTTCCCAACGGCGAGGATGAAAAAACTAAACTCGCCGTTGGGAACGGCGAGTTTAGTTGTTGAGTCCATGGGCACAAATACTTAGGCAAGTGTCCTCTTTCTACGAATATTTTTCAAAAGTGTCTTATAAAAAAAATTAATTCAAGGAGAGAGGAGTGCACTCTTTCTATATAATAAAACAGAAAGAAAGCTATCAAGTGGCTCTCATTCAATCGCCCCAAAATCAAAGGCCCAGATCTAACCTCACAAAACATATTCCCCCCCCCCCCGGGCTGCAATCGAGCCGAGCCGAGCCGAGCCGAATACCTTCAGGCACGAGCTCGGCTCGTTTACGAAACGAGCTCAATTTTGAGCTCGAGCTCAGTTCGAGTCGAACTTTGACCATATTCGAGCCGAATAGCTCGCGAGCTTAGCCTAAAAAAAAAAAAATCAAGCTCGAGCTCGGCTCGTTTACGAAACGAGCTCGGTTCGAGCCGAGCTTTGACCGAGCTCGAACCGAATAGCTCGCGAATAGCTCGATTCATTTGTAGCCCTACCCCCCCCCCCCCCCCCCCCCCCCCCCAAAAAAAAGTTTCCCCCCAAAACTCAAATTCAAATTCCCCAAAAACAACTCCTTTATTTATTTAATATCTCTCTCTCTCTCAATATATATATATATATATATATATATATATATATATATATATATATATACACACACACACACACACACACACTCTCTCTCTCTCTCTCTCTCTCTCTTATGGAAACATGGACTTTTATACCCCAATTCATAATTATTTTTAAACATATACTAATGGAAAAATGGACTTTTATACCCCATTTTATAATTATTTTTCAACATATACTAATGGAAACATGGAATTTTATTTACAACTAATTATTGTCATATTATTGAAACTTGAGCTATATAATTATTGATTTAGTTTTTATAAGGCTTCTCATATGCTGTATCGTTCTGAAGACGTGCCGTAGCCACGTGCCCACGGGCAAATCTAGTATATAGATATAATTCGAAGGGTATATAATCTATGTAGGTGGTGATAGGTGGTCAATTTCTATCCTAAAGGTAGGAGTGCGATTGATTTGTGTTAGATTCACGTCAGAACAATTCAAAGTTACTTGTAAGTTAAGTTAGGCTTTTTTATCCTGGCCTGTCGTGCCCCGCTTTCCAAAAACAATACGGAATACGGATACACGACAAAAGCCCAGCAAATGATTTTCATCATCCATAAGCTGTTCAAAAATCTTTACAACATTCACAAGAATCATCAGTCATGCACATATGAACCCAAAAATACCAACAAGAATACTTGAAACCAAATACATTAATCCCAAATAGTCATGATCTGAATAAGTCAAAATCCTGGGTCACATTGCCTAAATATAAGATAAATTCAAGTACAAGAATACAATATTGTTCAAGCAAGCTACCAAAAAAAAAAAAAAATCCAGCACTAATACTTCATATCACTGATACCATCTGAAACCTGTTCTCCAAAATCTGCAATTTAAAATTTACAGGGAAGAGGTAAAGAGAAAACAAGTACACGTCAATTGCAAGTTACGGACCGCTTGTAATGCAGGATACAAGTACATGGAAAAAACTAACTAGCAACATGGTATAAGCATGATATTCAAATATAGCAACTAGCATGGCAAATGAACAAGTATAAGTGGCATGTATCAAGTGTCAAGTAAACAAGTATCATGTAACAAGTGTCAAGTATCAAGTGTTATGTAACACAAAATCGAGTAATAAGTAACAAGTGTCTAGTAGCCAAGTACAAGTGTCACGTATCATGTTCAAGCATCAAGTCTCATGTATCATATAATCAAGTATCAAGTAAGCATGTATCATGTTCAAGTGTCATATATTAAGTCTCATATTCAAGTCTTATATTATTACTATCTAGGTAGCACTTCATGTGCCATCCTTTTATCACATGGTTGCTACAGTCAATACAATTTCGTATTAGATTTCATAGTGGACCATATAGGACAGTGTACTCAGGGACAAGCCTCAAGAATCAAGTATCAAGTATCAAGTATCAAGTAAACAAGCCTCAAGAGGTGAAATATCAAGCCTCAAGAGTGAAGTATCAAGCCTTAAGTAATCAAGTATCAAGCCAAATCTCAAGTATCAAGCCAAGTCTCAAGTATCAAGCCAAGTATCACATAGAATCAGTAGATTCTCTTTTGAGTACACATTTCTGAATTATCCACTATTAGATCTATCCCTTTAAAACCCCGACTTGGTTATTTTATTATTAATGTCTGTTACCGCTAAATCTGGTGTGGGGGCAAATAGATAGAATTTATGGATTCTTTGGGATGTTTAATAGTCAAACCTGAAATCTTTCCGTCGGAGTTTGACCATGATCTCCCGCCGTTCACCTGCAAAAAGTGCGAAACACCGGGGTTGATCCCGGTGACGTACCCTCCGACGCTCAAGTCAGTAATCAGAAAGATTATGAATGAGCTTTTACTGGCAAAAGATTGATTACTTGTTAACAGTGGGGGATGGGGGGTATTTATAGCCGCCTTAGGAACCAGTTTTGGGATAAGATCAAATCCCTACTTCCCAGTGAATGGATAGAAGTGAATCATGGCCGTTGACTAGGTATAATCATAAACCCTAATTCTACCCAGCTGGACCGGGTTTCCTGCGGGTTGAAACCCGCACCCAGTTGAGATGGATCCATTCGTGGGTTATCGGACCTTTGGAAAAAAGACCCGGTACCCACTTCAGACCGCTTGTAGGTAAAATTACCATTTTACCCCTGATATTTAAGATTCGCACCCGATTTGGACGGTTCCAATTTAACCCTATTTTTAGCCATATCACGAGCCCCCCACTCCCGAAGACTGAGTTTTATCAGCCTTTGAAGAGTAGTTTTACTGTTTTAATGGCTTGCAGAGTTATATCGGAGTCCAAATGTGGGGTGTCGAATCTTTGTATGAGGTATTATGGTGATTTTCAGAGCTGGTTGCCCGCTCAAGGTTATTCTCGAGCTCTCCTGGACTTTTGGCGATTTTTCTTAATTTTTATCTATTTTTTTTTCTCGGACCATTTATTTAAATTCGCGAAGCGGTGATTTATTGTTCGGGGGCCTTAATTAATTATTCTAGGCAATAATTATTTACCCAGGGGTCCAAAAATATTTCCCCAAATTTATAATTATTTTTTAGAATTTAAATTAATTTTCATGAATTTTTAATTAATTTTTCGCAATTTTTAAATAAATAATTCGATTTTAATAAATAAAATTTTTTTTTTAAATATGTTAATGACGTGGCGCAATCTGGGCCACCCATCTCGCATCAGCGCGTAATCCCGAGAGATCGGACGGCCTGTGTCGCTCGGCACCATTTTCTTCACGTAAGCACCTCGGATTGCCAGTCGCTCGGATTCCGAGCGACGTGGCTCGACGCTATTTTCTCCACATGAGCAGCTCGGATCACCAGTTGCTCGGATTGGGATTCCGAGCGACGTGGGGTGATCTAAGCCGTTCATCCGATCGAGGCACGAATTTTGAGAAGATCTGACGATCGATGTCGCTCGGCGCTATTTTCTCCACATGAACAGCTCGGATCGCCAGTTGCTCGGATTGGGATTCTGAGCGACGTAGGGTGATCTGAGCCATTCTTCATGGCACAAATCACGAGGCTAAAGATTCAGATTACGAGAAAATGCTATCTTGTCGTTTTGTGGGCGTGGCGTGATCTGAGCTGCTCATCATCTTTCGGCACGAACATTGAGACAATCTGACGGCTAGATTTGATCGGTGGCATTTTTCTTCAAATGTGCAGCTCGGATCGCCAGTTGCTCAGATTCCGAGCGACGTGGCTCACCGTTACTTTCTTCATGTGAGTGGCTCGGATCGCCAGTCGCTCGGATTAGGATTCCGAGCGACGTGGTTCGGTGTTGTCTTCTCCATACGAGCGGCTCGAATCATCAGTTGCTCGTGTTGGGATTCCGAGCGACGTGGGGTGATCTGAGCCGTTCATCATGGCGCGAATCACGAGGTAAGAGGTTCAGATCACTAGAAAATGCTATCTTGTCGTCTTGTGGTCAAGGTCCAATCTGAGCCGTCTGATCAAGATCTTGCACGATTGTTAAGGAGAAAGTTGTTTTTCTCCAATACGCAGCTCGAATCGCCAGCCACTCGGATTAGGTTTCCGAGGGTCGTGGGGCAATCTGAGCCATTCATCACGGGATCTGGCGCGAATCTTGATGTGAAAGACGGTATGGATCTCGAGAAAATGTTATCTTTTCATTTTGTGGTCGAGGTCCAATCTGAGCCGTCTGATCAAGATCTTGCACGATTGTTGAGTAGAAAGTTGTTTTTCTCCAAAACGCAGCTCGGATCGCCAGTCGCTCGGATTAGGTTTCCAAGGGACGTGGGGCAATCTGAGCCATTCATCACGGGATCTGGCACGGATCTCGAGGATAGTGGCTCAGATCATGAGAAAATGTTATCTTGTCGTTTTGTGGGCGTGGCGCGATCTGAGCCGCTGATCATATTTCGGCACGAATTTTGAGACAATCTGACGTTGAAAGTGGCTCGGCAGCATTTTTTTCCAAATGTGGAGGTCGGTGTCCCGGTAGCTCGGCAAAGTGCCTCGGTGGCTCGGCTCGTTACGAGTCGTCAAGCCACGTGGCTTGATCTGGAGCGTCCATCAAGGTGTGGATCTCAAGGCTGGAGGTTCAGATCACGAGAAAACGTTATCTTGTCATTTTGTGGGCATGGCGTGATCTGAGCCGCTCATCATATTTCAGCACGAATTTTGAGACAATCTAACGGTGAAGTGGCTCGACGGCATTTTTCTCCAAATGTGGAGGTCGGTGCCCCAGTAGCTCGGCAGAGTGCCTCGATGGCTCGGCTCGTTACGAGCCGTCGAGCCACGTGGCTTGATCTAGAGCGTCCATCAAGGCGTGGATCTCGAGGCTGGAGGTTCAGATCACGAAAAAATATTATCTTGTCGTTTTGTGGGCGTGGTGTGATCTGAGCCGCCCATCATATTTCGGCACGAATTTTAAGACAATCTGACGGTGAGAGTTTCTCGGCGACATTTTTTCTCTAAATGTGGAGATCGGTGCCCCGGTAGCTTGGTAGAGTGCCTCGATGGCTCGGCTCGTTAGGGGTTGCCGCACTACCATGTCAAGTAAACCGTCGCGACCTTCCTCTAAATCGTCGCAGCTCTCTCTATCCTATCGTTCCATCTCCCCTAATGGGCCCCCAAGCATTGCAAAAGCCCAACCGTTGCCTTACTGGCTATAAGTTCTCAACCCCCTCACCCCTTAGCTCATTCTTTCACTTTTCACTCTCAAAATTCACTTTCGCTCTCGAGTTGCTCTGCTAGCGGAGTTTTGAGCTCAAGGGTGGTTGTGTTAGCTGTCGCGAAGGCCAGGCAATTTCTGGCAAACTTTTTCCGACTGTAAACATCACATCAAGGTCAGTTCCCTTGACCTTAGATATTTATTCTTCGAGATGTCATGGGTATCCTCGGGTAGTAAGGCATCCTCCTCGGGAGGTCGAAGTGCCGAGGAGGGGTGAGAAGTGGTGAGCCGAAGGAAGGGGAAGGAGATAGTAGGGTCGTTTGTGGCCAAGGAAGAGGGGAAGGATGTGGTTCGTTCTTCGGTCATCGAGGCGGTGGTGGAGACTGTGAAACAGGTAGGCGAGCTGGGTCAGATACCGACCGTGTTGTCTGGTCATGGGGGGATAAGGCAGTACAGCAGTGAGCTGCTGACCAAAGCTGTCTACTGTCACGCGGAGACCTACGAGGAGAACGATCCGAGGGATGTCACCAAGGTGGACGATATCCCCTCGGTTCTAACCGAGCGGGACCTACTCCGCACTCGGAAAGGTTTCGCCATTCCTCAGCAGTACACACTGATCCTCCCCGGCCCCGGGGTGCGAGCGAACTCAGCCCTTTCGGTAGACACTTGCGTCTTCGCCTATGACGCATTGAATGCCGGTCTGCGCTTTCCCCTTCACCCTTTTGTCACTGTCGTGCTCCGGTGGTATGGGCTGTGTCCCATTCAGTTCATGCCGAACACTTGGCATCATGTGCTCGGGTTTCTTCTTCAGTGCCGAACGTCTAAGGTGGAGCCGCAGCTCGTCATCCTCCGGAGTCTGTACCGGATCAACAGAATGAGCAAGCTCGAGCCTCGCTATTATCTGTCGCCTCGGAAAGGCGTGAAGCTGATAGAAAACCCCAACTCGATAAAGTTGTGGAAGGGGAAGTTTTTCCTGATCAAGGGCCCCTCGGCGTGGGACTTCCCGACTTGGTGGAAGGAGGAGGTGCCGAAGTACGCAAAGACCGAGCCGGTGTTGACCCCGACCGAGGCAGAGGTGGCGGCGAAGTTGATCGGTCTCCCGATGTTGAGTTGGAGAGAAATGACTGAGGAGCTGCTGCACGGGTCGGGCCTTAGTCCGATCGTCCCGAGTACGCTCCTGACATCTCTCTTTATGCTTTACTTTTCTTTAATGCCTTGTATTATTATTTTTTCTAACTCGTCTTTTCCTTTCACTTCGACAGAGTCTCCGAACATGGACTTCAAGGCGATGATGGCAACGAAACAAGGCCACTGACGCCAAGAAGAGGAAGAGGATGAGCACGGGTCCCTCGTCCGGCCAACCCACAAAGCTTTCTTCGGCCGCAGCCGGGGTCGTCGTCCATGTCTCTCCTCGGCAAACATCTTCGGCCGTTGGTGTTGGCCAACCGGCCCCCTCTGCTCCTTCGGGTGAGGGCTTTTCCGTCTCGACTGCACTGGCGCTCGAGGCCCCTCCCCTGACCGAGCATGTCGAGGTTATACTGACCGAGGCTCACAAGAAGTTGTTCGTCCCCGATTGGCGGGTGATGAACCACGACGGCTTCTTGGGGGACTCGGCGATGAGCATGCAGGTTGTTCGCCACCTCCCGACCCCGAAGGACCGAGCCACCCTGAAGGTGGGGACGACAGGCGATGACGCTCTCGAAGTAGCTCGGTCGCTTATGTCGGTAAGTCCTTTTTGCTGTTTCAAATTTTTCTTGAAAAATTTCTAAGTCTTTAGCTCGGCTTTTGTTGTGTTCTCACTACTTCTTCGTGCAGGCCACTTTTCATTTCAGCCACCTTCTTGAGGAATATGCCGAGCAAGAGAGGGAGCTGAAGACCCTTAGTGACAAAGACAGGGCAGAAAGGGCGAGGGCCATGAAGCAGTTGGAGGCGGAGCAGCGCCGCTCGGATGCTTTGGCAGCCCAAGTCGCCGACCTTGAAGCGGCTCTGGAGTAAGCGAGGGAGAAGCTCGCTTTGGAGGTCGCAGGCAGCCGAGGAGAGGGCCGAAGCGGCGAGGGCTTTGGAGGCAGTAAAGCTGCAACAAGCCAAGGCCGTGGAGAAGGCGAGGGCGGAGATTGAGGCCGAGGCCAAGAAGCACATGGCAGCCAACATGGAGCAGTCTTACGCCACTGTGCTCGAGCATGTCAAGGCTCGAGTCCCTAGATTCGAAGGTCGGGGTATGGGCTATGGGGCCCGTCACAGAGCCTGATGCCGAGGAAGAAGCAGAAGGAGACGAGGAATAAGAGGATGGGGACGAGCAATAAGGTGCCGACGCTCCTGCCGACCCTGAGACTGTGACGGTGGAGGAAGGGGACGATGAGGTCGCGGCCGACCCCCGAGCCAGAGTAGCAGGGGACGAGGAGCTACCTTCCGAGCTACCCCTCAAGGTGGCCCCTTGATCTTCTTCGTTTTTGTAATCTTTTTTTTTAATGTACTCCCTTGTAGCGGACTGGCCACCGCTTTTTGGTATCAATAAAATTTTTGTTTTTGGCAAACTTGCTAAGTGTCGAAGTCTTTTTTGAATCTTTCCGAAAATAGTTTTGTCTTGAGATTTGGCTAAGTGTTGAGCACCGCCTCTTGTTCTTCATGTTGATATGCTTTCACTTTTCAGGTTGTTGAGTCGAGTTCAGCATCTGAAACCGCTCGTCTTCGCGCTGACGTGAAAGCAGCGAAGCTGGCCCTTTCCCGCAGCCGAGAGTGTTTCCTCAAAAGCGAGTTGGAACTAGAGGATCTCAAGGCAACGTCGAGAGAGTATTTCTCTGAGTTGAAACAACTACGGAAGTGAGCCCGTGAGGTTCGTCTTGAAAGCGAGGTGGAGTTGCTTCGGAAGATGCTATTTGATGTCACGGAGGAAACGGGCGAACTACTGGCTGAGGTTCACCACTTGAAAATAGCAGAAGAGGAGCTTTCTGCGGAGGAAGATGAGTTAGCTGCTACGGTGGGTAAGTTGATGGTCGAGCGTGACGAGTTGACGGCGGAGATCGACGAGTTGAAGAGGGTTACGGTCGATAGGAGCATCGAAGTTACCCATCTCCGTCGAATCATCGCCGACAGCTCCGGCACCGAAGGGTCTGCTCGGCTTCCTAGCTTCAAGGTAGCCGTGAAGGATGACTCTCTGAAGTAGTGTATCGTCGAGCTAGAGGGGGAGGTTGCTCGCCTAAAATCCCGATCGGGACCAGTCAACGTCAGAAGTACTTCGTGTACCCGGGAAGAGAGCGAGCGAGGGATTTCGTTCTATGAGCTTGCGACTCGCTCACCTGCGGCTCGGCAAAGTTCTGGTGATGCCCAAAGTGGGGTGGCTATCTCATCGAGTGAAGCCTCAGCCGGCGCAATGTTGAGAGACACGACTAAGCTTGCTAGCCTAGGGACCTCAACGAGTGCGGGATCGCAACGACAAGGTGTGCGCCGCCCCCGCCTGTCTCTCAAGAGGAACATCCCTCTTCCTAAGAGTTGTTGAAGTAGTCTTGTAATTTTAGCTTTTCGGACGTTGTATCTCGTCGTAGATAAGAGTAGCTGATTTCGTAACTTGAGTTTCTTTGAACTTTAAACTTTTATAGAAGTGAAAGCTTATTTTACTCCTTTGTGTTTGTTTGTTGGCGTGTTCAGCTAATCCTCTATGGTTGTAAGAGTGTTTCTGAAGGATGGACCATTTCTAGCTCACTTAAGAGCGAGGAGTAGAAGTGTAGTCTTGACAAACTTTTGAACTCCGAGGGACGTGGCTTTATCTGAGGTGTCCATCTGATGATCTTGCACGGATCTCGATGTAAAAGATGGTGTGGATCACGAGAAAATGCTATCTTGTCGTTTTTTGGTCGTGGTCCAATCTGTGCCGCCTGATCGAGATCTAGCGCGGATTTTGGGGGGAAAGTTGTTTTTCTCCAATACGCAGCTCGAATCTCCAGTCGCTCAGATTTGGATTCCGAGGGACATAGCACAATCTGAACTGTCCATCTGAAGATCTTACACGGATCTCGATGTAAAAGATGGTGTGGATCACGAGAAAACGCTATCTTGTCATTTTGTGGTTGTGGTCCAATCTGTGTCGTCTGATCGAGATCTTGCACGAATTTTGGGGAGAAAGTTGTTTTTCTCCAATACGCAGCTCGGAATGCAAGTCGCTCGGGAATGTATGCTTAAATATCTTCATCATTTATTCAGCCAAGTGAAGCAATGGGGCATTCATTCAAGCACTCCTTCGAGTGTTCTTCTCCCATGTCTAGTATAGTTGTAGAAATTTCGTCAGTTATCCAGCCCAGTGGTCTGGATTCCGAACGCATCATTCGAGTAGATTTCAACAGTTGTGGGAGCAGTTCCAAATGGCGAACCACTTCTAGTTCGCTTAAGAGCGAGCTTGCGAAGCGGAATCGAGCCAAGTTTTGGACTCCGAACACGCCGTTTAAGTAAATTTCAACGGTTGTGAGAGCAGTTCCGAATGGCGAACCACTTCTAGCCCGCTTAAGAGCGAGCTTGCAAAGCGGAATCGAGCCAAGTTTTAGACTCCGAACACGTCATTCGAGTAAATTTCAGCAATTGTGGGAGCAGTTCCGAATGGCGAACCACTTCTAGCCCACTTAAGAGCGAGCTTGCAAAGCGGAATCGAGCCATGTTTTGGACTCCGAACACGTCGTTCGAGTAAATTTCAACAGTTGTGGGAGCAGTTCCGAATGGCGAACCACTTCTAGCCCGCTTAAGTGCGAGCTTGCGAAGCGGAATCGAGCCAAGTTTTGGACTCCAAACACGTCGTTCGAGTAAATTACAACGGTTGTGAGAGCAGTTCTGAATGGCGAACCACTTCTAGCCCGCTTAAGAGCGAGCTTGCAAAGCGGAATCGAGCCAAGTTTTGGACTCCGAACACGTCGTTTGAGTAAGAGAAATTAAGGGCTTTAAACAGAGAGATAAAAGCAATCACAAGAGAATTATCAGGGAAACTTTGTACTGTCCTTCCCAATTCGGAGATAGCTTACTCTTTTGGCTAGGGAATGAGATAACTATCTTTCATAGGACTAAGTCCTCTTCCTTGAGATCTGTGGGACGAACCCTTTTGTTGTAGGCCTGCTCAATCCTTCTTCGATAACTTTGCTGGCGGATGGAAGCCCTTTCACGGAGCTCGTCAATCAGGTCCAAATTTGCCCGAAGCTCTCTGGCATTCTGCTCTTCTTCATAGGCCATAAGGCGAGGAGATGGTAGACCGACTTCCAAGGGAATCATAGCCTCGGACCCATAGGTGAGATTGAATGGCGACTCTCCTGTGGGGGTCCGTTTCGTAGTGCGGTAGTTCCACAATATGTTGGGGAGATGTTCCGCCCATAAGTATTTGGCCGACTTATCTAGCCTCTTCTTGATGCCGGAGAGGATCTGCCTGTTGGCATTCTCTACTTGGCCATTTGACTGAGGATGGGAGATGGAGGAGAAACGTTGCTGAATGCCGAGGTCTTCACATAAAGATCGAAATGCTTCCCCAGTAAACTGTGTTCCATTATCTGTTATTAGGACCCGAGGCACGCCAAACCGACAAATTATATTTCTCTAGAAGAATTGCATCACTTTGTTCTCTGTAATGGTAGCCAATGTCTCGGCCTCGATCCACTTGGAGAAATAGTCGATTGGCACGACTAGAAATTTGAACTGGCCTGGAGCTGGTGGGAACGGGCCTAACAAGTCCATCCCCCACATTGCGAAGGGAATCGGGCTTGAGAGAGAGGTGAGTTGTGCTTGGGGTAGGCGACGGATGTTGGAGAACTGCTGACAAGGGCCGCATTGCAGGACGTGTTGCTCGGCATCTCGAAGTAGGGTAAGCCAAACATACCCGTAGTTCAGAACTTTCCTGGCGAGGGACCTGGACCATGAATGTGCTCCGCCTATGCCTTCGTGGAGCTCTCGCAAGGCATACAAGGCTTCTTCCGGGGAGAGGCACCTCAAGTAGGGTCTGCCATCCACTTGGGTGTAGGAGCGTTTGTGCAAGACTCCTTCAACAAGGGTGTACCGCTCCGCTCTCGTTCAGACTCGAGCTTCTTTAAGGTCTTCAGGGAGGAGCCCATCCCTAAGGAATTCTATCAAAGGTTTCATCCAGTTACCCTGAAGTTGGACGGGTAGCGACTCCATCGAGTCAGGGGCTTCTTCTTCTATGCTTGGTCTTAGGAGCACTTCAATCAGGACGGTCTGCTCGAGACCTTGAAGGAAGGAGGAAGCCAATTTGGAGAGGGAATCTGCTTGGGAGTTCTCTTCTCTAGGGATTCGCTGGATCAGCGCCTCTTCGAATGAAGCCATGAGACTTTGGACCTTGGCTAGGTACTTAGCCATTCGGTCGTCTCGCGCTTCGTACTCCCCTAAGACTTGATTCACCACCAGTTGCGAATCACTGAATATTCGGAGACGTTGTGCCCTTTCTTTGCATGCCATACCCAGGCCGGCTATAAGGACTTTATATTCAGCTTCGTTGTTGGAGGCCTTAAAGTTGATGCGGAGGGAGTATTGGAGAACGAAGTCATCTGGGCCTGCCAGAATGACCCCGGCTCCGCTCCCTTCGGTGCAAGAGGACCCATCTACATATACTGTCCAGATGGGAGGCCCATTTTCTGCTTGACTAACCTCCGGGATGGTGCTTTCAATAATAAATTCAGCGAAGGCTTGGGCCTTGATTGCGGTCCGAGGTTGGTAAGATATGTCATGTTGACTCAGCTCGATCGACCACTTCATCAGACGCCCGGAGGTCTCGGGCTTGTGTAGAACTTGCTTGAGCGACTGGTCAGTAAGGATGACCACCGAGTGGGATTGAAAATATGGGCGAAGCTTCCTGGCTGCCATAACCAAGGCGTATGCTATCTTCTCTAATCTCGGATAACAGAGCTCGGCGTCTCTGAGAACCTTGCTCACATAATAGATTGGCTTCTGGGCCTTATCTTCTTCCCTCACTAGGACAGCATTGAGGGTTTGCTCGGAGGCAGCTAGGTAGAGGTAGAGTGTTTCCCTGGGAATAGGCTTGCTGAGGAGAGGGGAGTTGACCAGATAGGCTTTCAGTTGGTCGAACGATTCTTTCTGCTGTTGGCCCCACTCGAAGCCCTTAGCCCCCCTGAGGGCTTTGAAGAAAGGAAGACACTTCTCTCCTGACTTAGACAGGAAGCGCCCTATGGCCGCAAGGCGCCCTGTAAGCTTCTGAAGCTCTTTCACACTTGTAGGGGGTGCCATGTCCAGTATGGCTTTGATCTTCTCGGGGTTGGCTTCGATTCCTCTTTGGCTGACCATGAAGCCTACGAACTTTCCCGACGAGACTCCGAACGCACACTTGTTCGGGTTGAGCCTCATATCATGCTTCCTCAACACATTGAATGCTTCTTGGAGATTGGCAACATGGTCAGCCCCATGGATGCTTTTAACTAGCATATCATCAACATACACTTCTGTTTCCGCTAAATCTGGTGTGGGGGCAAACAGATAGTATTTGTGGATTCTTAGAAAAACTGAATAGCAAACCTGTTACCTGTTCCGCCGGAGTCTGACGCTGTCTCCCACCGTACACCTGCAAAAAGTGCGAGACACCGGGGTTGTTCCCGGCGATGCACCCTCCGACGCTCAAGTCAGTAATCAGGAATGATTATGAAAGAGCGCAAAAACTGGCAAAAGATTGATTACCTCTTAATGGAGATGGGTGGGGGGTATTTATAGGCGCCGCTGGGATCAGATTAGGAATGTAATCCCTGTGGTTAGATAAGGAATGTAATCCCTAATCCCCAGTGAAAGGATAGATATGAATCAGGGCCGTTGATTAGGATTAATCAGAAACCCTAATTCTATCCTCTCTGGACCAGGTTCTCTGCGGGTTGAAACCCGCAACCAGTTGAGGTGGATCCGTTCGCGGGTTAGCGGGTCTTCGAGGAGGAGAACCAGTACCCGCTTCAGACCTATTGGTAGGTGAAATTACCGTTTTACACCTGGGCTTCAAGACTCGTGCCCGATTTGGACAGTTCCGATTTAATCCCATTTTTAGCCATATCACGAGCCCCCCACTCCTAAATACTGAGTTTGATCAGCATTTGAGGAGTAGTTTTACTGTTTTAATGGCTAGTGGAGTTGTATCGGAGTCCAAATGGAGGGTTTTGAATCTCCGAAGGAGGTAGTGAGGTGATTTTTCAAGCTGTTCGTACTCTAAGCTGTTCTTGAGCTTCTCTGGATATTTGGTGGTTTTTATCTATTTTTTCGGATTATTTATTTAATTTTGCAATGTGTTAACCAGTCGTTCGGGGGTCTTAACAACACATTCTAGGTAATAATTGTTCGTTCAGGGGCTCAAAAATATTCCCCCGAATTTATAATTATTTTCTAGAATTTTTAGTTAATTTTCCCGATTTTTTAGAATTTTTTTCGTAATTTTTTAAAAAATAAAACCGTTAAAATAAATAAAAACTAATTTTTAATACCGATTTATGGCGTGGCGCGATCTGGGCCCTCCATCAGCGCCGAGCGCGATTTTCTGGGCGATCGGACGATCCGCGTTCCTTGGCAGATAGTTTCTTCGTATGCGAGGGTCGGTTCCTCGTCCCCTCGGCTCGGCGGCTCGGCACTTAGCTCGGAATCTGCCGAACTACGTGGGGTGATCCTGAGCGTCCATCTCAGTGCGGATCCCCAAAAAGCGCTATCTTGTCGTTTAGTGAACGTGGCAAGATCTGAGCCGTCCATCACGTCGAGCGCGTTTTTTGACAAGATCCAACGGCTGAGGAGGGTCGGAGGAATTTTTCTCCATATGTGGGGGTCGGTTCCTTGTCCCCTCGGCTCGGCAATTCGGCATTGTGGGCTTAATAAGAGCCACGACAGGACGTTCGGTTCGACCTAGTAGCCCGAAGGCTCGACCAAGCTGTTCGTTAGCTCGGCTGAGCGCCCCGGTGGATCAATTCCTTGTCTGCTGTATTAGGGGTTTGGTGGTCTAGCCCAGCTGTTCGGTAGCTCGGCGTTTAGCTCAGAATCTGCCAAACTACGTGGCAAGATCCTGAGCGTCCATCTCAGTGCGGATCCCAAAAAACGCTATCTTGTCACTTAGTGAACGTGGCCAGATATGAGCTATCCATCACGTCGAGCACGTTTTTTGACAAGATCCAATGGCTGAGGAGGGTCGGAGGAATTTTTCTCCATAGCCGACGTTTTGAAGCGTTCCGGCTTTGAAGCATCGCCACCCTCCGACTCAGTAGCTCGGTTGCTTAGCTAAGCTGTTCGGTAGCTCGGCTAGGCAGACCGGTGGCCAGCAGCTCGGAAGGTACACGTGGCCAGATCTGGAGCGTCCATCATTGCGTGAATCACGAGAACGAGGTTCAGATCACGAGAAAACGTTATTTTGTCGTTTTGTGAGCGTGGCGCAATCTGAACCGTCCATCGAGTCTTGACACGAATTTTGGAGCGATCCGACGGTGATTCAGCCTCGGTAGAATTTTTCTCCATATGTGAGGGTCGATTCCTCGTCCCCTCGGTTCGGAAGCTCGGTGCTGTTAGCCGAGGTATGGAGTTAGACGTTTTGAAGCGTTCCGGCTTTGAAGCGTCGCCACCCTCCGACTCAGTAGCTCAGTTGCTTAGCCAAGCTGTTCGGTAGCTCGGTTAGGCAGACCGGTGGCCAGCAGCTCAGAAGGTACACGTGGCCAGATCTGGAGCGTCCATCAGTGCGTAAATCACGAGGACGGGGTTCAGATCACGAGAAAACGTTATTTTGTCATTTTTTGAGCGTGGCGCAATCTGAACCGTCCATCGAGTCTTGACACGAATTTTGGAGCGATCCGACGGTGATTCAGCCTCGGTAGAATTTTCTCCATATGTGAGGGTCAGTTCCTCATCCCCTCGGTTCGGAAGCTCGGTGCTGTTAGCCGAGGTATGGAGTTAGACATTTTGAAGGGGACTCAGTAGCTCGGTTGCTCAGCCAAGCTGTTCGATAGCTCGGCTAGGCACACCGGTGGCCGAGTCATGGACTTAAGCGATTTGAGGAGTCTTTGTTTCAAAACTTCGCAACTCTCCGTCTTGGCGCTTTGGCTTCTTAG
This sequence comes from Hemerocallis citrina, assembly GCA_017893485.1. Classification (NCBI taxonomy): domain Eukaryota; kingdom Viridiplantae; phylum Streptophyta; class Magnoliopsida; order Asparagales; family Asphodelaceae; genus Hemerocallis; species Hemerocallis citrina. The sequence continues at coordinate 273,127,497 of CM030364.1, read as the reverse complement.
TGGGCTTTTGAATTCCCAAGGAAGCCCAAACGTCGCATTATGGTTATAAGTTCTCACTCCCCCACCCCCAAGCTCATTTCTCACTTTTTACTCCAAGTTTTCACTTTTACTCTTCTCTGCTAGCGGCGATTTTTGCTCCAAGGCGGTTGCGTTAGCTGTCGCGTGGGCCAGGCAATTTCCGGCGAACTAATTCCGACCGTGAATGTCGCTTCAAGGACACGTCACATCAAGGTCAGTTTACTTGCCTTAGCTTTTTTAAGAGATGTCAAGGGTAGACTCGGGGAGTAAGGCCTCGTCCTCGGGCGATAGTGGCACCGAGGAGAGGAGGCGAATGGAGATCCAGAGAAAGGGGAAGCAGGTGGCCGAGCCGTCCGTGGCCGAGGCAAAGAAGAAGAAGAAGAGGGTAGTGGCCTAATCTCCTGTAGTCGAGGAGATCGTGGAGACCCCGAGGCAAGCCCCTGAGTCGGGCCGGTACCCTTGTGTACTGTCCGATCACGCCGGAGTCAGGCAATACGAGGGCAACCTTATGAAAAAAGCTATCATAGGTCGGTCAGAAGTTTACGAGGAGAACAACCCGGTTCTGACCACCGAGGTGGATGAGATCGCATCGGTGTTATCCGAGAAGGACCTGCTCCGGATCAGAAAAGGGTTCGCCATCCCTCCGGAGTACAAGCTGATTCTCCCCGGCCCTGGGATGCGAGCGAACTCCAAACTGTCGTCGTCGGATATGTGTATATTCGACTACGACTCGCTGAATGCTGGATTACGCTTTCCTCTGCACCCCTTCGTTCTTCAGGTCCTCGGGTGGTTCTGCCTTGCGCCGACCCAGTTCATGCCGAACACCTGGCGCCATGTGAATGCCTACTTGCTGCAGTGCCGCAACGCCGAGGTCTAGGCAGACCTGACGATCTTTCGGAGCATGTATCGGGTTCACAGGATGCATAAGACCGTGCATCGCTACTACCTAGCAGCGAGGAAAGGCGTTCGGATTATAAAGAACCCGGACTCGATCAAAGGTTGGAAGGAGAAGTTCTTTTTGTTGAGGGAGCCCTCGATGCTGAAGATTCCGACCCAGTGGAAAGCCGAGGTGCCAAAGTTTGTGAGGGCCGACCCGGTACTGACAGCGGCCGAGGAGGAAGTGGTGGGGAAGATTATGGCCCTCCCGATGTTGAGCTGGAGGGAAATGACCGAGGAGGTGCTACACGGGTCAGGTCTTAGTCCGATCGACCCGAGTACGCTCCTGACATCTCGTTATATACATTTTTTGTTTTTTCTAAGTTTTTAGCTCGTTTTGCTAACTTGCTGTTTATTTTGTTGTTTGGAACAGAAGCGCCGAAGATGGACTTTTTGGGGATGATGAACGAGCGGGGCAAAGTTGCCGATGGAAGGAAGAGGAAGAGGCCGAGCACGACTGCTTCGTCTGGTCGGCCCTCTAAGGTTGCTTCGGCAGTTGCTCCGCCTCCCCCCGTTGCCGAGGTCCCCACGCCAGCGGTAGTCGTTGTCGCCGACCCCTCGGCTCCTGCCACATCTGCCCCGGCCGGTGATGCCTTCGACGTTTCGGCGGCGCTGTCGCTCCAGGCTCCGAGCAGCATAAGAAACTGTTCATCACGGACTGGCGGGTCAAGAACCACGACAGCTTCCTCGGGAACTCGCAGATGTGCATGCAAGCCATCAAGCACTTGGCGACCCCGAAGGATCGAGCCGCGCTGAAGGCGGGGACGGTTGGCGATGACACCTATGAGGTCGCTCGGTCGCTCGCATCGGTAGGTTTCGCATACTTTTTCTTGAGAATTTCTTGAAGTCTGTCGTTCGGCTCTTACTTTGTTCTTATTCTCTTTTTCTTTCGGCAGTCCACCTGTCACTTCGGCCATCTCCTTCAAGCGTTCGCCGAACAGGAGAAGGAGCTGAAGGCCGCCAGTGATAAGGACAGGGCGGACAAGGTGAGGGCCGTTCAGCAGCTCGAAGCAAAGCAGAGACGAGCCGAAGGCTTGGAGGTCCGGGTTGCCGATCTTGAGGCAGACCTGGAGCGAGTGAAGGGGCGGCTTGCTGGGGAGGTTGCCAAAGCCGCCAAGGCTGCCGAGGAGCTGGCGGCGTCGGCGAAGGCCCTAGCAGAGGTGAAGGCGGAGAAGGACGCTTTGGCGACGGTGATCCGGGCCGAAGTCGAGGTTGAGGCGAAGGCGCACATGGCCTCGAACATGGAGAAGTCATACGAGAGAGCCCTCGACCACGTCCAGGATCGCGTCCCCGGCTTTCAGCGGGTCGGCTACAGGGTGTGGCCTAGAGCTGCGGCAGATGGTGAAGAGGGGGAAGGCGACGAGGAGGAAGGCGATGAGGAAGAAGGCGAAGAGGAGGAGGAGGTGGTCGCTCAGGCCGAGGCGACGGGAAATGAGGGGCCGTCTGACGAGGCGCCTGTGGTCGAGGCGGCGACGCAAGTGGACCCCTGATCTCCTCGTCTTTTGTACTTTAGTTTTTTTTTTCTTTTTCAAAAATGTAACGCCTTTTTGCGGACTGGCCACCGCCTCTTCTTTTATGAATAAAATTGTTTCTTCAAATTTGTCTCAAGTGTTTGGCTCGGACTTTTAGTCTTTGAATGTATTGTGCTCGTCTTTCAGATCCTTGTTCATGCTCCAGACACCGCAGCAGCTCGGCGTCGTGCCGAGCTGTTTAAGCAGTCTCGCGAGGCTCGCCTCGAGGGTAAGATCGAGTTGATCAGGAGAGTGTCGCTCAACGTAGAGAAGAAGAACAACGAGCTGCTGGCCGAGGTGCACCACCTACGGATAGTCGAGGAGGAACTCTTGACGAAGGAGGAAGAGCTAGCCTCAGTGCGGGCCGAGCGAGACGAGCTCGCGAAGAAGGTCAAGCAGCTGCAGAGGGTCACGGTCGACAAGAGCATCGAGGTGACCAACTTGCGTCGTATTATATCTGATAGTGTTGAGCACCCAGGTTCGGCGAAGCTCCCTCGATTCAAGATACCGGTCAAGAACGACACTTTGAAAGACAGGATCGTTGAGCTCGAGGAGGAGGTGGCTCGTCTGAAGCCTCAGCCCGTGAGGACTAACGTCCACAGCACCTCGTGTACTCGCAAGGAGAGAGAGCGAGGGATATCCTTTTACGAGCTCGCGACTCGTCCTCCCGTCGTTGGTTGGACTGCAGCCGACGCACAAAGCGGTGTAGCTGTTAGCTCGAGCGAAGCCTCGGTCGGAGCCACTGTTAGGGTTAGTGGTGAAGAGGCGTCCCAGTTCGTCGGCCTAGAGACGAGCTCGGAGATGAAGAGACGAAAACCCCGAGTGTCTCTGAATCGGAACATCTCTATTCCGAGGAGGCGCTGAACAAGTTGTACCGAGCTTTTGACTTCTTGCATCGTCTTCTTCGTTGTAATAACATGCCTTGTAAATTTATCAATTTGCTTTTTTGCTGTAACTTCTTGCCTTGTAAATTTATCAAGTTGTTTTAATAAAATCGAAGTTCGTCTGCCCATTGCTGTGCGTTAGCTTCTTTGAGTGTTTTAGCCGTAGAACTCTTTCCTTAGCTGTAGAACTTTAGCTTTTGCTCAGAGGATACCGAGGCAACTTTGCACTTCGGTGGTGTGATAGCTCGGATTTCAAACTCAGTCCACGTGGCTCAATCTGGATGGTCGATCACGATCGTGGCACGCATCACGAGGTGGGAGACACGAGTTTCAAGAAAACACTATCTTGTCGTTTTGTGGATACATGGCACGATCTGATCCGTTCATCACGTTCTAGTACGCATTTTGAGATGATCTAATGGTGAAATTGGTTCGGCGGAATTTTTCTCCATATGTGGAGGTCGGTTCCTCGTCCGCTCGGTTCGGGGTACTGAGTTGGCGCAGTCGAACCGAGTTTGGACTCCGAACCATCGTTGGAGTGGTTCAGTCGGTTGTGGGAGCAGTTCCGAATGGCGGCCTGCTTCTAGTTCGCTTAAGAGCGAACTTGCGAAGTAGAATCGAGCCAAGTTTTGGACTCCGAACCATCGGTAAAGTTGTTCAACGGTTGTGGGAGCAGTTCCGAATGGCGACCTGCTTCTAGTTCGCTTAAGAGCGAACTTGCGAAGTAGAATCGAGCCAAGTTTTGGACTCCGAACCACCGGTAGAGTTATTCAACGGTTGTGGGAACAGTTCCGAATGGCGACCTGCTTCTAGCTCGCTTAAGAGCGAACTTGCGAAGTAGAATCGAGCCAAGTTTTGGACTCCGAACCATCGGTAGAGTTGTTCAACGGTTGTGGGAGCAGTTTCGAATGGCGATCTACTTCTAGCTCGCTTAGGAGCGAACTTGCGAAGTAGAATCGAGCCAAGTTTTGGACTCTGAACCATCGGTACAGTTGTTCAACGGTTGTGGGAGCAGTTCCGAATGGCGATCTACTTCTAGCTCGCTTAGGAGCGAACTTGCGAAGTAGAATCGAGCCAAGTTTTGGACTCCGAACCATCGGTACAGTTGTTCAACAGTTGTGGGAGCAGTTCCGAATGGTGATCTACTTTTAGCTCGCTTAGGAGCGAACTTGCAAAGTAGAATCGAGCCAAGTTTTGGACTCCGAACCATCGGTAGAGCGAAGAGTAAAGTCAGAGAGATGCAGACAATTTTAACAAGTAAAATATGAAAAATCTTTCTTTATTGATGACTAATGGTCGGCTGCTTCTAAAGTTGCAAGCCGTTATTACAAGAGAGAAATAAAGGAAAAAAATACAAGTAAAAGGAGAGGAACGGTCCGACATCCCAGAATAGTTAGAGAGGCGTTAGTGCCTTCTCTTGGTATTTTAAGAGATGGTCGGCATTCCAAGTCCTAGGGATCTCCCTGCCTTCGAGGTCTTCTAGTCTATATGTGCCGGGCCGAACGACTTTGGCGATCTTATAAGGTCCCTCCCAATTTGGAGCCAGTTTGCTCTTCTGACCGGGGAAAGAGATGGCTAACTTTCTGAGGACCAAGTCCCCTTCTTTGAGGTCGGTAGGACGGATTCTCTTGTTGTATGCCAACTCGATCCTTCTTCGGTAGCTTTGTTAGCGAATGCAACTCTTTCTCGGATCTCATCAATTAGATCTAGATTTGCTCGGAGCTCTCGGGCATTTTGTTCTTCTTCATAAGCCATTAGACGAGGAGAGGGTATACCAACTTCTAGGGGGATCATAGCTTCGGACCCATAGGTGAGATTGAACGGGGGTCCGTTTTGTGGTGCGGTAGTTCCACAGCACGTTCGGAAGCTGATCGACCCATAAACCTTTGGAACATTTATCCAACCTCTTCTTAATGCCAGAGAGGATCTGTCGGTTAGCATTCTCGACTTGGCCATTCGACTGGGGATGGAAAACGGAGGAGAATCGGTGTTGGATGGCGAGGTCTTCACATAGAGCTCGGAAGGCAGCCCCGGTAAACTGGGTTCTGTTGTCTGTTATGAGGACCCGAGGGACGCCGAATCGGCAGATTACGCTCTTCCAAAAGAACTGAACTACCTTGTTCTCTGTGATCGTGGCCAAGGGCTCGGCCTCTATCCATTTTGAGAAGTAGTCGATTGCCACGACTAAGAATTTGAACTGCTCGGGAGCCGGTGGAAATGGCCCTAGTAAATCCATCCCCCACATTGCAAAAGGGATTGGACTTGATAGGGAAGCGAGTGGAGCTTATGGGAGGCGTCGGATGTTGGAATACTTCTGACATGAGCTGCATTGCCGAACGTGCTGTTCGGCGTCCTGTAGGAGAGTGGGCCAGAAATATCCATAATTCAACACTTTGCGGGCTAAGGATCTGGACCCTGAATGTGCCCCAGCGATGCCCTCGTGAAGTTCTTGTAGGGCATAGTCGGCCTGATCGGGGGAGAGGCATCTCAGGTAAGGCCTGCCGTCTACCTATGTGAAGGAGCGTTTATATAGGATGCCTCCGATCAGTGTGTATCGCTCGGCTCGGGTTCTCACTCTTCGAGCTTCTTTAGGATCTTCAGGGAGGAGCCCGTCCCTTAAGAATTCGATGAGAGGTTTCATCCAGTCGTCTTGTAGCAGGACAGGTAGAGACTCCAAAGATTCGGAAGTTTCATCCTCTATACTTGGCTTCAGAAGGACCTCTATCAAGACGGTCTGCTCGAGACCTTGCAGGGAGGAAGAGGCTAGCTTGGAGAGGGCATCGACATGGGCATTTTCTTCTCGGGGGGAGTCGTTGGATGAGGGCTTCTTCAAATAGTGCCATGAGGCTCTTGACCTTGGCTAAGTACTTAACCATCCGGTCGTCACGTGCTTCATACTCGCCGAGGACCTTATTTACGACCAGCTGGGAGTCGCTAAAGATCCGAAGGCGTTGCGCCCCTGCATTCTGAGCCATCCCAAGGCCGGCTATGAGTGCCTCGTATTCTGCTTCGTTATTTGAGGCCTTAAAGTTGATACGGAGGGAGTATTGGAGGATGAAGTCATCTGGGCCTGCCAGAATGACCCCGGCTCCGCTTCCCTCATTGCAAGAGGATTCATCCACATAAACCGACCAGACAGGTGGTCCCTTCATTGCTTGGCTGAACTCGGGGATGGTACTTTCAACTATGAATTCTGCTAAGGCCTGAGCCTTGATCGCGGTCCGAGGCTGATAAGTTATATCATGCTGGCTCAGCTCGATAGACCACTTCATAAGACGACCAGATGTCTCCAGCTTGTAGAGCACTTGCTTCAGCGGTTGGTCGGTAAGAACGACCACCAAATAGGACTGAAAATACGGGCAAAGCTTTCTCGCGACAATCACCAGGGCATAAGCCATCTTTTCTATCCTCGGGTAGCGGAGCTCGGTATCCCGAAGTACTTTGCTCACATAGTAGATGGGCTTTTGAGCCCGGTCTTCTTCCCTTACTAAAACGGCACTGAGGGTCTGCTCGGAGGCTACCAGGTAGAGGTAGAGGGGTTCACCAGGAATGGGTTTGCTGAGGAGAGGAGGGTTGACGAGGTAAGCCTTGAGCTGGTCGAACGACTCCTATTGCTGCTGACCCCATTCGAAACCTTTAGCCCCCCTGAGGGCCTTGAAGAAGGGGAGGCATTTCTCCCCGGACTTCGAGAGAAAATGCCCTATGGCGGCTAGGCGGCCTGTTAGCCTCTGAACATTCTTGGGAGGGGCCATGTCTAATATGGCCTTGATTTTCTCAGGGTTAGCTTCAATTCCTCGTTGGCTGACTATGAAGTCGAGGAACTTTCCTGATGAGACTCCGAACGCACACTTGTTCGGATTGAGCCTCATGCTGTGCTTTCTCAGAACATCAAACGCCTCCTGTAGGTCAGTCACATAATCGGCTCCTTGGATGCTTTTTACAAGCATGTCGTCAACATACACCTCCATATTCCGGCCGATTTGAGCTTGGAAAACCTTGTTGACGAGGCGTTGATATGTTGCGCTTGCATTCTTCAAATCGAAGGGCATAATCCTGTAGTAGTAGAGGCCCTGGTCGGTCACGAATGAGGTCTTCGGGATATCTGGGGGGAACATCCGGATCTGGTTGTAGCCTGAGAAGGCGTCCATGAAGCTGAGGAGTTCATGACCCGAAGTGGCGTCAATCAGAGTGTCAATACTCGGAAGAAGGAAGGGATCCTTGGGGCAAGCCTTGTTCAGATCGGTAAAATCGATTCAAATCCTCCAATTCCCATTAGACTTCTTCACCATTACTACATTCGACTACCACTCGGGATAGTTCACCTCTTGTATGAACCAGGCCTTCAAGAGCTTGTCCACCTCCTCTTTTATGGCTAGCTGGCGCTCGGGGGCGACCTTGCGCCTCTTCTGTTGAACCGGTTTGGACCCCGGAGCAACGCTGAGGTGGTGGACCAAGAGCTCTTCGGAATTCTGGGCATTTCTGTAGCTGACCAAGCAAAGAGGTCTCGGTTCCTTCTGATGCACTGGACTATGTCTGAGCATAGGGCGGATGGGAGGGTCTTGCTAACAAAGAACTTTCGGGTTGGATCCTGCTCAGAGAAGAGCACTTCCTCCAATTCATCCACCGGCTCGGACGTTGGTCGGGTAGCATCTTGGGGGATTTCCAGAGTTTCTAGGGAGAGGACTGGACCGAGGGTAGAGGTCATGTAGCACTTGCGGGCCGTTTCCTGATTGCCTTTTACTTCCCCTACTCCTGCCCGAGTAGGAAACTTCATCTTGAGGTGATAGGCGGAGGGGACGGCTTCAAGGGCAGCAAGGCCGGGCTGACCCAAAATGACGTTGTAGGCTGCTGGGACATCTACGACCATGAAGTCCATCGACTCCGTTCGGGTAGTAGGAGTTTTGCCAGCAGTTACATCGAGGGTGATCACCCCTTCAATAGTCACTGGCACTCCCGTGAACCCATGGAGCGTGTAGCCGGCGGGCTTGAGTCTGTCTCGGGAGAGTTTGAGGCCTTTAAAAGCGGCGAGGAAGAGGATGTTAACGGAGCTGCCATTGTCCACTAGGATCCTCTCCACTTTGAAGTTCTCCATATGGAGATTGATGACGAGTGCGTCACAATGGGGGGTGCGGACACCTTCCAGATCTTCGTCTGAGAATGTGACGGGCACTCCGAGACCTTTAGGAGGAGGGGTGGCACGAACCGCATTGACTTCCCTAATGAACGCCCTTCCAGAGGAGTTTGAAGAGCCCCCCATTGGGCCCCTATGTATGAGGTGGAGGACACGCTACTCTTCGAAGTCGAGCGTTTCATCGCGTTCAGGACGCTTGTTAGCCCCCCGAGGCGGGGGAGGAAGGTCGGCTCGGTCCTTTCTCACGAACCTGGTCAGCTGCCCCCTCTGGATGAGGCCTTCTATCTCATTCTTCAAGGCCCGACAATTATTGGTGTCGTGACCTTGGTCCCGGTGATAACGGCACCACTTCTCTTTATCCTTCTTCTTGGCGGGGGTGTTCATCCTCGGAGCAGGAGGTATGATCCCTTCCTTCTCAATTTCCATTAGAATGGTGGAGACATTGGTGGTGAGAGGAATAAATTTTTTGAATCTGGGGGGGGGGGGGGTCGGCGCTGGCCGCCATTATCCTTCTGGAGCCTCTTGGCTCCTTCCTCTTTTGTTCCCTTTCTCTTAGACCCGGAGGAAGACCCCTCCAAGCTGGGGCGGTGCTCAGCTTCTTCGGCCCAAATATACTTTTCACTCCGGAGGAGGAGGTCAGAGAAGTTCTGTGGGGGCTTCTTGGCGAGGGAGGAGCGGAGGCTGGAGTTGAGGACATTGGATTGAAATGCTGCTGCAGCGACCGACTGGTCGAGGGATGCTATGGACCTGGCTTCAGCTGTGAACCTTTTCACATAGTCTCTCAGCTTCTCACCCTTCTTCTGATGGAGGTAGAGTAGCGAGATGCTGGTCTTCTCAGTTCTGTGGCTACTCACGAAGTGGGTGACGAAGAGGGTCTCAAATTGCTCGAAGGAGAATATTGAGTAAGGGGCAAGGCGAGAGTACCATTCTCGAACTGGACCCTTGAGAGTTGCGGGGAAGGTTTTGCAGAGGAGGGCATCGGAAGCTTGATGGATGAGCATGAGGGTCTTGAAGCTTTCGATGTGATCGACAGGGTCAGTCTCCCCGGAATAAGTCTCGAATTAAGGAGGTTTAAAGCCGATTGGTACAGGTGCATCCATTATGGTTCGGGAAAAAGGAGGTCTGCTAGGACGAAGGGTCCTTCCTCTAAGCTCTTCTTCTCGGTCTAACTGACCCAAGCGCCTCTCCATTTCGTGGAGACGGCGGTAAACAGCGTCGTCCCTTCGACGGTAATCAGCCGAGCCTCTAGACTCGTCTTCGTACGAGGGAGAGCGAAGGCTACTACGACGGTAGCTCCGGGAGCGGCGAGGACTTGGCATGTGTCGGGAGTTGCTAGGAGCTGGAGGAGGAGTTGGGGACCGTCGGCGAGGACTTCGGACCGGAGGAGGAGAGGGGATCTTTGGAGCATTGGTATTAGGACGAAGATTGAGAGCTTGTAGGACGGTCGCTTGGAACTGTTGGAACTCGGCACGGGTGATGGGTGCCTCATCGTTCCTAGGCTGTTGCCGACCGGCAGGAGAGTGTGGTCTTCTTCTGTGATGCTCGGGGGATTCTCTCCGCCCCCTTCGGATAGGGGACCTTCTGTTGTCTCGGCGGTAAGGAGATCGCTCATCCGGACGGTGTTGGTAGGAGGCTCCCTCTCGGGCCCGCTTTTCATCCAGACGGTACCGAAGATCCTCATCCTTCTGCCGATTGAGGACGGTGTTGCGGAGGTCGAAAGCTCGGGGATTATGGGAGGCCATAGAATCCGAAGAGGCATTGTGGATGGAGACGTGGTCCGGATGGAGAGGTTGTTTCTGCGGGTTGGGACCCTTAGGAGGTTGTTGGTTCTGAGGAGGCAGGTCCTGTTGGAGTGGGTCCTCCGCTTGAAGAAGAAGTTGCCCCTGCTGTTGAGCGGGTTAAGGGGGAACTTCCTGTTGCTGATCGGGGTTGGGCCCTCGGTTGGACCCTCTTGATCTGCCTTTCCTAGGAGGCATGGCTGGAGAAGATCTAACCAACGGGAAGAGGGGAGGCTGCTATTCGTTATTTTCCCACAGACGGCGCCAATCTGTTGCCACTAAATCTGGTGTGGGGGCAAACAGATAGTATTTGTGGATTCTTAGGAAAACTGAATAGCAAACCTGTTACCTGTTCCACCAGAGTTTGATGCTGTCTCCCGCCGTACACCTGCAAAAAGTGCGAGACACCGGGGTTGTCCCGGCGACGCACCCTCCGACGCTCAAGTCAGTAATCAGGAATGATTATGAAAGAGCACAAAAACTGGCAAAAGATTGATTACCTCTTAATGGAGATGTGTGGGGGGTATTTATAGGCGCCGCTGGGATCAGATTAGGAATGTAATCCCTGTGGTTAGATAAGGAATGTAATCCCTAATCCCCAGTGAAAGGATAGATATGAATCAGGGCCATTGATTAGGATTAATCAGAAACCCTAATTCTATCCTCTCTGGACCGGATTCGCTGCGGGTTGAAACCCGCACCCAGTTGAGGTGGATCTGTTCGCGGGTTAGCGGGTCTCCGAGGAGGAGAACCAGTACCCGCTTAGACCTATTGGTAGGTGAAATTACCATTTTATCCCTGGGCTTCAAGACTCGTGCCCGATTTGGACGGTTCCGATTTAACCCCATTTTTAGCCATATCAACTTCCATGTTTCGGCCGATCTGATTCTGGAAGACCTTATTAACGAGGCGCTGGTAGGTTGCACCGGCATTCTTCAGCCCGAAGGGCATTACCCTGTAGCAATAGAGTCCTTGATCGGTGACGAAGGAGGTCTTCGAGATATTCAGGGAGAACATTCTGATCTGGTAATATCCGGAGAAGGCATCCATGAAGTTCAGCAACTGATGGCCCAAAGTAGCATCGATCAAGGTGTCGATGCTGGGAAGAGGGAATGGATCGTTAGGGCAGGCTTTGTTCAGGTCCGTGAAGTCGATGCAAATTCTCCAACTTCCGTTGGCCTTCTTAACCATAACAACATTAGAGAGTCATTCGGGATAGTTGACTTCTTGTATGAAACGGGCTTTGAGAAGCTTGTCCACTTCTTCCTTTATGGCCTGCTGGCGCTCGGGGGCAAATTTGTGCCTCTTCTGCTGGACCGGTTTTGTAACACCCTAGTTTTCATTTATGAAATTTTTTCATTTTACGTGTTGTGCACGTATGATTTCATTTGTATAATTTTTCATATAAAAAATATTTTTATAGTATTTGTTCTCTCTTATTTTTCCAAAATATATATATATATATATATATATATATATATATATATATATATATATATATATATATTCTTTTAAAGCCTAATTAGAATCTAAAGCTCAAATTGTCTTTTAGCCCACTTTATTATTTAATTATTTTAATTTTTGACCCCATAGTCTCTTGGCCCATTAGTGAGCCCATGAAATTTAATTAATCTCTATTCTATTCTAACTTGTAGTGTAGACTCAAATAATAGACAATTAATTAGCATGTACAAAGTTGTGAGTAGGGGACACTAGGGTGACACGTGCATACAATGGGGTGTGCATTGCACAACTTTCACCTAGGCCGGTTGGACAAAGAGAGAGGGAGAGATGGAGCTAGTGGAGAGGTAGTTATCTCATCATGGGTAGTTGCTACAACTCCCTAATTCATCTAAGCCCTTGATCCTAAACCACTTGATTTAATCCTAGCCCTTTATTTTCACTAAAACTATGTATAAATACCCCCTAGTTCTTCTCATTTTAGTACATTAGAAACTGATTAAGAAAGAAAAGAATTAGAGTGAGAAAATATTGAAAGTTTTTGGGAAGTAAAAGATTGAGAAGATTCTTATGTGTGGGTGCTCATCCAAGAGAAGGCCGGAATTGCACTAGGAGAGGCTCGGTTTGCTACACCAAGGAGGAGGAGGCAACCTTGAGGCACAACCTAGGAGGAGAAGGATCTATTCGTGCATTCGAGGAGATTTCTAGGAGCTTTCCATTCGTTTTTCTTCAAATAGGCGGGTGTTTCTCATGACTTCTAATTCTAGTTACCATGCTAGGAATGTTTAATAGAATGATTAATGAAAGCCTAAGTGAAATTGACTCCATGATTGCTTATGTAGAGATGAATTGATAATTTAGAAGATGCTTGTTGAAATGATTGGTAGTGGATAAATCATGAATTAAAATGCTAGAAGACATCATGTATTGCCATGCTAGATGTTTAAGAAAATCTATACATAAGATACAAAGTTGAATGTATCTTGTGAAAGGGATTGTTTAAATTAAGGTAACTCTCTTGTGGTAAGATGAGAATCTGTGTTCAAAAAGGCTGAAGATTTCTAACAAATGAAAGAACGAAGTAATGAAGTATTTTTGTAGAAGTTATATTTCAACGCGTGTGCAAACATGATATGTTCTCAATGTCGAAATTATGGACATAGAACCTAACCTAAGATTCAAAAATGCATGTTTCATAAGCAAATAATGAATCTAAAATACCGGTTTACTGCATTTTGTATATGTTTCAAAATTTGGAAAGTTATGTTTCGAAAAGAGAAGAAAAGGAACAGAGAAAAATATTTTTGAGAATTGAAAAATCCAGTGGTAAAGTCGACCGATCATGTTGAAACAGTCGACTGGCCTGAGAAAGACGAAAAAATATAGTTCAAATCTCTCACGGAACAGTCGACCGATCATGGCTTGACAGTCGACTACTCTGATCAATTATTCTTTTTTTAACTTTAGAACCTCGCAGAACAGTCGACCGACTGTGTTGTAATAGTTGACTGCCCTGAGTATTTATCTTCGAGTTTTTTTTTATTCTAGCAGAACAGTCGACTGGCTATGATTGACAGCCGACTGCCCTGAAGTTCAAATGATATCCAGTTTTCATGAATTTTTCTACAATCTTTGACCTAGCATATTTGAGACTACTTCTGCAAGAAAGAACTACTATAAATTGTTAGCCTAAATAATTTTGGTGGAAAAAGAAAAACGTATCGATTAAAAGATGTTTTGAAAAGAGTTTTTTTAATGAAAGAAAAATGGAAGTATGATTGTTAGACTTAGTATTGATAAAGTGAGAATACGGAGTTTATGAACCATCGACTATGACCAATTGAATTTCTTTGTTTTTGCATGATTATTGTACATGAAGTTGAAATTTTTATTAACATGATGATTATACAAATGTTATGAACATGAAAAGAAAAAAAAACTATTGTTAATCTTGAAAAGAGAACTTATGAGTTTGAAAGGCTTAATTCTGTGTGATTGTGAATTGAAATTGAGAACTAGAGTGTGGCCAAGCCTCATGCCGGCATTGAAAAGAATTGAATGGAAATGAAATTTGAAATGAAAAGACCAAGATTTGGGTCATGTTGAATAAATAACTAAGACTGGTATAGTGGAAAGGCTAACTCTAGAGATTTGATTTTGTTCATGATTCTATGAACTAAGGATTAGATACACAGTGAAGATGTGATGAAAGTAAGAGAAAACATTAAGTATGAGGGCCATTGGATTGGCGGCGTGAAAGTATTCATAGGATGTCCCATGATGAGTCATGATAGGGCGTGGATACTGCTCCAGGGTATCGTCCTGGTGGCGACGCTCGTGGGGTGTTTGACGACTGCGGGTGGTGTCATGTCTATGGTAGGAGCTAAATTACCACAGGATGCCTGCATGTTGAGTCATGTGTCAGTGCGTTGGGATTCCCTCCAGGGCGCCTAAACATGAGTTCGTAGGTCAGAAAACATCTAGGATACTTACCGTAGTTACTGTAGTAGATTAATTCATGATGAGGGATCGAACCCTACAAGATGAAGAACGTTAAGGGCTTGCCCTCGGACCTATGTAGTATGGGCTGCATAGACTCTGAACAAGTGCGCATTAGTATCATATAATATAAATAATTGCATTAAGGACTAAGTGCACAATCACAACACGACATCAATAGGATAGTCCCTTTAGTTCTTTTTGTGACAAGTTTGTGTTTGTTAAGAAATGAGAATCGTTATACTATTTTCGGCATAGAGAGGATGGCCGTGTATAATATTTCGTCAGTTGAATGAACTGACGTGCCCACAGTTTTATATGCAGGGTAAAGATACTTGACAATTGAAGTATACATGCTACGCATGACTATTTTAAATGTTGTTTCATGTAAATTTATTGTAATATTGCTTCCGCTGTGATACTGTATAAGTGTGATGTAACTCTGATAAAAGAAAAAGTTTTTATTTCCTTGTAAAATTGTATGAAAGAAGTGTAAAGATCTTGTGGAACTCGAATTCAGTTGTATTTTGGAATTCGGGGTGTTACAGGTTTAGACCCCGGAGCAACACTTAGGTGGTGGACGAGGAGCTGCTCGGAAATTCCTGGCATATCGGCAGCCGACCAGGCAAAGAGGTCATGGTTCTTCCTAATGCATTGGACTATGTCGGAACAGAGGGCAGAGGGGAGGGTCTTACTAATGAAGAACTTGCGGTTCGGATCTTGCTCAGAAAAGAGCACTTCCTCTAACTCGTCCACTGGTTCGGACATAGGTTGGGCATTCCCCTGGGGAATATCAAGAGTCTCGAGGGAGAGGACAGGTCCCCCGGTGGAGGTCATGAAACACTTGCGGGCCATCTCTTGACTACCCCTTACTTTCCCTACACCTGACTTGGTGGGGAACTTCATTTTAAGATGATAAGCCAACGGGACGGCTTCTAAAGCAGCTAGGCCAGGTCGGCCTAGAATCACATTGTAAGCAACTGGGATGTCAATGACTATGAAATCCATTGGCTCAGTCCGGGTAGTAGGAATTTTGCCAGCGGTTACATCGAGGGTTATTACCCCTTCGATAGTCACTGGCACTCCCGTGAACCCATAGAGCGTGTAGCCGGCGGGTTTGAGCCTGTCCCGTGATAACTTGAGTCCTCAGAAGGCCGCCAGGAAGAGGATGTTGACAGAGCTACCATTGTCCACCAGAATCCTCTCCACTTTGAAGTTGGCCATGTGGAGGTTGATTACTAATGCATCGCAATGGGGGGTTCGGAATCCCTCCAGGTCTTCGTCTGAGAAAGTAACCGGGACTCCGAGGCCTTTGGGAGGGGGTATGCCATGAACCGAATTGACTTCTCGTATGAAAGCCTTCTGGGAAGAGTTGGAGGTTCCTCCCATGAGACCTCCATAAATGAGATGCAAGATGCGTTCCTCTTCAAACTCGGGAGTCTCGTCATGCCTCTTAGGATGCTTGTTAGCCCCCCTGGGGGGGAGGAGGAAGATCAATTCGGTTCTTTCTCACAAACTTAGACAGTTGCCCTCTTTGGATGATGGCCTCAATTTCATTCTTCAGGGCCCGACAGTCGTTGGTGTCGTGGCCGTGGTCTCGATGATATCGGCACCACTTTTCCTTGTCCCTCTTCTTGCCAGGGGTATTCATCTTCGGGGCGGGAGGCAGAACTCCTTCCTTCTCGACCTCCATGAGAATGGTAGAAATGTTGGCGTTAAGAGGGTAAACTTCTTAAATCTGGGAGGCGGCCAGCGCTGGCCCCCGTTGTCCTTCTGGAGCTTCTTAGCTCCCTCTTCTTCAATTGCCTTTCTCTTGGTCCCGGAGGAAGACCCCTCAAAGGTGGGGCGATGTTTAGCTTCTTCAGCCCGGATATACTTCTCGCTTCTGAGAAGAAGGTCGGAGAAGTTTTGTGGGGTCTTGGCTAGGGAGGACAGAAGGCTTGAGTTGAGGACGTTTAACTGGAAGGCTGCAGCGGCGACCGATTGGTCGAGGGAGGCAATGGACCTAGCTTCCGCGATAAACCGCTTCACATAATCTCTCAGCTTCTCACCCTTCTTCTGACTGAGATAGAGTAGCGAAATACTAGTCTTCTCGGTGCGGTGGCTACTTACGAAGTGGGTGACGAAGAGGGTCTCAAATTGTTCAAAGGAGAATATGGAGGATGGGGCAAGACGAGAGTACCATTCTCGGGCCGGACCCTTGAGAGTAGCTGGGAAGGTTTTGCACAGTAGAGCATCGGAAGCTTGGTGGATCAACATGAGGGTCTTGAAGCTTTCGATGTGGTCCATGGGGTCTGACTCCCCAGAGTAAGTCTCAAACTGCGGGGGCTTGAAGCCTATTGGAACGGGCGCCTCCATGATTGTTCAAGAGAAGGGAGGTCGGCTTGGACGGAGGGTCCTTCCTCTCAGCTCTTCCTCTTTATCCAGTTGGCCAAGGTGCCTCTCCATCTCGTGGAGACGGCGGTAGACCGCATCATCCCTACGACAGTAGCCAAGCGAGTCTCTGAACTCGTCTTCGTAAGAAGGGGAGCGTGGAGCTCGGCGATGGTAGCTAGGGGAATGACGAGGACTGTGATGGAGGTGACTCGGAGCTTGAGGAGGGGTTAGGGACCGATGGCGAGGACTTTGGACTGGAGGAGGAGTGGGGACCCTCTGAGCATTGTTGTTGTTCAGCCGGAGGTTCATGGCCTGCAGGATTGTAACCTGGAACTCTTGGAATTCGGCTCGGGTGATAGGTCTGTTATCGTCCCTCGGGGGCTGCCGACCAGTGGGAGAACGATGTCTTCTTCGATGGTACTCAGGGGACTCTCTCCACCCCCTGCGAGGAGGGGACCTCCTGTGGTCGCGGCGAGGAGGAGATCGCTCATTTGGACGTTCCAGGTAGGAGACTCCCTCACGGGCCCGCCTTTCATCCAAACGGTGGCGAAGGTCCTCTTCTTTCTGCCAGTTGAGGAGGGTATTGCGAAGGTCTTCGGAAGGCCGGGGGTTGTGAGATGCCATTGAATCGGTAGAAGGGTTGTGTACAGAGATGCGGTCTCAATGAGAAGGTTGCTTCTGAGGGTTGGGACGAGAGGCCCCTGCGCCGGCATTCTGGGGCCTGAGCGGAGCCCTTTGGGATTGAAGGTTCTGAAGAGGAGGTTGCTCCTGTTGCAGGGACTGATCAGGTTGAGGAGGGAGTTGCCCCTGTTGCTGGACGGTTTGGAGGGGGACCTCCTGTTGTGGTTGAGGAGAAGTGGGTCCACGGTTGGACCCTTTGGATCTCAGTTTTCGGGGAGGCATGGCTGGAGCTGATCTTAACCAAGGGAAGAGGAAGGATTGCTATTCGTGGGTTTCCACAGACGGTGCCAATCTGTTACTGCTAAATCTGGTGTGGGGGCAAACAGATAAAATTTGTGGATTCTTTGGGATGTTGAATAGTCAAACCTGAAACCTTTCCGTCGGAGTTTGATCGTGATCTCCCGCCGTTCACCTGCAAAAAGTGCGAAACACCGGGGTTGATCCCGGCGACGCACCCTCCGACGCTCAAGTCAGTAATCAGAAAGATTATGAATGAGATTTTACTGGCAAAAGATTGATTACCTGTTAATAGTGGGGGATGGGGGGTATTTATAGCCGTCTTAGGGACCAGTTTCAGGATAAGATCAAATCCCTACTTCCCAGTGAATGGATAGATTTGAATCAGGGTCGTTGACTAGGTATAATCATAAACCCTAATTCTACCCAGCTGGACTGGGTTTCTTGCGGGTTGAAACTCGCGCCCAGTTGATATGGATCCGTTCGTGGGTTATCGAGCCTT
This sequence comes from Hemerocallis citrina, assembly GCA_017893485.1. Taxonomy (NCBI): domain Eukaryota; kingdom Viridiplantae; phylum Streptophyta; class Magnoliopsida; order Asparagales; family Asphodelaceae; genus Hemerocallis; species Hemerocallis citrina. Next base: position 273,109,483 of record CM030364.1, on the reverse strand, counting down.
TGGAAAAAAGACCTGGCACCCACTTCAGACCCGCTTGTAGGTGAAATTACCATTTTACCCCTGATCTTTAAGATTCGCGCCCGATTTGGACAGTTCTGATTTAACCCTATTTTTAGCCATATCAATGTGAAAAAAGCAAGTATGTGTCACGAAATAAGCAAGTAAATCATGGTATGATCAATTAACAAGTTCAAGTTGCAAGATAAACAAGTACGGCGCAAGATAACTCATACAGGGACAAAATAACCAAATCTCAAGTTCAGGACAGCAAGACCATACTGTAGTAAAACTGAAATACCCAGAGTTACAAAAATGCAAATCTGAATCTGTCAAAACGGCTAGAAAATAGACTCCCAACCGAATCCAGTGAATATAAATAAGTCATATAGTAATTACAAAATCATAACTCAAAACTGATTTTAATCCATAAAACACGTTCAGCCAGAAATCAGTAAAACCAATTCTCAGTCAGGAAAACAGCATCAAAACTCAATAAATAAATCCACGAAAAATCGGAGGTATTCCCCTATCTGTCTAGTATCAAAATATAAGGTTTCAGAATTTTCCAGTAAAATTAGATCAGTCATCAAAAATCAGAAAACATCAATAACGACAGTTTGACAAATCTGGAATTCCCAACACTGCTGCACGAAAACTATAATATCTCGCAACCAGTGAAACGAAATCCAAATCCGCCAAAGGGAGATGAAAATAGATAGAATAATATAACTTTCATATTTCACAAATATTTTTCATACAGTCAAAGGAATCAGGGTGAAAATACAAATCTTTACATAACAGCGAGCAAAATTCAGCAAGTACAGTTTTTATAAACAAGCATAAAACGACATGTAAAACTCATCAATAAAATCCACCGAAATTCTTGGTAATCTCTAATTAGATATAGAAACACTGACCAAAATTTCAGATCAAAATAATATGCTTAGCATTAGTACCAAAATAATTTAGCCATCAAAATCATCAAGAAACGAAATATGGAAATGAAATACATCTCTGTAGTAAAACCATCATAACTCACACATACGAAAACGAAATCAATGAAGACGAATTTCTATACAAATCATATTTTATATTGAAATTAAGATACTGATCTTAATATGGTCTAAATTACTGATCAAGACAGATCATCGACAAAACACAGAATTTTCTCAAAAACCAAAATCAACATAGATCCAATGAAACTTGATCCAAACACAACCAAACATGAAATCGAGTCTACCAAGTGTCCAAACATCAAGAAATAGGGTAATTAACATATCTAAAACAAGTCTATCACATGGTTCTCAACAAATACCCAAATTCTCACAAGAAGTCTCACATACATGATCAAATCAAGAACGAGCAAAACCTAAGTTATTTCATGTCAATATTGTGTCGTGAGGCAACTATGGTCAATTCACTATAGAGACAATATCAACAAGGGGTTTCATACACGAATTGTCTCTAGAACCCAACTACACTACAAGCGGTATTTTTGACTTGTATCATATAAAGGAATTTGAGTACAAGTTACTTGCCTTAACCAAAGACGAAACGAACACCAAGAATAACGGGAACGGATTCCCGAGCAACGAGCAAAAATCCCACGAACGAAGGTCCACGAACCAAGACAACCGCATGCAACTTACATGCGCGTGCCAACTCGAACAAAGAAAGAGAACGGTCGGGGCGGCAGTGGCGCTGCACTGCGGTGCTGCTGCTGCTCCTGCTGATCGGCGACGCGGTAAGGGGACGGAAGAGAGATTCAGAAAGGTGATGATGAGAGGGGATGATGCCCGGGCTAAGGTGTTGGTCGGAAATGGGATCGGGAGTAGGGTGAGGCAGTGGCGTCGGCTAGGTGCAAGTAGATGGGGGTCGGGTGAGGGGATCGGGGTGCTGGTCTGGGGTGACGACACACACAGGAGAAAGAGGGGGAGGCCGGGAGAGAGTAGGGAGGCTTGGGTTAGGGTTTATGAGAGAGAGAGGGGTATTTATATAGGGATTGTTAGGGTTAAGTATGAGATGGGTTATTGGATAATTGGGTTGTGGGTAATTTAGGAGTAGTAATAGGATTGGTTGAGGATACAATTTGTATAGGATTCAAACTAGGACTGTGGTTTTAATTTGGCATTGGTAATCAATAGGGTTCAAACAATAGGATTGGGAATATGATGAGCAACCAAATCTACCACGAGCACCCAAGAACAAAAATAAAGATGACAAGAACCAAATAAAAGAAAAGAACAATAACCGATGAAGAACGAAACAAAGAGACAACAAATCAACACAAAGAGCTCAAAATGAAATAAAACGAATATATATTGAAAACAACTCCAATATACGGTCCAGAAAAAACAAGAGAGTACAAAATCCAAGAAAGAAGGAAAATACACAAAAAATACAAAAAACGAAAAACAGGAGTTACATGGCCTTTGACTTATTTAGATTTAGATGTTGGGCTTTAACTAAAACTGACTAATAATGTTATTAAAAAACAAATCTGTCAATTTTGCGTGTTAAATAAAAAAAAAATCTACATAATAAATATCAAGTGGCTCTCCTTCAATCCCCCAACATCAACGGCACAGATCTAATCTCACAAAACACATCCCCCCCCCCCCCTCTCAAAGTTTCTCCCCAAAACTCAAATTCAAATTTCTCCTAAAACAACTCTTTTATTTATTTAAATATTTCTCTCTCTCTCTCTCTCTCTCTCTCTCTCTATATATATATATATATATACACACACACACACACACACACACACACACACACACACACACACACACACACACACACACACTTATGGAAACATGAACTTTGTTTATAACTAATTATTGTCATATTATTCAAAATTGAGCGTACATAATTGTTGATTTACTGTTTACAAGGCTTTTCATATGCAGTATCGTTCTGAAGACGTGTCGTAGGCACGTGCTCACGGGCAAATCTAGTATTACAATAAATCACGATCCTAGGAGGAGTTACACCTAATACCGTGATTTGTGGATTAGAATTTGAATGTAGAAGAACAAATCAGGATGGAAATGGTCATGGTATCCTTAAATCATGCATTTAATTTTCAAAGACATAAAATTGGGGACTCAATCCCTTGATCCAGAGCATTCAAATTCAACTGTAACCTCCCCCCATCATTTGAGACAACATGTTCGTTTATCAACATGTTTCGTCCCCTATAATTTGAGAATCGCCAGTTCGTTTATCAAATATGAGAAGCGACTGTAGCGATTTTGCCAAAATATGGCAAAATAGCAAACGACTGTAGCGATTTTGCCAAAATATGGCAAAATAGCAATCACTACAGGCCATCATTTCTCAAAATATGAGAAAATGGCAAATATAGCAAACGACTGTGGATGCTCTAATACTCGATACACATTATAAGAGCATCTCCAACCACGCTAAATATTTTGACTTGCTAGAATAGATAAAATAAAGAATAATTGAATTTGGCTAGCAGAAAAAGTCCCACTTCCAACCATACTACCTATTTTGGCTAGTCATACATATTTTAATTTTTGGTTACTAAATAGTTGTAATATTCTTTTAAATAAATAACTATATTTTGCATTAAAACCTAAAGATTGGAAAGAGCGAAAATAGCTCTTTTGCATTAAAACCCCCATATCAGAAATAACAGAAAAGGCAGAAGAGAAGTTTAACGAGTCTCATTCTGTTCCCAACTTCGTCAGACGATAAAATTTCATATATCCATTCACGCGAGCCTTTCAGCGAGTCCCATTGAAGCAAATTTTTATCCATAAATACACTATTTTGGTTTAAAAAAAGAGATATAGTGAGTGTGGTTGGAGATGGTCTAACCCTCATAACTTGGTGTCATATACATATTAAACATTGACAAACTAGGTCATTTTATTTCTAGGAGCATCTCTACATGTCATGCTCCGCTTCCCATTATACGGAAACACGGGCATGCAACTGAGGCCCAACGAATAATATAAGTATACCAACTCATATCATCTATAAGCTGTACAATACCAGCAAGTTCAACAATACTGCAATAATCATAGGAACAAGAATATAATACAATAACCAATATTTGGGATACAAGAACTTACAATAAGTCCGAGAATACACAATGCAATAGCAGTCTGTCTTACTGGGTCAGGGTGACAGCCCATTACGAACGAACCCAGGTCATTTAGAGAGTAATTCAAATTCATGATTATCTTTAAGAGGCAGTTTAAACCGCCTTTTATCATAAAACGATTTAAATTCTCTTTCTTATCCAAAAACACCGGGACATAGAGATAAAAGATTATCTCTAAATTGTCTCTAAAGGCGACTATAAATACCCCTCTACCCCCACCATAACGAGGTAATCAAAAAAAACATCAACAATGTGTTCTTTCATAATCTTCCTGATTACTGACTTGAGCGTCGGAGGATTTTTCGCTAGGATCCATCCCGGTGTTTCGAAATTTTTACAGGTTAGCGGCAGTAGCGAGAAACAGTCAAACGCCGGCAAGAAGTCAACAAGTTCGCTTTTATTATTTCTTGAAGAACTCACAAATCGTCTGTTTGCTCCCACACCGAAATTAGCAGCAACACCGTTATTTTCAATAACGGTTTATGCTGACGTGTCCAAAACTGTGTCAGATCGCTGAATATTATCATAAGTGGGTCAGATCGCCAAATATTTTCAAAAAATGGGTCAGTACAGCAAAAAACTCAATATTCTCACAACTCAATCACATATTAATATTCTAATTGATTTTAGTAATTGTTTGTCTTTGTTGTTCGTAAATATTCATACGATAAATTTCACTAAATCCCCTAGGTTTTGAAGGTGAGGCACTCCATCCCCCTGAGGAAGTTTCAGTGACACTCCCACCCTCAATGACTTTACTTTTGTTGCACACGCTTTTATACACCATAACGCGGATAGTTTTTTTTGTTATATATATCTCTTTTGCCTCCGTATAATCTATCGCAAAACATAGTCCATAAAAAAATAATTAAAAAATAAAAAAGAAGATATTTTTTTTGAAACTAATAAAAAAAGAAAGGAATGAAGACAAGATAACGTGAAGGAGGTGTGGGAATGTTTTTTATTTTTTATTTTTACGGACATGGTTTTGCGGCATATTATACATGAACAAAAGAGTCGTATAACCTCAAAAATTGATAGGGATGTAGCATAAAAGAGGGTGTGCAACGGAAGTGAAGCCATGGGGGGTGGAGCGTCACTCAAAATTCCTTAGGGGTGTGGAGTGTCACCACCCCAAATCCCGGATCCATTTTCATAATTGCACGAGTATTGAGACCTTAAACAGATTGTATATTGTTATTCCTTTTCGGAAAAAGAATTAAGCGAATACTTGGGGGTTTGGGGCTAGTCTATGTTTTAAGATACATGTCATATAGTATACACATGTAGTCTCTATTGTCTATGTATAATGTATGGTAAGTGTCATTATTTTTCAATTAGTATGACACATGGATAAAATGAAAGTGCAAACACGTGTACTAGGCTATAATTGCAAAAAAATTCAATATAACTTCTTAGAGCATCTGTAGTCGTTGAATGGTAAAATATGGATATATGGATAAATAGATATAGATATCGTAGTTTTGCTGCAGTCGTCGAAAGCTAAATTTTAGCTTTCTATTAATATTAAAATACGGGACGGCACATAATGTGCCGTCCGAGTAGAAAATAAAAAATAAAAAAAAACAACTGCAGCTTCATCTAATTAATTAATGCCAAAACATGTTATTAATGCCAAAACATGTAATTAATTAACCATAAAATAAAAAAACATGTATTAATTAATGCCAAAGATGTAATTAATGCCAAACAGACTCATTAATTAAAGCCAAACAAAATTCACAAAAAAAATGGGACGGCACATGATGTGCCGTCCGGGGGTAGGGGAATTTTTCGAGTTTTTTTATTCTTTTTGCCGATTTATAATTGAATAAACTAATTATTTTACGAATGGGACGGCACATTATGTGCCGTCCGACGAAAAAAAAATAATTTTTTTTTTGGGACGGCACATGATGTGCCGTGCGCCAAATATGCATATCGTCTATGCGGATTGTTAAATATAGCAATCTACTGTAGCGATTTATCCAAAATATGGATAAATAGCTAACGACTGCAGCGACTTTTTATGGATAATATGCATATTATCCATAAATAGCTAACGACTACAGATGCTCTTAGACAACTTTTTTTCTACTTCTTCTTCTTCTTCTTTTTTTCCCTTAGTTTGCCCTCTATTATATTGAAGGCTCCACCACTATTTTAGTTCCATTTTGTGTTATTTATTTATCAGTTGTTTATTTGGTATTAGTGGGGGAAAAAATACTGCACTTTTTGTGAAGGTTTTGGTTTAAAGTTAGCAAAGTCTCTACTTTTGCAATTCGTTTTGAATTTCTATTGGAGCAAATATAGTAGTGATCTTTGAAACATTTGCATCATATTGCCATGTATATATGTAAGGAGTATAGGATAGAAACATCGCTAACCTATTTCTCCTTGGGAAGGGTACTCGGTAGTGTATCATTTTAATTATCTTACCCAATGGTTTGTTTTGTTTTGTTTGTTTTTTGTTTTAGTTTTTGTTTTTGTTTTTATTTTTGTTTTTTTTTTTTTTTTTTTGGTTTTTAGTGTATTGGAATAAGGCAGTAGCTTAAGGATGGCGAACGGGTCGAGTGGGCCGGGCCAGGCCCAACCCGGACGGGTTGGCACGTATACTTCACGGGCTCGGGCCGGGTTGGGCTCTTATCCGGGCCGGGCCGGGCCGGGCTGAGTTTTCGTTTGGGTGGCCCGCCCAACCCGTGAACCCTTTAGGGTTCAACCCAGGTTGGGCCGGGACGACCCGCGGGTTGGACCGTTTAATTTTTTTTTTTTTGGTAGCTTAAAATAATAATAATAATTATTATAATACTAAGTAAGTAATAATACTAATAAACAATAAAAATCATAGTAATAATAATAAGATTGAAAGAGTGAAATTGACAACAAATTTTGAAATATTATTCATATGAATTTAAGTTATACAATTTTAACAATTTATAATGAAATGAGTACAAGTTTTCACAAATAAGTTTTATACAATAACATATTTCTTATATACAATTTTAATTGTGTACAAGTTTTCTAATTCGACATAACAAGCAAAGCTATTGTTGTTGTTGTTGTTCTTGTTCTTCGGGCGAGTTGCTCCCACTTGTGGAACTTGATAGTGCTTTCCCTTGTGTCCTATCTTCAGCCTTCAGCCAGTCTTTCTGTGCAAACAAGCATCTCTAACGCCTCGGACTTCAAGCGATTCCTGTAATCAGATAGAACCCTGCCACTTGTAGAAAATGCACTCTCAGAAGCAACTGTAGAGACAGGAGGAGTTAGTAAATCTTTAGCCATAATTGACAGAATACTAAAAGTATGTGCATGTTCTTTCCACCATTGTTAAATATCTAGTGGAGAAAGAGTAGGCTCAGTATCTTGTTGGTTATACCAATTTAATTCATTTGGTTGATTAGTCCTAGGTTTTTTAGATTGAATTTGTTCAAGTAAACTAAATATTCTATCACCAATTCTACTTTTACCCTTACCTTTAGAACTACCAGTTGAAGAACTAACTACAGAAGTTGTACTACTAGAAGCAAAACGTCTATCATAATCAAGGTTGTAAACGGCGTTAGGCGGTGGCGGTTCGGTCAAGGGTCGCCTAGCACCTAGGGTGCCTAGGCGGCGCCTAGGCAGCGCCTAGGCGATTGAATTTATTTTGCCGATTTAGTTAATTTCAGCCCTATTTTTCAATCGTAAGTATAATTATGCAATCCAATTGCAAATATTCGTCATGTTCTTACGTAATGTGTAATTAAAGGGTGTTTATGCATTAAAAACTTCATCGTGCAATTAATGTGTAATATGTGCAATTAAAAAAAATAATTGTCCAATTGTAATATGTTCAATATGCCAATAGATGTAATATGTGTAACATGTGCTATTTTAATATGTGTAATAGGTGTAATATGTGCAATCCATCACCGATAATACTAAAAAAAGTAAAAACAATTCCACTACTATTTAAGATCCAAACATAATATATAACAGATTAATAGATTAATAGTAGTTCTCTTTTTTTGTGTTATTTTATAGTATTTAAAATTTTAAAAAATAAAAAACGCCTGAGCGTTGGACATCAGACGAACGCCTGATCGGCGCCAGGGACGCATACTCAACAAGACGGCCGCCTAACCGCCTTTAACCGCCTAGACCACCGCCTAATGCAAAGGCGGTTCGTTCTCCTCCATCTGAGCGCCTAGGCACCGCCTAGGCATCCGAGGCGGACGCCATTTAGAACACTGATCATAATAATCATACAAGTTATTTAACGTAGATTCAAACTGAACTAAAAAAGTAGCACAATCAATTGTTAAATCTACATTTACCTCTAAATATCCAAAAAAACATTTCTATCAAATTCTTCGTATCTTCTAATTTGATACGAGGATCCATAACAGTAGCAACACAAATCAACATAGGAGGAGGAAAATAATACTTCAAAAATTTTTGAAATGCAGGTTTTACAATGTCACTAATATAGGGATCATTTAATATTTCGTTAAATATTTGCATCATGCTAACTAATTCAATAAAAATGCTACTAGAAGTAGATTCATATGTTTTTGAAAATTTTAAAGTTGCGGTTTTAAAAGATTCTAAAAATTTCAACAAAGATTCGGCAAAAAACCAATCGGGGGGAGTCATTTCAAAATTGTGCATATTTTTTGCGATACAAAAATTATTTACAACTGCTTTATAATTGGTGACAACATTTAGTAAATCAAAAGTAGAATTCCATCGGTGTCTAACATCCTTTGGAAATTTTCTAAAAGGAACATTTCTAACCCTACACCAAGCTTTCCATTCTTGTAAAATGCTTGGACTTAATGCAATGAAATGTACACAATTTCTAATTTTAACTATATATGGATCAACTATTCTTAATGCATCTTGAACACATAAATTTATAATATGACATGCACATCTAACATGAAAAATATTGTCAGATGGAGGGTTTAATACAGATTTTAAAGTAGTAATTGCTACATTGTTGTTAAATGCATTATCAAAACTAATAGCCATAATTTTATTGCGAATATGAAAAACATTACAAATTTCTATAATACGGTTTACTATTTCAGCGCCACTATGGGGATACGGCAACGCCACAAGTGATATGATTCTTTTTTGAAGAATCCAATCATTGTCGATCCAATGACAGGTTATTCCCATCGTTGGAATATTGTTGACACCCGTCCAACAATCCGAAGTTAAACTAACCCTACAAGTTAAACTCCATAAAATTGCAATCACTAGTTGAGACAATTGGTGGTCTACGTGAAGAGGAGGAGGAATCTTGTCCGCTACGACCGCTACCGCGTGATCTAGACATAATGTAGTAGTGTGCTAAAGTATGTAACAAAAAAAAATACAATGTAGGAGCGGTGAATTATACAAAAAAAACTAAAAAACAAGAGGGTTGAGATAAAGAAGTTCAAAAAATGAACAATAATTTTAACTAAAACGCAAAAAAAAATTAACGAGAGAGGTATGAAATTTTGATACCGTTCACCGTCGAATACGCGTATGTAAAAAAACCGTGTAAATAAAAATAGAATAGAAAAGATGGAGGAGCGCTTTGCCGATTCCGCAATTGAAGAGTTGATGAGAGGTTGAAGTAGATTTGACGAGGGTTGAAGAGAGTTAAAGACGTTGAAGACGTTGAATTTTGATTCCGATACGACCGAAATTTGATCGTGTATATGCCTCCTTGTATACTTGTTTGATGAATACTACAATTGTTGAAAAATTCTTTACAAATGATGTATAATAGTAAAGAGAGTAAGAGAGTGAGGTGTGATTTTTTTTGAGATTTTTGGAGATATTTATAGGATAAATATGTGGGGAAAAAAAAACAATACAACGGCTCAAAGAGCCGTTCCTAACGGCTCTGTGGAGACAGCGGCGAATCAGCGAAAATTTCGACCGTTCGACCCGCGGGTCAACGGTCGACCCGTGGGTTGGCGGGTTGGATTCGCGAGTTGGGCCGGGTTTCGCGAATTCAATTTACGTTAAATGCGACCCGGGTCGATCCGGTACTGTTCACCGGGTTCGACCCGAACCCGCCACGTAGCTAACCGGGCCGGGTTAGCGGGCCGGATCGCAGGTGGGTCGCCGGTCGACCCGGCCCAGTTGCCATCCCTAACTACACACCCACACTTTACTCCGAACATTTATTAATTAGGAATTTTTTGGTTCAAGCGGGATTCGAATTCCCGACCTTTTGCTCACCAGCGAAGACTCTTACCAGTGGACCACACCGACCCTTGTCTTACTGAATCATATAAAACAGTAAGTAGTACGTTTCATTATTTAATATTCTATTGCGGTGCATAGAAGCAATCCAGGTTTATAGCTGGATTCGTAGATAAATGTTTAACACCGTGTGCCCTCTCTCCCTCCCAACCTCCACGGTTCCAACCCATTCCCTTCAAAAATCAGTATATGGTTCTCTCTGTCTTGCTTCACCCACCAGACACCCAATTAACCAATCCCTTTCTGGGTATGCTACATCCACAACCTTTTCTACAACATTTTCATCACAATCTTATGTAACACAATACTATTGAAGGTTTCTACAATCTACTTTACAATAACCTCAAATATTATTATCCCACAGAAGATTGTAAAGATAAGAATTGTAGAAAAGGGGTGTAGCATTATTGTTATCGTTATATATAAATCTGAGAATAATTAATAATGATAGTATAAAAACAATAATAGTTATTATTTTTAAAATCATAATTACAAATACTACAGGGGGGTGCACGCTATGTTCTATAATAAAATTTCTTTTTTTGTGGGAATGGAACAAGGGTGGCAACGGGCCGGGTTAAGGCCAGACTTACATAAGCCCGAGCCCGAGCCCGAATTTTTTTGTGTGGTCCGAGCCCGGCCCGAATTTACATTGGGCTCCAAATTGTGGGCCCAAGCCCGAACCCAAATAAACAAAAAATACCCGAGCCCGGCCCGATTTAAAAAAAAAACAATTACATAGTTTGTTTTATAGAAAGTAATACAAGACAACATGAGAACATAGCTAATCGAAATAATCATTCATACAAACATATTTTCTCCAGCCCAATTTATTTTAAAAAAGCAATTACATGAATTGTTTTATAGAAAGTAATACAAGATAACATGAAAGCATAACTCATCAGAATAATCATTCATACAAAAAATAGCTATCACAATGCAAGATAAAAACATGGACTGCATCAAATTCAGAGCAAAAAAGTCCATTCTTGTATAACATGTTGGATGATTTTCTTTTTGTTCCCCTGTACAAGGTTCATACCAATGAAGAGTGATATTGTAGTGTGCTTGGTTGTGAGCTGTAATTATTATGGTGTCACCTTTGCGAGCTTTAATAGTTGGACCAGGAAATTGTCCATTCACTGTCAAGATTTTCTTGGTCTGGCAGAGTCGAGTGTATGAAGTTTCTTTTATCTGTTAACAATCAAAATCAGAAGATACCTGTACATAAGTAACTAGATGAATGTTTTGGCTAAATGAAGTGAACATCACTTTATCATATGAAGTGAATGTCACTTCACCACATTGATTGATGTATTTTGTGATCATGCTAGACTTTGAAATTTGTATTCTGCACACTAAAAAGAAGAGAGAAGTTGAAGAAAAATGATTTGTTTTGGGGGGAACAGAGGGGATACGTTCAGGAAAGAAGACTAAAAAAAAGATTTTTCTGAAAAAAAGAGAAAATAAGACTGAAAAAATAGGATCAGAAATAATTTGTATGTTCTAATCAAGAATCACAAAACAAGGATATCTGTGATATGCTTCAGACAAGATTCAAGCAAACCTAAATGTTTCTACAGCACTCATGCATCAATGTGTGGTTGCTTGATTAGTAAATAATATTGAAGCACAATTAGTTAAGCTACATGCCTAACTTGAAGGATAGGTCCGATAATATATTTTGCTGTACTCCTACCTTTTCGGAATATTTTGGTCCAAATCGTTTTATAGAAGACAATGTCACAGTCTCACCATTTATTTTGCTAAAACAGTAAACAATTGAGTAAATACTTAGTGACAATGTATATGGATGGATCTACCTTACAAGAAGGAAATAACATTGAAATTACCTAGTTTAAGCATTGATGCTCTGTGGTTGAAGCTTTTCTTAATTCATATCTGATAAACTTCAGTTGTAGTCTATTAAGTAATAAAATTCTAGTAACACTTTGCTTGATCAGAAAATCTTTTTTCTCTATCTCAAAAGACAAAAGTACAAAAGTTACCCCTCAAACATATTAAAGTAAAAGCTAAATCAAAATTTGTTTTGCAGATTCATGAAATTTGAAGCATTTCTCCAGCTTGATAATGGCAAAAACAGTAAACAATTGAGTAAAAACTTAGTGACAATGTATATGGACAATGTGGACAGGTGATTTTATTGAATGGCCCATGGACAGGTGATTTAAAGAGGATTTTCATGGAAATATATTTATTGAATGGCCTAAGGACAATGCCATTTAAAGAGGATTTCCATGGAAATATATTTAAACTGAGTAACCACAAAGTGGACAGATCATTTGTAAAAGAAAATAATATGTTAAAAGAGAATAACCAACCTTATAATTGACCAATTGTGACTCCACAGCTTCTCTGTATGCTTGCATTGCACCAGGTTGTACTCTATATTTCCTGAGTCATTTCTTATATACTTTTCCATTAAAACTATTAGTGTTATAAAAGTTGATCTTTTAGAAAGTAAGTAGCAATAGCAGGTTTCATCAAATTTGCGAACCTTTTGACTGTATAAACCTTTCTGCTGTACATTTGTACTCTGTGGGCTTACGAATGAATGGCATCAACAACAACCTCCTATTTTGTTGACGAAATGAGAACCTGGTTTTCTCTGTTTCAAGTGAAACCCACCTTTTCTTGATTGGCAAGCTAACAGAAATCTTAAATGTTTAGCTTCACTCATGTTAGCAAAGAAAAAACAGTCCGATGTTAAGAAAATAAGCCCCAAAAATGTCATTGTAATTGATCCTCATTCTACTTGTACAATTAATTCTATGTGCACCCATGGAAAAGAATTATTTCTACAACTAAATCCTTTTGACTGTAGATTGTAGCCATATTCATTACTAATTTAATAGATGACTACAAGATTTACTCATTTCTAAAATCCAATATTCCCAGATGATGTTTCAGATTTTCGGAGTCAACAATATGAATCTATTCGACGATTCATCTCTGAGAAAAGTCATCTATTTTGCATATTTTTCTTTCACCTCACTTCGTGCGTCTACATTAATCCCTTTCGAATCTGACACTCGCTAAAAATTTATCCACACAAACACTAGGTAGTAATCATTTTCGAAAAAGGGTAAGTGAATATATAACTTCTGCAAACATACATGTCCAACATAGAAATCGTGAAACTTTCAGTAATCTAATGAAAAAAAAAAATCTGAAATCAGTAATCTACAAAAACAATCTGAAATTCCTATAAACTTCCCAATCAGTAATCTAACCCAATATTAAGATTGAGATTGAGAATGAGATTGAGATTGAGAATTCAATGAATCAACAAATTCCTATAATTTCTCACAAAATCAACAAAAACAATTTGAAATCAATGAATCAGCAAATTTACCTGAAATTGAAACTTGGCAGATGATGAATTTGAGATCCCCTATTCAGATTACAGAGATATGAGAATGAATTGGGAGCTAGGGTTAGGGTTGATGATGAAAAAAATGAAAAAAACTACATATAAATAGGAGATCTAGGGTTAGAGAGAAGGAGCCTGGCTGCCTGGGAGAGTGGAAAATGGCTGGCGTTCTCTGAAGACGAAGCGCTCAGCCGACCTCCGACTCCGAGGGAGATGAAGGGACGCGTCGATTAGGAAACCTTCTGTGTTCTGATTCTCAGAGTAGGGATATATAGTTTTCATTGAGGATGTTTTGGGAGTGAGAGATGGATAGGAGTTTTGAGAAGAGAAGTTATTCGGGTCGGGTACGGGTCGAACCCATACACACCCTAATCCGGCCCGAAAATTTTACCGGGCTAATTTTTTAGCCCGGGTCCGAAAAAAATGAAAAAGAAATAGGCACGAGTCCTACTAAAAATGGGTCAGACTTGATCGGGCTCGGGTCGGGTTCGGGTCAATTGCCAGCCTTAGAATGGAAGCCAAGTAAAATTAACTTTATTTATTTAAGTTTTTTTCTCTTCTGGAACAAGGTCGTTGTAACACCTCGAATCTGTAAAATATCGAAAATACCCCTTTTTATATTTTGTAGTGGTAAGAATTAATTTTAAGGTATATCTTATTTTATTTTATTTTTAAATATTGATATTGGTGTCTATATTTGTGGTAGATTGGTATTAGTGATATATTGGAGCTATGAGTTAAAATTTTATGTGAAGAATATTGTTTATTTTTATTTTATAATTTTGGTGGATTAATATGAGATAAAGAAAAGATAATTATGATGTATTTTGTTTCATTAAAGAAAAGAGTTTGGGGTTTATTTGCAATATTTTAGATTTGGGGAGCTTATGTGTAAATAATATCCTTATTATATATGTATGTATGTATATATATATAGGGAAAGGATCGGTTGCACACTAGCCCAGTGTGCAATCCCGTGCGCACTCGTCGTAGGCCGTCTGATTTGAGTTCTTCATCATGATCGCCATCCAACGGCGCACTGGTGCTCCCGCTCATCTGACTAAGTTGGGGGGGTAAATGCGTCATTTCATACCCCCCCCCATCTCCAAATCCCCATCTCCTCTCCTCTCACGCCTTCTTCGACCTGAGCTATCTCCTCTCCTCTCACGCCTACTTCGACCTCAGCTCTGAAAAAACCCTAGCTCCCAAAAAATCTGCCCCCCCTCATCCCCAAATCCCATCTCCTCTTCTCTCACGCTCGATTCCCTCACGCCTTCTTCGACCTGAGCTCCGAAAACCCTAGCTCTAATCATCCTCATCCCCAAATCTCCTATCCTCTCACGCTCGATTCCCTCATGCCCAAAAAACCCTCTTCATCGATGCCATCTGAAAACCCTAGCTTCCAATACTTAACCCGAACAAAGCTCATCCCCAAATCTGCGTGAAAGCTCTCATCCGAGTGACGCTCTAATCATCTTCATCCCCATATCTGCTCGCGCTCTCATCTGAATCCATTGAATTCAATGAAAGAGATCTCGGGTATATAAAAAAATTTCATTTAGTTAATCTTGTTGAAAAAAATTTGCTTTTTAAAAAAAAATAAATTTTGGGAACCCCAAGTATAAAATTTTTAGTTGAATTGATTTAAATCGAAACCCTAATTGCATCTTGGGTTAATCTTGTTGGAAACAAATTTTGGTAAGCCGCATTTATTTCGTGAAATTTGGTAGATTTGGGAGTACTGCATAATGACTTAATTTTGGTGAAGAAAAATCTTGATTTTGATGAAATCTATCAAGGAGGAATACAAGAGTGAAGAAAAATCTTAATTAAGGCTACACTTGATTATTATTTTTTAGGAGTACTGCATAATGACTTAATTTTGCTTCATCTTTTCGATGGCAGGAGTGCATTCAATGAAGAGGAGGTGAATTCCTCTGCTGAAGATAGTACCGAGTACAGTAACGATTATATGTACTGAGGGAAGTATTTGTTTCATGAAATTTGGTAGATTTGGGGAAAATTTGGAATAGTAAAGTCTATCTTGTTGTTTCTCGCGTTCTTCAAGTAGTAGTGCGGTGGTTGTGGTGGTGTCTCTTGTAATATGAAGTTTATCTTTGGTATTTTGTAGTGGTGGTGTGTTTGCGTGGTTGTATATATTTTGGTAATTTGGATGTATTTTGGAGGATATATGTGTTTGCTATGTTGTATTTTATCATGTTGTACGATCTACTATGTAATGGACCATCTTATCTTTTTTTTTTTTTTTTGCTATGGAAAGGTACTGATATGTACAATTTGATTATGATCTAAAATGTTGCTTATTAGGTTTATTAATTTTTAAAATATTACAATTTGATTATTATTATATTGTTACAGATATGGCAATACATTCATGGTTGTGTATCAATCCATAATGACCAGAAAACAAACAAAAGTAAAGAGATATGGCAATATATTCATAGTTGTTACTGATATGGAGATGCTTTGAGATATGGCAATCTTGCTCAAGTTCTTTGATTTCTGAATTTACATAAATATACACCCTAAATTAGGTGTTGATCTTTCCAATGTTTGCTTACACTATCTTTGGTTATGCTGTAGATAAAAATTTCAGCTTTCTTAAACTTCAATATCCCTATGCTAATTGAATAGGGAACTGAAAACTTTCAGGTGGGGCAACACTTATATTTGAAATTTGATATCGAACTCGTTGTTGTAAATGGAAAGACATCTTCTCAAGACAAATCAATAGAAGAAAGCGAAGAGCTGTAGTTGATGTTTTTTGGTGCTGAAGCATTAACTTGTTGCTTATTAGACTACTCAGAATACAGGATGTAATGGACCGGTTGTGTCTTTTTCATACTAGAATTATGAAGAATGCTGGTTATTGTGCAGGACCTTCTGTTTAAGCAACAAGCCAAGGCAATTCTGCTACTCATAACTGTGATTCCTGCTTGAATGCCCTTGTCTTAAATTCTTTTTATTTCTTATGGGATTGTATCTGTGAAGCCTGTACTAAGAACACAGAGTGTTATAACAAAAAATTTGATACCTAGCTAGTAAATTATATGTACTTTGGCTGCAAGAACTTCCTCCATATTCATGAAACCTATATTTCAAAACTGAGCTTTATATATCATGATAGATTGATATATAAAGTATGCTCAGAAATCACATGTGAATATACAAAGCACATATATCAGCCAAAATCATCAACTATAGCATATATATCAGAAATCACATGTGAATAAACAAAGCATATATATAAAGAAAACAAAACTGAGCTTTATATATCAGCCAAAATCAAATACAAGCCATGATCAAGTCAATTGAAGTGAATATACAAAGCATACAAAGTATCTTGCACTCCCAAAGAAAAAAAATGCTATCAGCCAAAATCAAATATATGCCATGATCAAGTCAATTGAAGTGAATATACAATGCATACAAAGTATCTGGCACTCCAAAGAAAAAATCAACTATGGGCCAAAATCAAGTATACGCTATTATCAGGTGCCATTTGCTGCATCTCTGCATCTAACAAGAGGTTCTCACACTTTCATGTAACGAACATTCTACTGTTGCATCTCTTCATATGAGTTTGTACAGAGCTCACTGGAAAAAAATACATAAAGTTAGATGAATTTACATTAGATTTATTAGATAACATGAAGCAAAGATAACAGAGAGGATGATTATGTTCATGACATGAACTAAAGTAGGCTCAGAAATCACATGAATTCACAAGACAAGGTTCTGAAATGATCTTTAAAAGCATTTTGACTGGGGGAGCATAAATGTATCAAGCATACGTGTATTGGTCTAGCACTATGGCTGCAGTAGATTGC
This sequence comes from Hemerocallis citrina, assembly GCA_017893485.1. Classification (NCBI taxonomy): domain Eukaryota; kingdom Viridiplantae; phylum Streptophyta; class Magnoliopsida; order Asparagales; family Asphodelaceae; genus Hemerocallis; species Hemerocallis citrina. The sequence continues at coordinate 273,091,860 of CM030364.1, read as the reverse complement.
CGCGCCCAAATAGCTGCAACCATCACAAACCCCCACCTCTTCCAAAATCAAATATATGCATTCCTTCAAAAATCACCAATACAGTATAATCATAGCTCACATATTTTTTCCAAAGTTCACAATTTTAACAGAGCTCTGATATAATAACACAGCTCAATTGTAAACAAATCCCAACTGTCATCCTAAAAAAACCAACAGAGCTCACTGTGAAACAGATCTGAAGTGTAAATACAGCTACACAGCTGTGTGCATCAGCTCAAAGAAGGGTAATTGTATCAGAAACAATCACTTTATTGTATCAGAAAAAATCAATTGTATCAGCCAAAATCAAGCATATGCAATGATCAAGTCAATAGAAGTGAATATACAAAGCATACAAAGTATCTGGCACTCCAAAAAAAAGTCAAGTATCAGCCAAAACCAAGTATATGCCATGACCAAATCAAGTGTGTACATCAACCCAGTAACTACCTAAAAACAGAGAAGGAAAGAACATATTTGACTTGGTAGTGGGGAAAACAATAAATTAAACCTGATGTTCCATGCACTCATCACTGCCTATCAATTCATCCCCAAAATAAAATACAGTAAGGCATCATATTTACCAAATTTCATGAAACAAATACTTCCCTCGGTTCATATAATCTCGTCACCGTACTCGGTACTATCTTCAGGAGAGGAATTCACCTCCTCTTCATTGAATGCACTCCTGCCATCGAAAAGATGAAGCAAAATTAAGTCATTGTGCAGTACTCCTAAAAAATAATAATCAAATGTAGCCTTAATTAAGATTTTTCTTCGCATGTTGTATTCCTCCTTGATAGATTTCATCAAAATCAAGATTTTTCTTCACCAAAATTAAGTCATTATGCAGTACTCCCAAATCTACCAAATTTCATGAAACAAATACTTCCCTCAGTACATATAATCGTTACCGTACTCGGTACTATCTTCAGCAGAGGAATTCACCTCCTCTTCATTGAATGCACTCCTGCCATCGAAAAGATGAAGCAAAATTAAGTCATTATGCAGTACTCCTAAAAAATAATAATCAAGTGTAGCCTTAATTAAGATTTTTCTTCACTGTTGTATTCCTCCTTGATAGATTTCATCAAAATCAAGATTTTTCTTCACCAAAATTAAGTCATTATGCAGTACTCCCAAATCTACCAAATTTCACGAAACAAATGCAGCTTACCAAAATTTGTTTCCAACAAGATTAACCCAAGATGCAATTAGGGTTTCGATTTAAATCAATTCAACTAAAAATTTTATACTTGGGGTTCCCAAAATTTATTTTAAAAAAAAACAAATTTTTTTCAACAAGATTAACTAAATGAATATTTTTTATATACCCGAGATCTCTTTCCTTGAATTCAATGGATTCAGATGAGAGCGCGAGCAGATATGGGGATGAAGATGATTAGAGCGTCACTCGGATGAGAGCTTTCACGCAGATTTGGGGATGAGCTTTGTTCGGGTTAAGTATTGGAAGCTAGGGTTTTCAGATGGCATCGAAGAAGAGGGTTTTTTTGGGCGTGAGGGAATCGAGCGTGAGAGGAGAGGAGATTTGGGGATGAGGATGATTAGAGCTAGGGTTTTCAGAGCTCAGGTCGAAGAAGGCATAAGGGAATCGAGCGTGAGAGAAGAGGAGATGGGATTTGGGGATGAGGGGGGGCAGATTTTTTGGGAGCTAGGGTTTTTTCAGAGCTGAGGTCGAAGTAGGCATGAGAGGAGAGGAGATAGCTCAGGTCGATGAAGGCGTGAGAGGAGATGGGGATTTGGAGATGAGGGGGGTATGAAATGACGCATTTACCCCCCCAACTTAGTCAGATGAGTGGGAGCACCAGTGCACCGTTGGATGGCGATCATGATGAAGAACTCAAATCGGACGGCCTACGACGAGTGCGCACGGGATTGCACACTGGGCTAGTGTGCAACCGATCCTTTCCCTATATATATATATATATATATATATATATAGGGTAAAAGGGATATGAGCAACTTACTCATTTAGTAAATGAGCAATTGATTATGTGGCATGCATGTGATACATTGGACAACTAACCCTTTTAAAGATTGTCCAATCACATGTATGCCACATATTCAATTGCTCATTTACTAAATGAGCAAGTTGCTCATATCCCTTTTACCCATATATATATATTTTCTGACCCCCCCCCCCCCTCCCCTTCTTCTCTCCTCCTTTTCTTTTCTCTTTTTCCCGTTCTGTTTCCACCCCGACCCCAAACCGAAACCATTTCGGCCATCTCTCTCCCCGCCAAAATCCACCGATATACTTCATGATTTTTCAATTAATTTTGGGGGATGGCTAATTGAAGGGTTCTCTACACCGTGGTAGCGTCGGTTTGTGGAGAGGGCTTCGAGAAGGTATACCCCATTTTATGTTATTATATAAAATTAAGTGTTGTTAATTTCTATTGAGTAGGAATATTATGGTAGGAAGATTAAGGGATGTTGGGAATGCTAGAGGCGAGAAATTAGCAGATTATTAGAGAGTTTGCAAGTTGTTAGTAAATTAGGGTTTTGGGTTTGTAAAAGAGAATGATATATGTAAGTATTAGTTCTCGTACGGTAGTAGAAATTGTAGTTGGACTATTAGAATAATTTGGGAGTGATTTTAGTAATTGTTTGAAAATAAGAATCTTGTCGAAATTCGAATATTACGTGCAATGCACGTGTGCATCCCAGACGTTCAATAAATGCTTGTGTGATATTTGGAATAGTGTTATTAGCTTTCGTAATTGGTTTGGATGACTTGAGTCTTAATTGCTTTGAAATTTGATAATAGGATATGTTAGCGACTTTGGATGCGGGATGACGTGTTGGTGCTTCAAGTCTTCGCGGGATACTATGTGAGTATGATGTCTTTTATTTTATGTACATAGTGTGTATGATATGATAGTGCGATGCGATAACTTGATGGAGCGAATGATATGGTGTAGGTGTGAGGCGTGTGATAAATTGAAATTTTATGTGATATTTTGATGTAAAAAAATGGCATGATGTGTGTGTGTGACGTGTGGGTGGAAAATGAGATTTTTATACGATAATCGATGTATGCTTATGAATTTAATGGAGTTATATGCATTCATGTTCTATTATAAAGGTGTATACCGAGATATATTATAAAGGAGTTATATTATAAAGGATTTATGTTATAAAGGAGATATATTTATATATGGAGTTATATTATAAAGTATATATATATATATATATATATATATATATATATATATATATATATATATATATATATGGAGAAATATTATAAAGGAGATATATTATAAATGAATATAAGGAGATATTTTATAAAGGAGTTATACTGTAAAGGAGATATACGGAGATATATTATAAAGGAATTATATTATAAAGGAGATATTTGGAGATATATATTTATATACGGAGTTATAAAGGAGAATTAAATATTGCAGTGCTGCACAATCTCCCAGGGGTTCAGGCTAGACCCCACAGGCCCGGGATATACCCGAGAACAGGAGTTATATATTGATACTACCCCAAATTTTATATTTGGGGATCAGGAGTTATATATTGCCCCAAATTATATTTTTAGATCAGGAGATTCCCTCGCTGGTATAGGGCTAGGAGGAAGACGTAGCCTCGGATGTGTAAGACTCCTATGGAGCGTCGATCCGCGTATTATATTTGTTTGAATAGCCTTTTGGCTTTAATCTTGGTTGGACATATGCGCAACCGTACTTTCAATCCAGCCCACAAATGATAGATTCTTAGGACACATGGATCTGGGTGATATGGTGGGTTAGCGAGATTGAAATGTACGGGAGGGGAGGCACAGAGATCCCTGTGTTGTACGAGGTGGTCAGTTGTGTGGGTACTGAAAAGGAGAAAATATAAAGGTGTATATGTATGTTGAAAGAATATATGTATATGTAAAGATATTGATGATATGATATCTTACGGAGACTATTTATATTATGGGAGATATGAACATACTACGGGAGATATATATATGTGTGTATATATTGGTATATGACTATACTTATAAAGCGTTATTGGCAACATGAAAGAAACATGAATAGAGGAGAGATGTGTAAAGTAAAGGGAGTTGTATTATGAGGTGTAATTACTGAGTACAAGAAGTTATATTATAAGATGTGAATGAGTTAATAAAGTAAAATATGACTGGAAACAAGTTGGTATGCTTTAGAATTGTGACCAGGAACTACCTGCCTACTATTTCAGAGGAAATAGTGGGAACTACCTGCCTTGACACAATTTCCATGGTGAGTTGGTGAGTTGTTAATTTGATATTGATACTATGTAATGGAAATGAAAAGGTGAAGTAGTATGTGCGTGAATTATTATGAATTAAGTGGAGAAGATGTGTTATGCGAATGAAACGTACAATAAATTAAAATATGTGTTATGAGATATGGATAAAGATGATATTATGAGATCGAATGAATGCGATAATATGCGTTGTGAATGTTATATCATCAGAGTAAATATATAGGAGGAATTGCGATAAAAAAATAAATGCCTGTAGTGAGATATTATGGAGATGTATGTGATATGATTGCTTGTATGAATGTGAGGTACGTAATATGAGAATGAGAAAGAGATTGTATATGAATTAAGATAAGTATGAAAGAATATAAGTCGTGAGCTTGTAAATGAAAATGATTAGTAAATGAAGTACGTGATTGAGTAAGTATGAAGAAAATGAGGTAGTTGCATTATGTGATTAAATATGAAAAGTAGAAGAAATATATATGTGTAGTATTCCCGTGTTAAGTTGTTGGTTATAAAGTAAAGATTATCTGTGAATGTTAAACTATACGGGAAAGAAAAATTATAGGTGATATTAGTATAATGCTTAAAGTGTTGCGTGTTACGCGATTAGTTTGCGATTGATTTCAAAACTATGATAAGTAGATTGGGAGCATGTGTATATATATATTTGTATAAACAGGTGACGATCCAAAGAGTACTTGATGAAAAGCTATATTTATGGTGTTTATAGGTTCAGATTTCAAATGGAACTTTATTATCTTGGTATTCGTAAGTTTATTTTATTTTATTTATAAAGTTTAATCTATTTTCTTAATCAGTAAATTATACTCACACCAGAAATGGCTAACCCCTTAGTGTTTGGGGGGTTAGGGGAGTCCCAGGACTACCCTAGATCTCTTACTGTTACAGGTTCTCAGCAGTGCAGAGGTGAGGGGTAGATTTGATGGAGTGGAGCTTTTTATTTTTTTAAATTTATGTTTAAGTTAATATGATGAATGGTAAATTTATGATTTAAATTGTATTTTGGATGTATAAGCATGTATATGATGATGATGAGTATAGTGTGGAGTGGTATGGTATGTTTGTGACCCGTATCCATCTCGTTGTGGAGTACCGGGCTCTGTGGTATGATTTATAAGTTAATTTCTAAAATTTTTACTACATTTTCAAAGAAATTTATGGTTTATAATTGGTAACTGATATTCTGTTATGAGTTTGCCCCCCAGAGCATGATATTATATTGCTTGTGTGTTTCTGCTCATTTTGGCTTGGGGAGCCCTTGATATTATTGCCTATGATGTGAGCTACGGAATTTAGAGCAGAATTCCGTAAGCTTTTTGTGTTTCAGGGCCAAAATTTCAGGGGAAACTCTGTCAAAATTTTATTTGAATTATAACAATCTTAATTTATGTTTAAAGTGATATAGAAATTGAAAGAATTGAATTTGGAGTCCAAAAAAAAAATTGGGGGTGTTACAGTCGTAGCCAAAAAAAACTTTATTATAAAACACTATAAAACAACCATAGTGTACATGATACTTAAATTGAATGATTGATAAAATTTAACTTGAAATGTATAATGAGATTATAGCTCTAGAAATTTTTTTACAACCTCTTGCAATATAATAGTAGAAAATAATACTGTTACATATTTTGAATTTAGATGATAGAATGATAAATTTAAAATATTTCAACAGAATGCAAAAAAAATATGAAACCTTCAAAAGTATAAACTTAATTTTAAAGGTGATAATTCATACTAATAATCTCATATTAAGTAGAAGGTAAAGTGAACCATGTGAGCCTATGTTGAACTTTTTTGTACCAGAGAGTAACTTTTTGCAGTAATCATTATGGATCTAAAGATGTATGAAAGTTTCATTTTCTTTTTTCAAGTATAAGAACTTCCGTGATCGTTTTGATTTTCAATATGTATAAGAACTTCTAGTTCCAGTCACGGTTCAAAAATAAAAAGACGATGGCTAGAAAGAATCTTTTGATATATGATCATTTCATGTAACCCTAAACCCCTAACCCAAATCTTAAAAAGAAACAAATACGACTCTTAATCAAAACAAATTTTTAATGAAAGATTTTATTTTATTTTAGTTTCAATGTAAAATAAATAGCAAAAGAAAAGAAGAAAAGATGAGTTATAGGACGTGATGGAAAGGATGAAGGAAATGAAGCCTCACCAAGTTAAAAGAAACATACGAAGAAAAGTATGGTTTTGGAGAAAGGGTTTTGCACTTATTTATTATATAGTATAACTTTGAAAATACTTAAAAAATAGGATTTCACTAAAATCACCTTGTTTTTTAAATCCTCTCAGGCTAACACGTAACTTTGAAACGACACACAGAAATCCTCTTCGACTTAACCCATAAGTTTGAAACCACGATTGGAAATCCTTTCCGACTAACCCTAACTTTGAAAACATATTGATTTCAAAATTATGTTTTTTTAAATATTCTTTATTAACACCCAGTGTTTTTTTTTACCAAAATGGTATTTGGTAGCTTATAAATGCAAATTGTAATTGTGTTTGTGAGTGACAATTAAAAATTTACCTCCAAACTTTCTAAGACAAATACCTGAAAAATGGTAAGTTTTGAAGGGAAATAGTAATTGTAATATATAAAATAGAGGATATGTTGAAAAATAAATGATATTTAGATAATAACCGTGTTAGAAAATATTGGATGAACAAAATTAAATTTCCACTTGCAAATACAAATTAAATTTCCACTTGCAAATACAAATTAAATTTCCACTTGCAAGCTACTAAACACTGCTAAATGCATAAGAGCAACATTCTTGAGAATTTTGATCTGCCTTCACATTTTGAATTGTCTGAATTATGGTAATCCTTCAATTTGCATACTAGATGCTCCCTTCACACATGCAATGTTTTGTAACCATAGTCTAATCTTTCCTATCTTTTGGGTGAGTGCCGGCCGCCTCATCTCTGCATTGACAACTTTCCTCTCTCTCCATAAAAGTATGGTCCCTTTGGAACTTTGCTAGTAGGTTTCAACATTGTAGCGAGTCTAGTTCCTTTACCCCTCTCTCCTGCTATTTATTCATAACATATAATCCTTAGAGATAATTTCTACGACTAATTTACAACCTGGGCATGACATATACATGAGCATAACATGTAGAGTGAAATCCTCTAGTGTTTCTCACACTGTCCTCGTCGAGGTGATGGTATCTCCCGCAAAAGATCATTGGAAAATAGCACATATGTAATGCACTGCAATTGCAATTCTGTAGGTTAACTGCAGATATAATTCTCTTTTTTATTTATTGTTTTTTCATTTTGGAAGGGAGCAGCAGAGATAATTCTTAGCATCTAGTTGAGAGGCTTGGTTCCGGTATGTTTACTCCACATATCTAATTCTTGACTATAGATGGGTGTGGTACGTCATTCTCTTTTACTCAATCTTCCTCTACTCTATTACTACTGATAACATTTCTCTCTCTCTCTCTCTCTCTCTCTCTCTCTCTCTCTCTCGTATCATTAATTGCTAAAAGTATCTTAAAATTACATGATGAATATTGGATGATAATTTATTATCCGTAAGTTAATATATTCAGAAAGGTTATAATGTTGTTCTCAACTTCACTTCTCTGTGTGTCTATGTGTACTAACCCACTTAGACCCACCATTATTGATACTTTTCCACCTCAACAACCACTTCACCCTTCTTTTTGTACATTGGGCTATGACTTTGATGTGCAGTGGAGTACTCTCTCCCTCTCTCTCCCTCTCTCTTAACCAAATCCATACAATTAGGTTTTGTTCAAGATGAACATGTATGGTATGAAGCTTCTCTCTATCCCTCCCTCTGCATCGTCTTCTGCAGCCAAATCCATACAGGTAATCTCTCTCTCTCTCTCTCTCTCTCTCTCCAAATCCATACAGGTAATCTCTCTCTCTCTCTCTCTCTCTCTCTCTCTCTCTCTCTCTCTCTCTCTCTCTCTCTCTCTCTCTCTCTCTCTCTCTCTCTCTCATTGCTTGCAGGAATATGTAACTCAACTTGCAGCTTGATCGACTGAATTTCTCTTCAAAGTTCTCGAGGCGGTATAAGCTCTTTCTGGCCGCGTATTTGGATTAATTGTCCATATATTTATTTGCTTCTGAAAAGTGTAGTGATATGGGCAATTCTTCTTTCTTTTCTTTTATTTTCTTTTTTATTCTGTACTCGGAGATTTGCCATAACCATGAATAGAAAACAAACAAATGGATCGCGGTTGCACACACCACTGGATCAAATTGGTACACATATCAAAGCACCCCTCTTCCGAGTTGAAGAAATAACATGGTACAAGCTCACAACATTGGAGTATTTTCGAGGTCTTGGACATGAAACAAGCACAGACTATTAGATTATTCCCATCTTTGACTCCGACCAATGAATTTTCATTTATCCAAGTTTTCTGGAATTCCTAGCCAAGGTGTTTACGCATATAAGTAGCACATTAGCAAAGATGTATTAATGCACACAAAGAATTCTCTTGACAACTGATATGGCTAAAGATAGAATTAAACTAGGATCGTTCAAATTGGTGTGAATCTTAAATCTCTCAGGGGTAAAATGGTAATTTTCGTTATAAACGGGTCTGTAAACGGGAACTGGGTCTTTTTCCAAAGCCCAATAACCCAAAATGGATCTGTATTACTAAGTTATGATGGCAACACATTATAAATAAACCTGAATCATTTAAAGAGTTATTTAAATTCATGATTATTCCTAAGAGACGGTTTAAACCGAATCTCTTATCATGAAGGAATTTAAACTCAATTTATTATCTAAAAAAAACAGGGATCAGAGGTAAATAATTATCTGTAAATTGTTTCCATAGGCGACTATAGATACCTCCTACCTTCACCAGAAACAGGTAATCAGTATTTTCTCCAAAAAGCTCTTCCATAATCATCTTGATTACTGACTTGAGCGTCGGAAGGCCTGTCGTCGGGATCAACCCTATTGTTTCAGGCATTTTATAGGTCAAGCAGAGGTGATCGTCACCACATGAATCGAATCCAACGGTGCAAACGAGTCAGGTCATCAAGTCGAAGGCAGTCAATACCGCTGAAGGTCAAAATGTCAAATTCTTAAATGTTCCTCTAAAGAATTCACATCATCTGGTTGCTCCCACACAAAAATAAGAAGTAACAAATTAGCGTTGTCTGTGAGAATGGGCAAAAAAAGTCCGACCAAAACTTCACCGGTGAAAATAAGTTTCCAGCATGCCTCCTAAGGGGAAAGGGAAGGCGGCGGCTTCAAGCCAACGAACCAACCCTCTACCTCTACCTCCTCTTCTAGAGGAACTCCCTCCCGCCTTTCAACCACAGCAGGAGGAGCCCCTCCTTCAGCTAGCCCTGCCTCTACCTGGAGAGGCTACGTCGGGGGGCTCTCGTCGGGGTCGGCCCGAACCATCTGCAAGGCCCTTCATCGAAAACAGGAGATCAGTGTACACCTTTACTCTTTCCTCACCCCCTCAACTGCAACCCGACCTTCGTCAAGTCATAGTCGATCGCCAGCACAGGTTGGACCTCCAAACCCGTCTCAACGAGAAGAGAGCTCGTGGGGAGGCCTCCCATTCGGAGCAGAAGGGGGGTAGGAGAAGCCCTTCTCCTAGGAGATCATGATCCAGGTGAGCCCCCTCTCCCAGAGGATGCGAAAGATGTCCCTCTTCACATAGACAAAGGAGATCCTCCTTTCCCAGGGGCGAAGGGGTCGTCGTTCCCCAAGGGACCACAGAAGAACTCCTCCCCGAGAGAGGAGGCATCCAACTCCAACTAGCAGGATAGCCCCTAGGACGGGAAGGAATGAAGAAGTATCAGTCACTATTGCCGAGTTTCGAGAGCTCAAGGATGAGATCCTCTAGTCCCTCAGCATAGTTCCACCTCAGACCCGGCAACCTAGTCCTCACCATTCTTCTTCTCAACACAAAGAGTCCTGCAGATCCACCAGATCTGATCAGCAGGACGATGCCGTCCTTCAACATCTCCGAAAGATGGAAGACAACCTGGCATCGCTGAAGAGGGAACGAGCAAAACAAGAAGGAAGATATCGTCCCCTTAGACCTCCATTCTCTAAAAATATTATTGAAGCTCCCATCCATACCAACTTCAAGGTCCCGACATTTGAGCCGTACAATGGAGAGACCGATTCGGTAGACCACATCGAGAGTTTTAAAAGAAGATAGTAGTAGAAGGAGACAATTAGAAAAGAAGAGCAAAATGAAAACCAGATTTTATAGATTGATTAAAGTGAAAGTAAATAAGCAAACAAATTGATCACTGGCTAGATCATGAGGTTCAAAGATCCAAAAGAATAAGCCACAATAAGTAAATATTATGTGGAATAAGTAACACATGCAAAAAAGTAAACACAATAGATGTGATCCAACAATCCGGTTGAGTTGGGCCCATGTACAACTAGATTGAATTCTACTCGGTCAATTAAAAAGTTAGATGAAGAGACATTTTAAATCTTTGAAGATGATATTTTGGAATATGAGGCTTACAGAAATAAGATATTTGGTATGTGTGAAAGTTGTATACGGATATAATATGTGAATTCGTATTCGTTATCCGGAAGACTGTATTTGATTCGCATCCGTATCTGAAATTTACGGATATGGATATGATTTTTTTTCCGAGTCATTTCTGTATCCGTATCCGAATCCGTCTTGGAAATGCAGATATAGATGTTGGTATAGGCAATATCCGATCCGTATCCGATCCGAAAGCATCCCCAGTTCTACATATAGAAGAACTGAAGACTATTCATTTAGATGACATTAAGCATGCTTCCTATTTTTCCAAATTTACAAGTGAGTAGCTTTGTAAATAGATATGATTATCATATTTCAAGTACAAGTGGAGCCAGTAAAAAAAACGTATAAGTGAAAAGTTTTGTAATAAGCATAAAGTGTACAACAGAATTAAGGCTAATGTTTAGAACCCCAACGTTTCCCTCAAATTAATTTATCTCCGTTAGTTTTTATTTCACACTTTGCTCTCCTATGTTTTACTTTATGCATCAAAATCTTCCTCGATTGATTATCTGTGGTGGTATGGACCTACAAAAGGGAAATATAGAGACAGAAGGGCTAAAAATATTACAAGAAGAATTTGGCAGTTGGGTAAGTAATAATCTTTTTACTCATACCACGGTATGCTTATTTGAATTAATTTTAAATGGTTGTCATATACTAAGATCATGGCTATCATTTGGGTTGCAGAAGTTTTGCTGCTGTTAGATTTACTAACTTCTTTATAGATGATACTTCTACAACTGAGAAAAGAAATAATGTTTAGATACATGTTTCGATTACTTTGTGCAGAATAGTTTGGGTTGCTTGCCCGGTGGTGAGAGATGGGCTTTGTACACTATCCCACCAAATGCGAGGAAATGTTGTAACGCCCCGGATCCCCGTTATCGGACATCCGTGACATCACCAAGATCATTGCCTTCAAATGCATCTCAACACAGTAAATAACATGGAAATTTAAACATTTTTACTGCCATCAGAGTTGTTACATTAATAATTACAAATATCAAATTGTCCTTGAACAAGGAATACAAATTACATACTTTATTACAACTGACTACAAGAATACTTAAACATTTCTTGTGAAGCCATTGGCTGTCTTTCAGATCGGCAATCCCTTGGTAACTGCCGAAACTCCGTTGAGTGGTCTATCTGCCCCCTCTGGGACCTGTCCCTCGGCTTGAGCCTTCTGCTACGCGACCCTGATAATTCTGCCCCTGCTCGAAGGGTAGACGTGCATACTGCCACTACTTGGATGCCCTGCTGATCTTGGGCTCTCCTATACTCGTGACCTGATATCCATGTACCTAAAAGGTGGGGTACGTCAGTAATTCTACTGACGCAATGCTGATAAGGAAACAGCGATCCTCAAACTATCACACTCACAATTTCATCTTGAATGGAAAATTCAACGTGCATCCTGATTTCCTAGTGTTCGTGTATGCCATGACCTGAGTCTAATGCAACAATACAGAGTATAGAACAGATGCACTTAATCTAATGTCAGCAAGATTCTGGATGCACATGCATCCCATACTACATGTGACCCAGGTCAAGCCAACATACTTATTCTAATGCAAGCGAGACTTTGGAAATGTATGCATCCCATACTACATACTTTCCAAATCAAGCCGTTGTCTCCATGTTTAGGGATTAGAACCCTCGCTATGCAATGCATTCTAATTTGGTCTACTTTCTGTTCCTGATAGTATGACATGGTTGAGGAGGTGAAAATAAAATAAAAGAAATAATGCGGGGCGCTACCCCGAAGTCACCAATAATTACTGCGTCGAACCATCCTCGAAAGCTGTGATGAACTTACAGATATACTGCAAGTATATCCATTGCGCAAAGATCCTTTTTGATCCGTTCGTGTCCACCAACATAGAACATGACGACCTCGGAGGTCCTAAAATACCCCCGATCCGCCAGGATATCAGCATCCCGTTCTTACCATGGTACTTCAGAAATTAACAGTGCAAGATACGCACCGCAGTGCGTATCCCTAATGACAGGAAGAGACAACTAGTATCACCACTTAGTGCTAACTCTCAGAACAAGTTGGATTATAGGGAATCACCCCTAACACCAATTTAGACTTCGAGCAAAACAAATAAAAGAAAAACCTAATCAATCCAGTTTACTGAAAATATGTTGTTATTCAACCACACTCGGTGTCGGTCAACAAAGTCGAGCCTGACTGGTCTGTCAAGGTAACAACCATCTCGGAATCACATCCACTGATTCCCAATACCTTCATAGGTCAGTGACCCAAAATAATCTCGGCCCGTGACCCTCAGCGAGTGGTCTAACGGCGCCCTGATGGTGTAATACAATTTAGTGAAGGTATGCACGCACATAATTATCCATTCATGACTATTGACAGACTCAGGCATCGAGACACCCAATACAATCCAATAGAGCTGTATCCCAACTTACTCATGTCCACCATGAGTACATGCACAGGAACTTGCCTAAGTTCCGAATGAAACGCTAAAACCCATCTTTTAAATCTGATAGCTCATGATCACCGTATTGCGGTAGGCAAAGGGTTCCTCATCAATTGTCCGATGGAACAATCAAGAAATACCAGTAGCTACGATCCCAGCTACACTCATCGAAAACCAATACGCTCAGAATTTCATAGAAGGGTGAGGAGATCCGTTGCCATCCCCTAGTCGATGATTCCCTCAATTTCTTCCAAAGAACTCAAGTCCCTGAGTTAACTCAAAGCTTGAAGTCAATTTAAACAATAGGTTGCTAAACTCATCATGTCCATAATTTCCAGCACACAAGTCAGAATTGCTTGGTATCTCCCATTCTGGAAAGGTATGACCCTAGTCTATAACTTTCCAGTTGACTGTTTCCTCAAATTCAATCGTCTTGTCATCCAATAACCCTTATATACTCTTAGTAGTACATTCCTTTTCACACTTGCAGCGTTTGTCCAATAATATAAGAGTTCACTTAGTTATCGGAATTACTCGATTCCGGATCCTAAGGGAAGGTGGGATTGTCTACTTAATCTTCCTAATTGGACACGTCCTCAGATTCAATTCTTAAGGTTCTCAAAGATATCAATTTCCATTGGGTGCATGACAAGGGAAAAGTTTATTTCTCTAGTAAACATTTCATTGCCGAATCTACCCTATCTTTGGAAAATCTTAATCTCCAACCTATAGCCTGGAATTACAAAATTCCAATTGGGTTAGAGAGTTATGATTTCCTACTGCCAATCTCTAGCTGGCCAGTCGCCCAAATTCTTAACAGATAAGTCTAGGAATATCTATCTCCACGAACTAGACAACTCGCACTAGGATGAACGTACCCTACTTTAAAATTCAATAGTAAATCATCCCTAAGTCCAACGATCATGAAATTTGAGATTCTCTATCTACACATATACCATTTCATATTGTCCAAAATTCACATTCAAATTCATTTCACACAACGATCTACGACTCCTCCAACATGGCTACATTTCAGCTGTTCTGTTTCAGCAGAGTATTCACTGCCCCTCACTAATTACCTTTGAAACCTCATCAAATGACCTCTAAAAATTATAAAATTTGAGATTCATCAAATAGACTCATACCCCAAGCTACTCCCAAAATTTCGTAGCAAAATAATAAACGTATACGAAGTTATGGCCTTTTGAACTTCAGCACAAAGCACAGTCAGCTTCAGCCGACACCTACAGACCAGTCGCATTCTACTATTTTTTCGGGGCATCAAACGACCTCGGAAAATTAAGAAATTCAAGACTATGGTTGTAGACACCTACATGAGCGTCCAAAAAAATTTTCAGCTCAAAATTCCCTGTCATTTCCGAGATATAAAATCGGAAAGACACACAAAAATCATCACAGCCAGCAGCCATTCTGGCTGCTTGCTGTCCAGACTTGGACCCACTGTTCGGGCTACTAAAATGCATCCAAATATTACGAGAAAAATCATGGATACTCTACATACATATAAGAACAATACCCCAGAATTTTAGCCCAAGATTCCAAACCGTTTGGGTGTAAAAATTTTCCCAATATACCCTCACAATCATGCTACTTAACCAAAACTCAAAAAGAGTAATTATCTACCATACAATTTATTCTTCCCTGGAACTTCTCATACTCAAACATGGTAACAAATCATACCTTATCACTACTACACATCCATTCATATCAAAACAAAAATAAATACAAAGGAGTTCAAGGATCACCCACTTGAAGTTTGCAAAATCTCCTTGTAGCTTGACTCCTAGCTTTGTTTGCTTGCTTGTCTTTGCTCCTTGTGCTTGTGTACCTTGGCCTACACTTCTTCTTCTCCTTCTCTACTACTCCTTCTATTCTAGTAGACTTCTTCCTTTCCTATATATATATATATTTATTATTTTTTTTTGAACAAGGAGGAATGGAGAAGCTAAGGAGGAGAATAGATGGAGCTTGAAAAAATGGAGTGAAGTGAGATGGGGTGGGGTTTATATGGGCCGGCCAAGGAGGGGTGGGTGTGGGGTGGATGGTGGTGAGGTGTATGGATGAGATGGAGAGTAGAATGGGTGAAGGAATGAAGGGTAGATTGAGTGCCAACACACCATGCAAGAAGTTTCATGGAAACTTCCTTGGAACCTTCAAGGAGACTTCTTATTCCACAAGTCAACCTACACATGGTGAATTAATCCCACCATTGGATCTCATCAAGATCCAAGCCATGATGTGATGCTAGGGTTCCTAACCCTAGGTTAGGTCAAGGAACCCTAGGTCACCATATTCCCGTTCTAACCCTAGTGCACAAATACAATTTATATTTTTTCTAAGCACTAGCTTTAATTGAAAATCTATAAAATATGGGTTTTGTAGAAATTATAGCTTCCTCCCGACAATTGTCTGGTCGAAATAATCGGGACGAAACTATAGTTTAATTGAGAAGATATCCCGAGTTTATCTCATCGGGTTCAGAACAGCTCGTATGTCTGAAATCTCTCAATTTAACTGATAATTTCTAGGAGAAAAATGTAATCGTGTGCAATACTTAGTTAATGCACGGGTTACAGTGCAAAATAGCCATATGCTATTTTGCGGGGTATTACAAATGTTAAGCATAACTCAGCCAACTCTCTCTGTTTAATGCTTAGACCAAACCCCACTTGGGACTGCATCAATATAAACAAAGATGCTGCAATTGGAGAAATAATTTTAGCGCTTGCAACACTGGTTCGTGATTGGGAGGGTGAGGTTCTCCTAGTTCAATCAACTAGGATCCAGGGTATAGATGTGTAATTGGCGAAAGCCACAACTTGTAAAAGGAGGATGCTTCTCTCCCTCCATCATTCACACACTCATTGCAGAGGGGTCAACAACTCAAGCAATGTCGTCCAATGGATGAAGGACACTAGCTCTTTTCAACTTTTAAAATACGGCATGTGATAATAGAGAATTGCAGGGAGCTACTGAAGCAAAGTCTATTTCTCTTAGTCAGACATGACAGATGGGAAGTCAATCTTGCAGATTAAACTCCCTTACAAAGTTTGTCTTAATAACTTGTTATTCAATTGGTGATTTCATGATTTTGTACATTCCCCAATTGCATCACAGTTACTTGTGGGGGACACTTTTATATACTGGATATAATAAAATTGGCTAAGCCCTTTCTAAAAGAAATTTGTAATAGAATTTTCTTTGTGCAAGAGTGAGTATTCCCGGTTCTACTTTAATTTATTAAGGAATTATTCTATACTGAAAATATGGTGCGACCATCATTATTTTACAAAATGAATGTAAAGATGATAATCAATTCTTAATCACTTGAGTCTAATTGTTACATACTGCATATACATGATTTTTGAAAGAGACATGGATTAAGAGAAAAAAGAGTTGGATTCTCTTCATGGTTCCATTGTCAGGTCTTGTTCCCATTAAGTTACATATGATGACGATCAATTTAAGTCAAGTGCACCTAGTGCATGGCCAATTTCCACTACTAACCCACGTGCACTGTGTGCGCGAGCGTGCTTCTAGGAAAGATTAAAAAAGAAAGCTATGCATAGCTGTGTATAAGTCATGACAACAAGCATTGCTTGTTTCATTGCTAAATAAACCTACATGTATGAGATATTCACTTTTGAATTTATATCATGG
This sequence comes from Hemerocallis citrina, assembly GCA_017893485.1. Taxonomy (NCBI): domain Eukaryota; kingdom Viridiplantae; phylum Streptophyta; class Magnoliopsida; order Asparagales; family Asphodelaceae; genus Hemerocallis; species Hemerocallis citrina. The sequence continues at coordinate 273,074,864 of CM030364.1, read as the reverse complement.
TGTCCTATTTTTGCATCATGCTTGACTTCATATTTGATCACCTGCTATTTTGGTGTTGAGGTGCAGAACTATCGCTTTTTTGGATATATACCTATCATTTTGCATCACCTAGGTCATTGAGAATGTTATTTTTGCACAATAACCTTCTTTCATTTATCTTAAATCATGCAATATTTTTTTTAAAAGTCATATCATATCTATTTCACAATAGCCTATTTTAATTTATATTGATTTATATCATGTTCTTTTAGTCTTGTAGGCTTAATGCTTTTTCTTGTTCTATCCTCCAATCCTCTAATAACCTGTAAAACAAACCTAAGGACAACAATTATGGACTTTTTTGTAGCAGGCACAATTTTTTTTCCCAACCTTGTCTCTTTCTGCATTGACCGAAACCTTTTTTTTTAATGACATTTGGAAAGAAGGATTAAGAGGAGAAGCATCATGGAGGAAAAGGTTACTCTGATGAAGTCATACTCATTTGCAGATTTCATTAAAAACTCTACTTTCTTTCTTATAGTTGTTTTTTTGTTTAGGGGAATGATCAATTTGTTGTTTGTTAAAGGACAGTTGTGGAACACGAGGCATGTGAAGGTTCAGGACCTTAGAGGGAGGAGGTTGGCTTGTATTAGACGGTATTGTTGGAAATAGGCAAGTCGTCACCTTCTTTTAAAGGTAACGGTCCAATATGCTATATGAATATGACTTCTTAGAGCAAATCCACCCGTGACGTCAAATGGGTTGCCATATTCATATTTAGCAACCTAAATGAGAAATACCCCCCACATCCACCTCTCATTTGGGTTGCCAAATATGAGAATGTCCATTTTCCCCTCAAATTTGGCAAACAAAATGGCAATTGCTATATGTCTAATCACCAATCTTCTTCACTTTTTCACTAAATTTGTATATATATTGTCACGCCCCGCTTCCCAAAATACAGGAATACGAGCCCGTGATGAAGGCCCAGCGAATGATTTTAATATCATTCATAAGCTGTACCAGTCTCAATTCAACAATACTCAGAAAATTAAATCACAACCACGCAATTAATAACATCACCGAACAATATTTGAATTCAAGAATTTAATAATCCAACATGATAATCAATACTGAGAAACAAGTAGCAGTTACGGGTCAAAAGTCCGGGATACAAGTCTAAATAAACAAATAAATTACAATGGATGAAGAAGAACATGAAAAGAAATAATTTATTATTATGCAGTTGTTCCAATCTAAAAGTACTTCTCGCCAACTCCTTCTGGTAGATCCTCAGGTTCACCTGTGGCTGAGTTAACTAAAGAAGAAAAATAAATGTCCTTAGAGCAAGTACGGACAACAAGTAGTGAAAACAGAGAGTAAAGGAGTAAGGTACGTGTAGGAAATATGAATCAAGATAATATCTACAAGGACAATAATGGTACTAATAGCAATGGTCTTTATCTAGTATATATACATGTCAACTAGGTCTATTATCATGTTATTTCTCCCATTTAGTGCACGTACTACCGCATCCCATATTACAGGTTCGATGCACACACAACAGTGTTCGTTTTAGACTTCGTGGTGGGGTCTGCAGAGCGTGTACTCGGGGTATCACGACAACAAGATAACAAGATAACAAGTTCACGTCTCCACAAGTAATTCTCCACCTTCCATGCCAAGTTCATGTAACAAGATAACAAGATAACAAGTTCACGTCTCCACAAGTAATTCTCCACCTTCTACCGAGTACATTTTCTGAGACTGTCCACTACTAGGTCAACCCTTAGAAACCCCGGCTTGTTTAGTATTTTATTACTAAGTCATATATATACATGCAAGTAGTTATTAGAATGTCAAGGGAATTATGATAATGCAACAGCATGATGCATTGCACAAAATAAACAAGAAATGACAAATCTGGAACAGCTGACACAGTCACACTAAAACAGGGATATCTCCTAGATTACAACTCCAAATTCAAACTTCCAGTATGCTATGGACATTTAGACAGATAGGGCTACAAGTTATATTCAGGAACTTTCTTCTAATTCTGACTGTAGCTAGGTTAAATACTCTACTCTTTACAGTTCAGCTGTTCTGGCCGCAACTAGATGTCAACTTTTAAGGGGTGAAAACATGGTATAAATACATTATAAAAATCTATAAAAATTTGAGGTGAACCCTCAGCATGTCTATAAGGTTCCTGGAAAATTTAATTGCATTCTAACACTGTTTACATGATATGTCACTATCAATTATGTCGACGATACAATAATTCTGCAGTCTGAAAATGCAGACTAGCGGGGACTAAAAAGATGATATCTCATGACTCGTGACTCCGAATTAGGATCTGTCACTTGGGTTGGAAACTAGACTCAGTAGGCTAAAACTTTCTTTTATATCCTATGTGCTAATTCTCAAGTTAACAGGGTCGAAACCTCTGTGTTAAACAGTACATGCAACAAGAAATTTATAAAAGCTATCACGTTTATATTCATCAAGTGGGTAGTTACCGAGTCATTGCATCATACATGTACCAAGATTAATGTAAAGCAAGTAAAGTGAATTTTCCAAGTAAACAAGTCAAGTGAATTTTCCCAGTAACAAGTCAAGTGAATTTTGTCAAGTTCAAGTCACAAGATCTCATATAAATAACATGTATTTAATCACGGCGTGTTTTCCTCATGTACAAATTTATTTATTTTATTCATGTCAAATGTATGTCTAGGCTTGGATTTGAGTCAATGGATAATAAAAGAAGTCAAGAGTACGTCGGGTTAGCTCGTGTAAACCCTCGATACCCCTAACAGAAGGGACACAAGGCAGAGTTAACGATAAATAATTTGGAACTACTTGCATAAGAGGTCAATTAATCTTGAACTAGAATAAATAAAATAGTTCAAGTGAACTTGCCTTTTTCCTTGTAGATGATTCAAATAATTAATAAGAATAACGGGATCAGAATCCCGGGGAGCAATCCCAAGAAACACGTGCGAAATGCGCATGAAGAACTCAACAGCAACAACAGCAAATAGTAGCTATTCCCCCACACCAGATCAGTCAAAACAGTGAAGTAGCGGTTGGGATTCGCTGTGCCCAGAACACAGAACACCCAATGCAATCAATCAGCTCTTTGCTACACAGCGGATCTGCTCAGAACAAGGGGCAGCGAAATGGGATTTGGTGCGGCACGAACACAGAATAGCGGCAGCAACCAGTCGCCGCTCGTCTTCTTCCTTCGATCGAAAAGAGAGAACGGCGCGAGGGGAAAGTGGCGAGAGGTTGGCGCGACAACTGAGACGCGATGCTACGGCGGCGTGGGGACGACGACGACGATGCTGCGGTCGGGAAGCGACAGCAGCGGCGGCGATTCGGCGAGACTCTGTTCTCGCGCTCGAAACAGAGGACGACAGAGCGAAGTAATCTAGGACTTCGACGGGGCTTGGACGGCGATGACGAGGGCGGAAGGGTCTGCGGTGGATGTAGGGGGTGAGCGGAGAGGGTTGATGGTGCTTCGAAGGGGTAGTCGGAGTTGATTCGGTTGGCGAAGTTGGGTTTTGGCGGAGGTTCGATGGTTCGAAGGAGTGGGTTAATGGGGAGGCGACTGTGATGAGGAAGGAGATGAGGTGGTAATGGAGATGACGGTGGTGACGGCAATGGAGTGGTGGTGTTGGTGATTGGTTTGGTTCGGTGATGCTCCGATGGCTTCTATGGGTTTGGTGATGGGGTGAAGGTGGTGTCGATATCGAGGGGAGAAGAGTGCAGGGATGGCGATGGGGGACGAGGTCGGGGATGGTGATGGAGTTGGCGATGGGGAGGCGAAGAGGAGTTGGGTTTATTTTCGGGTTGGTTTTGGGTGAAGGTGAGAAGGAGAAGGGAGAAGTGAGCGGGAATGGGTTTGTTTGGGTTTAGAAACAGGAGAGGGAGAGAGAATGGGAGAGAGAGATAGAGAGAGGGGTTGTGTAGGTTAGTTCTGATTTGTGGGGGAAGTGGGGTTGTTTTTAATATAATAAAATCAGAGAAGATCATGGGGAGTTGGAGAATCGTGGGATTGAGGGGAGAATGAGTCTGGGTTTTAGTTAGGGGAATTGGGTTTGGGTAGACTAAGTCTTAGATCCAATATCCAATAAGGGTATGGGTTGGGCTTGAATGTAGTTGGGCCAAAATACAATAATATAATAAACAATTGGAATTAGTAAGCCCACAACATGACAAAGGCCCAAATACAATAATTTAGAGGAGAAAAGATATCAATAGAAATACAAAATAATAACCCGTACAATCGGAAACAAGGGTTACATATATAAATTCACAAACTATTATATACATATTTGGCATCCCAAATGGCAACTATCGGTGTAGAATTTATTGCTATTTTTGAGAAAAGTTGTCCTTTGGGTTGTCAAAAATAGAAATGGCAACCCATGATGGGTGGAGTTGCTCTAAGTTATCGAAGGTGGATACATTGATTCTATTTAATTCTGGCATGATTTTCTTTCATTGGCTTATAGCTACTTCCCTTGTTGCCTACACAACACCTTGTTAAGAGCTTGGAAACTTTCATATAGGATACTTGTTTCCATATGGTACTCTTAATTTATGATTTTTTGTAATAGTTGTGTGTAACATTGATCATTTTTAGGGATCAAGACAACAAACACTTTAAACCATAACCCTAAAATTTGACACCCCCCCCCCCCCAAAAAAAAATAAAAATAAAAATTGTTAACATTTGGATAACAATCATTTTGATATGCTTGGAACTATAACTATGGTCTATTAGGATTTCTTCATGAACTTTTTTAATTATCTAGGGTTTCTAATTAATAATTCTATCTGACATTTATTATATTCATATTTTTTATTTCTAATATCGAAATAATGTATTATAAATCACATCTATGATTGTAAATAATAGGATATACTATCTATTGCAGAAGGTTTTCGAACATTTTTCTTTAGAAAACAAATTATAGTAAAAACGAATTTTAAAAGAGTTTGAAGAGAATATGTATCTGTGTGCTTGCTTTAAATATTTTTTATGTCCATCATACGCTTATTTTTTGATAGGATGTGTGATGAACACAATATTATTCACTTTCTAGAGCAATAATCTTGTTATAATTAGACATTTAAAAGCTCTATATGTGGTATTTAACTCTTATCTTCTCTTTTCCATAGGAAACAGCTTATAACAGAAAAATGAAGCAGATTTAGGACTTCAAGGATAATACACAGCAGACTGCAGAGGATCAGTCGACTGGTTCCCCAAACACCAGTCGACTTGACCGAGAAATCGTGAAGCCACAGATGCTCAGAGACCAATCGACTTATATGCAAGGCAGTCGACTGATACGCGGAGGAGTAAACAGATAAGATATTTAAAGATACACCTGCATCTAATTTCGAATCTATGTGGATCCAGATTTTATACGAAGAATCAAATCTAAAGACAGGGTATTTCCAAGAGCACGTGGTTAACAGATAAGGAAGGAAAGAAGAAAAGAGAAAGAAATAAATCATCAAATCAAACAAAGAAGGATTTTCCTGAAAAAAATGCAAAACCCTAATTCTTAGCCGCACCCTATAAATATCAGAAGAGAAGCATTATTCGAAGGGGGCTATCAGGCGATCTATCTCTTGGAAGCAACTAAATCACCAAGTTCCTAAACAAGCAACCAGTGCCGCATTCCATCATCATCGAAGAAGGGGAAGAGGAGAACCAGTACTCGAAGGCAGTCGACTGTGTGACAGCCAGTCGACTCTATTGCCGGAATCCATTAGTTTATTTCTTCTCTCTTTACTCTTTGAAGTTGATCATGTATTTGAACTTGTTAAGCAATAAAAGTATTATTATGTGGAACTAATTTCATAGTTGGGTAGATCGAAGCCGTAGTTATGTAGTGCTATGTTCTTTTGAATCCTTCTATTTTACTTATTGATTAGATCTAATTGAATTGATATAGATTGATAACATTCAAACTTGTTCAGGAGTTATAAGTACAGTCGACTGAAGGTGAGAGCCAGTCGACTGCCATACAGAATCTGATATTATCAAGTTTGTGGGTTAGAAATCTGAATCTGTTATATGAGCATATTGAGACGACCCGTATCTCGTGCTCGTAATTTGTAACAAGGGAATCTTTAGGATTCTTGGTTCAATCAACTTAAAGGATCTAGATCTGATACCAATTTCTAGAACTTTAAGTGTTTGTTCGTTTCCACTGTTCTTATGCTTTTGTTAAGTATAACTTAGTAGATACCATGCTAAATACTTAGGGAAGAAACGAATTAGAGTAAATACCATGCCTAATTCTTGGCTTAGGGAAACAATACTTTAAGGAGTAGATACCATGCCCTTGAAGTGAACAAACATGAGTAATTAGAAGTAAATTCAGAAGGCAACTTAGCATTACTAACTGTTGGTGGAGATCAACAACCCAACTATTCAAGAGATATTTGTGATTCAACACCTCTCATTTTAGTTTTAATCTTTTAGTTCTTTTAGAATATTATAAAAACTCTTATTCATTTTTATTATTAGTTTTATTGATTAGTAAGTTGAAGTCTACAATCTCTGTGGGATCGACCCTTGCTATTACTACGATTCTATAAACGATTCGTGCACTTGCGAGGTTTTATAATTTGTGTCTAGTTTTATCTATTTATTTAGGTATCTAGATCTGCACAACAAGTTTTTGGCGCCGTTGCCGGGGATTGTTTAGTATTTTAACTTACAAGTCAGTAGAATTTTTATTAGTTTTTCTTTTCTTTTATTAATAATTTTTCTTTTAGGTTACAGGACTTCGGTGAATGCACGGTAGACGATCACTTCGTCCAGAGCTACTACCTATTGACGCAGAAACAGAACGAACTTTGCACAGACTAGGTAAGCTGTTTTCAGCCAACCAGTCGACTGCTGTACGGACCCAGTCGACTGCACAGAGACAAATTTCACAGGAAAGAATGGCTGAAGAAATACAAAATCGAGTGCCAATGCAGGACAAATTCACTCCTAAGAATATTGAGCAACCTTCCTGCATTGCTTTTCAACCTAATGCTACAGGGAACATGCACCTATCTCCTCATTTACTTAGTATGGTTCCCCACTTTAGTGGCAAACCAGATGAAGAGCCTCATCTTCACTTGCAAGACTTTTTCGATCTTTGCAGGACACAAAGCGTCCAAGGGCTTACTGCTGAACAAATCAGGTTAATCTTGTTTCCTTTTTCTTTAAAACTTAATGCTAAGTTGTGGTATAATTCTTTGGAACCAGGATCGATTAATTCATGGAAGCAATTGGCAACGAAATTTTTGAAAGAAGTGTTTTTCAGTGATCCTGAACCTAATCTCATTTTTCATATTGTTATATTAGTTTCTGAAACCAAGAAAGCTTTTGATCATTGAAAATTTGCAGCTAGCTGCAATCCTTTCTTGAGCTTGTTGCACTTAAAGCAGCTAAACAGTTTCAGTGATCCGGAACCCAATCTCATTTTTCATGTTGTTATATTAGTTTCTAAAACCAAAAAAGATTTTGATCATTGAAAATTTGCAGCCACCTCCAATCCTTAAAAGTTTACCTTTTTAATTGATTTTATCATTTTTCAAGATGTTAACAAGTAGTACAATTTCTAATCATAAGATTTCATTATATATCATGTAAAATCTCCAACATGTGTCGTGAATACACCAATATTTACCCTACAATATAGCTAATCCAACATTTCTCTGTTGTCGTTTCTCTTGTTCAGAACAAGATACTGAAAATTTTAGGTACTTCAAAAGAGTATTATCATTCACAGAAATAGTATGTAGAACAACCCAATACCAATTAAAATGAAAGCTCACTAATAGATACAGTCCCTTTGGTTAATTTATATTTATAGTTTATACATATAGTTAACAAGGAAGATAAAGCTAATCCAATTACACAAATAATAATTGCCTTTGACATAAAATGAAAATTTATCATCCAGTGATACTAGAAGCGAATCACACTCAATACAGTCAAAGTCAATGGTCATTCCTGATATTATGTGGACCTTGGAATTATGGATTTCTACTTCTTAGGCCTATTTCATGTATCCATAATTTGTTGTTTTAAATTTCTAATATTTGATGCCCAGATGCGTAGTAAATGATTTCTATTAAATTCAAAAACTTACACAAAGTTTACTTGGTAAGAGTTATCCTCTATATAGATTGGATAAGTGGTGGGAAGAATTATTAAATCCAACCACTATACGTGTTTAACTTGAGATGTTATGTGAAGAATGTTAAAGCAATTGAAGCACTTTTGTGATAGTAGTTAGTTTACTGCATTCTTGGGAATTAGATATGCAGCCCAACATTCGGCATGGTTTCTCTGAAGCATACTTCCATGCGTTCTACCATCACTGAGCTAGGGATAAAGTTATACTTAACAACGTACAGAAAGACCGGCCTAATCTATGATCTTTCTTGGTTACATGTTTTAATTTTCTTCTCAGAAATACAAATAAGAATTGCGAGAAATTATGTAGAATTTCATTGAATAACTAAGAAAAATAGCATACCTCATTATTGTTTAAGAACTGATCCGAGAAGTTTGTGTATTCCAAGTTTCCAACTAAAGAGTTAATTCTAAAAGATGTATATGTATTTTTTTTTACTTTTGAGTGCTTGAGATCTAAAATTTAATAAGTAATGTCATCTTTTTTATGATTGTAAAAGTTACATGGTTAGACGATGTTGTTCAAGATAATCATTTTTTTTGTATGCAGTTCCTAAGAGCATCCACAGTCGTGTGGTATTTTTGCATTTTATGCATTTTATAGCATTTAGTGTGCTTCAGTCGTGTGCTATATATGCATTTTTTTCAATTTGCGCTACAGTAGATTGCTATATTTGGTAGAAAATATAACAATATGTATATTATAGCGGCCGAAACTTCATGTTTCGTCCGAAATATTTTATATTATTTTTAACCCATCAGACAAAACTTGATGTTTCGTCTAATCAAATTTGTGAATAAAAAAAAATCCCAGGCTAAACTTCATGTTTCGTCATAGGGTTATGGTTGATATTTTATAAAATGGTTAATAATAGTTAATTAGTTTAATTAGATAATTAGTTATAAGTTAGATAATTAGGGTTAGTTATATAATTAATTATTTGATTAGTTGTTAACATGAGTTAGTGGAAGTCAGAATGCAAATGTCATGGACGAAATTTTGTTTTTTTGCAAATAAGTCCGGACGAGATTTCGTCCGTTAAAAAAAAAAGATTAATTTTTTTTTGCTCCAACAATACTTTCAAGTTTCGGCCGTTCTTTTTTTCCTCAACTTTGCTATTTTTTAGCATTTCATAACTGCAACGAAATGATGAATTGCTATTTCTATTTATACATTTTGCCATTTTTTAGCTTGCACGACTATAGATGCTCTAATGCAAAATATTTTTATTGCTATATTTTAGTAAATCATATTTTTCTGGTAATCGTTCATTTTTCCACCCTCACAACAACGGTGTCAATTCATCATAAATCATTTGTAGTTCTTTTGTTTTCATTGTTTGAATATTTTGAAAGTCATGTACACATCACTCTTCTTCAATACTATCTCACGAATAGTTAAGATATGTATTTAGTTTTTACTTGGTGGAAAAAAAAGTGACTTTTCTAGAACTGTAATAATTGTAGGGATGAGGGCATCGGTTCTGTTTTATTTATTTTGAGATTTAGCCATATGTAGTAGTTTTGCAATTTCCACCATTTATTTTATGCATTAGAATATTTTAAAGATTTGTATTGAGATTTGTTTTGAGTTTATATACATGCCTTGAGAAGATATGCTTTTGAGAAGATTTATTGTGATTAAGTTTTTGCTTTTCATTCATCATATTGTACGAGACATTGAGATACAGTATTAAGTTTGTGATGAGCTCTCAAAATAACACCCCCCCCCCCCCCCCCCCCCCCGAATTGTTTGCAGTGCTGGGCCACTTTTTGAAACTATTTGCGATTTTGGGCCACAGCCCAAACTATTAGCACTTTTGGCTAGCCAGTGCCATGTCAGCAGCGGCCGCTATTGGGAATAGCGACCTCCCACCATTGTCAGCTTATAGAGAGGATATTGTATAATGGACGCGACTTGGTGTAACTGAGATCGTTATTGTCAATAGCGACCTTAGTTATATCAGGTAGTTTGCAATTATACAATACCCTCTATCATCTGCCAAGTGTGCGAGTCCACTATGTTGGTCGCTATGAAGCTGATGTGGCACTAAGAGCATCTGTAGTCGTTGAATGTAAAAATATGGATATATGGATAAATAGAAATAGAAATCGTAGTTTTGTTGCAGTCGTTTAAAGCTATATTTTAGCTATCTATATTTTTTTAATAAGCGACGGCACATGAAGTGCCGTCTGAGAAAAAAAAAATTAAAAAATAATGGCGAAAGCACGGAGAAGAAAAAAAAAATCCACCGGAAATCCCGGACGGCACATGATGTGCCGTCCAAGGAGTCCAGAATGAATTGATTTTGTCATTTTCCATTTTTTGGAAATTACAAAAACATTTTAGTTATTACAAAAAAATTACAAAAATTGCAAAAACAATTCAGAAATTGCAAAAAACATTTAAAAAATTATAAAAACATTTTTAAAAATTGCAAAAAAATAAAAAATTACAAAACCCTCCGGACGACACTTCATGTGCCGTCCGAGGATTTGGGGAGCGACGGGATTATTTTAATTGAAAAAAAAACAAAAAAATCAAAGGACGGCACATGATGTGCCGTCCGATGAAAAAAATATTAATATTTTTGTGGGACGGCACATGATGTGCCGTCACTCATATATGCATATGAGTTATACAGATTCTCAAATATAGCAATCTACTCTAGCGATTTATCGATAATATGGATAAATAACAAACGACTGCAGCATTTTTTTAGCCAAAAATGCATATTATGAATAAATAGCAAGCTCTAACTAGCTAAAAATGCTATAGTTTGGGTTGCGGCCCAAAATCGCAAATAGTTTCAAAAAGTGGCCCAGCACTGAAAAAATTCCAAAATCCTAAACCCTAATCCCCAAATTACTTATAACCCTAAACCCTCTTTCTCTTCCATACTCCAAAACCCATCCCTTCTTCTTCCTCGCCATCTTCTCTCCCCCTCTCGATCATCCCCTCACCCCGTCCTCACCTTCTACCCATCATCGAACGCCAGCGCCATCGCCATCGCTACCCGACCACCACCGTGCCATCACCGCCTTCGGCCACCACAACCTAAGGCCTCCTCCCGCATCTTAAATCAATAGAACCCTCAGCTTCTCCTCTCTCACTTCCAATGGGGGGATCTCGCACTCAAGTTAACAAGGCTCACAAGACCCGCTTTGCCTCCAAGGCGTCCCGGCAAATTCACAGAACCGACCGCTCAGGTCAGAGTCGAAGTGGTTGTCTCACCTCTTCTTTGAGATTAGCGTTCTTAACGATTTGATTGATGATTGATTGATTGATTGATTTTTGTTGCAGATAAAGGGCGGATTGCAAAGCCGGACCACCGGAATGCCGTTAAAGGCGCACGTGCTGCACGTGCCCAGCGCAACAAGATGGTGAGGGCTGTAATTTAGTTTTCTGTCATTGATCCGAAATTGTATAATGATTTAATAGTTGATTAAGATTTATAACTTCTTTAATTACGCAGTAATATTGGATTATTGAAGAGTTTAGTTTGCTTAGTTTTATTAATTGGTTAGTGGTTGACAGTTAGTTTTTCAACAAACCTTTATAGGTTCGTGATCAGAAAAGGTCAGCTTTATTAAAGGAGAAAAGAATGTCAAGTGGACCGTCAAGCGCTCCACGTGTTATTGTAAGTAGTTTGGATGTTAGATGATTAGTTCCCAAGTATTGAGCGTATTCTTTATTTGCTAATGTAGATGAATCAATTACATTGATTTCAGAGACGATGATTGTGATTGATTGGTGCTTTGTGTATTTTTAGTTTGGAAGAATAGCTTGATTTAGATTATTCAGGGTGTTGACTTCATATGATAGAATTGATAAAATTACATTGAAATTTAGATCTTCGCGTATCTGTCCTTCACTGTTGCGTATCAGTCCTTCAAGAATTATATTTCTTTTCTTGTCTTTTTTGCAGAGTTAGTTGGTGTTTTGTAATAAAGCCCCTTGATCAATTAACTTTTTTAAAAATTAATAATAAAAAATATTTAAATATTATCTTTAGTTAAAAAAGACACCTTATTCCAAAAATTCGATTCCACAATCTGGTATTGCCAAATTGGCCAATACCGATTCCAAAACAAATTTTTTTAGCAACCAGACCATTTCCAATACTGAGGTTTTGAATCTTGATTTTAACAATTTACTAACCTTTTCAAGTGGTAACCAACCTCACTGTCATTTTGTTGATGGTTGCAAGAGGTTATCAATGGTCTTGGAGAGTCTTTTGCTGATGTTGAGGATTTGCAGGGAAAGGTGAAGAAAAAAAAATTATGGTATTAAAGTTTTAAGAGGAAGCCTAATCATAAAAGGGAAGAACTACTGATACTTATCTTTTTGGGGGTTGTCGATTCACACGGGTAGTAGTCAGAGGTCTTTTGATGAAGTCTGTATAAAGGAGAAATGTGGTTGTGAATGGAATGATAAAGAGAAACAACTTCTCTGATGTTAAGTTGATGTCCATGCCCAATATTTTTATTTGTTTTGTCTAGTTATATCCTTCAAAAAAGTTATTACAATACTTAGAAAGGGGCAGTCATACTTATTTGTCAGATAACTTTCATTTTTTAATATGAATGTCGAATGTCAACTTCCTTTCCATAATTGAATTTGTTATTTTTATCATAATCTATGCAGTGGTTGACTGGACATATATTGGCATCATTGTTTTAGTTTTCTTCTACCTTATAGAACAGAGTTTCAGTCGACATATTTATAACTTTGATTCTGGGTTTGAGGACAGTATAGAACCTTCAAGAGTTTGCTGTTAGTATATGTGATTGAAGGCATTGTACCTTATGTTTGAATTTGCATCAAGAGCTTAAAGGGTTACTAATTATTAGGTTTTTGTTGTATTATGTAATTGTTAGATTAATTTATATCATTTTTGTTTCCTGCAGGTTCTTTTTGGGCTTTCCTCCTTCGTAAACTTGAATTTGCTTGCTAAAGATATATTGAAGGTGTTATTAGGAGAGGAAACTGAAGTTACTTCAACTACTATTGCTTCTCCTGTTTACAAATTTAGAGCTACGGTTGGTTTCATTTTTGCAGATTTTAATTCTTGTCTCTTACAATCTACTTATATAGTTGTTGCAGTGCTTGTGATTTATCTTTACTGTTGCTAGATCACCTGTACTTCGTACTTTTACATTAAATTACATGAAAGTTTCCACTTTGTACATATGTGTACCCTCAGGTTTTAGGAATATACATTAAACCTTCAAAATAAGGTGAAATATGAGAAATTTTTTCTTGTCGAAGGCTAGGTCCTTTGATGACCAAGTAACCTTGTCTAGGCAATTGCTGTTTTATTACCTTTTTCAACCCTTTCTAGTGTAAGGAGTTGATTTATTTACTGTGATTTGGGGAAATGAAAATTTTCATGTGCTAACAAACCAATTTATTTGGGGTATAATTAACCAATGATTTTCTCCGTCAGATGTGAGTTGATTAGGATCTTGAAACGGAGCTTTTCCTTTGGGCATGAAAGTCATATTTGCAAGCTGCTTCTTTTTAACTTTTGAAAAATCCGACAAGTATCTTTAGGAAAGTCTTAATATGGTTTTTTGAGGTGAACTGGTGTCCTAGATTGGATACAGCTGATTTTGTTTCTTTGGATAGTTCCAAGTCAATGTCAGATATGACAAGAGTGGCGCACAGACAATAATGGATATCGTATATCAGTTGTTTTTTAAAGATAAATGGGATTCAATCGCTCAGGTTAAATGATGTCAATAAAAACAATGCAAAGGAATATAAATTCTTGTCACGAGTTTGATGGTTTCTCTTCTGCTGAAGTCAAGTTAGAAAGGGATTGAGATGGAACTGAAACCAGATGAAAGTTCTGGGTGAAATTTGTTTTTCATTTGTATGGCTGCAGAACTAATTAGAAACCATGTAAATCAGGTGGAACATCTTATGATACATACATAAATAAGTATAGAGGAGGTAGAGAAATTTTTTTCCGAGAGAAGGATTGCCTTGTAACTTACTGCCTCTAAGAAGCATGGGCACTAATCTGCTGGCAGGGGGATGCTGCAAACAACCCGCTGACACACTAGAAGTATTGTGTTTGCATGTATTCTAACCCACACAGCTTCACAAACTAAATGTCCGACTGTCCATAGGTCATAGATTGCTACTTATGATTTAAGTCAGTTTTTATACTAAAAATAGCTTTCCAAGTGGAGGATCAAATCACAAATTGAGTTAGTGAACCCTTTTGCATAAATAGCAATATATTATGATCTATGAATTGTGAACAATTTAGAAGTTACTTATTTACTTTTAGGTTAATTGTTTTCTAATTGCGTGGTTCCTGGTTCCGTGCTACATCTGAATCCAATTCTACTTCTTTTTCTGTTGAACATTAAAATAAACATTATGAGTTTATCTTGTAGCAATTAATACACTTTGATGATTACTCTTGTTCAGTGCTTTGTTGTTTCACCTCTAATGTTAATTATAATAATTTATGAGTCAATATTCTGCATTTGATGTATTAGAGGAATTCTTGGATATATAGAATGCATACTCTACATTGCTAACTGGACCTGATTGTTACTCTTCAGGATGTTTTGGGCTCGCTTTTGAACTAATAGCAATGTATTTAACTGCAATAGACTGTTGCATCTTGCTTCTTTGTTGAACTTGATTTTATTCAGTACTCACTCACTAAAAAAATGCAGTAGCACTGTTTCATTACTACTGAGCCTGACATCCCTACATTCATGTATGCCTCATTGGATTAACCCCTCTTACTATTTTTCTTAAATAGGGTCAAAATTGTTAAGAATTTTGGCTCTGCTTAGAAATAATTATGGGTTCTGGACATTGTAGTTCTTGCAGTGGATTTTATTTTGGTGGTTAATGCATAGTTTGTTGGGTACCTTTTGAAGTTAGTGGCTACTCCTGTCAATTTATTTTGATCGAACTTGAATCTAACTTGTCACACATGTGACCTATTTCTAGTTAGTGGATAACTGGGCTGGTAACTTGTATACAGGCATGTGTGATTCTGTTAGATAATTATTTACCCTGCCCCCACCAGCCCCTTCGTGCCCTTGTTTGATACTTAACTAAAAGAGATACTTTGTTTTACAGAATAAATTAGTGAATGTTCTTCCTCTGCATCTGAATATGTGATAAATTAACCAAAATATTCTAATTGTTGACAATAAATTTTTAAGGTTTTGGTGGCACCGTATGGGGATCTGCTGCCATGCATGGAGATGGCTAAGGTATTTCGAGTTTGGAGCATTTGCGCTATTTTTTTCTGTTTGTTATTTGAATGTTTCTAACCCATGAAATTCTTTTGGTGTTTGGTAGGTTGCTGATCTATTAGTTTTCGTAGTATCGGCCAACTCTCTATATGATGGATCTGAATCCAGCAGCCTCATTGATTCATTTGGGATGCAAGCTCTCTCTGTATTCAGAGCTGTTGGGTTACCTAGTACTGCTGTCATGATCCGGGTTAGTGTTACATCTTCTCTTACAGTGGATCTACTCTCATTTACTCGTGATTTGACATGTATGCTTTTTATCCATAGGATTTTCCAGAGGACGTGAAAAGCAAACAGGAGTTGAAGAAGATGAGTGTCTCCTGTCTTTCTTCTGAATTGCCTGAGGATTGTAGATTTTATCCAGCAGATACAAAGGACGATCTGCATAAGGTAATGGGACTAGTTTTCGTTTTGTTAGTTTTCTTTTTGAAGCATTTGGAGAAGCCCATGCAATTGGGATGTCTGCCCATCTTTATTTAACACCTGAGCATGCCTGTTTTACAGTTCATGTGGCTTTTCAAGGAGCAACGCCTTTCAGCTCCTCATTGGCGAAACCAGCGATCTTATCTCATGTCCCAGGAGGTAGAGCTTGGTGCATATTGAAGCTAGTTTTTGTTTACCAGCTGTACATATATCCTATTTCATCGTGTCTGAACTGTAGGAGGCTGATTCAATCCTAATTACACAATTTTTTCATCTTTAGTGATAGAGTACTTAAATTGCATAGAAAATGCTATAACTTTTGATGGCTCTCATTTTCTTTTTAGTGGTTGTCTTCAGAGCTAGGTACTTTATGTATCCATGCACTTAGCTTCTCAATGTAGGCTTTTTAAATAAATCAAATATCTCAAGTATATATCAGTAATATGATAGCACTGTCAACGGGTCTGGCTGTGTAGTGTGGTGCCCGGACCCTACCCTATGGCAACGAGTTTGGATCTGGGTCCATTCTTTTTTTAGGGGTTCTTCTCGGGTCTGGATCAGATCCGGGTACTCTACGGGTCTATAATACATGACATTATTTTTATTTTTCACTATTTAGTAAAGATTACGATATTCTTATTTATAACATATTTTTAATATAATGGACCATATGAATTAGCTACATATTAATATGTTAATCAGCATAGTTAAGCGGTTCTACAAAATAAAGAGTATGGTATGCTAATAGGGATTAAAAAAAGATTGCCAACCCTTATCAAGTTATTTGAAGAATATATTTCAATATTTTGCATTTACGTATTATACTTTATTTTATATCAAAAAATATTAAATTTTTTGAAACACATACAACAATTTTTAAACTAAAATAATAATGATTGCTAAATAAAAACTTAAACAAAAACTAAAACTTGACAACTATTCCAAATGCCCTTTATTTTCACATCTAATACACATGTGGATGATTAATTGATTATATAACTACTCGAATTGTATTTGATAGGAAAATACCTTTGGAAGGAGTGTTTCAATAAGGATTAACTATCTTTTAATATACAATCTTAAGTTATCGGGTCTATCACCGTGTCCTGGTCGGGTCTGGGTGGGATCAGGTACAAAATAAACGGATCCAGACCGTACCCTTCTAAAACCATGATGGTTCGGGTCCAGTACAGGGTCCGGATAGGGTAGAAATGACATTGCTAGTAATATGTATCATATATTATATCAAATCTGATTTTTCATCTGCCATTGTTGGAGTTCGCAGGTCAGTTATGAACCTAAAGGTGATAATCCTGGAATATGCACTCTGCTTCTGTCAGGCTATGTGCGTGCTCAGAGTCTTTCTGTGAACCAGCTGGTAACTCGACTTTCACTGAAGATTATTTTCTTACAAAATTTTCTTCTTGTAGTTTTCCTATTCACATTGTCGTCCCCAAATTTTGGGATAAAAGATTTCTTGTTGTTGTTGCTGTTGCTGCTGCTTTTGTATTCACATCCCCCCCAAATCAGGTCCATGTTTCAGGCGCAGGGGATTATCAGCTAAGCCGGATAGATGTTCTTAAGGATCCGGTGCCTGCAAATGCAAGAAAAGATTGCAATTCGATGGATTCAGAGGATTCCAATTATACTCAGGTATATAGATTTATGTTAATGATCAATATATATGTTATTATGTTGTTCTTGTGATAAATTAGCGTAGACTGCTGTGCATTCTTCTTGGTTTATATTATATAAATTGTGGGGCATGCATTTCTTGAGATTTCAGTCCCCATCAGTATGTTAACCATCTTGTGATGTTATTTGTATCCTCCCATCTCTTTTGTTACTCAGTTTATTTTCTTAAATAATAACTTACATGTGTCTGCTTGCGTTTTAATCTTTTCCAATCACGTGGAGAATTGGTGACCAATATATATATTTTATTTCTCATAATAATTTAATAATGATCAATTCCGAAATCAAATATATATTGGAATTGGTGATAAATGCATGTAATTCATGTGCAGACAATCTAATATATTTCACTGCCAAGATTGTTTGCTGGTTATGGTTTGCAGAGCTTATGGCCTAACTAAGTTAAACATTTCAAATAGTTTCCGGTGAAAGTAAATCCTCGAAATTTAGTTGGTAAACATGAAATATTTTTCCCTTTTCGATAACACTTTAGCATGGGCTCAAAATTTTACTTGTAGTTTAAAAATTAACCGTTGTTGGGATTCTAGTACCGTTTAACCGCTTGACATTCGCCAAAGTTTTGATATTGGTTTCGTGAACATTTGCCACGGTAATATAATTGCATTCAATTAGAAAACCAAAACTGTTTAGAACATTAAGGAAGAAGTTACTGTCTTAGCAGACTGTTAATCTGTTATTTGCATCTTAAAGCAAAGATTTACTGGTTCTAGAGGGCAGTTAGCTAAAACACTTTTAATGTACACCCAAAGCAATTTGGCATCAGTTTAAGATTTGTTCCAACTCGCTGTGGTCGTAATTTCTGTAACAAAAAAAAAAATCAGTTTGCCACCAAGGCTGAGTATAGATTTTGGTCATAATTTTAAAAATGGTAGGTGGGATGGGATATAATGGAGAGGATTCCATCTGTTTGTTGCTTCACTGGTCCCATTGGTAACTGACTTGACTATAATCAGTAGAGAGCATGGGAAATTAAGAGAGGTGGGAGAGAGCCGAGGGAGCTACCCACTGTGATCACTTCCAACTTGTGTTTCTGCTCTTGTTGGCCGAAATGTCGATTGTCTCATTGTAGCACCTATTTAGCTGCTGTTCAGCAACCCTCAGTTTTACTTCTCTCTCAAAGGCACCCACCTCCAATCTCTTGAAAGTCTAGAACTAACTTAAGGGTAACTTAGCTCCGATTAACAATCCCGAGAGAATTTGAAGAAATTTTGATAAACAGTTGTTCCACCTCCAAATCTGATTTTGAGGTTCGTTAACACCAAGACTTGATCACACTTTTAAGATTTCTTGGACTTTTGGAAGATCTTGCACTCTTGCCATATGTTACCTGATCAGTTTTTTATTACCAGAACCAATAAGAAAATCGACAGAATGTATTATGGTAAATACGGTGCATGGACATGCGAAGCCTCTAAATTATCCGCAAGCCAAAGAAACAACCCACTTGAATCACTCTCCCTTACTGAATTCCCGCTAACAATGCATCACTTTCTACTTTTTCTTCTTTCATCATTCTTAACTTCATTTTCTCATTTCGGAACCCACTTGAATCACTCTCCCTTACTGAATTCCTGCTAACAATGCATCCCTTTCTACTTTTTGTTCTTTCATCATTCTTAACTTCATCTTCTCATTTTGATTTTCTTCCTTATGATCCCTATCTCTAGGTTTTTTTTCCTAGGAATTTTAGCTACAACATACAATCTGACCTTGGAATATCTTCCTTGTTACTTCATAATTAAACCATGATAAGATCAACTTTATATCGGAAAACTGAGAAGAATAAACATTAGTTCGGGAAATCTATTTAGAGAAAAATGTTATCAACATGACTAATATATTTGGTGTGGGTCTTAATTATGTAATATTTCTATGAGTAGAAAACCCAATGATAATCCTACATTTGACATGTATGTTCTATAAATTTATGTGTATCTAGCTTTGATTGTTTTTTCTTAAATAATTAACTATGCAGGTTATGCACACCATATTTCCGGATATCCTGAAGCAGGAGCCTTTACTTGTTGAAAATATTCCAGATCCTCTTGCTGGAGAACAGGTGAACTTCAAGATTCTCTGATTCAAAAAACCTTTCATGTTTACAAAATGTTCTCAATTCAGTACATTTTATAGAACACCCTTTCGTTGATATAAATTCAATGAAGCTCTTCAGCACCAAATATTCTTCCCTCATTATCATATTACGAAGGATGTGTTCAAATCATTTACTGCTGGCAGATAGCAAGTTATGCACAAGATTCACATTGTTGCAGTAGCAGGAAATTAAATTATTACTTCAATCCAGAATAACCTGTCCCTATCAGCTGGCAATTGGTTTTATCGATTTGTATTCAGTGCCAACTTTTTGTTGTTTTTATTTCAAGTGGATTTATTCTTGAATTTCTTAACCTTTTTATGTTTATTTTTTCTGTGATTGCATATCAACTTTATTGACCTATCAGTCAACATTAACGATATCTTTGATACTTAATGATTGAGTTTATATAACTTGCATAACAATTCTATTAAAACCTTGTCCATATTCAGACTTGGCCAACAGAAGCAGAGCTTGCTGAAGCGGATGCAGAAAACAAAGGACAGAGGTTGAAAAAGAAGTCTCTTCCACGAGGCACTTCGGACTATCAGGTTCATTGTAGTTATAGCTTTATCCATTCATGCCCTCTACCCTCTCCCTAACATGATTAATATTTTCTATATATAGGCTGCATGGATTGTTGAAGAAACAGACGATGAGGACTCGGATAATAATGAGGATGATGATGGGATGGTATTGGATGAACAGAATGGTCATACAATGCAGAATGAATTTGATCGGATTGATAGTGATGAAGCTCCAGATGATATGGTGCATATCGATGGAGCAACAGAGGCTGACACTGAGATGGCTGTGAGTATAATAATTCTTTACTGATTTAATACTCGTAAAAACATTTTCATACTTGTGAAATCTTTTTAGTATTTTTTATTCTGTTCTAGACTTAGCAGATTTAGCTTTCTTACATGAAGATGCTGTATCATTTCTTGACTCACTGGTTTTAGCTTTCTTACATGAAGATGCAGACAATGTAATCTTTCAATTGATGTATTTCTAATGTCCTATTGGTGGATAGTCAGTTATTGTATTATTACTATTAAAAGCGTTTATTTTTTCAAATTCTATGGCCTGTATGTCTTATCTAGGTTACTCTGGTAATTCCGTTATTTTAAGTAAAGACACTTAAATGGATGGATACTTTGGTAGGCGTAATCTGTTGGATTTTGGTGTGTTTTAAAAATATATTACACACATTAGATAATATTAGATGTGTAACGGAGATTAATATTTTTAAGTGTTTTATGGATATATTAGATCATAATGCAGACCAAGAAATTATAGTGAGATTTTAAAATGCCATTTACCATTCAATATTGTTTGTGGTGGCATTTTGTAACTGCTTTTTAAAATTAACTGCGGGATGTGCAAATGAGAAGACATCATAAACCTCTCTGAGGATCTTCATGGGTAATTGAACTTTGTTCTATGTTAATTGGAAACTTTTCTCTGGTTATCTTTTGGCATAACTTTTCATATTTTTGATGCTACTCATATATGGCTGATATGAAGTTCCTTGCTTTTTTTAGGGGGGGGGGGGTGATTTTGTGATTTAGTCCTTGGATATTAATCATTTATATAGCGGGTATAACTACATATAGAATAAGAAGTATGTCAAATATATCTGCGCTATTTTATTTCTATGAAGGCAACTTTTTCATATTACCAACTTCATGCGCTTATAATTATGGCGTTTGCCTCCTTTTCAAGGATACACTGGAAAGTATGAACATCGTTTATCATTGTAACCTCCATACTCAAACTGGGAAAAGATAAAGCATTCAACACATCTGCAAATGATCTTATTTATTCAGTCATGTCCTAGTAGTTTTCTATTTTAGTCTTGCTTGCAGTTTTGCCATGTCCATATCATGTTATGTTGCATAGCTAAGTTCATATCTGCTATATAGGATTTCTTAAACGTTTCTCGAGTTAACCATTGTAATTATACAAGACCAATTTAGATGATATGGAATTTTACTCTTTTCCACCTTTTTTCAAAATGTTGTCAGTTCATTGAGCGTTGTGCTCTTGTAGTAACTTTGTTAACTGCATGTCCAGGACAATGATAACTTGACTAAGGAGCAGATAGAGGCCGAGATTAAGAAGCTGAAAGATGCAAGTGCTGTAGATGAAGGTATTAACTGGTTCACATTCTCTTATATATTGCTAATCTAAATTTATTTTTTGGGTACAACATTATTAGAACTTTTTGTTATTTTTCTTTTCCAATCTTCTACTCGAGTTGTTTCTGCATACAGGAAAATTGCAACTGATTTTAATGGAAGGAACATACCTATAGTTGATGCCTTCAGGATTTAATGTGTTGTTTTAGTTCAGAAAACTGATATTTGAGACCATTGCAAAAGATAATTTATCTGTCCTAAAGAGAGTTTGGCGTAATCCCTGCAATCGGGAAGAATATCTGCTGACCCAAAAGAATTTTAGCTTGAGAAAAATCTATTGTTGGCTTCTCCATATTCAAACTTTGAGGGTTTCCTCTTTATTATTATTATTATTTATAAATGGTTTTTTACATGCATTCTTTCTCTTAGAAATAAAAACGAAGATTCACTGACAACTACAATTTAGTCTCCCGGAATTTCTTTTTTCTCCTAGATCACCTATTTTATTGCCTGGCTCGAAATAAGAAAGGGACAAAAGAAAAACAAAACAAAACAAAGATCAAATCATGAGTGAGCCTATTCAAACTAGCAACTTTGTCTTTAAGATATTTTTTGAAGCATTAAGGTTGAGAATTATTTGTGGTTGGTTTTGTTGGATTTACTTTCTTCTTGGTTGCGATGGCTTATTAATCTGAAATTTGTCTTCAGAGTGGGATGCGAACTTTGGATTTACACTAAATGTATAAAACAAAATCGCGTTTCGCGGTAATATCATTTTTTGCCAGTAGACTATCAACGACATGTTTAATTAAATATTTTTATAATTATTATGTCTTGTGCTATGCTTATCCTGTGAGGGTTTTTGAGGTATTTATGGTGGTTAATTGGCTTAGAAGTTAGTTTCAAATATGTGTGTGTAGAGAGAGAGAGAGAGAGAGAGAGAGCGCTCTGAGCTCTCGGTAAGGTGGGAGAGCATGAAAACATCCTATGACCTATCCGAACCGTTTATTTTGTTAGAAATGTCTATACTAGTTTTAAGAATGCATAATCAGATCTTTTGAAATCTGCTTGCTCTTGCAATTAAAACGTTAAGAAATTATATCGTGGAAACATCTTTATTTTATATAATGATATTATGTGAGGGCAAACGAAGTTCAAATGACTTGTTCTCACTTGATGAGACTATGTTAGGTATTTAGAATAAGAGAAGCGATTCAGATTGTTCATAGGTTGGCCCCACCATGGCAAGCTCTCCCACCTTATGAAGAGCTTCAAGCTCTCTTGGAGACCTCCCTCCACATATATAGGGAAGTGATCACCTGAGGATCTACTGCAGTTCATATTTTGCGTCCTCGATCCCGCAAATCGTATTGCCGTCTTTTACTTGTGTAAGAAAAGCGGGGGAAAAACCTGAACCGGTATGCACTTCTATTTGATCACACTCCATTCATTTGATACCGTCCTGTTCGAACGGGTGCAGTTACCTATGTATCCGAGATCGCAAAATAAAATTTGTGGTCGATATATATATATCTTCCATTTTGCACCACCCCTCCGTGTGCACTCGTGTGCACTCGGCCTTTCCGCCTTCGTATCGATGATCCGAACCGTTCACATTGATCCACACATCTAAATTTGTCTAAATATGTAAAATCAAATTATTTGAAATTCATTTGTCCGTCCATCATGTGACTATAAACAACAATGATTTTCAGCCATACAATTTTGTAACACTTCAATGGATGGACAAATGAATTTAAAATGATTTGATTTTACATATTTAGACTAATTTAGATGTGTAGATCAATGTGAATGGTTCGGATCGTCGATACGAAGGCGGGAAGGCCGAGTGCACACGCCGTGTGCACCATAGGTGGTGCACAACGGAAGACATAGATATATATATATATATAGAGAGAGAGAGAGAGAGAGAGAGACCTTCCATTGTGCACTAGCCATGGTGTGCACTCGGCCTTCGTATTGACGATCCGAACCGTTCACATTGTCTACACGTCTAAATTAGTCTAAATATGTAAAATCAAGTCATTTGAAATTCATTTGCCCATCCATCAAGTCATTATATAAAAAAACGATATTTAGCCATACAATTTTATAACACTTCAATGCATAGACAAATGTATTTCAAATGACTTGATTTTACATATTTAGACTAATTTTTAAGTAAAATGAACCCTAAATAGAGAATTTCCAAGACTCCGAACGGGTTAATTTTACCAATATGTAATGCGGATCAAAGTTATAATTTTAAAACAATTAATTGGTCTGATGGATTTTCAAGAACTGAATTACGTTTAACAATCCCAATTAATAATTCAACTCTACAATCAATAATTAAATTTCTAAGTATTTTTTTAGCAAGTAAAAGATTCACTTTTGATTTGTACTCTAATCAAGCAAGTGGAACACTCAATCTCAATATTTGTGGACGACAGAATATCAAATAATATAATAGAGATGAACGGCAGTATAACACAAATATTTAAAAGTGGAAAGAGTATACCAAGATTTCGAAGACCTCTGTGTAGATCTAGGGTTGAACAGTACGCAGACACAACACTCCAAGCAACAACAATGGCAACAAGAGGAGCAAAGGACAAGGGATTTTCGATCGGGTGCTTTGGTGACTTGGACGAGGGGCAGAGCTCGACGGGAAGGTTGGGGTGACAGGAGCTCGACGGGGTGACAGGAAGTGGGCGATGCGGTTGGGGGTCGCCGGAGGTTGGAGAGCTCGACGGGAAGGTTGAGCAGCCACAGGGGGTCCTCGGGTCTGAATGTCGACAGGGAAGGAGGAGCAGCGGGAAGATCAACGGGATTGGGGCTGGGCGAGGGCGTCGACTGGCTGAGCTCGACGGCTGGGAAAGTCGTCGGAGGTGGTCAATCGGGGCTGAGGAAGTTGGGGTTGGCTGCAGATCGGGAATTGGGGAAGAAGAAGAGAGGGATTAGGGTTTTGTTTTGGGGGTTTGGGTAATT
Organism: Hemerocallis citrina; assembly: GCA_017893485.1. Lineage (NCBI taxonomy): Eukaryota > Viridiplantae > Streptophyta > Magnoliopsida > Asparagales > Asphodelaceae > Hemerocallis > Hemerocallis citrina. The sequence continues at coordinate 273,050,005 of CM030364.1, read as the reverse complement.
TTATTTGGGGATTTTAATTTGGGGTAGATTTAGAGTTAATCACTAACCCTAAAATTGTGCAAAAACTCAAACACAAAATTTTTAATCAATAATGACATCTCCTCTCATTAATCTCAAGGCCTGTAAATAGGCTCAAAACAAATCTTGATACAAAATCTCAAAATATTCTAAAAATCTCAAAAATAGTCTCAAAATCTAAAAAATACAAAAAGATTACATATGGCTATAATTGCCAGAAACAAAAATGGTACTGAAATAAAAATCCTAAACTAAACAGGAAATATGTCCTCATCAAATTTAGACGTGTAGATCAATGTGAACGAAGGCCCGAAGGCCAAATGCACACGGAGTGCACATCATGGCTAGTGTACACCGGAAGGGACTCATATATATATATATATATATATATATATATATATATATACTCGGAAGTTGGAGAACAAATTGTTATTTTCATGCATGTGATTTTCTTTTAAAATAAAAAATTATGGATATTTATTTACTGACTGGGATTAGTAGATTGTGGGATTAGTGGTCCTGAACTGTATAAACTTGTAGACCACACCATTATTGAGTATGCCAATTGAAAGTCAATTGATGTGCCAATTTGATATGACTTCCGGAGAAGTTACATCAGGGAACTTGTTTGCGTTTTAGATGTTTTCGACTTACCACTGGTTGAAATTCATAGAAGTTATGCTCATTAATTGTGCTAAGTGTCAATGATATTTGGTTTCAGAATTTCCAGATGAGGTGGATACACCTATAGATGTACCTGCCAGAAAGCGCTTTGCAAAATATAGAGGGCTCAAGTCTTTCAGGACATCATCATGGGATCCTAAAGTGAGTTGAATTCTGATCGCCTTCATCGTTCATGCAGGAATAAATATTAGTCCCCTGAACTGAGTGTTTTTAGACTATTCTCACCCATGACAGGAATCTTTACCCCCTGATTACGCCAGAATTTTTGCCTTTGATAATTTTGCAAGGACTCAGAAACATGTTCTTTCTAAAGTTATTGGTATAGATCAAGGGAGCATGAATGAGTGTGTACCAGTTGGGTCGTACGTGAGGCTCCATGTGAACCATGTGCCTATTGATGTTGCATCCAAATTGTTCCTGTTGTCAACAAAATCACCTGCAGTAGCATGTGGCCTTTTACAACATGAGTCCAAGATGTCGGTCCTTCATTTCAGGTACCTTTCAAACTAGTAGTCAGTTCATCAACTTAGAAAAAAAACAGATTATGGTTGTCAATGTGATATTGGTTGTCCCCTGTTTTTACTGTGTGCATTATTATTTGTTATTATTATTATTATTATTATTAAGCATGTGCAGTTATCTGCATATAGGAGATCCGTTTAAAATAAGTGTTTGCTTTAATAAGGAGTTACAGGGATGGTTTACTCAGAGATCATCGGTTGTCCCTAAGAAAACCTTCTGAAATTGATTGCAAATTTACGATAAGGTCAGTACGACAGTACCTCAGACCTTCTGAAGAGGATTGCACTTAGCTATGCTCGGTAAATGAAATCTGGATATAAGTAGTACTCCCTCCATCTGGATATAAGTAGTACTCCCTCCATCCCAAAATTGATGTCATTCTAGCCTGTCTTTTTGTCTCAAATTGTTTGTTGCTTTAGGTTTCCAAGAGAACGTCTTAACATTTTCCGATGTTCGTTAAGGAATATTTTTAAATATACCCTTGAGGTTCTTTGAGTAGATCATTTAATAGTTTTCATTCTAAATGAGGGCAATTGTGAAAATTTACTACGAGTAGTAGACCATTTAATAGCTTTAGTTGGAAAGAATGTTTCTTTACAATAATCAAGGTTGTTTCTTAATATATTCGTAGAAACTTAGAATGACATACATTTTCGGACGGAGGGAGTAAGATTATGGTTAGTTTAACTGCTCTACGTGGAGAAAGTGAACGTGTAGACTTATTCATTATACAACGTCATATCGTGTGTGGTTTTGATTCTTCTAAGATCGTCTCTAGAATTTATGTCATACTACTAGAGAATGTGTGAGGATTAATAATGTGCGGTTATCTGCATATAAGAGAACCTTTTAAAAAAGGTGTCTACTTTAATGAGGAGTTACAGGGCGGGTTTACTGAGGTTGTCCCGAAGAAAACCTTCTGAAATGGATTGAAAAATTACAATAGGATCAATACCTCAGGCCTTCTGAATAGGATTTCATTTAGCTATGCCCAGTAAATGAAATTTAGATAGCAGAATATTAAAAAATAGTTGCAGTATTATGATTATGTGCTTTCACATTATCATTGGTTGAACCCATCATACAAGTTATGGACTTATGCTTTACATGTTGCAGTTTAAAAAAGCACGAAACATATGAGCTTCCTATCAAATCAAAAGATACCTTGGTCTTCAATGTTGGATTCCGCCAGTTCATTGCAAGGTAAGACACAAATATTCTGTGGTTAGTACCTGGAAGTCCAAAAATTGTTCACTTTTTTGGTAATAGTGCCTAAGACATTCTTCATTCTTCATCTGCAGGCCAATCTTTTCTTCCGATGATATAAACTCCAACAAGCATAAGATGGAAAGATTTTTACATCCAGGGCACTTCTCTATAGCTTCTGTTTATGCACCTATTTGTTTTCCTCCTCTACCCGTAATAGTTCTGAAAAGTGGGCACGAGGAAACACCTGCTATTGCTGCTGTTGGTTCATTAAGAAGTGTGGATCCAGACAGGATAGTTCTTAAGAAGATCATTTTAACTGGGTAATTTTAACAGTTTTCCTTAATTGCTCTTTGTTTTACTAGTTTAAGCTTGTTTTTCTGTGTACAAGTTATTTCTTTCTGCTTTAGCTGTGCAATTTTTCAAAATGGCCCTTTCGAAAAAGTATTAACCTGAAGCGACCTCTGGTATGCCATGTTGGCATATCAGATGTGATTCAGCACCAGCTTGGAAAGCCCCAAAAGAATTCGGGGTTGCCAACCCCGGATCCATTTTTGAAAAATATCCAATGCCAATTCATTTTTAATCCAAACACCAATTCAGTGTGTAAAAGATTTTAACGAAGAATCAGATTCAACTATAAAAGAAATTCAGATACTAATTCATCCTTAGAAGAATTTTATAACACCATTCACTGTTGGAAAAGTAAAAAAGTTAATGAACAAGACAGGGCTAGCAACTGCGGGTTCATCTTTTTAAAAAATATATTCAGAAACCAATTCATCCATAGAGAAACTTTGAACACCAATTCCAGTTGAGCAATAATTCAATGAAGAATTTGGGGTTGCTAGCCTGGGTTCATACTTGAAAATTATTTAAACAACGAAAAATTCTGAGGTATCAGGGGTTGCCAACCCCAGATTCGCCTTTGGCTCTCCAAGCTGGTGTTGAATCATCTGACTCGCCTGCACCTTGTGTCAGGGCTGATTTAGTTAAGTAAGTTTTGGGAGTTCGATTCAAGCAAATAATTTTTCAGAAAGTGCCAATTCGAAAAAATTCCATTTTAAAAATAATTGCACCCATATGGTAGTTATATTAGTGGGAACCAATTCTACAATTGAGCTATTGTTTAAAGTTTTATACATGATCCCTACTTGGGTCAATGAAGAAGTTGGACTGGTAAATTATTCTCGGAACTATAACATCTTCACTTTAAAAAGAGACTTCTTTTAGTGCACGATTGAGGGGTTGTTATAGTCAAGGTTCAAAATATCGGTATTTGTCATTGGCTAGCTGTTTTTTTTTGAGGGAAAAGGTGGAATAAGGCCACCCTGTTTCATTAATAGGAGTTTAACGAAACAAACCCAGAGTACTGGGCCCAGATACAAACTACAGACATAAAGTACAACATACATGAAGCAACATGACTACAAACAAAGAAGTCCCTCCAACAACCCTGGAGGGTGGGCCGACAAACCAGCTCGGTCCAGCAGAATTGTGAGTACGTCAGTTTAGCTTCGTACAGTGCCTCCACGGCACCTGCACACCCGCCTGAAACAAGTCTGGCAGGATTTTATCACCCGCCGCTCCCAGCGTTCACCTCGCTGGAGGGACCCCATCTTTGGGCCCAAACCCCGTAGATCGAAACTCGCAGCCTCCCATCAACTTCACCACTCATCCTACAAACATGCCAGCCGCTTCTACAGCCGCTACCAAAGAATTGGCTAGCTGTTTTTGATTTGCAATATCTGATGTTTTGAATGATAGCAGCTAATTTGGTATCAGAAAATTATGTATATGGTAATCTTAGGCTAAAAATATATTGCTGATGCAGATATCCACAAAGAGTGTCAAAACTGAAAGCGAGTGTGCGGTTTATGTTTCATCACCCTGATGATGTTAGATGGTTCAAGGTATAATATGAAATTTTAATCTTGTATCATTACTTGAATCTGATTTTTTTTTTTAAAAAATACCTTTTTGATAAATAAGAACAACCTATCTGACAGTATGTTATATCGTTGATGTGCAGCCAGTGGATGTGTTCACAAAATGCGGCCGACGTGGCCGCATAAAGGAACCTGTTGGGACACACGGTATGCTTTGTTCGAGTGTCTTTGATTTCAACAGGAAACCTAAAATTCTATTGTTGACCAAGTGAAATTGATCTTGCATTTAAAATGAATTGCTTTTCAATATTTGCAGGTGCTATGAAGTGTGTTTTTAATGGAACAGTTCAACAGCATGACACCGTCTGCATGAGTTTATTCAAGCGCTCGTTCCCCAAGTGGCCTGAACAGCGCTTTCCACTATGCAGTTAATAATATTGGCATCATGTTTTCTGTCGCAGATAGAAAAAACAATCTTTTTCTACTTGACAGGTGGGAAGTTTGCTGATTATTGGGAGTGAAGCTCTCTGGTTCGGATGTATTAGGAAGACATTGTGGTAGAGGTTCTCAGTCGATTGGGCGTGTGCAAATCCTCTTCTTGAATTGACAGAGAAGAAAATTTTCGGTAGTAGACCATGACATCGTCATGGTTGGGATTGTTCCTTCTAGATTTATACTAATATAAGCTAAGTTGGCCATGAAAATATAGGCAGATGATGTAACTTGACTATTATTTTTGTTGGTGTGTTAAAACAGATGCTTGTAACAGTTTGATTATTAATGGTTATATTCTCGAATTTTTGGCCGAACTGACCCCCTTTTTGAAAATATTTGGCGGTCTGACCTACTTTCAAAAATATTTAGCAGACCCACTTCCAAAAATATTTATGATGCGTTTGGTTCGTTGTTTTGAAAATTCAATTTAAACATAATTTTCGAACAAATTTATAAAGTTTTTTGTGATTTTCGAAAATAGAGTATTGTTTGCTAAGCATTTTTTCATAAAATAGTTTATTCAAAATTAAAGTATAAAAGGCGTTTGATAAACTGTATACAGTATGTATGTATGTATGTATATAATATGTATTTATGTATACTAGTATAATGCACGTGCGATGCATGTGCAATGTATTTTAAAAAAATATGTATTATATATGTGCATTGCACGTGGGGAAAATGGGGAAATGGAGAGGGGGAATGAAAAGGACAAAAAAAATTTACGTATTATACACGTGCGTTGCACGTGGGGAAAATGGGGAGGGGGAATGAAAAGGACAAAAAAAAAATCTACCAACACGTGCGCTGCACGTGTTGACACACACACTAAGAAATAATAAAAAATTGTTTATTTGTTTACAACCCCAACTCTCCCATTAATATAGTAGAGATATGTATATACATAAATACTCTATATTGTATACTATTATCTTTAATATTATAATTATAATGAGAGAGTTGGGGTTGTCATTTGTCAACATACAAATTCGTGCGTTGCATGTGCAACTCCAGCTCTCCCATTAATTACAACAAAAATAAACAAATAAAACAATTTCACCTATTTAAAACGTGCAACGCACGTGCAAAACAATTTTATAATATTTTTTAACATTAAACATATATATGTGTTGCACGTACAGTTCAAATTCTACTTATAAACACGTGCACGTTGTAGATTTTCCTTCAAAATATTTTTTCCAATTACGTACAACGCACATCCAACTGCAAAACTATTTCTTAATGCGTACATCGCACGTGAAAATTCTCCAACTCTTATCAAAACGTGCATTGCATGTGAAAAATACTAGTATATAATGTATGTATGAATTTGGTTGTATATATATACAATATGTATACTTTGATACATACATGCTATATACATATACATACAAACACATTTTTTTTTTTGATTAAAAGATGACTAAGGTCATCGATTCATTAAAGAGAAATTAACGAAACAGTAATAGCAAATACATAAAAAGCCCACCGGCTAACAACACCAAAGAACATCTAATCAGGGCTAAACAACCCGGACAGAGAACAAAATACATCAAAAGAACAACATCTAAAACAAAAGACCAAAAGCTAACAAAAGACCAAAAGCTGAATGTCCCACTCCCGGACGTGTAAAGTCCCCCCGATTGCGGACTACTCTGCCTCCTCTCCTAGTCGCATCTTCTTCCTTGTTCTGATAAGCCCTGTCCAATCATTACAACATAAGTGAATTTTTTGCATCAACGATGAAAGTGTATGACGAACGCTATTGAAACAGAAATCATTACGATCTAGCCATAGGTTCCACAGAGTTGACGCCACAACAATATCCCAATCTAATCTGACCTCTTTTCTAATCTTGAATGATCTAATATCCCCCCCGACCTCAGCACTAGACCCAGGACAATGTAAAACTCCAAACGTGGGACCCACTTTCCCCCAAACCCATCTAGCTCTATGGCAATTGAATAAAATGTGGTTCGTATCTTCATCGTGGGTCGTACATGTACTACAAATCACGTTGTCCACGATAGTCCGCTTCCTAAAGTTAACCCTGGATAGAATTGCGTCGTTCTCCACCAACCATAGAAAAACTTTAACTCTGGAAGGGACACTAATACCCCAAATAACATCCGTGATCGCGTTTCTAACGCCACCATCATTCAGCCTTTTGTATAGTGAACCAACCGAGAACTTACAATTTGCCTCCAACGTCCACCATCTCTCGTCTTTCGACTGTTGCGTATATTTTCCTTCTGCACGAATGTAATCATTAACCAGTTCTAGCTGATCGATCGCTACCTGATCAAGGGTGTCTTTGACCTCTAATCTCAATTTATTGTTCCTCCAGATGTCGTGCACCAGAGAATCTTGGTTCAGAACTGCCTCTGCCGCTGCGGGAAATAGGCCCATAAGCAAGTTATTGCCACACCACTTGTCTTTCCAAAATCTTGTGTTCCTGCCATCTTTCACCCTACATTGAGTGTTGTTATGATAGATCTCGCCCGTCTTGTAAACCCCTTTCCAAAAGAACGATTTTCTACTATGGATGCCCTTACCCCCAAATCTGAATTTCTTCCTTGTCCTGTAATTAGTAAGGGACTTACACCACCAATTATTACGTCGTATAGCCAACTTCCACCACCACTTACTAAGAAGAGCCTTGTTCATGTCTCGAAGATTAATGATTCCCAAACCCCCAAACTTCCTCCTTTTGCAGATCCTCCCCCAGCTAACCAGGTGGATTCCTTTCCCCCCCTCGTTTGCTCCTTTCCAAAGGAATCTCCTTCTAAGCTTGTCTATCTTTTGAATTACCCAAGCCGGTAGTTCGTAAATAGACATGAGATAAATAGGGATGCTGTTGATGACAGCATTAAGCAAGGTGATCCTACCTCCCAACGTAAGCAATTTTCCTTTCCACCCTGCTAACCTTTTCTCAATCCTGTCGATTAACGATTGCCAATCTTCCTTAATTAGCTTTCCCGGCCTGATGGGGATCCCCTATTGCATCCTAACATTTGTTGAATCGATGAAATTGGAACAGAACAAAGGTCGCTCAGCTGTATAACACAGCTCTTCTTGAAATTGACCTTCATTCCAGACCAAGCCTCAAAGCATTTCAAGACCGATCCCATAGCAATGATATCCTCCTTAGCGGCCGACCCGAACAATAACGTATCAACAGCATATTGCAGAATAGAGATTGGCTCTGAAAAACCCCTGATCTTAATGCCGAATTTAGCCCCCTCCTTATTCCCGTTCGCTATCATCTCCGGCAACCCATCTACCACAATTGCAAATAACAGCGACGACAAGGGATTCCCTTGTCGAAGCCCTCTATTGCAACTGATCTCCTTACCCTATGACCCGTTAACGATAAGGAATGATTTACCTCCTCTAATGCAATGGAATATCCACTTCCTCCACCTTTCCCCGAATCCTTTAAGATGCAACGCTTCATCCACCGAGTTCCATTCTACCGAATCGTAAGCCTTTTGAAAGTCCACCTTAAAAAGAAAGCCATCCGAATTTTCTCTGCATCCTCTGAAGACAATTTCGTGGGCAGAAGCGACGCTATCCATGATGTCCCTTCCCTTAATGAAGCCACTCTGAGAGTCTCCAATAATATCGTTTAAAAGAGGCCCCAATCTGTTGGCCAAAACCTTGGTAATGATCTTAAAGGATCTGTTGAGTAGACTTATTGGTCTGAAGTCTCCTACCTCTTTTATCTCAGGCTTCTTGGGGATTAGAACAATATTCGCATAGTTTAGTCTATCTAAATCAGTCTCTCCTTGGTAAAAATCCCGGACAATGCACATGAAGTCTCCTTTGATGATAATCCAATAGAGGTTGTAGAAGAATAAGGGAATTCCGTCTGGACCAGGCGCTTTATCCATCCCCAGATTGTTGATAGCGGAGAGAACCTCTTCTTCTGTGAAAATGCTTTCAATACTATCAGATCCATTAATCCTTGATTCCATCCACATATTCTGATTCAGCGAACACCTGTGCTCTCTTCTTTTACCCAACAGCTCCCTGTATTTGTCATTGATGTGTAGCTTAATTCTATCCTCGTCCTCGCACCAAACACCTTCCACCATCAGCCCAGAGATGTGATTTTTACGCCTTCTTCCATTGGCAATCTTATGAAAAAATTTAGTATTGGCGTCGCCTTCCTTCAACCACTGGATTCTGGAGCGTTGCTTCCAATAAAGTTCCTCCATCTTCCCAATGTGTAGAATGTCTTGTTTATTCCTATATAGCTCGTCTAGTTTAGTCTCCATTAAATCTCTTTCTTCCTCTATGATTTCTAATTGCTCTATCCTCTCCCCTATCTCTTCTTTGATTCTTTGATTCTGACCGAATTCCAGCCTGGCCCACTGTTTCAATTTAATTCTTAGTCTCCTGATCTTTTGCACCCAACATCCTACTGCTGAATCAGGGGTGGTAGGGGCATTCCAGCTGTCCTCAATAATCCCCTTTGATCCTTCACACAACGTCCATGACTTTTCAAACCGAAACTGGTGTGTGTTCCTTCTTTCTCCAACCCCGCAGTCCAGGGCTAACGGAGTGTGATCTGATGTAAACCTGATCATCGCTTTGGCCTTAGCTAATGGGAAGTAGTCCTCCCATTCCGAGGAGACTAGGATTCTATCTAATTTCGCCAAAGTAGGAACAGCTTGTAAATTCGACCAGGTGAATTTCCTATTCGTCAGATTGATCTCCGCCAACTCTAAATCATTGATTAAAGCGTTGAATTGCTCCCTGTCTTTCCTAGGCGCTCCTCTACCAAGGTGTTCGAATTGAAATCTTGTAATGTTGAAATCACCACCCACCACCCACGATCCCCTGCATCTTTGTCTAATGAACCTAAGCTCGTCCTAGAATGAGTCCCTTTGAGCTGACTCGTACGGACCGTAAACTGTAGTAACCGAGTGAATCAAGCTATCAACCCGTCTTCTGATGGTGATCGTGATCGAGTAAGCCCCCGAAATTTCATCTATAATCTCGAACACCCTAGGATCTACCCTGATAGCTATACCCCCTGAAAACCCTCTGGACGGTTTAAACCTCCACTCAAAGGATCCTATACCTCTAATGCTTTGAAAATCTACTGTATTTGGAGATTCTACTCTAGTTTCCTGAAATGCACATATAGTCGGCCTATACCTAATGATAGTGTCACTAATCAGCCTCTTTTTCGATTTCTGCCTCATCCCCCTCACATTCCAAAAGATGTATAACATAAATAACTATAGACTCTAACACCTAAAATCTAAATCTCAATACCCCTCTTTAATCTATCTGTCGATGTCTCTCCCTTCTAATAATATTCACATGGAACAATTGTTCTTCTCTGTTGGACCCCATGGCTAGACCGTACAGACTAGCAAAATTAATAAGAGACTCATCATTTAAAAGATCTAATACTGAAAAATGACCCGAAGAAATACCTTGACATGCAGAGGTTGGCTCTCTAGTTTTTGCCGCTGCTTTAATCAAATCTTCTTCACTTGGTCTAGCCGACCCCCATTTATCTAATTGCCTTTTGCTCTTTCGCTGAGACTACATACAAACACATTTATACATAAATACTGATATATAATCATATAAAATAATTTATTATAATAAACATATTTAATAATATATAATAATTATAATATATGTAATAATAATATATTATAATTATATATATAAAAATTTATTATAATAATAATATATTTATAATAATATATATAATCATATATAATAGTAATAATAATAATAATAATGTAACACTAATATATTATAATTACATTTATAAAAATATATTATAATAATAATATATCTATATAATAAATTACAAAGAAAGCTATCAAGCGGCTCACAATCAATCCTCCCAAAATCAAAGGTCTATATCAAACCTCACAAAACACATTTTCCCTCCAAAATTTCAAACCCAAAAACCAAATTTCCCCCCCCAAAAAACTCATTACTTTATTACTACCTATCTCTTATCTCTTTACTTTTTTATATTTATCTCTTTCTTTCTCTCTCTCTATCTCTCTATCCTATTTTTTCTTTATTTACTTAGAAATTTAGATTTTATGATTTCGGTTTTGTAAATTTTCAAATTTTTTAATAGCAAATATCTCTTCAACAATTAAATTTCATTATTTTCCACACTTAAAGTTCTAAGAAGTTAGATTTTATATCCCCATTTATAATTATTTTTCAACATATACTAATGGAAACATAGATTTTTATTTATAACTAATTATTGTCATACTATTCAAACTTGAGCTACATAATTATTGTTTTACTGTTTACATGGCTATTCGTGTTTTGTATCGTTCCGAAGACGTGCCGTAGGCACGTGCCCACGGGCAAATCTAGTTATATAATAATATATATAATAATATATAATAGTAATATATAATAATATAATCTCTACTATTTTAGTGGGAGAGTTGGGGTTTGTAACAAACAAACCCTAACTTTGTAACTATATAAACACTTATAATACATGTCCAAATTATATCCAACAAATATAAATGTGCACCGCACGTGTAGCCCAAATCAAAACATTCAAATATAAACTATTTTTTTTCTTATTCAATATATATTCATTTAATTTGATGACTTTACTTTTTTTTTAAACGTGCATCGCACATACATAATAATAATAGTATATAAAATAATAATAGTATAGATATAAAATAATAATAATAATAATAATAATAATAATAATAATAATAATAATAATAATAATAATAATAATAATATGAGATAATAAATATAATAATTATATATATAATAATATATATAATAATATATATTATTATTATATAAATAATAATTATATATATACAAATATAATAATAATAATAATAATAATAATAATAATAATAATAATAATAATAATAATAATAATAATAATAATAATAATAATAATAATATATACATACTATTATACATACATACTATATACATACATACTGTATACATACTATATACATACATACTGTATACGTACATGATGTATACATATATACATATACATATACATATACATATACAAATATAGTATGTTGGTTGGGAAATGAAAAAACTTATCTCAGAAAATAGGTTTTTCAGTTTTAAAAAAACTCATTTTAAACATAGGTTTTAAGTACGAATTTTTAAAATGAGTTTTCGAAAAATTTGTATCCAAACAAAATTACTCTATGTTTTGATTTTAAAAACTGAAAACTGTTTTTAAAACCCGATCTAAACGCTAGCGATTTGACCCAGTTTTGGACACGTCAGGATAAACCGTTATTAGAAATAATGATATAAGTTATTTATATGCTGTTGTTTTCGATAGCGGCATCTGTTTAAAAAAAATTTGCATGCCGCTATTTGGAGTAACGACATCAGTTAACTTGTTCTCAATCGTGTACTCTCTCTGACTTGGAAAAAAAATTCAAGTATGAAAAAATTCTATAGCTGATGCCGTTGTTTGGAACAACGACATCAGTTATAATATTCATGTTTAGGGATAATTGATGTCATTGTTTGGAACAACGGTAACAGTTCATTTTATTACTTATACTTGGTTAATCTTTTTTCTGTAAAATGTTTAATGAGTACTATAACGGATGCTGTTATCTTCAACAGCGGCATCAGTAATTCGAATGCCGTTCTTGGGGATAACGACATTATTTATAAGTTGTTTCAAAACTTGGATTTTTTTCCAAGTCAGAGCATTCACATTTGTATAAAAAATGTACTGATGCCATTTTTTCAAACAACGACATGCTAAATTTTTTTGAACTGATGTCACTTTTTGGAAGAACGGAATGATAATCACCTATGCCGTTATTTTCAATAACGGTTTATACTGACGTGTCTAAAACTGGGTCAGATTGCTAAATATTTTCGGAAGTGGGTCAGATGCCAAATATTTCAAAAAGTGGGTTGGTATGGCGAAAAACTCTATATTCTCACAACTCAATCACAAATTAATCTTCTCATTGATTTTAGTAATTGTTTATCTTTGTTGTTCGTAAATATTCATAGGATAAATTTCACTAAATCCCCTAGGTTTTGGAGGTGAGGCACTCCATCCCACTGAGGAATTTTGAGCGACACTTCCACCCTCAATGACTTCACTTCTGTTGCACATGCTTTTGTACACCATAACTCGGATAGTTTTTTTGTTATATATATGACTTGTTTGCCTCCGTACAATCTATCGCAAAACATAGTCCATACAAAAATAATTAAAAAAATAAAAAAGAAGATAGTTTTTTCGAAAATAATAAAAAGAAAGAAAGAAAGGAAGACAGAAGATAAGGTGAAGGAAGTGTGGGAATGTTTTTTATTTTTTATTTTTACAGACATGGTTTTGCGCCATATTATACAGGAATAAAAGAGTCATATAGCCTAAAAAATTAATAGGGTTGTAGCATAAAAGAGGGTGTGCAACGGAAGTGAAGCCATATGGGGGTGGAGCGTCACAAAATTCCTTAGGGGTGTGGACTGTCACCATCCCAAATCCCGGATCCATGTTCATAATTGCACGAGTATTGAGACCTTAACCAGATTGTATATTGTTATTCCTTTTTGGAAAAAGAATTAAGCAAATTCGGGGGTTTTGGGCTTGTAACACCCTGAATTCCATTTACGTGTAATTCGTAGTACAATAGGATATTTTACTTCAATTTGTACAATTTTACAAGGAAATTAAAAGTTTTCTTTTATTACACAACAATGTTTATTACAGAGTTACACATCAGAATAAAATACAACAAGAAGTACAACTCTAATATCAGTAGCTTAAATCATGAATATAATCTTTATCATCAACCATCTTTAAGTCATTGCCAATCCAATCAAGCCCTGCACTGAAAATTTGTGGGCAATATTATAAACAACGATCATCTCTATGCTGTATTATAACGAAATCTCTTACTTTAACAAACACAAACTTGAATGCATATAAAAGTGTAAAGAGTGACTATCCTAAACATGTCAGTGTATGATATGACTTAATGCCTAAAGCAGATGTTATACTACAATGACACTAATGCATACTTGTTCGGATTCTATGCACCCCATCCTACATAGGTCTGAGGGTAAGCACTTACGTACTCCATATTTTAGGGATAAATCCCTCGCCATGAAATCCTACTACGGTAACAAAATAAGGTTTAGACATTCTACGAGTATGGATTCCAGTCCCGGAATCCACCGCTCGACTATACAGAATCCTCGTCGTGCGAACATCCCGCAAGTGTCGCTCTAGCCTCGGAATATATTGGAGATCTGCCTCCTATCCGCCCGACTAATCATGATCCCGGAATCCACCTCCCGGTCAATCATAATCCCGGATTTCATTGAGGCTCGGCTCGCTTCGCAAGCAACCCCAGTCCCGAAATCCACCGCCTGACTATATAGACGCGCCCCACTTACATTTGCCCAAGTTTTATTACATCTCCCCATAGTGCCTAGTCCTTAAGTTAAAACATGAATAACTAATACCACCTAGAGCTAGTTTACCCTCCTATCGGTCTTAAAACATACACCGAGAACGATAGCCTATACTGGCCCTTTCTCAAAATCATTTATTCATTTTCATTCCTTTGCCTGTACCTGGGTCTCACTAAGCCTCTAGAATCAACATCTTTTCATGTTCAACAACTTTGGGGTACTCATACCCTATAATTCATATTCTTAATTTCATTTATTCATGTTCTCAAATTCATTTATTCACATCTCAATCAATCCTTTCATTCATTCTTACTAGTAATTTACACGGGCGATGCACGTCTTAATAAATATATATTTTTTAAAAGTAAAAAACTTCATTGTATTCTGGCTTTGAACCTAAGACCTCCTTTATTTTAGATATGCACGGACGATACATCGGTTTGTTTGTCTACAAATGTTTGTATTTGTTGAATTTAGTTTGAACGTGTATTATACGTGTTTTTCTAGTTACAAAGTTAGGGTTTGTTTGGTTACAAACCCCAACTCTCCCATTAAAATAGTAGAGATTTATCAATCAAGAACAATCTCAAACTATTCATTTCACAATACACTTTTCATATTCATCAAAACCTCCTCAATACAAGTTAATAAAGATGCAAACATAATCTCTTAAAAATTCATCTTATCATTTTCCTTTAATTCATTTTGAATCAATCTTAACATCTTTAATCATATATATATTTCTCTTGAGTTCACATCTCATCTAAGCATGAATATGATCTTTATTTTCCCAAAATATAACTTAAAACAGAGAAAAAATATTTTCAATCACTTCGTTTAAGTATCATTTGCAAAACAGTAAATTCAAAGTCAGAAAACTGCATTTCATGCTATTTGTAAAAATCATAGAAAATCATATACTTCACGAAACTTTGCATTCTTGATATCAAAATAAAGGTATACAAGTCTACTATGATTTCTTAGTTATAAGTTTCTCCAAAATATTGTATCTATAACCCTGAATTTTTCGAAATATACAGTATGGTCGAAATACTGAAATACTGTCAAATGTACAGTCTTAAAACGTGGGCCCCCCACCCCCCATATACAACATAATATTACCATCTCATGCATATAATATCAAACAGCACTCTTTATATACATATATACAATATATTTTATATTATACTACTACTATTATATTATTTTTGAAAATCACGGGGTGTTACAGCACTAGCCCTATTCCTGCTCACAGTGCTTCTTCCCTTACATCATCGGCCATGCCCGTCACTCCAGCCTTGCCGTCTCCTGCTGATTGGGCTAATCTTCATCAATGCCTCACTTAGCTGGAACTACAGCTCCTGGGTCAGTCTATCAATACTGGCTCCTCTGCTCCTACATTCTCTGCTACTCCCGGTATGAATTCATTCTGGATTTTAGATTCTGGTGCATCACATCATCTCACTAGTAATCAGACACTATTCACCACCTGTACTGCACTTTTCTCTCACTCTCCATCTGTACACACAGCTGATGGCTCATCACTTCTTGTCACGCCCCGCAACCCAAAAATACGGAATACGAGTACATGAAAAAAGCCCAGCGAATGACTAACGTCACCCATAAGCTGTTTATCCGATTAACTCAACAATATAAACAATACAGGACAATTGTGCAGGCAATAATAATGATCTCAAGAACAAAAATATTTGGAATGAAGCAATAAAAATATCCAAATACAATAATAATAATCCAACGTCTGGAAACAATAATAAAATCTGGGACATAAGCCCAAAACAATAATAATCCAATCCAAAAATAATAACAAGTCTCAATACATTAAGTTTATGAAAGTAATAAGCAATTTAAAAGCAGTAGTCTTCAGAATGTCTGTTCTCCAATTCCAGCAGGCAATTCTCCTTCATTATCTGTATACACTTCATCTAAAAAGAGGAGAAAAATCATCCTTAGAGTAAGTCATGAACAACAAGTAGAGAAAGCAGGGAACAATGGAATAACGGTATAACAAAGAATCAATGGATCAATAGGAATCAATAACATAGCACGATGATAATAATCAATAACATGGTAATCAATGCAACGGTGTAACAATGATTCAATATTCGGTAGCGGTTTTCAACGGTTAATATCAATATCACTTAAACAATATTGGATACAAATAGGAACAATGATGAACAATATGCAATGTCGGTGATGTGTCAATCCTTATGTTTATTATTCATTTTAATCCTAACTAATGCATGTACTACTGCATTCTGTACTACAGGTTCGATGCATACAATCAATTTCGTTTTAGACTCAAGTGGTGCACTCAGTAGATCATGTACTTGGCAACGGTAACGGTAAACACTATTCACCTTTCAGTGTACGATACGGTCATCGGCAATGATACAGTACACGATAGATTGGGTTACGGCCATAACCACAATCATAGGATAAAACGGTAGCCGGAACGGTAATTAGAGAAACACGGGCCTATCCTCCAAGTACAATCTCTACTTTGTTCACTACTTAAAAATCAACCCTTAACCCCAGTTTATTAATTATTTATCAATGCAACAACACAATATGCAATGTGGACATTTCGCTGAACGATAGTATCAATAGGGAAACAATAGGTTGATAACATGAATAGGACGGTTAAAATAGTGACAATAACTCATTGAGAACATGCAATGCAACATACATTCATTAATCCATGCAATAGTACAAGATAGGAATAATTAATCTATTTTTCTTGAAATAAAATTAATTAGACTATATGGGTATCGATTCTTTAGTCAATAAATTGTGTAATCAACATGATGGGTGCCAAAACATGATAAATAAAATTAGAACGCACACATATACAAGTCTAACATCAATCAATCATCAAACGATTAAACAATATACAACCTAATAATTGTCTCTAGAATAATTTATTTGTATCGTGACTATTTGTGTAACCCTAATATCCATACTATATGATGTATGCAAGATTCAATATTTTTGGAGTCGTACGATGTCAAGGGTATTGGGGTTAGCTTGTGTAAACCCTCAATAAACCCAACGAAAGAGATAAACAAAAGATAATATGATAACAAAGAGATATACTTGCAAGAATTTCAATAACACTTGAATTTGATACAATTAATAATTCATGAGGACGGTGACTTGCCTGTTAATCGGTGAAAACGAATACTAAGAATAACGGGATAAGAATCCCGAAGTAACGAACCCACGAACTAGATCAGCCCACCAAAGCAGCACGTGCAATATACGTGCAATCAAGTTCAAATTCAACACAACACCCAAAAGACAGCAATAGCAAGAAACGACCACAGCAAATAGCAGCCAGAGGCAGCGGTGCTGGCGTCGTCGGCAAGGGGGCGAAGGCGAGGCATCGGGGTTGACGTCGATGGAGGTCGGCGGCGCTCAAGGTCGACGATCGAGCAGTGCTGGTTGCGTTACTGCAGTCGTCGAAAGAGAAGGGGAGGAACAGGGGTTTGGGGGTTTCAGTGGGTTTCTGGGTGTCGAGGGAGAGCTGGGGCGGCACCGGGAGGAGGGCGGTGACGAGGTAGGTCAGGGGGGTGGCCGAAGATGGCACCGAAGTAGGGGAAGAAGATGAACAGTAAGTTGGAGTTTTGGGCAGGAATTCTGTGGTCGGGAAGAGAGAAAACAGATAGGAGAGAGAACAGGAGAGAGAGTAGACGGGAGGAGATAGGAGAGAGAATAAGCGGTCAGGGTTTCAAAATTGTGCAATTTTTAGGGTTTGCATTAGATTTGTATTTATAGGGCATAATTAGGGTTCAACAATAGCGGTTTTGGGTTCAATAAAAGTGGATTTGGATCAAGAACAAATGAAATTGGGTTTTAGGGTTCAATTAGGAGATAGATCAAAATCAACAGGGTTCAAATAAAAACACCAACAATAAAAAGAGAACAATAGAACGTCAATAAAAGCTCAATCAAAAGAACAAAGAACTTCATGAACAAAAATTGAAATCCAAATAAATAGATAAATAATACAAATGAAAACAATATAAGTTTTGGCTTGAAATCAAATTAGAATTCACCACGAAAATCAGATCAAGTACGAAAACAAAATAATTTGTTAAATGTACTTTAATTAAATAATTAAGAAATAACGATTAATAGTTATAAGTATAAAAATAATAAAATCATACAATAAAATAATTATTCGGGTTTAACAATTTACTAAAATGACCCAATATATATATATATATATATATATATATATATATATATATATATATATATATATATGGGAAATGCTCCATTGAAAACGTACTGTACCGTGGAAAACGTGAAAACAAGCCTAGGCCGTTGTTGGGAACAACGACCTTGGTTGTTTTCACGGGTTTTCACAACATTTGCGTTTTCAATGGAGCATTTCCCTATATATGTATATATAAATTTGGACTCAAATACAAATAGTTGATCAATAAGATCTAGAAAATAAGATCAAAACACATCGTTATACGAAATGAATAAATTTTTGATTAGGAAAACACTTTAATATAAAATCCAAAACGATTTTTAACAAATAATAAATTTATAATATCGAAATACAGAAAATATTCAGAAAATACGTATTTGCGGGAAAGGTGGTTACACTTCTCGTTACACACTCAGCGGCAATTAGCTCTCCCACTCTCACATTACCTTATGTTCTTTATGCTCCTCATTTATCCATGAACCTTATTTCTATTAGTGAATTGTGCAATAGTGGTATTTTCGTTACTTTTGACTCTTTCGGTTGTTCAATTACTAATTCATACACCGGTGAAGAGTTTGGGCGTGCTAGTCGTCAGGGTCGTTTATATCATCTAGATTTTCTTCATGCACATCACTCTCATTCTAGTTTTGCCGGTATTGTTTCCTCTGATGCTGATCTGTGGCACAGACGTTTAGGTTATATTAGTGCGTCTCGTCTCCAGACTTTAGCCCGTAGTGGTGCCCTTGGCTCTATCACTTTTAAATATTTATTTGATTATCAGGATTAGCATTCGGCCAAACACACCGCATGTAGCGCCCCGAATTTCTAATATGAGAACTTAGAAAATACGTGGCACATTCCCAGCGATCCACTTCAAAGTAACAATATACATAGACCAAAAACACAAATTATTTTATTCCAAACTCTTATTACAATAACCTTCTTCAAATGCAGCGGAAATACAAATACCTTGAATTAAAACATTCTTTTACAACACTTCTCTTTACAAAATTTACACAAGGCTCTATTACATCACTCATAATTTCTAAAGCTAACCTAAGCATCCAAGCCTCCAAACTCTAAGCAACAACCTGCATCATATGAGGCTAGAGTTGAACCCTAACCCCAA
The DNA here is from genome assembly GCA_017893485.1 of Hemerocallis citrina. NCBI lineage: Eukaryota > Viridiplantae > Streptophyta > Magnoliopsida > Asparagales > Asphodelaceae > Hemerocallis > Hemerocallis citrina. Next base: position 273,030,372 of record CM030364.1, on the reverse strand, counting down.
AACTAAAGGGGTCAGCCATAAATGGTGTGAGTGATATAAACAACAAACATAAATAAACAATAAACATGATTTCTTAAGCAACATGTACTGAACAAAGATACATAGACTAAACATGTATTATGAAATAAGAAACGATAGGCCAGTACAAGCTTGAAACCAAGTCAAGAAACAATGCCACCGATCAGATATCCATCGATCAATCACTCACAACAAGTACAGCTCAACCGTACTGTACAGTCGACTGCTTTAGTATACCAGACGACTGATTCTGCCAAATACTCATTTATCAGTCACTAACAGCGATTCTCACATCACAGAATATACCCAACTGTCAATAAATCTCAATACAACAGATCGGATACCCGGTATGCAATCACTAACAGTGACTCTTACACCGCAGAACATATCCATCTACAAAGACTAAAGATAACGTAGATCAGATACCCGGTATGCAATCACTAACAGTGATTTTTACACCGCAGAACATATCCATCTACAAAGACTAAAGATAACGTAGATCGGATACCCGGTATGCAATCACTAACAGTGACTCTTACACCGCAGAACATATCCATCTACAAAGACGAAAGATAACGTAGATCGGATACCCGGTATGCAATCACTAACAGTGACTCTTACACCGCAGAACATATCCATCTACAAAGACGAAAGATAACGTAGATTGGATACCCGGTATGCAATCACTAACAGTGACTCTTACACCGCAGAACATAGCCATCTACAAAGACGAAAGATAACGTAGATCGGATACCCGGTATGCAATCACTAACAGTGACTCTTTCACCGCAGAACATATCCATCTACAAGACTAAAAGCTTAAAAGAACGCTCAAGATTATGAAAAACTCATCAGCACCAGTCGAATTATACTGTAATAAGTCGACTGCCCCGATAACCAATATCCAAGATTATAACAAGTGCTATAAGTCGACTTAATAATCCATCAGTCGACTTACCAGAGCCAATTACCAATAATTTTCAAGAAACATTCCAAGTACTAACAGTCGACTTATAGAGGTCATGGTCGACTGTCCCGAAAAGACTGAACAAATTTTACTCAGCAGGTCAGTCGACTGACAACAGTCCCAGTCGACTGTCCCGAACAATTCTCAAATGACTGAAAGTACAACAGTAGAGTCGTACCAGTCGACTGAATCGTAGACCAGTCGACTGTCGGCCTACAGATTTCATAGATTAGGTCTGAATACAATAATCGATAATGGAGTGTTTCTAAAGGTTCTTATACATGAAACAATTCTTAATCATGTGAAATGGCAATCTCGAATACTTCTTCCTTATGGGTACATTATTCAATCATTAGATGTCTCAAATCTCAGATCTCATGTTCTATATTCCAACTTCTTTCATTAGGGTTTCTCAAAACTAAATCTTGTTACGACTCATAACCCAGATCTGATTCGTAGCCTCGAAATCTAGATATTCAACTATCCAATTCCTTATTGTCATAACCATACTCAAATCTTAACCATGTTTCAAGCAATAAAGAATTTGTCCATCAAGATCCACTAAACATTCACAGATTTCATATGCATAGTATAAACAACAACCATTTCATTGATCACATACAAGATACGAAGATATCGAGACCAAACAACACACAATCAATCAACAAAACACAGTTCATATCACTCACCTTTTGGGATTGCAAAGATCCAACGAAAAGCCTCCTTTTTGCTAGATCCCAATCTTCCTATTCAATCACCAATAAAAGATATAATAAAATCTGAGTTGTGCAGTGAATGACGGCTGCAAACTCTCTTATATAGGCCGGAAATATTGTTTTTAGGGTTTAGGAATACATTTGCAAAATAGTCCTTTTAAAACATAATTTTACATATATAGTTCTTATCCTTAGAAATTCAATAAAATTTATTTAAATCAGGATTTAATAGTAAAATATACTCATTAATCTCAATTGGTACAGTTCAAAACGTCCAGAAAATACATTTTGCATTTCAACCCCTAAAATGCCAATTTTGCAAAAAGGTCATTCTTTTCTCAAAAATTGCAAATAGATCCAATTAATTTCAGAAAAATCCAGAAAAATAATAAATAAATTCCAAATATTAAATAATGATTTTTCATATAGAAAACTTAATTTTTCAAACATCTCAAAAGTCATTTGCACGTGTACAAAAGATAAATCTTTTAGAAAATATTAATTAAATCTCCAAAATAGATTTAAATTCATTTTCAAATAATTAAAATAATATTTGAAAATACGGGGTTCTACACCGCACTACCCTTTAGTCACAAAAGCACTTCTCAAACCACCATTATTTTCAACTTGTTCATTCTGACATATGGGGACCCTCTCCTGTATATTTGTAAAAAGGCTTTCTCTATTATGTTGCCGTCATCAATGACTTCACTAGACATACTTGAGTTTTTCTTATGCGTCAGCGATCTGAGATATCTGATATTTATCGGTTCTTTACAACTATGATTCACACTCAGTTCGGTGTGCGAATCAAGAATTTCCAATCGGACGGTGCTCATGAGTACACCTCCACCACTATGAGATCGATCCTTCAGTCTCACAGCACCCTTTTCAGCAATCATGCCCTCACACACATGAGCAGAATGGTGTAGTTGAACGCAAGCATCGTCTCATCCTTGAGACGGCTCGCACCCTTTTGCTCTCCTCTTCCACTTCTCGTTCTTTCTGGGCTGAACCTGTCATGACCTCTGTTAGTCTCATTAACATTACTCCCTCGTCTACCCTAGCTGGTACGATGCCTTATGAGGCTCTTTATCACTCACCTCCCGACTACAGTATGCTCCGTACTTTTGGGTGCATCTATTACGCCCCTCTCCCTCCGACTGAGCGCACGAAGCTCTGCGCTCGTGCTGCTAAGTGCGTTCACCTAGGTCTCAGTTCTGAACACAAAGGTTATCATTGTTTTGATCCATCGACGGGTCGTGTCCGCATTTTTCAACATGTATCCTTTTTGGAAGACTCTCCTTACTACCGGACTTCCCCCGAGGATGCTAGATTTCTCGATTCTCCAGTTGTTGCCTGCTCCCCGAATTCATCTTCCCACATTCCTTTTGATCCCACTCCTCTGGCTCCATTCACAACTTCTGCAGTCCTTACACCTATTGTTTTCCTACTGAAATACCACTTGCATCCCCACAGCTGCCTGCACCCACACCACCTACTTTCCCACCGACACATGCACCCACTCCACCGTTTTCACTCCCACACCCTGTTAGTCCTCCACCGCTTCGTCAGTTTACACATTCCACTCCTGGTATTCCTCTGGCATGTTATACACATGATGCCACTAGTCCTTCTAACCAATTTGGTTTTGCTACCCTAGCTTCCTACTCACCACAGTTTCATGCATATCTCACTCTATACACTCTACACGTGAGCCCAGAACCTATCAGGATGCAATTCAATATTCCGAGTGGCGGAAAGCTATTACAGAGGAATTCAGTGCATTTGATCAGACTAGCACTTGGGATGATGTTCCTCAGCCAGAAAGCGTTCAGCCTATTAGCTACAAGTGGATCTTCAAGGTCAAATATCAACCTGATGGATCTATTGAGAGACACAAGGCTCATCTAGTAGCCCGAGGATTTACTTAGGAGCATGGACTGATTATGATGAGAAATTTGTTCCCGTTGCTCAGATAACTACTGTTCTCACTCTCTTTGCTTTTGCAGCCATCCGTTAGTGGCCATTATACCAGATGGATGTGAAGAATTCTTTTCTTCATGGTACTTGATCTGAGGTTGTTTATATGGATCCTCCTCTTGGCCTCCCTACTCATCCTCGTCATGTTTGCCGGCTGCGTCGGGCTATATATGGTCTGAAGTAGGCCCCTCGAGCCTGGTTTGAGTGTTTTCGCCTTGCCATCACCAAGGCTAGTTGTAGTCAGAGTTTCCAGGACCATTCTATGTTTATGCGGCCATCATCGCTGGGGAGGGTACTTCTACTACTCTATATTGATGATATGATCATTACTGGGGATGACTCCGCTGGCATTGCATCCACTTAGAAATACCTTCACCAGCAGTTCCATATGAAAGACCTTGGTAGACTACGTTATTTTTTGGGTCGAGAGATTGCTCATGGATCTCGGGGGATACTCATTTCTCAACAGAAATACACATCAGATATTATCTCCGTTGCATGCCTCTTTGATAGTCGATCAACCGATACACCCTTAGAGCTTCATGTGAAGCTTCGTCCCACTGATGGTGAGCTCCTTCCTGATCCCACTAGATATAGACAGATTGTTGGATAGCTTATCTACTTATGCATGACCAGACCCGATATTGCTCACGCAGTCAGTGTTGTCAGTCAGTTTATTTTCGCTCCTACGTCAGTTCACTACGGTACTATTCTTCGGATTCTCAGATATCTTCGGGGGTACTATTACTCGCTCATTATTCATGCCTTCTACATCCAAACTTGAGCTGAGTGCATATTCTGATTCAGATTGGACAGGTGATCCTACTACCAGACGGTCTACCACAGGTATTTGTCTATTTCTTGGTGTTCGCTGATCTCATGGTGAAGTAAGAAACATGCAGTTGTTGCATGTTCTTCGACCGAAGCTGAGTACAGAGCAATGGAAGCTACTACTAGAGAGATTGTTCATGTTCGTTGGCTGTTATCGGATATGAGTGTCACTCTTTCAGGAGCTACTCTTCTTCATTGTGATAACCGAAGTGCATTACACATTTCATGCAACCCGGTCTTCCATGAGAGAAAGAAGCATACAGAGATTGATTGGCATTATATTCGTAAGCGCTTTGAAGTGGGACTATTTCACTTCATTCTATTACCTCATCACAGCAAACGGTAGACTTCTTCACCAAGTCTCATACTGTTCAGAGATTTCGATATTTAGTGGGCAAACTCACACTGTTTCACCCACCATGAGTTTGAAAGGGGTGTTAGATATTATAGTCTCACATTGGGTATTGTGCTAGTTTTGTATTTGGTTTACTCCTATATATAGGAGATATTGTACTCAGTTATTTCTCAATTCAATAATCAGTATTGTTTTCATCTCTCCGATTTATCTTAACACAATGGCTTATAGCTACTTCCCCTGTTGCCTACACAACACCTTGTTAAGAGCTTGGAAACTTTCATATAGGATACTTTTTTCCATATGGTACTCTTAATTTGTGATTTTTTGTAATAGTTGTGTAACATTGGATCGTTTTTTAGGGATCACGACAACAAACACTTTAAACCATAACCCTAAAACTTAACCCCCCTCCCCCCCCCCCTAAACGCCCAAAAAGAAAAGAAAAATAAAATAAAATAGCATTTGGATAACATTCATTTTGATATGCATGGAACTACAGCTATGGTGTATTAGGATTTATTCCTGAACCTTTTTAATTATCTGGAGTTTCTAATTAATAATTATGTTTGATGTCTATTATATGCATATTTTGTATCTTCTAATATAGAAATAATGTATTGTAAATCACATATATGATTGAAAAGAATAAGATATACTATCTGATATGGCTAAAAATGGGGGTTAATCGGAACCTTCCAAATCGGGCACGAATCTTGAAGCCCAGGGGCAAAACAGTGATTTCACCCACAAATAGGGTCTGAGATGGGTACTGGGTCTCTCCGATAAAGACCCAATAACCCACAAACAGACCCGCTTCAATCGGGCACGGGTTTCAATTAGCGATAAAGCCCGATCAGAGGGATAGAATTAGGGCCCCTGATTAGATCCTAATCAACGGCCCAGATTCGTGCCTATCCCTCCACTGGGAATTAGGGATTACATTCCTAATCTGTTTACAAGGAGAATATTCCTTATCAGATCACGGGGATTACATTCCTAATCCGTTCCCTAAGACGCCTATAAATACCTCCCATCCATCTCCATTAAGAGGTAATCAATCTTTCACCAGTTTTTGCGCTCATTCATAGTCTTCCTAGATTACTGACTTGAGCGTCGGAGGGTGCGTCGCCGGGAACAACCCCGGTGTCTCGCACTTTTTGTAGGTCTACGGCGGGATCGACGATCGAAACCCGACGGAACAGGTACACAGGTTTACTATTCAGTTTCCCTAAGAATCCACAAATTCTATCTGTTTGCCCCCACACCAAATTTAGCGGCAACAGATTGGCGCCGTCTGTGGGAAACTAACGAATAGAGACCTCTTCTCTTCCCGGTGAACAGATTTTCTCCAGCCATGCCACCTCGGAAAGTCAGGTCAAGGGGGTCCAACCGAGGACCCAACCCTGATCAGCAGCAAGAAGTCCCCCAGAATCCCGCTCAACAACAAGGGCAACTTTCCCCTACTGCGGAAGACCCGCTCCAACAGAACCTTCCCCCTCCTGATCCAAAGGGTCCTAACCCTCAGAAACAACCCCTTCATCAAGAGCATGTCTCCATCCACAATGCCTCCACGGACTCTATGGCCTCCCATCACCCCCGAGCCTCTGGTCGCCACAATACCGCCCCTAATCGCCAGAAAGATGATGATCTCCGCCGCCATCTCGAAGAAAAGCGGGCCCGAGAGGGAGCCTCCCGCCAACACCATCCGGGCGAGCGGTCTCCTCGCCACCGGTACCACAGGTCCCCCGTCCACAGAGGGAGGAAAGAGTCCCCCGATCATTACCGAAGAAGGCACTCCCCTGCAGGTCGGCAACAGCCCAGGAACAATGAGGAACCAATCACCCGTGCCGAGTTCCAGCAGTTCCAAGCGACCGTCCTGCAGGCTCTCAACCTCCGTTAAAACCCTAATGAGCCGAAGGCCCCGTCCCCTCCTCCGGTCCGAAGCCCTCGCCGACGGTCCCCGTCTCCTCGTCCTGCTCCTACCAACTCCCGGCGTACCCCAAGTCCTCGTCGCTCCCGAAGTTACCATCGCCGCAGCCCTCGCTCTCCCTCATACGAAGACGAGTCTCGAGGATCGGCAGATTACCGTCGGAGAGATGACACCATGAACCGCCGTCTTCATGAAGTAGAAAGGCGCCTGGGTCAGATAAACCGAGAAGAGGAGCTTAGGGGAAGGACCCTACGTCCTAGCCGACCCCCTTTCTCCCGAACCATAGTGGATGCACCTGTCCCGTTCGGCTTCAAACCTCCCCAATTTGAGACTTACACCGGGGAGACCGATCCAGTTGACCACATCGAAAGCTTTAAGACATTGATGCTCCTCCATCAAGCTTCCGATGCCCTCCTCTGCAAAACTTTCCCCGCAACTCTCAAGGGACCAGCCCGAGAATGGTACTCTCGCCTCGCCCCCTCCTCAATATTCTCCTTCGAGCAGTTCGAAACCCTCTTCGTCACCCATTTCGTAAGCAGCCGTAGAGCTGAGAAAACCAGCATCTCCCTATTGCACCTCCACCAAAAGAAGGGGGAGAAACTGAGAGACTATGTGAAGAGGTTCACAGCTGAAGCCAGGTCCATAGCCTCCCTCGACCAGTCGGTCGCTACGGCAGCATTCCAATCTAATGTCCTCAATTCCAACCTCCGCTCCTCCCTCGCCAAGAAGCCTCCACAGAACTTTTCCGACCTCCTCCTTCGCAGTGAAAAGTACATCCGAGCCGAAGAGGCCGAACAGCGACCCAACTGGGGGGGTCTTCCTCCGGGTTTAAGAGAAAGGGAACAGAGGAGGAAGGAGCCAAGAAGCTCCAGAAGGACAATGCCGGCCAACGCCGAACTCTCCCCAGGTTCGAGAAGTTCACTCCCCTCACCACTAACGTCGCGACTATTTTGATGGAAGTTGAGAAAGAAGGGGTCTTACCCCCTGCTCCGAGGATGAACACCCCCGCCAAGAGAAGAGATAAAGAAGAATGGTGCCATTATCACCGGGACCATGGGCATGACACCAACGATTGTCGTGCCCTAAAGAACGAGATCGAAGCCCTTATCCAGAGAGGACAGCTGACCAGGTTTGTAAGAAAGGACCGAGCCGAACTTCCTCCCCCACCTCGGGGAGCTAATAAGCGTCCGGAACGAGAAGAGACGCCTGACTTTGAGGAAGAGCGAGTCCTCCACCTCATCCATGGGGGCCCAATGGGGGGCTCCTCCAACTCCTCTCGGAAGGCATTCATAAGAGAAGTCAACTCAGTCTGAACCACCCCTCCCCCCAAAGGCCTCGGAGTGCCCGTCACCTTCTCTGACGAAGATCTTGAGGGTGTCCGCACCCCTCATTGTGACGCACTCGTCATCAGTCTTCACATGGCCAACTTCAAAGTGGAAAGGATCTTAGTAGACAACGGCAGCTCCGTCAACATCCTCTTCCTCAATGCTTTTAAAGGCCTGAAGCTCTCGCGGGACAGACTAAAGCCCGCCGGTTACACGCTCCACGGGTTCACGGGAGTGCCAGTGACTATTGAAGGGGTGATTACCCTCGACGTAACCGCTGGCAAAACTCCTACTACCCGAACGGAGTCGATGGACTTCATGGTCGTGGATGTCCCAGCAGCCTACAATGTCATTTTGGGTTGGCCCGGTCTGGCCGCCCTTGAAGCCGTCCCTTCTGCCTATCATCTCAAAATGAAATTCCCCACTCGGGCCGGAGTAGTAGAAGTAAGGGGCAATCAGGAGCAGGCCCGCAAGTGTTATATGACCTCTACCCTCGGACTCGTCCTCTCCTTAGAAACACTGGAAATCCCCTAAGATGCTGCTCAGCCAACTTCCGAGCCAGTGGACGAATTGGAGGAAGTACTCTTCTCTGAGCAGGAGCCGACCCACAAGTTCTTTGTTAGCAAGACCCTCCCGTCCGCCCTATACTCAGATATTGTAAAATGCATCCGAGGCAATCAAGACCTTTTCGCGTGGTCAGCTGCAGACATGCCCGGTATCTCCGAAGAACTCTTGGTCCACCGCCTGAGCGTTGATCCGGGGTCCAAACCGGTTCAGCAGAAAAGGCGCAAGTTCGCCCCCGAGCGTCAGCTCGCTATAAAAGAGGAGGTAGACAAGCTGTTGAAGGCCCGATTCATACAGGAGGTAAACTACCCTGAGTGGTTGTCAAACGTAGTAATGGTGAAGAAGTCCAATGGGACTTGGAGAATTTGTATTGATTTCACCGACCTCAACAAGGCCTGCCCCAAAGATCCCTTCCCTCTGCCGAGCATTGACACTCTGATTGACGCAACCTCGGGACATGAGCTCCTCAGCTTCATGGATGCTTTCTCGGGTTACAATCAGATAAGAATGTTCTCCCCGGATATCCCGAAGACATCTTTTGTGACCGACCAAGGCCTTTATTGCTACAGAGTCATGCCATTCGGCCTAAAGAATGCAGGGGCAACATACCAATGCCTCGTCAACAAGGTTTTCCAGGCCCAGATCGGCCAGAACATGGAAGTGTACGTCGATGACATGCTTGTAAAAAGCATCCGAGGTGTTGATCATGTGGCTGACCTCCAAGAAGCATTTGATGTTTTGAGAAAGCACAATATGAGACTCAACCCGAACAAGTGTGCGTTCGGCATCTCATCAGGGAAGTTCCTCGGCTTCATGGTTAGCCAACGAGGAATTAAAGCGAATCCGGAGAAGATCAAGGCCATATTGGACATGGCCCCTCCTAGAAATGTCAAGGAAGTTCAGAGGTTGACTGGTCGCCTAGTCGCCATAGGGCGCTTTCTGTCGAAGTCCGGGGAGAAGTGCCTCCCGTTCTTCAAAGCCCTCCGGGGGGCTAAAGGATTTGAGTGGGGGCAGCAACAACAAGACTCCTTCGACCAGCTTAAAGCTTACTTCGTCAATCCACCTCTTCTCAGCAAACCAGTACCTGGCGAACCGCTCTACCTCTACCTGGCAGCTTCCGAACAGACGCTTAGTGCGGTCTTAGTCAGAGAAGAAGAAAGGGCTCAGAAGCCCATCTACTACGTCAGCAAGGTGCTTCGGGACGTCGAGCTCCGGTACCTGAAGATCGAGAAAATGGCCTATGCCCTGGTAACGGCCGCGAGAAAGCTTCGCCCGTACTTCCAGTCACATTCGGTGGTCCTACTTACCGACCAGCCACTGAAACAGGTTCTTCACAAACCCGAGACTTCGGGACGCCTTATGAAATGGTCGATCGAACTGAGCCAACATGACATATCATATCAGCCTTGGACCGCGATCAAGGCTCAGGCGCTAGCCGAATTCATAGTTGAGAGCACCATCCCCGAGCCCAGCCGAACAGTAAAGGGGCCGCCAGTTTGGTCGGTTTATGTTGACGGATCCTCCTGCAATGAGGGAAGCGGGGCAGGAGTCATTCTGGCAGGCCCAGATGACTTCATCCTCTAATACTCCCTCCGTATAAACTTCAAAGCCTCGAACAATGAAGCCGAATACGAGGCGCTAATAGCCGGTCTTGGAATGGCCCGAAATACAGGGGCACAACGCCTACGGATCTTCAGCGACTCTCAGTTAGTCGTTAATCAGGTCCTCGGCGAGTATGAAGCCCGCGATGATAGGATGATCAGATACTTGGCCAAAGTTAAGAGCCTCATGGTGCTGTTTGAAGAGGCCCTCATCCAAAGGATCCCCCGAGAAGAAAATGCTCAGGCCGACGCCCTATCCAAATTAGCCTCCTCTTCCCTTCAAGGTCTTGAGCAGACCGTATTGATAGAAGTCCTCCTGAAGCCGAGCATAGAGGACGAAACACCTGACTCCGTTGAAACATTGCCCGTCCTCCTCGAAGACAACTGGATGAACCCCTCGTCGAATTTTTGAGGGACGGACTCCTCCTCGAGGATCCGAAGGAAGCAAGAAGAATCAGAACCCGAGCTGAGCGTTATACATTAATCGGAGGTAACCTATATAAACGCTCCTTCACTCAGGTGGACGGTCGGCCCTACCTGAGATGCCTCTCCCCCGGGCAAGCAGACTACGCCCTGCAAGAACTTCATGAGGGCATTGGCGGGGCCCATTCTGGCTCTAGAGCCTTGGCGCGCAAAGTATTAAACTACGGATATTTCTGGCCCACTCTCCTACGGGACGCCGAACGACACGTTCGGCAATGCAGCTCCTGTCAGAAGTATTCCGACATCCGACGCCTTCCGCAAGCACCGCTCACCTCCCTATCAAGTCCAATTCCCTTCGCCATGTGGGGGATGGATTTACTAGGGCCGTTTCCACCAGCCCCCGGACAGCTTAAGTTCCTAGTCGTGGCAGTCGACTATTTCTCGAAGTGGATAGAGGCCGAGCCCCTGGCCACAATCACCGAACATAAGGTCGTTCAGTTCTTTTGGAAAAGTGTGATCTGCCGATTCGGCATTCCCAGGGTCCTGGTTACAGATAACGGAACGCAATTCACCGGGGCCGCCTTCCGAGCTTTATGTGAAGACCTCGCCATACAACACCGATTCTCCTCCGTCTCCCATCCTCAGTCGAATGGCCAGGCCGAGAATGCCAACCGACAGATCCTTTCAGGCAACAAGAAGAGGTTAGACAAGTGTTCCAAAGGACTGTGGGTCGATCAATTGCCTAACGTGCTCTGGAATCACCGCACAACCAAGCGGACCCCGACAGGCGAGAGCCCGTTTAATCTCACCTATGGGGCCGAGGCCATCATCCCCCTAGAAGTCGGGATACCCTCTCCTCGTCTGATAGCTTATGAAGAAGAGCAGAACGCTAGAGAGCTCAGAGCAAGCCTAGATCTGATAGATGAAATCCGAGAGAGAGCTGCCATACGCCAGCAAGATTATCGAAGGAGGATCGAGCTAGCATACAACAAAAGAGTCCACCCAACGGACCTCAAAGAAGGGGATTTGGTCCTTCGAAAGTTGGCTATCTCGTTCCCTAGTCAGAAAAGCAAATTTGCCCCGAACTGGGAGGGACCTTACAAGATCTCAAAAGTAATCTGCCCCGGCACATTCCGACTAGAAGATCTCGAAGGCAGGGAGATTCCCAGGGCTTGGAATGCCGACCATCTCTTAAAATACCAAGAGAAAGCGGCAACGCCTCTCTAAGTAACCCGAGATGTCGAGCCATTCTTTTCCCGTCACTTGTAATAATTTTCTTTTATTTTTCATTGTAATAACGGCTAGCAACTTTAGAAGCAGCCGATCATTAGATATTAATAAATAAAGTTTTTTCATATTTTCACTGCTATTACATCTCTCTGCTTTTAACTCTTTAATCTAACGATGGTTCGGAGGTCAACACTTGGCTCGATTCTACTTCACAAGTTTGCTCCCAAGCGAGCTAGAAGTAGCTCGCCATTCAGTATTTGCTCCCACAGCCGTTGAATGGTTCGGAGTCCAACACTTGGTTCGACTCTACTTCGCAAGTTCGCTTCTAAGCGAGCTAGGGGTAGTTTGCCATTCGGAAATGCTCCCACAACCCTTAAACTAATCTAACGATGGTTCGGAGTCCAACACTTGGCTCGATTCTACTTCACAAGTTCGCTCCCAAGCGAGCTAGAAGTAGCTCGCCATTCAGGATTTGCTCCCACAGCCGTTGAATGGTTCGGAGTCCAACACTTGGTTCGACTCTACTTCGCAAGTTCGCTTCTAAGCGAGCTAGGGGTAGTTCGCCATTCGGAAATGCTCCCACAACCCTTAAACTAATCTAACGATGGTTCGGAGTCCAACACTTGGCTCGATTCTACTTCACAAGTTCGCTCCAAAGCGAGCTAGAAGTAGCTCGCCATTCGGAATTGCTCCCACAGCCGTTGAATGGTTCGGAGTCCAACACTTGGTTCGACTCTACTTCGCAAGTTCGCTTCTAAGCGAGCTAGGGGTAGTTCGCCATTCGGAAATGCTCCCACAACCCTTAAACTAATCTAACGATGGTTCGGATTCCAACACTTGGCTCGATTCTACTTCACAAGTTCGCTCCCAAGCGAGCTAGAAGTAGCTCGCCATTCAGGATTTGCTCCCATAGCCGTTGAATGGTTCGGAGTCCAACACTTGGTTCGACTCTACTTCGCAAGTTCGCTTCTAAGCGAGCTAGGGGTAGTTTGCCATTCGGAAATGCTCCCACAACCCTTAAACTAATCTAACGATGGTTCGGAGTCCAACACTTGGCTCGATTCTACTTCACAAGTTCGCTCCAAAGCGAGCTAGAAGTAGCTCGCCATTCGGAATTGCTCCCACAGCCGTTGAATGGTTCGGAGTCCAACACTTGGTTCGACTCTACTTCGCAAGTTCGCTTCTAAGCGAGCTAGGGGTAGTTCGCCATTCGGAAATGCTCCCACAACCCTTAAACTAATCTAACGATGGTTCGGAGTCCAACACTTGGCTCGATTCTACTTCACAAGTTCGCTCCCAAGCGAGCTAGAAGTAGCTCGCCATTCGGAATTGCTCCCACAGCCGTTGAATGGTTCGGAGTCCAACACTTGGTTCGACTCTACTTCGCAAGTTCGCTTCTAAGCGAGCTAGGGGTAGTTCGCCATTCGGAAATGCCCACAACCCTTAAACTAACCTAACGATGGTTCGGAGTCCAACACTTGGCTCGATTCTACTTCACAAGTTCGCTCCCAAGCGAGCTAGAAGTAGCTCGCCATTCAGTATTTGCTCCCACAGCCGTTGAATGGTTCGGAGTCCAACACTTGGTTCGACTCTACTTCGCAAGTTCGCTTCTAAGTGAGCTAGGGGTAGTTCGCCATTCGGAAATGCTCCCACAACCCTTAAACTAATCTAACGATGGTTCGGAGTCCAACACTTGGCTCGATTCTACTTCACAAGTTCGCTCCCAAGCGAGCTAGAAGTAGCTCGCCATTCGGAATTGCTCCCACAGCCGTTGAATGGTTCGGAGTCCAACACTTGGTTCGACTCTACTTCGCAAGTTCGCTTCTAAGCGAGCAAGGGGTAGTTCGCCATTCGGAAATGCTCCCACAACCCTTAAACTAATCTAACGATGGTTCGGAGTCCAACACTTGGCTCGATTCTACTTCACAAGTTCGCTCCTAAGCGAGCTAGAAGTAGCTCGCCATTCGGAATTGCTCCCACAGCCGTTGAATGGTTCGGAGTCCAACACTTGGTTCGACTCTACTTCGCAAGTTCGCTTCTAAGCGAGCTAGGGGTAGTTCGCCATTCAGAAATGCTCCCACAACCCTTAAACTAACCTAACGATGGTTCGGAGCCCGTCTCCTGGGTCAATCATACTTCACACGATCGCTCCCAAGCGGGCTAGGGGTAGTTCGCCATTCAGGATCACGGTCATAGCTGCCGAGCTACTCCAGCAACGATCCGAGGCCCAGCACTTGCGCTTTGACGCAGTTTGAGAGGCAGCCGCCGAACTTGCCTCACAAGACGGCATGATTGGGTAGTATAGACGAGGCTCGGCACCACTGGCCGAACATTCCCCTCGCCGATCGGCAGGCAAGTATGCGGCTGGCTTAGAAGCCTCGGCGCAGCAGACAACAGTCGCGAAAGTAAAAAACACACAAGTTCGGCAACAACACTTTTATTGATGAAACAGATGCGGTACAAAGACAAACACAACAGGATTACAACTCGTCAAAGAAAAAGTTACAATGCCGACTTATTACACTTAGCAAAAAAGAAAAAGGGAGAGAAACACACAAAAGCTCGCGGAGTCAACGTCTTCAGCGCTTTTTAGGAGCCGGAGCGTTCCGCTTCAGAGACACTCGAGAGTGACGACGCTTGTCTCCGGAGCGCGACCCCAAGCCGGCAAATTGAGACGTATTCTCGGCACCACTTCTAGTAGCTACTCCGACGGATGCTCCGCTCGACGAAATTGCCACCGAGCTCTGCGCGTCCCCCGGACTAGGTTGGCCGATCCGCTGACGGGTCGCCATCTCGTAGAAGGTAATGCCCCGCTCACTCTCTGCGCGAGTGCACGACGTGCTTCGAACGTTGATTGGTCCTGAATGCGGCTTAAGACGGGCCACTTCTGCCTCCAACTCCGAGATCCGATCCCGCAACGAGTCGTCTTTGACATTGACTTCGAAACGAGGGGGTATCGCAGAGTCTGGAACTCCTGATCGGCTGGCAATGAGGCGCCGAAGATGGGTGACCTCAATGCTTTTATCCACCGTCGCTCTCTTCAGCGCTTCGACCTCGGCAGTCAACTGTACCCGTTCGGTCGTCAACTTGGCCACTTCGGCCGTCAGCCCCTCGCCCTCACTCTGAAGCTTCGCCTCTACAGACTGCAGATGCTGTATCTCGGAAAGCAAGTCGTCCCTCTCTGCTGTTATTTTGGACAAGTTATGACGGATGCACTGAACCCGAATCTCATTACTGAAATCAGTTGGCGAATATTCACCTTCACCCGCGGGGGTAAGCTCGGTGATCCTGCTTTCCAAACGGCGAATCTCGATATCTCGCCGGCCGAGGACGAGCTGGAGATGGGTCCTCTCGCTTTCAGCTCGGCGCAATCCGAGCTCGACTTCGTAGAGCCGCCCTCGACACCTCGCCAGACACAGCCTCGTCGCCCCTAGGCCAGCCTCGGCTCGAGCTTCCTCATCCGAGCGCGTAGGCTCGACATCTTCGGCAACCACCATAAGCTGCAAAGAGATTGAAGTAATCAGCAAAAATGTCGAACACTGCCGGAGCACCACACTTGCAAAATTTTTTTTACCAAAAACAAGAAACCCTCGAAACCAGAAGAGAATGTTCGGCAAAAAAGGGGGCGAAAAACAAAAATCCGAACACCAACACTTGCAAAATTTTTTTCTTTTCATTCATTTCAAAAAGTAGCGGTGGCCAGTCCGCTATTAGGCGTTACAATGATTGAAAAGAAAAACAAAAAACAAACAAACAAACAAAATAAGAAAACAAGGAGCGGAGTCAAGGCTCGACCTCTTTCCCCGAGCGACGAGGTGGGGTAGGGGTTGACTTCGCCGAAGGGGACACCACCGACAGCGGAGTGACCTCGCCAGTGACCTCGTCCCCGGCATCAGCTCCGTCGTCCCCTTCATCCTCCTCCCCCTCGGATTCAGGGTCGAAACCCTCGACGTGGCAGGGGAACAGCCTCCACCCTGAGACGTCCACGTCGGGGTACTCCTTCGACACCCGTTCGAGGGCTGCGGCGAAGGCCTTCGCCATGTTCTGGGCGAGGAACCCCTGCGCCTTCTCCAGGGTTGCGTCCTCCGCCGCCTTCACAGCCGCAGCGTTGGCAGCCTCGACCTCGGCCAGCTGCTTGGCCGACCCCTCCTTCTGACGAAGGAGCTCGCCCTCCAGTCTCGTCACCTCGGCCTCGAGGTGCTGGATCCTTGCCGACCTGCCCTCATGCTCGACGCGGAGTTTGTCCAGCTCGTTCGACATCCGAGCTTTTTCGTTCCGAGCTTGGTCGGATTCCTGCTTCAGCTCCTTCTCCAGAGCTGTCAACCTCTCCGTGAGGTGGCCGAAGTGGACGATGATCTGCAGCAAAGAAGAACTAAAAGAGTTAGAAAAATTTTTCTTTGTGATTCAAGAAGTGCAACAAACAATGGAAACTCGGAGCTTACCGACACCGCCGACCGAGCGATCTCGATCACGTCGTTGCCCTCTCTCCCCGCCTCCGTGGTGGCTCGGTCCTTCGGGGTGGCGAGGTGCTTGACGGCCTGCATGCTCGCCAGCGAGTTCCCGAGGAACCCATCATGCCTCCGGACTTGCCAGTCCGGGATGTGAATCCGCTTGTGCTCCTCCGTCAGGAGCTCCTCGCCTGCTACAGTCAGCGGCGGCGTCAGCATGGCGAGGGCGGCAGAAATGGGGAACTCGCCCACGGATGCTGGAGCCGGAGTCCCCGCCACAGTGACGGCCGGACTGCCGAGGACCTCCACCTCCTCAACAGAGGCCCCAATCCTCGGTGCCTTCGAGGTCGAGAGCAGCTTCGATGCGACCCTCTTGCGCTTCTTCGGCGCCTTGCTGGCGAGCCCTGCTCTGAGCGCCAATACTGCATCGTAGTCCATGGATTCTGCATCAAAAGCAAAAATTGGTTAGCACATAAAAAACAACAAGGAAGAAGGTACGGGAAAAAAGAACTTGACGAGAGCCGCGTACTAGGATCTACGCGGCAGAGCCCTCCCTTGTAGAGGACGTCCTCCGTCAGCTCCCTCCAATCGTACTTCGGCCGATCAAGGAGAATCCGGACCGCCTCTTCTTCTTCCACTGAGAGCTTCGGCATCGCCTTCGCCCTCTTCGGCACCCCTTCTACCCAGTCAGAAGGGATCGGCCATGCCTCTCGACTCCGCACAACCAACCACTTCTCTCGCCAGTTCTTAATGGAGTCGGGGCATATGACAAGCCTGCCGCCGTGCCTCGGAGTCAAGTAATACCGGTACTCCGACTTATTCCCTTGGTGGAGCCGGTATAGCGTCCGAAGCACGTTCAGCTGCGGCTCTATCCCTGCTGCCTGGCAGTGGAGAACGAAACCATTTATCACTCGCCACGCGTTCGGCATGAGTTGGATGGGGCTGACCCCGAACCAACTCACCACGGTAACGGCGAACGTGTGGAGAGGTAGCCGAGTACCGGAGATAAAGGCGTCGACCAGCCAGCAACACATCGTCACTGGCAGCGGCGAGTTGGCCCTAACTCCGGGGCCCGGTAGCATAATTTCGTACTCCTCTGGGATGAAAAAAGAATCCCGAATCACTGCCAGATCCTCCTCGCACAGGATCGACGCCGCATCGTCCGCCTCTGTCGTCTCCCTCGCGGCATTCTCCTCGAAGGACCTCCCCCTCCCGTGAACAATTCGCTCGGCCTGATCCTCCGGGAGCTGCCTAACTCTGTGGAGCCCCGTCAACGGCCCTGGCAGTTGTCCGAACTCCCCCATCCTCTTCGGATCCACAACGATCGAATCCTTGCCGAACACCTTCTTGCCTTTGGTCGGGGTCGGAGTCGAATCCTCGACGACTTCAAGGGAGGGCTCGGACCAAGAGATTTCTTCGGAGACAGAAGCTACAGACATAATTGATGATAAATTACCTTAAGAGAGATAGCCGCCGAAAAACTTCGCCTGAACCAAACGCCGACACCAGAAAAATTCGCCTGAGCACAAGAAACCGTCTGAGCAAAAGAGAGGAGAAATGAGAAATGAGAGAGGGGGTGAGAATTTATAGAGAGGGGCGCTCCAAACGAGGTTAATGGGCTCGTACGACCGGCCTATTCAAACGAAACGACGGAGCGACCCCAATCGTCGGCTTGCTAACCGCGCCAAATCATGAGTCGAATTTAATGCGCGCTCCATCTGATAGAAGCCCAGAGGTCACTGCAATTAATAAACGTCCCATCTGTCAGAGTTGTCAGAGCTGTCAGAGCTGTCAGAAGTTCAGAAGGCGAACAGAGGATACAAACTCCTATGTCGAGACGAAAAACGACAAGTTTAGGAGCTCGACGCCCAACACTGAGCGTTCGTGACACCGACCTCGTTACGGGGGAAAAATCAAGTTCGGCACCCAACGCTGAGCGTTCGTGACACCGACCTCGTTACGGGGAAAAAATCAAGTTCGGCACCCAACACCGAGCGTTCGTGACACCGACCTCGTTACGGGGAAAAAATCAAGTTCGGCACCTAACGCCGAGCGTTCGTGACGCCGACCTCGTTACGGGGAAAAAATCAAGTTCGGCACCCAACGCCGAGCGTTCGTGACGCCGACCTCGTTACGGGGAAAAAATCAAGTTCGGCACCCAATGCCGAGCGTTCGTGACGCCGACCTCGTTACGGGGAAAAAATCAAGTTCGGCACCCAACGCCGAGCGTTCATGACACCGACCTCGTTACGGGGAAAAAATCAAGTTCGGCACCCAACGCCGAGCGTTCGTGACGCCGACCTCGTTACGGGGAAAAAATCAAGTTCGGCGCCCAACGCCGAGCGTTCGTGACACCGACCTCGTTACGGGGAAAAAATCAAGTTCGGCACCCAACGCCGAGCGTTCGTGACACCGACCTCGTTACGGAGAAAAAATCAAGATCGGCACCCAACGCCGAGCATTCGTGACACCGACCTCGTTACGGGGAAAAAATCAAGTTCGGCACCCAGCGCCGAGCGTTCGTGACACCGACCTCGTTACGGGGAAAAAATCAAGTTCGGCACCCAACGCCGAGCGTTCGTGACGCCGACCTCGTTACGGGGAAAAAATCAAGTTCGGCGCCCAACGCCCAGCGTTCGTGACACCGACCTCGTTACGGAGAAAAAATCAAGTTCGGCACCCAACGCCGAGCGTTCGTGACACCGACCTCGTTACGGGGAAAAAATCAAGTTCGGCACCCAACGCCGAGCGTTCGTGACACCGACCTCGTTACGGGGAAAAAATCAAGTTCGGCACCCAACGCCGAGCGTTCGTGACACCGAACTCGTTACGGGAAAAAATCAACCTCGGCACCCACTGCCGAGCGTTCGTGACACCGACCTCGTTACGGGAAAAAAATCAAGTTCGGCACCCAACGCCGAGCGTTCGTGACACCGACCTCGTTACGGGAAAAAAATCAAGTTCGGCACCCAACGCCGAGCGTTCGTGACACCAACCTCGTTACGGGAAAAAAATCTAGTTCGGCACCCAACGCCGAGCGTTCGTGACACCGACCTCGTTACGGGAAAAAATCAACCTCGGCACCCACTGCCGAGCGTTCGTGACACCGACCTCGTTACGGGGGAAAAATCAAGATCGGCACCCAACGCCGAGCGTTCGTGACACCGACCTTGTTACGGGGAAAAAATCATGTTCGGCATCCACTACCGAGCGTTCTTGGCACCGACCTCCTTACGGGGAAGAATTGGACCTCGCGCTATGCTAGACTCCCTCCTAGTACTCGCAGCTATGCCGAACTCGTTTTCCTCTTCGGAAAAACGCGCCGAACTGCATACGGACCTCGGCCCCCTAGCCAGCGAGCCCTAGGAGGAGTCGGAGGCATGATACAAATGTAAAAACCCCTCAACAAAGGATGATGGCCAAGCCATTGCGCCAAAAAGCAGTTAAAAAATTCGGAAAGATAAGGAAGAATTCCTGGGGAGCAATTATGAAGTGGGGGAGTACCTTCTCACCCCCAAACAAACAATTGGTGCCCAAAAATAATCTTCCAAAACCCCAGGACGACGAATCGACACTTTCTTAAGTCAGAAGGATATCTCTGCAAGAACACCACATGATCTTAAGAGCTCAGGAGCGACTCAGAGTTCAATCCACTTGAAAAATCACCAAACTGCCTCCTTCAAGATTCAAAACCTTCCAGTTAGGCTCCGATACAACTCCGTTAGCCATTAAAACAGTTAAACTACTCCTCAAAGGCTGATCCATCTCAGTCTTTAGGAGTGGGGGGCTCGTGATATGGCTAAAAATGGGGGTTAATCGGAACCTTCCAAATCGGGCACGAATCTTGAAGCCCAGGGGCAAAACAGTGATTTCACCCACAAATAGGGTCTGAGATGGGTACTGGGTCTCTCCGATAAAGACCCAATAACCCACAAACAGACCCGCTTCAATCGGGCGCGGGTTTCAATCAGCGATAAAGCCCGATCAGAGGGATAGAATTAGGGCCCCTGATTAGATCCTAATCAACGGCCCAGATTCGTGCCTATCCCTCCACTGGGAATTAGGGATTACATTCCTAATCTGTTTACAAGGAGAATATTCCTTATCAGATCACGGGGATTACATTCCTAATCCGTTCCCTAAGACGCCTATAAATACCCCCCATCCATCTCCATTAAGAGGTAATCAATCTTTCACCAGTTTTTGCGCTCATTCATAGTCTTCCTAGATTACTGACTTGAGCGTCGGAGGGTGCGTCGCCGGGAATAACCCCGGTGTCTCGCACTTTTTGCAGGTCTACGGCGGGATCGACGATCGAAGCCCGACGGAACAGGTACACAGGTTTACTATTCAGTTTCCCTAAGAATCCACAAATTCTATCTGTTTGCCCCTACACCAAATTTAGCGGCAACACTATCTATTGCGGAAGGCTTTCGAACACTTTTCTTTAGAAAACAAATTCTAGTAAAAACGAATTTTAAAAGAGTTTGAAGAGAATATGTATTTGTGTGCTTGCTTTAAATATTTTTTTATGTCCATCATACGCTTATTTTTTGATAGGATGTGTTTGGCAATTCTTGAGCCTGTTGCACTTAAAGTAGCTAAAAAGAAGTGTTTTTCAGTGATCCTGAACCTAATCTCATTTTTCATATTGTTATATTAGTTTCTGAACCAAGAAAGCTTTTGATCTTTGGAAATTTGCAGCTAGCTGCAATCCTTTCTTAAGCCTGTTGCACTTAAAGCAGTTAAACAGTTTCAGTGATCCTGAACCTAATCTCATTATTCATGTTGTTATATTAGTTTTTGAAACCAAAAAAGCTTTTGATCATTGGAAATTTGCAGCTACATGCAATCCTTAAAAGTATACCTTTTAAATTGATTTTATCATTTTTCATGATGTTAACAAGCCGTACAATTTTTAATCATAAGATTTCATTATATATCTTGTAAAATCTCTAACATGTGTCATGAATACACCAATATTTACCCTACAGTATAACTAATCCAACATTGCTCTGTTTTCGTTTCTCTTGTTCAGAACAAGATACTGAAAATTTTAGGTACTTCAAAAGAGTATTATCATTCACAAAAAATAGTATGTAGAACAACCCAATACCAAATAAAACGAAAACTCCCTAATAGATACAGTCCCCTTGGTTAATTTATACTTTATACATATAGTTAACAAGGAAGATAAAGCTAATCCAGTTACACAAATAATAATTGCTTTTGACATAAAATAAAAATTTATCATCCAGTTATACTAGAAGCGAATCACACTCTATACAGTCGAAGTCAATGGTCATTCCTGATGTTATGTGGACCTTGGAATTATGATTTTCTACTTCTTAGTCCTATTTCATGTATCCATAATTTGTTTTTTTTTTTAATTTCTAATATTTGATGCCTAGCTGCATAGTAAATGATTTCTATTAAATTCAAAAACTTACACAAAGTTTACTTGGTAAGAGTTATCCTCTGTATA
Organism: Hemerocallis citrina; assembly: GCA_017893485.1. NCBI lineage: Eukaryota > Viridiplantae > Streptophyta > Magnoliopsida > Asparagales > Asphodelaceae > Hemerocallis > Hemerocallis citrina. The sequence continues at coordinate 273,008,493 of CM030364.1, read as the reverse complement.
GATCGGACAAGTGGTGGGAAGAATTATTAAATCCAACCACTATACATGTTTAACTTGAGATGTTATGTGAAGAATGTAAAAGCAATTGAAGCACTTTTGTGACAGCTGTTAGTTTACTGCATTCTTGGGAATTAGATATACAACCCAACATTCAGCATGGTTTCTCTGAAGCATACTTCCATGCGTTCTACCATCACTGAGCTAGGGACAAAGATATACTTAACAACGTACAGAAAGACCGGCCTAATCTATGATCTTTCTTGGTTACATGTTTAAATTTTCTTTTCAGAAATACAAATAAGAATTACGAGAAATTATGTAGAATTTCATTGAATAGCTAAGAAAAATAGCATACCTCATCATTGTTTAAGAACTGATCCGAGAAGTTCGTGTTTCCAACCGAAGGGTTAATTCTAAAAGATGTATATGTAATTTTTCATCCTTTTGAGTGCTTGAGATCTAAAATTTAATAAGTAATGTCATCTTCTTTATGATTGTAAAAGATACACGGTTAGATGATGTTGTTCAAGATAATCATTTTGTTGTATGCAGTTCCTAAGAGCATTCACAGTCGTGTGGTATTTTTGCATTGTATGCATTTTATAGCATTTAGTGCACTGCAGTCATGTGCTATATATGCATTTTTTTCCATTTGCGCTACCGTAGACTGCTATATTTGGAAAAGGATATAACAATATGTATATTATAGCGGACGAAACTTCAAGTTTCGTCCGAAATATTTTATATTATTTTTAACCATCAGACTAATACTTGATGTTTCATCAGATGAAATTTGTGAATTTAAAAAAAAAATCCCAGACAAACTTCAAGTTTCGTAAGAGGGGAATGGTTGATATTTTATAAAATGGTTAATAATAGTTAATTATTTTAATTAGATAATTAGTTAAATAATAGTTAGATAATTTGGGTTAGTTATATAATTAATTATTTAATTAGTTGTTAACATAGTTAGTGGAAGTCAGATTGCAAATGTCACTGACGAGACTTGGCTTTTTTGCAAAAAAGTCCAGACTGTTCAAAAAACAATAAAATTTTTTTTTGCTCCTTCAAAACTTTCAAGTTTCGTCCATTCTTTTTTCCCTCCACTTTGCTATTTTTTAGGATTTCATGACTGTAGCGAAATGATGAATTGGTATTTCTATTTATACATTTCGCTATTTTTTAGCTTGCACGACTGTAGATGCTCTAATACAAAATGTTTCTATTGCTATATTTTAGTAAATCCTAATTTTCTGGCAATCGTTCATTTTTTCCACCCTCAGAGTGACAGTGTCATTTCATCATAAACCATTTGTATTTCTTTTGTTTTCTTTGTTAGAATATTTTGAAAGTCATGTACACATCACTCTTGTTCAATACTATCTCATGAATAGTTAAGATATGTATTTAGTTTTTACTTAGTGGAAAAAAGTGACTTTTCTAGAACTGTAATAAATGTAGTGATGAGGACATCGGTTTTGTTTTATTTTATTTTGAGATTTGCCATATGTAGTAGTTTTACAATTTGCACCATTTATTTTATGCATTAGAATATTTAAAAGATTTGTATTGAGATTTGTATTGAGCTTATATATAGGCCTTGAGAATAATGAGAATATTGTATGATTTTGATTGACTAAAATTATTGTGATTGAGTTTTTGCTCTTCATTCATCTTTTTTATGTGAGACATTGAGATACAATTTTAGGTTTGTGATAAACTCTCAAAATACCCCCAAATCTATACAAATACCAAACCCTAATCCCCAAATTACTTATAACTCTAAACCCTCTTTCTCTTCCATACTCCAAAACCCACCCCCTTCTTCTTCCTCGTCATCTTCTCTCCCCCTCCCAAAAGTGATGAGTATACTTTTTTTTATATTATCAAATCACAAGATGTCACATATGGAAGAACAACTATAAGAATATTTACTGGATGCAATATTAAAAAGGATGAACAAAAAGTTATATGCAGTTTTAAGTTCAAGAAAGTTAAAGTCGTAAGTGATGATTGATCTTATAAAAATACGATGATATCAGTTTAGGATTTACTAATTTGTTCTTTTTAAATATCTTTTTCTTTAATCAGTTTTAAGTTCAAGAAAGTTAGATTCGAAAATGATAATTAATCCTTTGAAAAATACAATGATTATATCTTTATGTTTTAGATGAAACTATTACGCATTTAACTTTCTTTTACATCGTACGAATTTTGATCTATTTGTGCTTTGTTTTTATTGTAATTATGCCAGAATTGATTAAACTTGGGTTCTTGATGCTTGCTTCAAATCTGATTTCGATGGTTTGTTGTTGTTGGAGTAATTTTGAAATTCTTGGTTTGCTTATTAAGATGATTGACTAAGTCAAATTTGTAGTTTGAAGAATATGAGTGTGCTAAATGCAAGTGTGTTTTGTCTAACTTGTTAATTAGAATGGATAAAATTTTCAACATTTATGTGCACCAAGCCACGTGCACTTGGTGCACAGTAAATTTCAACTAGTATTATAATGGTCAGAATAAATTGAATTTTTGCCTTCATAGGCCACTTTTTGAAAATATTTGCGATTATGGGCCAGTTTCGAAACTATTAGTGCTCGTGGGCTACCTTGTGCCATGTCAGCAGCGGCCGCTATTCTCATTAGCGACCTATTCATTTTGAAAGTCGTTAATGCGAATAGCGGCCTATGTTTTAAAAAATTAGAATTTTTTGTTTGATGTCGCTATTCCCACTAGCGACCTTAATATATATGAGGTCGTTGATGAGATTAGCGACCTCAAATAAATATATTGAGACACTTAGCGAAATCTAGAGATCTTTTGTTCTCTTGGGATTTTTTTTTTAAACTGAGGTCGCTATTCGGAATAATGACCTTAGTATACTTCGGTCGGTATTTGCAATAGTGATCTCAGTAGGATACACAATCTCATTTTTCTTTGTAAAATTTGTTAGATAGTCACTCAACTAAGCCCTCTATTCCGAATAGCGACCTTAGTACAACTAAGACCTCTATTTCGAATAGCAACCTTTGTACAACTAAAGTCGCTATTCGGAATATCGACCTCAGTTTCAAATATAAATTGATTGTTATTTTTTCAGAGAGCAAAAGCTCTCTATATTTTTCTAAGTGTTAGAATACAGTTCATTAAAGGTCACTAATCTCATGACCGACCTTATATATACTAAAGTCGCTATTCCCAATAGCGACCACAGGTTTTTTCCTTTCATATTGAGCAAAAACTCTATAGTAATCGTTAAGTGTCTCAATACATTCATTTGAGGTCGCTAATCCCATTAGCGACCTCAAATATACTAAGGTCGCTAGTGGGAATAACGACAACAAACAAAAAAATTCTAAATATTTTAAAACAGAGGCTGCTATTCCTATTAGCGACTATCAAAATGAAGATGTCGTTAATGAGAATTGTGGCCGCTGCTGACGTGGCACAAAGTAGCCTACGAGCGCTAATTGTTCAAACTGGCCCATAATTGCAAATATTTTCAAAAAGTGGCCTATTACGGCAAAAAACTCGAATAAATTTTTCCAGAACAGATTTAGACCATAGATCTGGCATTCCTAGATTAAATCTAAGCCATCCAAAATTAAAATCACTAATGTCCATCCGCTCCAATCTCTTCTCCCCCTATCCCCAAAATCCGGATCTCTCTCAAAACCCATAACTAACCGCTCCAGTCTCTTCTCTCCCGATCTCTCCCAAAATCTTGATTTCTCTCAATCTCTCAAAATCCAAACCCTAACCCCAATTCCATTCCCAATCCCGACGCCCCTCTCCAATCTGTAACCCTAACTCCACTCCAAATCCCGACGCCCCTCCCCAATCTGAAACCCCCAATCTCTATGATCCCCCAAACCCTAACCATTTTCTCGTCCCTCCGCCGCCTCCGCCGCCGTCGTCGTCGTTTGCACCATCTTTCCATCCCCTTGGAATCGCCTGCCCATCACCGGAGCACAGCCGCTCTCAGCCTTTCCCCCCTTCGCCACATCAGCCATCGTCACCTTCTTCCTCGCAACATCAACCATCTCGACCCTCATAAAAAATGGTGAGTTTTTTTTTTTAATTTTTTTAATCTGGGTTTAATTTGATATATAAATTTGTTATTATTTTTCTCTTATTTGGATTATAAAATTTGATATGATTTATGTTGGATGGATTAATGCACTATGAGATGTGTGACCCAAAGGCTGACAATGTATTTGAGAGGGCATATCTCTCTTTTAAGAACTTATATATTTACCGTAATGATATAGTGGGATGAAGATATTGAACGAAGCTTGTTAGTTTGATGATTAATGTTTATGTTGCTATCTAATTGGGGTTTCTCTGATGTACCCCAATGAGTTTCTGGGGTTGTGGTGGCATCTATTTTGCTGCAACTGTGTCTGGGTGCATTACTTTCGTTGGTGCACTAGTCTTATGGTGTTTCGACAACGGATGTTCTCCTCTTTTGGATGATCCTGCTATGTGGGCTATTTCGGCTTTAGTTTGTTTCTCTATTGTGTTTCATTTCTTGCTTATGTTATTGTACTTGTATGGTGCTTTTCTAGATGTATGTTGTGTTTTTTGTGCATTTGTAATCTCAGTTGTTTTAATGAATTGATGGCCATAACCATCCTTATTAAAAAAAAAAGTTCACCTCAACTATTTAATAAATCACAAGGCAATCTGAGAAAAAGCTATCAAGTGGCTCTTATTCAATTGAAACAAAATCAATAGCTCACATTTACCATCCCAAAAGACATTTTCCCGCCAAAATCCCCCCCCCCCCAAAAAAAAAGAAAATTTCCCCCCAAAACAAAAACCCTCCTCACTTTATTACTATCTCTCTCTCTCTTTTTCATCTCTTCACTTTTTCAGATTTCTCTCTCTTTCTCCCTCTCTACCAAAAAAATTGATTTTCATATTTCAGGTTTGTGAATTTCCAGATTTTTTCAAGTTTTTTATGCTTATTTTGATTGTTCATGTAGAAAATTTCACCGAGTTCCCAGATTGATTTCAAATGTAATGGAAGATTTAAATAGATATTCACTTGGGTAAATTTCAACCTCTAAAGTCACATTGAAAGTAATAAATATCACCTCAAAAGTTAAATTTAATCATTTTGCACCCTCAAAGTTCTAAGAAGTTGAATTTTACACCTTATTTATAATTATTTTTCAACATATGTTGCTGGAAACATGGACTTTTATTTACTACTAATTGTTGTCTTACTATTCAAACTTGAGCTACATAAACTCCATGATGGAATTTCGAATTCATGCATCTGAAATGCTGGAAAGTAAATGTATCCCCTACTCTTTGAAACTGTCAAGAATTGTATGATATATTTTAATGTTTATAGGGCTTTTCATATGTTGCATCGTTCCGAAGATGTGCCACATGTGCCCGACAAACCTATGTGAACTTTTGTTCAACAGGCACCTTATTCAATTCCCTTCTTCTCGACAGTTTCAGTAATGTTAATCGCTATTTCATCTTATAGAAATATAACTTGAAAGTTGAGTATCCTCCCCTTCAAATACTATGTATACACACACACATACATACAGACAGTTGTTTACCCTACAAATAAGAGATCAAATTACATGTTCTATGAATCCTTTACTGTTCTCATATCCATTGGTTGAATTTTGCTGTACCTTAATCTTAGGTTGGTACTAAAATATGCAGATACTTATATGAGGTTTATCTTTCTCACAATATGGTTCAGATTGTGAGAAGTTTGAGCAAAGATATGACGACTTCGTAGCTTCTTGAAAGTTGTAGAGTTGATGTTGGGAAGTTTTGGGTGGAAATCTCTTTTGAATTAGTGGTATAAGCAATTTTTTGACTCAATTCCTTTTTTCTCCTAGCTATTGTGGTCTATATTGGATGGATGTAGATGGTTGTACAATTTGGCTTCAACGGCATGCCTTCTTATTATTATGTTTTATGACTTAACTATTAGCAACAAGCAGCTTATCTTCTTAGGGGAAAAAATAAAAGAAGAAAGAAAAACAAACTAGCAGCTTAGCATTGTATATCATTGCATTTATTTGACAACATATTTATTACATATCAAATGGAGTGCATATGAAACAAGTTGCTGATCCCTTTTTTTAAAAAAAATGTAAATGTTATGTGATGCTTTTAATAACTTACACATGTTCTGCAAAAGAGTTTATATTACAAGCATGAATTAGTAAGAAACTTTTAGATAAAATAAAAAAATCTAAATAACCTGTTGTTTAAAATTGCAATGGAAAAAGTTTATGAGGGAGGGAAACAGTTTGTGGACCTATCAAAATAATCAATTACAATTAGGAATGATCTATCAAGATTTAACTCCATCATTGCCTGTCCCAAGCCAGGAATCTGACCGCAAACCGGGTAAGGAGGAGTGTTGTGTTAGGTAGTTGACAGCAAGCATAAAATTTTGTCAAATCCTATGGACATGTATCCTAAAATATACGTGCAAATGATAGGGCATTCTCTGGAAGCGATGCGTTGTGCTTGCCTCCGGGTGCTTCGGAAAATGTGCGAGCGGCGTCGGATCGGTGCCCGGGTGCATTGAAAATTGGGTAAGGGTTCCTGCACCAATTTGGACGTGTGCTGGTAAAGAAGCTAGTCCAAGAAAATAGAATTGGGCTAGCGATTTGGAATATAGGAATATTGACAAGGAAAATGCATAGAACTAGTAGATACCATTAGAAGGAATATTTATATAGTTTGCTTACAAGAAACAAAGTGGGTAGGGGAAAAAGCTAAAGAGATAGATGATATTAAATAGGTAAAATTAGAAATATATATAGAGTAGGAATTTTAGTAGATAAGAAATTCAAATAAGATATAGTAGGTGTTAATAGGAAATGAGATCAGATAATACCAATTAAGCTTGTATTAGGGGAAACAAAATTAATATCATTAGTGCTTATGCGCCCTAAGAAGGAGTAAATGCACAAGTAAAAAATAAAATTTGGGAGAATATAGATGAGATAATTCAATGAGTATCCTTAGGTGAGAAATTATTTATAGGAGGAGATTTCAATAGACATGTAGGAGAAGATAACATGGGATATGAGAGGATGCATGGAGGACATGGATTTGGAAATAAGAACGATGGTGCAGATGCTCTATTAGATTTTGCGGCGTCGTATATTCCTATACTATCAAATATTTATTTTAGGAAGAGGGATGAACATTTGATAACCTTTAAAAGTGGGACAATTTAAGAGCCAGATTTTTTTTTTCATTATTAGAAGGGTGGATCACTTGACATGTAAAAATTGTAAAGTTATATCAGGATAGTGTTTAACCTCACAACATAGATTAATGATGTTGGATGTTAAGATTGGGAAACATATATGTGCGAGGAAGGAGACTAAGAACCCATGAATTAAGTGGTGGAACTTGAAGGGAGAGAAACTAGAGATTTTTAGAGATAAAGTCCTTAAAGGGGCGACACGAAATTGAAAAGGGGAGACAAATATGATGAGATAAGAAAAATCTCAAATGAGGTACTTGGAGAATCTAAAGGTAGAAGGTTGCAAACTAAAGAAACATGGTGGTAGCAAGAAGAAGTTCAAATATTGTGAGAGAAAAAAGATCAACCTTCAAAATATGGTAAAATAGTAGAAATGAAGAGGATTTGGAGAGATATAAGACCGTTAAAAAAGAAGTTAAGAAAATTGTAAGAGATGTAAAAGAAAAAAACTTATGATGATTTATACACAAAATTAGGAACAAAAAAAAGAGAAAATAACATATATAAGTTTGCTAAACAAAGGGGTAGGAAAACAAAAGATTTGGATACAATTAGGTTTATTAAGAGCGAGGATTCAAGAGTCTTAGTAAAAAATGAGGAAATTAAGGAAAGATGACAAAATTACTTTGAGAAGTTATTAAATAAAAATGTTGTGGGAAACTTAAATATAGGGGACTTGGGGGAGAGTCGAGAGCATATGTTTTTGGTAGAATTAGGACCTCTGAGATTCGAAATGCTGTAGAACCGGATGGTATACCCATTGAAATTTGGAAGTGTTTTGGGGATGTAGGATTCAATAGGCTAACAATATTATTTAATGGGATTTTGAGGACTAAGAAGATACCCGATAAATGGAGGAAGAATATTTTAGTACCTATATATAATAATAAAGGAGATATACGAAGTTTCTCCAACCACGAGAGATTAAATTAATGACCCATACAATGAAAATTTGGGAGTGTGATCGAACATAGACTGAGGCTAGAAAATACAATGTCTGAGAATTATTTTGAATTTTTGTCTGGGAGGTCAACAATGGATACAATTTATGTACTGAGAAAACTTATGGAAAAATATAGAGAGAATAAGAAAGATCTACGTATGGTGTTTATAGATCTAGAAAAAATATATGATAAAGTCCCTAGAAACATAGTATGGCGGGCATTAAATAATGAAAAAGTAACTATTCAGTATATAGAGGTAATTAAAGATATGTATGAAGGGGTAAAGACCACAATTAGAACAATCATAGGAAAGACCAATGATTTTCCTATTACAGTAGGTTTACACTAAGGTTAGGCTTTAAGCCCCTACCTCTTTGCTTTGGTTATGAATGAATTGATGCGAGGAATACAAGATGAGGTGCCTTGATGTATGTTTTTGCCAATGACATCATCTTAGTGGACGAGACTAAAGCATGAATCAATGCTAAATTAGAATTATGGAGAGAAACTTTGGAAGCTAGAGGCTTTAGAATAAGCAGAACTAAAACATAGTATATGAAGTGTAATTTTAGTGATATTTGGAATACAAATGAGGAAGTAGTGTAGCTTGATAATTAAGCGATACCTAAAAGAGACTGTTTTCGATTTTTAGGCTCGATTATACAAAGACATGGGAAAATTTGTGAAGATGTTATATATAGGATCCAAGCATGGTGGAGAAGTACCAGTGGTGTTTTGTGTGACAAACATATACCTATGAAGTTGCAGAGAAAATTTTATAGGATGGTTGTTAGACCATCAATGATGTATGGAGTAGAGTGTTGGGCAATAAAGAAACAACATGTCCAAAAAATGAGTGTAGCGGAGATGTATTGATTTGTTCCTACTTATTAGTGTATTAGTATGAACTGGAAACATCTTGTTGTGCTAAAAGCTATATGATCCATCATGAATTTGAGTGGATGTGTTAGAATTATTCATACGATATACATGCATGATGTTCGTTTACCATAGGTTTATCATTTTGAATTAGAGCCATTTTTGTGTAAGTGTAGAGTATGTATATGATTATTTTTTAAAAATAAGGATTAGAGAAAACTTTATTACTTTAGTATGTATTTTGTCCATTGACCTTGTCCTATTACTTTGATAATAGGTATGGAGATTGATGAAGGGAGCTTTAATGCCGGTGACCCTTTTTTGAGAGTACAAGAAGGTGAATTTATTCCGGTAGTTGACGGTCACTTAAAACCACAAGTAGGTATGACATTTGATACCCTTGAACAAGCCGAGAATTTTTATGCAAATTATGCCAATTGTGGGGGTTTTCAATTGCGTAAGGGTTCAAATAAACTAAAGGATGGCGAGGTCGTTGAAAAGACATATGTTTGTAATAAAGAGGGGGTGTCGATTAGTAAGAGTACGTCTAGAAAGGGAACTACATCTCGAACAAATTGTAATGCTTTGGTTCGTGTGAAACTAAACAAAGAATCGAACTCATGGGTTCTTTATTCATTTCACGAAGTACACAACCATGTTTTTACTTCCCCCGGTAGAAGGCATTTATTACCGCGAAACCGTAATATGTCAAATTCCGATAAAGCAGTACTTGGGCAACTTACACAAGCTAATATTTCTACATGCAAAAAAATGATGTTTTTTGAAAGTTCTACTGGGGGTCTAAATAGAGTTGGATTCACCGACACCGATGCTTACAATCATGAGAGAGACTTGAGGGAGGTTGTGAAAGGTCACGATGGGCAAATGTTGATTGATTTTTTCAAATGGCAACAAGAAAAAGATCCCTCTTTTTTTTATGATTTCGAGGTCGATGAGTTTGATCGATTGACTCATTGTATTTGGGTAGATGGGGTTGCTAGGAGGAACTATGAAGAATTTGGTGATGTTGTTTCCTTTGATGCAACACATAGTACGAATCGATATGGGATGCTATTTATCCCATTCGTGGGAATAAATCATCACTGGCAGTCGGTATTCCTAGGTTGTGGGTTCATTCCGAACGAGAAGGCTTGTTCATTTGTGTGGTTATTTGAAAAATGGTTAGGAGTAATGAAACATGCTCCATTTGGTATGGTGACGGATGAAGATCGTGGAATAGGTGCTGCTATCAAAATCGTATTTCCTACAATTCAGCATAAGTATTGCATATGGCATATCCTAGACAAGATACCAACAGAGGTGCCTCAATTGAATCAAAATAGTGAGTTTATGGATGCTTTTAAGGATAATATTTATAATTCATATGATTCTTTTGTGTTTGAAGAAAGATGGAAATCATTGCTTATTGAGTATGGGGCGGAAAATAATAAATGGTTGAATGATAAATTCACTATTCGGGAGAAATGGGCCCCCGTCTATCATAGAAGTCATTTTTGGGGCGGTATGTCGAGTAGCCAACGAAGTGAAGGGATGAATTCATTCTTAAAGCTCCATACTCAAAAAAAGTACTCACTACATGAATTTGCTCTAATCTTTGAGAGAGTCTTAGGAAGACAAAGAGAAGAAGAACTTAAAGAAAATCATCGTACACTAGAGAAGAAACCGAGATTGAAGACTGAGTGGCCATTGGAGCAACAAATGGTGCAAGTCTATACATTGGTAATGTTCTACAATTTTCAAAAGGAAATTCATTCAAGCTTAATATATAATGTCAGTTTGTTACTAGATGCGAAGAATGAGCCGAATATATTATACTTGGTGAAGCGGTGTGGAAAATCAGAGAATGAGATAGTGGTTACTTATTCCAAAAGTAATCAAATGGCTAGTTGTTCATGCAAGTTGTTTGAATTTATGGGTATCCTTGCAAGCAAATTTTTGCATATCTCAAGTACTCGGATCATAATGAGCTACCAAAGCAATATATTTTAAGAAGATGGACCCGAGATGTAATAAGAAGAAGCTTGACAAGGGAAGGCACATGCGAGAATTTTGGTTCTCGCTTTTGTGAATTGAGTAATCTAGCCAAACAACAAGTTGATATTGGAATAGCTTCTAATGAAGGCTACGAATTCATGCATGAGCAAATGTTCAAAAATATAAGTGACTTTCATCTTATGCAACCCGGATGTAGTGGAGAAGCATATGATGGAAAGTTGAAATTGTCTCAAGTTGAAGTGGAGGAGCCGATACAATGCACAACGAAAGGAAGGCCTCGTGGGAAAAGAATGAAGCCTACAAGAGAGAAAAAAAGACGGAAACCCCGAAAGTGCAGTGCTTGCGGTATTCGTAACGAAGATCACGATTCAAGAAATTGCCCAACCAAAATTGATAGGTCAAATTTAAAACTTTCAGTTGAATTTGAAGTCATTCTCTTAAATATTGTGTTTTCAAACAAAATTGACTTGTTGCTCACTAACTCTTTACTTCCATTTGTGTAGAGGAAAAAATGTAAAAGAGGAAAGTTCCGATGACACAAATGATGATATAGAGTGAGGTATGTTATCATGCATTTATTCATTTACTTACACTATGCAGGATTTATTTGTTCAAACATCACTACATGAACACTATTAATGACTTTGCAGGTCATGGTTGAATTGAAGATTAAGATATTGAAGTTACTAGTGAATTGTGTGGACATAAATCAGAAATAGAGGGAAGTATTTCATACTTTGGCATCCATTTATGAATTTGGTTAGGAGCTTTTGTGTGTGTGGGTGACAGCGGGCGGTGATGACAATCACTTCATGAACATTGATACCATGCAAGTTTAGGTAGCTGACATGTTTTCTGCCCAATTACATTTTCTTTTCATTTTGACTGTGTTTTCTATTAAACCATAAGAGTTATACTACTCTGTGCTTTGGTTAAATGGTTATTGGATGAATGCTTTACTTTTTAGGATGAGTGAATTTTCATTAAAATTGTTACTTTTTAGGATGAGTGAATTTTGCAAAGAATGTGTCGGCATATGCAGAGAGAAACTGAAGAGAAGCTAGAGTTTAGGTTCGAGAGATGATTTAGGGTTTCGAGATCCAGAGTTGAGAGCGGGGAGAAAGAAGGTAGGAGCGGGGGAGATTTGGATCGAAATTGAAGAGGGAAATTACACTAAAACCCCTTTCAGCTTAAGTGAGACGGCGGATTAAAAGAGAGCCCTCAGATTTCGATCATGATCATTATTGAAATCAGAGGGATGAGGGAGAGTGCGCACAAACAGTGCGTAATGTAGAGTGCACAACTGAAGCGCGCCCCATATATACACACACACAGAGACAGTAGACTAAGAAGAAGAAGAAGGGACATTATTTCGGATTTTAACCTTGAAGGCATCTAACAAGCCTTCAAGGTTAAATTGATAGGATGGGTAGGCTAAGAACTGAATATGGATTTTAACCTTGAAGATAGTAGACTAAGAAGAAGAAGAACAACACATTTAACAAGCCTCTCAGTAAATTGAAGGCATGAGCTACTTAAATGTGCCAGTGCCAATTGATGACAAGCAATTACACACACAGATAGTTAATTTGGAATAATTTTTATAAGGGGGCATTGTTTATGATCTCTGTAAGTTAATATCAGTTGTGATTGGGAGCAAATCAATTTTTCTACTCATTTCTAATATGATGCAACGAAGAGTGCACAACGCAAGTGAAGAGCTCCATATATATATTGATCCCTATTAGCATGTATATGCTAACAGAAAGCAAGATTTTAGTTGTTGTTGCTTCTCCCTCTACTTCTTCCTTCAGATATTGATGCTTGATTATTTATGTATTTGAACTAGTTGGCGTGGCATTGGAATGCAGCCCTGGTTTTAAATTTGTGTCTGAGCCTACTTTGTTTTCATAAAAAAACTTTAGGTGTTTGAGCTATTATATTTTAATTCATGCAGCAATAATGAGTAACTGGATAGTTAATCATTTTTTTTGTTTATTTTATTCAGCAGCAGCTGAACAAGTAGAATAAGAAGAAGAAAAAGAAGCACCAGTCGTAGCAGAATGAGGCAACAACAGCAGTAGCAGAATCAAGTAGCAGCAGCAGCACATTCAGTGTAGATATGTTGAAGTTCAAAAGTTGAATAGCTACTCCCGGAGTGGTTCTAGCTTGAATAGATGGTCTCTTTCCAGCATAAATTTTCAGAATGTTTTGTGCAATGCCTGATGTTTTGTAATTCACAAAAAAATTGTTATGGAGTTTGTTTATGGAGTTTGTATATTGTATTGTATATTGTTTATGGGGGATGTACCCATCAACCTGTTCAACTTGTTTAAAGACCTCCAAGTTGTGAATGCAAAAGCAACTTCTTTAAATCTTCTGCACGATGACACTGATATGCTTGGCTATATTGAACAGTTTGGAGTGGTAGCTCAAGAGGGAAATGTACTGATATCTCCCATGGAATTACAATCATATAAATTAGAGCTGCAGCGAAAAATATGACGACATTAAAATGTGTAAGGTGGTAGAATGAAATTTGAATATCACAACAAATAGGATGGATGTTAACCGCAGAGCGTTATGTTGAGGATGATGAATTTGGACATAGGGCATTTGTTTGAGCACGGCTATGTTGTTATGTTTCAGGATGAATTTAGGAGCATTTCAAGAACACCCAATGTCAGACTAGGTAATATATGAACAGGTATGCCTTGTCGCCTGGAAGTTAACGACATACCACCAGTTTACCCTCAGTCATCGTCTATGATCAGAGTGGAGTAATTGTACATAATTTTAGATGGTATTTTGTCAAGACAATCATCTCTTTAAGGTTCGGTTTAAGTAATGTGATGTTTATGAGAATGTCTTTACAACAGGTGAGCAAGTTGCAGATCATTGTTGAAACAGCACTCCTTTTCCTCCCATGAAAGGCGATGCTTTTTCTTATTTTCAATTTGGTATTTTTGTACGACTTTTCTCAATCTCCGAAGGACGACAATACTACTTGTATCTGAATACTCTTTGAGCATGGTAAGCTTTTTCTTATCTGATATATCTATACCAAATTAAGTAGATATCTATGCCAAATACAACCTGACTTCAATTCAACCTTCTTTAATTGACAATGCACAAGAACAACAAACCCTATTAATCTATGCCAAATACATTTACACTCAATTGCAAAATCAAACAATTATAATAATAACACCAACCAACCATTGTATTATAAACAATATAGATGATAATATACTACACATATTTTTCAAACATTAATTGTTCAATTCAGTGCCTTGCTCCAAACATTCTCTTAACTAAACAAATGTCAAAACCAATAGAATTCACAGATTTCACAGATGGTAAGAATTCATTTATTTGAGAACATAATATTCCATCAATCCTGTAATGTACATGAATTCAAAAACAAACATATAGATTATTCAATTTCTAAAGAATCATAAATTTCTGCTGCTACTTCAATTTCTACTGCTTGGTACGAATTCAAAAACATACATATGGCTTGTACTGCTGCTGCAATTACTAAACAATCAGAAATTTCATAACCCCTTGTACTGCTGCTGCCTGGAATACGTGCTTCTCAACTTCTCAACTCCTTCTAGTTGCTGCTACTTCTCCTGCTAACCCAAACAAAATTAAAAAGCATAAGATTGAAGTATGATTAGTTAAACTAACCCAAACAAAATTAAAAAAGTTAAAAATATTAGTAGGCTCAGAACACACTATTCACACTAGGCTGCACTGCGGTGCCATGCCAACTAGTTCAAATGCATAAATAATCAAGCACCAATTGAAATGCATAAATACACCCTCATTCATCTAAAGGGAGAGATAAGCTAGGAGCGGGGAGAGATTTGAGGGCAACAGAGGGGGAAAATGACTCTAAAATCCCTTCATCTTAAGTGAAAGAGCAGATGAAAGTAGAGCCCTTCGATTTCGATTATGATCATGATCGAAATCGGAGGGCTAAGGGAGAGTGCGCACGAAGAGTGCGTAACGAAGAGTGCACAACTGAAGCCCTCCCATTCACACTAGGGATGCACTGCGGTGCCATGCCAACTAGTTCAAATGCATAAATAATCAAGCATCAGTTGAAGTTGCCCTCAATTACTCAACCATTAAAACCAACCTCAAATATCATTTTTCAGATAATAAGGTGTGTCATCACTGCCTACACCAACACCTACAAATATAGAAAGACCAAACCCCAAAATGCATAAATGGGAATCAAATACTTCTCTGACATATTGTAGCTGATCATATCAGTAGCAAACACATTATTCTTGAGTAGCAAACACAATATTCATGTACTCTCAAAAAAGGGTCACCGGCATTAAAGCTCCCTTCATCAATCTCCATACCTATTATCAAAGTAATAGGACAAGGTCAATGGAAAAAATACATACTAAAGTAATAAAGTTTTCTCCAATCCTTCTTTTAAAAAAATAGTCATATACATACTCTACACTTACACAAAAATGGCTCTAATTCAACATGCATGTATATCGTATGAATAATTCTAACACATCCACTCAAATTCATGATGGATCATATAGCTTTTAGCACAACAAGATGTTTCCAGTTCATACTAATACAGTAATAAGTAGGAACAAATCAATAGTAAAAAAAATCACACTGGACTCCTGTTAAGAACCCTCATAAACAGAATAACAGGAACAAAATTATACCTGAACAAAATTCACACTGAGATCATCGGAGTTAGGGTTTCGATTTGGAGCTTGGGTCGTCGTATTTTGGAGCTATAGTGTGGGATCGAGAGATTTAGGGTTTCGAGATCCAGAGTTGAGAGCGGGGATAGAGAAGGTGGGAGCGGGGGAGATTTAAGGTTTCGAGATCCAGAGTTGAGAGCGGGGAGAGAGAAGGTGGGAGCGGGGGAGATTTAGGGTTTCGAGATCCAGAGTTGAGAGCGGGGAGAGAGAAGGTGGGAGCGGCAGAGATTTGGGTTTCGATTTGGAGCTTGGGTGGTCGGATTTTGGAGCTTCAGTTTGGGTTCGAGAGATGATTTAGGGTTTCGATATTCAGAGTTGAGAGTGGGGAGAGAGAAGGTGTGATCGGGGGAGATTTGGATCAAAACTGAAGAAGAGGTAGAGTTTGGGTTCGAGAGATGATTTAGGGTTTTGATTTCCAAAGTTGAGAGCGGGGAGAGAGAAGGTAGGAGCGGGGGAGATGAAAATCGAAACTGAAGAGGGAAATGTTTTAGGGTTTAGAGATCCAGAGTGGAGAGCGGGGAGAGAGAAGGTAGGAGCGGGGGAGATTTGGATCGAAAGTGAAGAAGGAAATGACGCTAAAACCCCTTTCACCTTAACTGAGACAGCGGATGAAAGGAGAGCCGTCCGATTTCGATCATGATCATTATCGAAATCGGAGGGCTGTGCGAATGGAGAGTGCGCAAATGAAAGTGCGTAACTGAATACCCCCCCCTATGTATATATATATATATATATATATATATATATATATATATATATATATATATATATATATATATAATAAAACACAAAGAAAGCTATCAAGTGGTTCTCCTTCAATCCCCTAAAAAATCAAAGGTCCAGATCTAACCTCACAAAACATATTTTCCCCCCAAAAGTTTCCCTCCAAAACTCAAATTCAAATCCCCCACCCAAAACAACTCCTATTTTTATTTAATTATCTCTCTCTCTCTCTCTCTCCCTCCCTCTTCTATTCAAAAAATTAAGAAAATAAAATTTTAATTTTTTTTTAAAAATAAAAAATTTAAAAACTAAAAAAATTACAAATTTAAAAACTTTTTAAAAAGTTCAAAAAATTCAAAAAAATCTTATAATATGTTTTTTGCTGAACCCCCAAAAGTTTCTCATATAATATGTTTGCTACTTCAATTAATTTGCTCGACCTCCAAAATTTTTTATATGATCAAATAAGGTGCACCATTCCGAAGACGTGCCGTAGGCACGTGTCAACGGGCAAACCTAGTATATATATATATATATATATATATATATATATATATATATATATATATATATTAAATGCCCTATTGTTCCTTCTTGATTATTTTCTTTTTGATTAAATTTGTTGATGAAAAATTTCCGTTCTTCTTGATTGAGTTTTTTTTGGTTGAACCTATTATCTTTTATTTGATTGTGGTATTTTTATTTGAACCATATTGATTTTGATCTCTCTTAATTGAAAACAAAAACCCAATTTTATTTGTTCTTAACCCAAATCCGCTATTATTGGATCCTAATTCACCAACCCAGTACCCTAATTGTACCCTATAAATACAACCCTAATGCAAACCCTAAATATTGCACAATTTTGAAGCTCTAGCCGCTTATTCTCTCTCCTCTCTCCTCCCGTTCTTTCTCTCTTGCTGTTTTCTGCCAAAATCCCCCAACACATCCCGTCGTCTTCTCCGGCGTTCCCCAGCCACCTCCGGCGACTCCCAACCCCTTCACCGCCGTCCAGTCGCGACCCCCACCACCGGCGACCCTCTTCACGTCGCTAGGTCCCCCCCAACTTCTCCTCCTCTCCCACTCTCGTCGATAGTAGAACCCAAAACCCCCTGTCCTCCATTTTGTTGTCCAGCACCTCAGGCACCGTCCTACCTCCGTCGCACCATCGCGCCGTTCGCCATCGACGTCGGTGACGCCATCCTCCACCCTTGCTCTTGCTGTAACACCTCAAATTCCAAAATAGACTGAATTCGAAGTTCCACACGATCTTTACACTTCTCTTCGTATAATTTTACAAGGAAATAAATTTTTTGTTACATCAGAGTTTACATTTACATTACATATTTACAGCGGAAGCAATTTACAACAATTTACATAAATTGAAATGTACAACACTTGAATCATTCTTTAATCAGTATGCATTCTTTAGTCTTGTTAACCCTTTATCCTGCATACAAACTGTGGGCGCGTCAGTTGCTTACAACCGACGAAATATTTTACACAGCTATCCTCTCTATGCTGAAAACAGTATAACGATTCTCAAATACTTAAACAAACCACAAACTTGATCACAAACAGAACTACAAGTGACTATCCTATAGATGTCGTGTTGTGCGGTGCACTTAGTCCTTAATGCAGTTATGTATACTACATGACACTAATGCGCACTTGTTCAGATTCTATTCATCCCATACTACATAGGTCTGAGGGCAAGCCCCTAACCGTTCTTCATCTTGTAGGGTTCAATCCCTCGCTATGACTTAAACTACTACTTTAACTACGATAAGTATCCTAGATGTTCTCTGAGTTACGAGGTCATGTCTAGACAGCCTGGAAAGGAATCACATGTCATGTCACGACGGATCGTGAATGTAGCGCCCCGATTTCCAACACTAGGAAACCGTGACACGAGCCAAGACCTTTTCTTCAATTAGTCACAATACACAGAAAAACATGAGAATTTAAAACTTTTTATTCAATACACAAAGTGTTACAAGTCTGAATATTGTACAACTGTAATACCTTACGATAGAGTTACAATATTACCTTTACATTTCCAAGTATTACAACCTTCAACATCTTACATCAGAGTACTTCTCAACTAATGCATAATCAATACATATACTGCAGCGGAACTAAACATAACACTGACTCCTTGCTTTCCTTGCCTTGAGTCCTCCTAAATCTCGCCTTTGTACTTCGGCGATCCAGTACCTATGGAAGTGGGGACGTCAGTATTCACTGACGCTTAAAGGCTGATCATATAGCAGCGAATCTCCCAAACAATATACAAAATATAGCAATGGTGTTGGTGTAGTTTAAGTGTTCGTGAGTGCTATGACTAGACTCTAATGCGGTATTTAAATAGAACTAGGACGCTTCCTATTCTAATGTCAGCAAGTTTCCGAAAGCAACATGCAGCCCATACTACATGCGATCCCAACTCAAGCCGTTTTTCCATATATAGGGATTGAACCCGCGTTATGAACTCTAATTGTACACAACCTGTTCCTGACAATACTCCATGACTCTGTGAGTTTGCAGAAGGGGTCAAGTCCCCCCCATGCAGTCTGCTTATGGTGTCTCCGTTTTCCACTACTACCCGGCATGCCGGACCTCACTCGATCCCAGTATATCGGGCTTAGTTCCAAAATCAAACCATAGGGTTTCGCAAGCGCAGGGTAGCACGAAGCCTACCCTGTGGCACCCTCTGGGGTATCGCAAGCGCAGGACTGCCCAAATGCATCCTGTGGCACCCCAGCCACGGTATTTCAGGAATTAACAGAGCGAGATACGCAATCCGTGTCCTCAACCTGTGAGACGGCACCGTACGTATCCCTTTGACGGGAAGGTACAACCCAATACACCACCTATGATCTGCCTCAAGGGACGAGTTAGTGTAAGGGGGCCCCCTACCACCGACTCCTCTCTCCCGGCAAAAGGGTAAAAATGATACTTGTAAGTCACTATCCTAATGATGTCCCTGACTCGAACAATCCTAGGGATGACAATATTATAAACACAACATGCTAGGCCTTTAAAGTAGACTTCGCAAGACAACTCCACTAGGCTGCTCAACCTAGACTTACCAGAATCCCTCAGGATCCGGTTCGTGGCTCATCGATCCAAGACTTGGCCGTGCGAATATACATGCATGCCGTTACCCTAGACTTGGATTTCGTCTATGCTCCGGTCCTCGATCAACCTACCCTGGTTAAGATTCGATGGTACACAAGGAGTGACTCCTCCACAGTTCCTTAGGGTGAGAAAACATATGTCTTGATGGTCGATAGCCCTTAGGGTGGTAATATCACCCCAGACAAGCACAACGAACTGTGTACTAGCTAACAAGCTATACACGAGTAACAACTCCATACGAGCCAATAAGCTACGTATGAAACAATAACTACCTACGAGCCAGGCGGGCCTCGTAGGAGACAACAACGTACATACCAGCCAAATAAGCCGTGTATGAGACCAACAGCTACGCACGGGCCGGTCGAGCCGCGTATGAGCCAACAACCTATATACGAGCCAAGTAAGCTACGTATGAGACCCCCAGCTACGTACGTGCCAGTCGAGCCACGTACGAGCACAACCATGTGCAATCCACCATACAGGTAATCAATCTTAAAAGCAACCAAACGTGCTTACTAACAAACTTGGTCATCTATTATTAGAAGCAACAGAGGGATCTACTAATAGTCTATGATCGGTATTCTACTAAGGAAGAACCGAAGGCGGCATAACAACCTTTATCAACTAACTATTACTAGTGGTCTTCCCGATCTTATTACTTCGACCTATAGTGCCTTAAGCATGACATACACTCGTAAGCATCGTCCTACGATAATCCAATTACAAAACAGAACTACTCACCATCACACTCCTAAGCATGAATGTGATTTCGCTTGTGCTTACATTGAGCTTAAGCATAAAAATCACTATGACCTAGACATAGAGTCCACTATAGTCAAGCGAGCGTGAAAGCTTACTACTTATCTTGACTAATCACCCTAACCCAAGCATGGATAGATAACTAATATAATATACAACATTCCAAGGCATGGTAGGTATTCTAACATTACTCCTACAACGTTCTAAACATGCATTTGAACCTTAGCATGGTATGGAACATAACATAAAATCTCTACAACTAACCATGGGTAGTTTCTTTACTCTAAGCATGAATGTCATAGTATGGATACCATTAACTTAACATGATCAATAATTAGCATGACACCTACTTACTTAGCCTAAATAATGATTAAGCATGACCATCTACTAACATAGCATGAACAAATACTTATCTAAGCATGGGTATCATGAGTATTCATTTAATCTAGCATGGCATACAACTTAATTACCATTAAGCTAGCATGGCATACAACTTACTTGTAATTAAGCTAGCAAGGCATAGATCTTACTTACAATTAAAACTAGCATGGTATATCACATACCTACAATTAAACTAGCATGGTATATCACTTACCTACAATTAAACTAGCATGGTATATCACCCACCTACAATTAAACTAGCATGGTATATCACATACCTACAATTAAACTAGCATGGTATATCACCCACCTACAATTAAACTAGCATGATATATCACATACCTACAATTAAACTAGCATGGTATATCACATACCTACAATTAAACTAGCATGGTATATCACTTACCTACAATTAAACTAGCATGGTATATCACCCACCTACAATTAAACTAGCATGGTATATCACCTACCTACAATTAAACTAGCATGGTATATCACCTACCTACAATTAAACTAGCATGGTATATCACTTACCTACAATTAAACTAGCATGGTATATCACCCACCTACAATTAAACTAGCATGGTATATCACATACCTACAATTAAACTAGCCTGGTATATCACTTACCTACAATTAAACTAACATGGTAAGTAATTTTATCATGGATCCTACAACATCCTAAGCATAATAAAATTAATCCAAACATGGTAGGAAATCCTTAGATTGAATCCTACAACATTCCAAGCATAAATAGACTAATCTAAACATGGTAGGAATTTTAGAATTAATCCTACAACTAATTAAGCATGAAAACATGGTAGGATATTTTTAGAAGGCATCCTACAACTAACTAAGCATGAAAACATGGTAGGATATTTTTTAGAAGTAATCCTACAACATTCTAAACATAAAGCATGATAGGATATTTTTAGAAATAATCCTACAACTAATTAAGCATGAAAACATAGTAGGATATTTTTAGAAGGCATCCTACAACTAACTAAGCATGAAAACATGGTAGGATATTTTTTTAGAAGTAATCCTACAACATTCTAAACATAAAGCATGATAGGATATTTTTAGAAATAATCCTACAACTAATTAAGCATGAAAACATGGTAGGATATTTTTAGAAGGCATCCTACAACTAACTAAGCATGAAAACATGGTAGGATATTTTTTTTTTAGAAGTAATCCTACAACATTCTAAACATAAAGCATGATATGATATTTTTAGAAATAATCCTACAACTAATTAAGCATGAAAACATGGTAGGATATTTTTAGAAGGCATCCTACAACTAACTAAGCATGAAAACATGGTAGGATATTTTTTTAGAAGTAATCCTACAACATTCTAAACATAAAGCATGATAGGATATTTTTAGAAATAATCCTACAACATTCTAAACATAAAGGATGATAGGATATTTTTAGAAATAATCCTACAACATTCTAAACATGAAATGGTATTCCTAAACATGATAGAAAATTTTAGAAAGCATCCTACAACATTCTAGCATGAAAACATAATAGGTACTTTTAGAAGAAGTCCTACAACATTCTAAGTATAAAACATGATAGGATATTTCTAGAAATAATCCTACAACTAATTAAGCATGAAAACATGGTAGGATATTTTTAGAAGGCATCCTACAACTAACTAAGCATGAAAACATGGTAGGATATTTTTTTTGAAGTAATCCTACAACATTCTAAACATAAAGCATGATAGGATATTTTTAGAAATAATCCTACAACATTCTAAACATAAAGCATGATAGGATATTTTTAGAAATAATCCTACAACATTTCAAGTATAAAAGCATGATAGGATATTTTTAGAGAACATCCTACAACTATCTAAGCATAAAAACATGAAGGGATATTTTTAGAAAATATCCTACACATTCTACTACTACTACTACTACTCCTATTTTAATCAAAACATACACACAACTATCTACTACTACTACTACTTCATTCTCATCAAGAACACAACATACAACTTACTACTACTACTACTTTATGGACATAAAACATCTATAATTACTTACTACTACTTCTTCATTTCAACAACATACCATCACTACTTTATTTAATCAACCCTACTACTACTACCTTATTTAATCAACATACTACTTTATTTTAACATGCTACTACTTAGTTGCTTACTAGTCTTTATTATTACTAGTGATAAAAGAAAAGATCATTTTTATTTTATTTTACTCTACAACTAGTAAATATGAAAGAAAAAGATCCTTTTTATTATTTCTACAACTAGTGATTAATAAAGGAAAGATCTTTTATTATTTCTACAACTAGTGATTAAGAAAAGAAAAGATCTTTTTAATCTACAACTAGTGATTAATAAAAAGGGAAGATCTTTTTATTTTCTACAACTAGTGATTAATAAAAAGAAAAGATCTTTTTATTATTTCTACAACTAGTGTTTAATAAAAAGAAAAGATCTTTTTATTCAATAAAGAAAATTACAACAAAACATATGCTTATTATTATTAGTCCAAGTTCCATAAAAGTCCTACAACAAACAATGGTTGTAAAAATGCTCATATGCTTATGTATGCCAAGTCCTACAAGTCCTACAACCCCCAATCGGTTGTATGTTCAAGTCATATGCAATGTCTTTTTAGTCCAACAATCATACATAAACAACAACTACAATAATAAAGGTGTGATCTTTATGTGTTTAGTAGTTACTACTACTACTTTCTTTCTTTTACTTAACATCCAACACACCCATTCACAAGAACAAACCCAAAAAAAACAAAACAAAACAAGAAGGTAGAAGAAGAAGCCAAACAACAAAACAAACAAACAAACAAACAAACAAACAAACAAACAACCAAACAACCAAAGAATCAAATGGAGAACCCCCACCTTATTTTCTATTGGAAGGACTTGCTTGCTAACCTTCTCCTTCCCCTAGCTTTTAGAATCTTCTAGGAAACCCTACAATAAAAACTCTCTTTTGTTAGTATGAGACTATCTCTCTTTCTTTTCCTTTCCTTTCTTTCTTTCTTTTGTTTTTCTAAAATGAGAGAAGGAGGAGAATGAGGGGGTATTTATAGGAGGAAATAAGAGGTGGTAAGTGCAAATGTGCACTCACATTTGCACAAAAACCCCAAGGATGGGGGTGGCCGGCCATGCCCTAGGAGGGGAGGGGTATGGTGTAGGGTGGTGAGGTGGAGGGATAAGGTTTCTAGAAGGGCTTTAGTTCTTCTCATGCATACAAATCCTCTTTTAAACATCCTAATCAATCCTAATTATCTTATTAAGTTGTCATGACAAGAGTAAGTACATTGTTCTTTGAGTACATACTACATACTAGGTATAATGCACTAAGTACCATACAATTGTATGTATGTGTACATGTATGTGTATAAAAATATTCCTTATAAAATCCTTATAAAATTCCCATAATATAGTTTAATTTAGAAAATAATAGTAAAATAAATTTTATTATTAATTCGGAGGATCGCGCTATCAATTTGATGCGCTTCGGATGCACACCGCCCGATAGATGCGCGTAGACACTGTTTGTGGGCAAACCGGCGAAAAATCACCAAAATAATTTGATTTTGGAATTAAAATAAAATAATAATAAAATAGTAATTTATACGAGTTAATATCTGTCCGGGATATTACAGTGAAGAACCTATGGACAATTCAGCCTCCGTCATGGGACATGACACCACTCGCAGTCACCAAACATCCCACGAGTGTCGCCTGCGGTACGGACTCTTGGAGACATATCCACGTTATGTCACGACACATCGTGAAGACAACCTGTGAATATTCTCACACCGTAGCTCCAAGACCCTTATACTCGTGTTTTTCTCTTATTTTCATCACATCTTCACTATGTATCTAGTCCTTAGTTATTTGAATCATGAACAAAAATCAATTCTCTAGAGTTAGCCTTTCCACTATACCGGTCTTAATCATTTATACAATATGACCCAAATCTTGGTCTTTTCATTTCAAATTTTATTTCAACATATTTCTTTTCAATGCCGGTATGAGGATTAACTACACTCTAGTTCTCAATTTCAATTCATAATCACAAAATTGAGTTTTTATACTCTTAAGTTCTTTTTCACAATTAACAATGATTTCCATTCCTTTCTATGAATCAAATCTCACATATCAAGTTCAAGTTCAATTCTTGTATTTCATGCTCAAAATTTCTTTTCAATAAACACATTAGATTCTCGTACTATAGTTTCTTTCCTTTACTTAATTCAATATTCATAAAGTCGTATTTTTTACTCATATACAATAATCAATTTAGTAAGTAAAAGCTCATGAATAACACACTTAAAATTTTCATTCAAAACCTTCTTTTATAACTTAGCACGATGAAAATAACCATTTTTCATATTTATACAAATATCAACATCATGCAAATCTACTTAATTCTTTGCTTCTAAATCATCCTTATTTTAGTCAAATCCTGCCCCAAATATTTTCATTAAGCCCCCATAATTTTAGAATAATTATAGTATTTTTTCCAAATTTTTATAAGCCACAAATCAATTTTAAAACAAAAAAAATCAAAATTTTAATTCCTGTCAAAGCCAGGAATCGAACTCACGACCACAGGGTAACCAACCGCCACCGAAAGCCAGAAAAACCTAGGCGCCACATCGATACAAATTGAGGGTTAATTTAAGATGAAGTGTGTGTCTCAGTTTTCGGATTTTTTGAAAAGGGGAAAACAAAAGGCTCACGCCAAGTTTCGAACCCAAGACCACCAAGCCCAAACCCACGACTACAGTAACCGAACCTAAATGCAACGGCTAACCAATATGACCAAGTGACTAATCTGATATGTTTTTAGACTACAGGGTTTATAATCTAGGTCTCTGTTCTTTTCGAATTTTTTTTTATACCAAAAACGAATATTTTTGAGTTCTCTTCTCCTCTAAATTTATTCAAAAGCTCCAGATTTTATTTTTCATCTCAGTACAGCATTTCAGTAGATTAAAATTTGATTTTTAATACAAAAAAACATAATTTGCTCTCTACTTCATTTTGTTCTTCAATTTTTGAATTTAGAGAAAAATAAGCATATTCTCCTTATAAATTACACTTAAAATTTTCCTAGGTCACATATAATACTTTTATTAACATTGTACAATTATAAATTTCCCTTTCATGCCAATTGACAACTCAATAATCAAAATCACATATTTCCATAGTTCTTTCTTCAATTATTCAACATACAAGCATGTCATCTTAATTTAGCACATAACAATCAAATAGAGTATGGTAGCATGGTAAACATCTACATTAACAAATCATAATTTTTGCAATCAATTTAACATCCTTTTAACATACATTCAAAGTAATAACAATTTGTCCTATTTTCGTAATGCATGGCTAAAATAGTTAGAGTTTCTTCTTAATTTATCAACCACATCCTAGCATGATGTCTAGTTAGAAGTTTAAGAGAACCATCGACCTTAAATGGAGAGAAAAAATCAATTAAACTCCTAGAGATCTCCTACAACGAACGAGTGAAGCCTTGTCCTCCTAGATCAAGCCACAAAAGTCACCTCCTCCTTGTTGCAACCTAGAACCCGAGCCTCACTCCTTGGAAAAACCGGCCACCTCTCCTTGGATGAAGGACACACTAGCACTCAATCTTTTCAACTCACAAAACTCTTCAATCTTTTGTCTTACTAACTTGTATTTTTTTGTCTCTTTCTTTTTCAACTTTAAGTATAAGGAGAACTAGTGTTGGGGGGGGGGAGGGGTATTTATACAAATTTTTAGGGTGAATGGAGGGCTAGGATTAGATCAAATGGTTAGAGATTAAGGGTCTAGATGCACTAGGGAGTTATAGAAACTACCCATGATGAACAACCACCTCTCCACCACTTCCATCTCTCCCACTCTCTCCTATTATATCCGGCCATGGGTGAAAGGTGTGCAATGCACGCTCCATTGCATTCACGTGCCACCTAGTGTCCCCCATTTACAAAATTGTTCATGTGAAAAAAATTAATTGTCCATGAAAAGAGTCTACACTACAAGTTAGACCATTTTAAAAGAGAATTAAGTTAAATGGGCTCACCAATTGGGCCAATTTAACCATGGACTTAAATAATTAAATTAATTAATTAATAGAGTGGGCTTAAAAGAGACAATTAGGCTTACATTTTAATTAGGATTTTAAAGAAAATAATTTTTGGAAAATAAAGAGGACAAATACTATATAAGAAATATTTTATAAAAGAAATTATATAAATGAAATTATACGTGCAAAACACGTAAAATCACAAAATCTTCATAAATCAAATCTAGGGTGTTACACTTGCCGCTGTCTCTTTTGCCATTGCTGGTGTATCTTTATTTGTGTGTGCTGTTATTTCTCTTGGGATTTTATTGCACGTATATTGCACATGTGATTGTGTGTTCGTGGGTTCGTTGCTTCAGGATCCTTATCCTGTTATTCTTGGTATTCGTTTTCACCGTCTAACAGGAAATTCACCATCCTCTTGAATTGTTAATTGTATCAAATTCAAGTTTTGTTGAAATTCTTGCAAGTAGATCCTATTCATTATCATATCGCTGTATTGATTATCTTCATTGGGTCTATTGAGGGTTTACACGAGCTAACCCCAATATTCTTGATATCGTGCCACTTTTGACTCTAAAGATTGGATCTTTCATGCATTCATGTAGAATTAATAATAGGGTTAACCGTATAATCATGACACAATTAATTATTGTAGAACTAACTACTAGGTTATATGTTTGGTTTATTGTTTGTTGTTTGATTGATGATAAATTAGTGTATGTACGTGTTCTAATTTTATTGATCATGTTATTGCATCCCTCATGTTGATTGCACAATTTACTGACTAAATAATCGATGCCCATCATGTTAATTAATTTATTTTCAAGAAAAATACCTTAAAACTTGTATATTGCTTGCTGGCCTGCATGTTGACTGCTATTTTTGAACCAGTAAACGATCTTAAAATGAATTACTTTCTGAATATGAACTGTAGCCTTATCTTTCTAGTTTCCAGAACATCTTGAATTTTTGAATTCCGAGTTGTGTAGCAAAAGTTATACCCATTTTACTATAGCTGTGTTTTTATTTCCAGAATTATACTTTTCAGTTTTTAATAGATCAATTATTCCTATATCGTACTATTGCATGAATCCATGTATGTATGTTGCATTGCATGATTCTAGTGTCTTATTGTCACCATTCTAAGTGTCCTATCGAAGTTATCGTCCTATTGTTCTCATATTGATACTATTGTTCATCTTATGTCACATATTTGCAGATTGTATTGTTGTATTGATAAAATAATTAACAAGCCAGGGTTTAAGGGTTAACTTATAGTAGTGGACAATATATGGACTGTACTCAGAGGAGGGACCCGTGTTTCCCTAAATATTGTTCCGGCTATTATTTTATCGTGTGATTATGGTTACGACGGTAACCCAATCTATCGTATATTGTATCGTTGCCGATGACCGTATTGTTATGGCTATTGTTTTATCGTGTGATTGTGGTTACGACGATAACCCAATCTATCGTGTATTGTAACATTGCCGATGACCGTACCGTACACCGAAAGATGAATATTGATTATCATTGCCGAGTACATGATCTATAAAATCTTCCACTTAAGTCTAAACAAAATTGATTGTATGCATCAAACCTATAGTATGGGATGCAGTAGTACGTGCATTAGTTAGGATTAAAATGATTAATAGACTTAAGGATCACACCACATCAACATTGCATTTTGTTCATCATTGTTCCTATTGATATCGATTATTGTCTAAGTATTATTGATACTAAACCGTTGCATCGATTATCATGTTATTGATTATTGCTATCGTGCCATGTTATTGATTCCTATTGATCCATTAAATTCATTGTTATACCGTTATTCTATTGTTTCCTGCTTTCCCTACTTGTTGTCAATGACTTATTCTAAAGACAATTTTTCTCTTCTTTTTAGAAGAAGTGTTTACAGGTGTTGATGGAGAATTGCCTGATAGATTGGGAGAACAATATTGGTGAAGGAATTGACAGCATCGCCGCTTAATAAATTATTATTTTGCCATGAAGACTTAATTATTATACTATTGTTATTTCATTGTATTGTGAGCTTTTGACCCAAATATTGCTATTATTTGTTTTCAGATGTTGGATTATTATTATATTGGGATATTTTATATTGTTTCATTCCAAGTATTATTATTCATGAGATTGTTATTATTGCTTGCGCAGTTGTTCTGTGTTGATTATATTGTTGAGTTAATCGAATAAACAGCTTATGGGTGACGTTAGTCATTCGTTGGGCCATTGTCATGCGCTCGTATTCCGTATTTTTGGAAAGCGGGACATGACATTAATACTACTTGGCATATTTTTCTTAACTTGCCAGTTATCTTCTTAATTAGTCTATGAACATGTAGGTCATCATTTGGCAGATATAAGTATATAACATGTGCCCGAGAGAGTTTGCGCACTATCTGTAATAGCTACATATCAATACATTTTAATGCTTTCTGTTATCTAGTCATATGTAGGTGCTAGTATGGTACAATTTGCTTTCTTTATTTAAGTTACAATTTGGACATCTGATTTTCGGTCTCTCACACTATAAATAAATTCCTTGCAACATTGTTATTTAAATTAAAATAAGTTTTGTTCATCATGGCAGCTCCTGCCTTAAGGCGCCCGATAACACCGACTAATAGCAGTCATGCTGTTGATTATGACCCAGCAGAATTGGAGCATGCTCCGAAGAGAACATTTTATGGTATCTGACGAGGTAATAAACATTTCAACTTAGTTATTACAATTGCATGTTACATACATGTTACTGCCTTTAAGTGCTGCTGCTGCTGCTGCTGTTTTGGATGTGGAGTTTGGTGCTGGAATTGGTGTGGGGTCGATCCTGTGTTTGGTCTTTGGTATTTTGTTTGGTGTTGGGATTGGTTGGTGTATGATGTGTTTGCTAGATCCAACCCGTAGATCCGATTGCATCCTACCAACCTCTTGATCAACATCAAAATACGGTCCACTGTAAACTTTAAGATTCATGCTGGTTATTTAATTTAATTTATGTTTTAATTATTTTATTAAGCAGTTTTACAGAAAAACCCTCAACTTCCTCTGAAATTATGTGAGCAGTAATTACTCAGAATAAACCCTATATACCTTTTGGAATTTATTGTTTACTCCTTTGAGATGGAAAAATAAGATCGTTCGTACGAGTTCCTAAATTAGAGAGATTTAGCAGTTCTGATTTTAAAAGTTGGAAGAGGAAAGCACACTTTGAGTTGTGCATGCAATTGTTGGAGTTAGAGGGGCAATGTGGATGTTGCTTGGATGAATCCAAATATGAAGATAAGTCATCTCTCATATCTATGTTTTAGTCGTTGCTTAATTGTTTGTTTGAATATATTGATGTGTGCTAAAGTTCAATAAATTATTTTGAGACATAGATTTATTGTGATATTGACTATCTTCTATGATGATTGTAGGAACCTTGAACAGTTGTTTGAAAAAAATATTGTTGGAGTGTAACCCTCATTCCCGTAAATACATAAATTCTGAATATTTGCTGTATTTTGATTTTTATAAAAAAAATTGTGATAAATTCGTTTTGGATATTTTATTAAAGTATTTTCTAAAAAAAATTTATTTATTTCGAATAATGGTGTATTTTTAATCCTACTTCTATTTCTGATTGATCGGTCATTTATATTTGAGCCTAAAATAAATATATTATTATTATTGGATTATTTTAATGAGTTCATCAAACCCGGATACTATTTTTTAATATAATTTTATTATGATTATTAATTGTTACTTCTGATTATTTAATTTATTTTTCATTTGCCGAATTAGTTCATTTTCGTATTTGATCTGATTTTTCTTGGCAAATTACACATTATTTTCAAGCCCATTTTATATTCTATTCGTTTGTATTATTTAAATGGATTAAAATTTTCGTTCATGAACTATTTTCTCTATTTGTTGGGCTATCTATCTTGTGGAGTTCATTTTATTGAATTGTGGGTATTTTTTTGAACCCTATTGATTTTGATCTATCTCTTAATTGAACCCTAAACCCCAATTTCATTTGTTCTTGACTCAAAATCGCTATTATTGGATCCTAAATCCATTATACCCAACAATTTATTGTACCCTATAAATACAAACATAATGCAAACCCTAAAAATTGCACTTTTTGAAGCCCTAGCCGCTTATTCTCTCTCCTCTCTCCTCTCCCTCTTCCGCTGTGTTTTCCCGCCAAAATCCCCCCAACCCAATTCCCGTTCATCTTCTCCGACCACATCCCCCTACTCCGGCGACCCCCTTCAATGACTTCCCCATTCGTCGCCACCCTCACGAGCGTCACCCCGCCCTCTACCACCATCGCCACCACCGAAAAGTCAAACCCCGTTCTCCCTCTTCCTTCTCCTCGACATTAACAACACCAACCCTCAATTCCTCCTCGACCTCTTCGCACCGCCGGTCCTGTAGCACTACCTCCGATCGCCTCTGACGTTAGTGCCGCCACCTGCGATGCCGACGACCCCGCGTCGTTGCCCCTTTCCACTGTCGCTGCCGTGCTCTCTTTCGCTTTTGCTGTTGCTAAGTTGTTGTCTCTTGGATTGCTTTTGCTCTTTTGCACGTATATTGCACATGTTATTATTTACTAGTCCGTGGGTTCGTTGCTTCGAGATCCTTATCCCGTTATTCATGGTATTCGTTTTCGACGTCTAACAGGCAAGTCACCGTCCACTTGAATTTTTAATTGTATCAAATTCAAGTAGATCTCTTTGTTATCGTATTATCCATTGTTCATCTTTTCGTTGGGTCTATTGAGGGTTTACACGAGCTAACCCCAATATTCTTGACATTGTGCCACTTTTGATTCTAAAGTTTGGATCTTTCATGAGTGCAAATGGAATTGATAATGGAGTTGTTCATATAATTGTCACACAAATAAATTATTGTGGAGACAATTGTTAGGTTGTATGTTGTTTGATCGATTGATGATGAATTGATGTATGAGCGTATTCTAATTTTATTTATCATGTTTTGAAACCCATCATGCTGATTATATAATTTATTGACTAAAGAATCGATACCCATCATGTTTAATTAATTTATTTTCATGGTAAAATAGCCTAAAACCTGTATCTTGCTCGCTGTCCAGAATTTTGTATTTCAGATTTTAATAGTTTAATTATTCCTATATCGTACTATTGTGAATTAAAGTGTATATATTGCATTGCATGATCCTAGTGTCTCATTGTCATTATTCTAATTGTCCTATCAAGTTATCGTCCTATTGTTCGCCCATTGTTACTATTGTTCATCTCATGTCTCATATTTTCATATTGTATCGTTGCATTAATAAAATAATTAACAAGCCGGGATTTAAGAGAATGACTTGAGTAGTGAATAATATAGTGACTGTGTCGGCCAGTGTTTATCGATTGATTGTGGAGCACTAACTACGGCACTCCAATCTCTCGTGTATTGCATCAATGAATCGTATCAATATATCAATGTACCAATGTACCAATGTATCAATGTACCAATATATCAATGAATCAGTGAACCATCGTAATATATCGAGCAACAATATTGTATCGTATCAGTAATTATCGTATCGACACATGATCTATATAATTTACCACTCGGTCTAAACGAAATTGATTGTATGCATCAAACCTGTAGTATGGGATGCAGTAGTATGTGCATTAGTTAGGATTAAAATGAATAATAGACTTAAGGGTTTGCATCACATCGACATTGCATTTTGTTCATCATTGTTCCTATTGATACCGATTATTGTCTAAGTGTTATTGATACCGAACCGTTGCATCGATTATCATGTTATTGATTGTATCTATCATGCCATGTTATTGATTCCTATTGATCCATTGACTTTATTGTTATACTGTTATTCCATTGTTTCCTACTTTCTCTACTTGCTGTCCATGACTTGCTCTAAGGACAATTTTTCTTCTCTTTTTAGATGAAGTGTTTACAGGTGATGAAGGAGAATTGCCTGCTGGGATTGAAGAACAGACATTCTGAAGATTTAATGCTATTTAATTGCTCATCATTTTATTGAACTATTGTATTGAGACTTATTACTATTGTGTTTGAGATTTATTATTGTATTGGGCTTATGTCCCGGATTTTTATTATTGTTTCCAGATATTGGATTATTATTATATTTGGATATTTCATATTGTTTATTCCAAGTATTATTGTTCATGAGATTATTATTATTGCCTGCGCAATTATTCTGTATTGATTATATTGTTGAGTTGATCGGTTAAACAGCTTATGGGTGACGTTAGTCATTCGTTGGGCCAATATTATGTGCTCATATTCCGTATTTTTGGGAAGCGGGGCATGACATAGAGTCTGTGGAATCCTCTTGACTCTAGCAGAGAAACTGAATGTTAAATAAGTCTGCACATGGCAGGCTTCTTCATTGAATTTGGAAAACACTTATAACGTGAAGTGTTGATATGATCTACTCTATTCCTTATTAGTATTCTCATGTGTTGAATGGGCTAGCCCAACTTCGATTAAATGATATATGTTATTTTGTCGGAGTAATCACATGTTTGAAAATTTTAATCATAATTAATTTCATGTTATAACTAGCATGTCTAGGATTCTTAAGTGTGCCTTATCATACTGTGTGTATAAGTATAGTGGCTAACCCTCCATTTGCAGTTTGTGTGAAATCGTATATCTGCTTCTCCAATAAAGATTGATGTATAAGTTCTATGACAAATATTTGTAACTTAGGTGGGAGCATCCAGTAATGGAGGATGTGACTCTATTAGTTATATTTTGTTCTTCCTCGTTCATTGTACTGTGTATGAAAAGTTGAATTATAACATATTGGTCATTATCTCATTTAGCGTTTCGAAGATGATGAAGAACGAATAAAGGAAAGAACTCTTTGCTCAAAGTGTTTAAGCTCTTGGACATTGTTAGAACCACGAGAGAAAGCAAATGTTTTGTGAAATGTGACAGAGTAATTTTGTATAAACTCCTATTATTATTATTATTTTATAATGTGCCTATATAGTCAATGATATGGGTAAGTTAAGTTAAATAAACGAAGTAATTGATAATGGTAGTTCCAATTTGCATAGTCCTTAAACACGACATAATAGGCTAGGACATGTGAACTATATATTAAATTGTTTGCTCTTGTTAAAACTCATAACTTTAGTAAATGACACTTCATTAAATATAACAAATGTGAAATTTGTGCTTAGATTATGATCACTAGAAAACTATTTAGTATGGTCTCTAGGAGTATACAACTTCATGACTAAATACATTATGATATTTGTGATTTCACTTTATGACTAGATAAGAAAGTGGTTAGTCTGAATTATTTAATCACTTTTGTAAATGATTATTGAAAGTTTGTCATATATATGAAGAATGAAACACTTGTTATTTTAATGAATTAAAAGTCTAGTTAATGCTAAGATTAAAAGGATTTAGATTTGATAGAGGTGGTGAATGTGTTTTAATAATTTTAGAGAAGTTTGCATTTGACATAATCTCTAGTACACTCTATTTACCACGGTCAAAACATTGTTGATAAAGTTAGAATCAAACACTTAGTGAAATGTTAAATTCTATGTTATTGACGATTGTTTGACTTTGTGTAATTGTGGGTGATGTTGTATTGTTAATTATATTCCTAATGTATTACTATACTCTAAATTTTCTTCACCTTGTAGATTATGGCATACAAATACAAATAATTTGTTAAAGTGAAAACATGGGTTGTGATGCATTTGTTAGAGTATATGACCCTAAAAATTCTAAAGTATGACCTAGAACAAAATGTTTGTGTGTACTTAGAAAGTGCATAACATAATTCTATGGACAGATTTGGGATCTAATTTGTGTTAACAGAATCTAAACTTGCGGAGTTCTTTGAAAATGTGTTTATAAAAAATAAATGTATGAAATTATCTAATCCTATAGACACTGTCAATGATTCACAGTTGGAATCAAGAACAAGCCTTACTGACACTTAAAACTTCAAGGGAAGATGAGCCAAGAAGACTCTTTAATAGATAATGAAATGAATTTTTTGTTATACAATGATACTTTAAATTAGTTGGTTTGTCGAAAGAGGCAAAAAATATAGTAAGTAAGTGAGGTTTTCGAAGAAGACACTTAATATTGACTGTTCAATAGCAATTTTAATGCACTTTTAGTAGCTAAAAGATAACTCGAGTAAGTGGGGTAGATTGGTTTGTTGTCTACTCACATAT
This sequence comes from Hemerocallis citrina, assembly GCA_017893485.1. Lineage (NCBI taxonomy): Eukaryota > Viridiplantae > Streptophyta > Magnoliopsida > Asparagales > Asphodelaceae > Hemerocallis > Hemerocallis citrina. The sequence goes on along the minus strand of CM030364.1, from coordinate 272,973,283 downwards.
TTGTCATTTTGCTACAATAAGAATTGTTCTTACCCTTACATCTATTGAAAATTTTGTTATTCATCAAAGATGATATAAACAATTTTGAACTAAAAAGTTTTGTACTAAAAGATTTACTGAACAAGATTTACTAATTGGTAAAATCATTGTATATTTTAAAATATGTATTAAAGTTGACGCATAAATAATTTGAAAATTTTCTTAAAGAACCTAGGATTTGGATCAAGTAATTCAGATCAATGCTGTTAACCTTGTGGTGTGTCAAATATAATAGCTATCATTTACTCATTTACTATTGACATGCTTGTTGTGGAAGTAACATCTCTATTATAAATGAAGTTGAAACTATGCTATCCAAATAATTCAGTATTAATTACCTAGGTGTTGTGGACATCATAATAGATATAAGTGTGAGTTTCGGTAGGCAAGGGATAACCCTTAGTCAAACTCATTAAATCAATAATGTGTTCCAAAAGTTGGGATATAGTGATTGAAAGTGTGTTTTGAAGCAACTTATAATTATGATAAAAGGTTGACACCTAATGATGGTGCAACTATAAGACAGTTAGATCATTCTAAACTTATTGAAATTCACATGTATACAATCATTTGCACTAGGCCAGACATAGTCATTGAGGTAGGTATGATCTGTAAATTCGCTAGTAATCCTATTAATACACATTATAGTGCCCTAAGAGGCTAATTAGATATTTGAGAGGTACTCAAGAGTTTACTTTGTGCTACTTTAATCATCCTTCCGGATTGAAGGGATGGTCTGATGCATTATGGTGCTTAGAATTTAGTGTATGTCGATCAACTAGTGGACATGTGTTTACACTAGGAGAAGCAGACATATTATGGAGATCAAAAGGCAAACAAGAATTGTGCTCTTATTTATAAAATCAGACATCTATGTGTTATCCTCTGTAGGGAAAGAGGTAAAGTGGATTGAAGAGCTTGTTGCTAGTCATCCATTGAGAAGTTTAAAGTAAACTCTCTAATTTTGTTCTGTGACAACCAAGCTCCAATGCATTGTAGCTCATAACTCACTATATAATGGTAAGAGGAGTGCATTAAGGCTGAAATAAGTCTCGCTGAACTTTCTAATACATAAAGTGCAATTGAGACAAATATGGCTAATGCTCTTGTTAAGAGACTTGAAAGTGATATATTTATCAAAACTGTGGAAAAAATGTGGTTAAAAGCTATTGAGCAAAAAACTTTAACATCCTACTTGTTTTGAAATTTATAATCCAATTGGAACCATTGAGAAATTTAAACTTAAGTACCAATTTTAGGCAATTTGCATGCTTTAGATAATTCAGAAAGTTCTATGTAAATTTTTGTTAATATATAACTTCATTCTAAATTTGATGATGCTATATATTCTTATAAATTACTTAGAATTATCACATTATTCCAAAAGAAAGCGTAAAAACTTATCAATGTGTTTCCGATGTTTAGAATTGGCATTATATCATTCCAATTTTGATGATATATCTCACTTACGGATTCATATGTTTCATTCCAGTTTTGATGATTCGGAATTTAACCATAATTGATTTGACTATTCTATCATTCCAAAATGAAACACAATATAGTTCTTGTGTATAAATTATAGTAGTTCTTGTTCTTTATTTTGTTAAAGAAACTTGATTTTGATGCTTGAGTTACATTTTTGCTTAGCTTACTTTCAATCATACTAAGTTCTTTGTGGAACTAGATACTTTATAAAATTCGCTAGAATTCTTAGAGATGTGTCTCATGATATTGTTGTTTGCAATATGCTAGCAAAGATGAAGGAGTTAAATCTGTAACATAGATTTTAAAGTAATGATTTGATCAAAATGGAGGAGTAAACATAAAGCAGTTTGCAATGTTAGAGTTTCAGTTTATTTCACTCGAGAATAAATTAGTCACTTGTTTGGTGAAATTTCTTTTGTGTATAAGACTCTTGTGTTCATTGAGCTTAAAACTCTTATTTTGTTCTTGAAGTTTATTTGCTTTGGTTGATTTTGAAACTATGATAGATTTTTCTAGTTGGTTTAATCATTTTAAACTATTTTGTTTTGATATGATCTTAGAACTATTTAATTATTTTGGTTTAGTCCTATTTGAACTACTCACGTCTATAATTGATTTAGTCTTTGTGAACTATATTCTTTTGTGATTCGATGTTTATTCGAAGTTGTTGTGATCCAGTCTACAATATGTGGAACTAATGAGATAACCAGACATTGCTTAATATATTGAGAATATATGAGGTGATTGTTGGATATATAGGTATATTCTCAATATATATAGAATATTATCGTGTATAATATTCTATGGGACAACATGTGGTTGCACGTGTTATCTGTAAATTATTGGACAAGGTTGAGTGGGCATAAAACCCAGTACCCAAAACCCAGTTCTATCTCATATATATTAGTCTTGTGGTAGTACCTGAGATTATTCAAATTCTAATAATCATGATGTATACATCAAGTAGTAAGGATATTAAACCTTAAGCCTAATTTCTCTTTTCTTATTGTCCCATAATTATCAACAAATACTACTCACAGTATTATGCTTTCGTCAAATTCCCCAACAATCATGCATACATTAACTGTTATCGACCCAAACTAAAGTCTCCCCGTCGGAGGAGGAGGCGGCAGTGGCGCGCGCCTCGAACGTGTGTCCACCATAGCTACTTGCGATTGATAGCAAGAGATTTAATCAAGAAAATAGAAAGAACAAGAAGAACGAGGAAAATTACTTCAATTCAATTCGTATATTCTTCATTTACAGAGTTAGGTTTTTAAAGAGAAGAAGCTCCCCCACGCTCCCTCAACTTATCGGGCACTACCGCGTTAACATGTGCAGCGCCCGTGTTTACAAAAATTCCCCTTACTTAGACCAAGAAAAAAATGACTTCAACTGCAGCACAGTAATAGTGGGCGCCACCTGCTTTTACTTCCTCCACTCATAGGCGTGGCTAGCTAAGCACGTGCTTCGCCGTGAGGAGAAAAGCAAGGTTCTTATTACAAATAATGCACTATGATTCACAACCAAGGAGAACTGATATGTGAAGAAATTCCAAGGTTGCACAGTAGATACGTGCAAGAAGGGACTCCGTCAGGGGGACCCACTATCCCCACTCCTATTCACTATTGTAGCGGATGTGCTCAGAGGAATGCTAGATAGTTGTCAAAGAAAAGGGTGGATTTCGCCAGTGGCCAGCAGCAACACAATTCAGGGATGCACGATCCTTCAATATGCGGACGACACCCTTATCTTCGGCAATGGGACTCGAGCGGAAACAATCTGCTTTAAAGGGGTCCTTTACTGCTTTGAAGCCTGGTCAGGCCTGAGAATTAACTTCCATAAGAGCGCGCTAGTCCCTATTTCACTCTCAGAAGCTGAAATTCGGGAGCATGCCACCATTCTCAACTGCGCAATAGAAGAATTCCCTATCAAATACCTAGGACTTCCGCTCCGTCCACGGAGACTCACGAAGGCTGACTGGTTGCCCATTATAGACAGGGTGGAGGACAGACTGTCCGGATGGAAAGGCAAATCACTTTCTCTTGGGGGCCGAGTGGTTCTCATCAACTCTGTGTTGTCCAACCTGCCCATTTACTACATGTCCTTTTTTGAACTCCCAAAGTGGGTGATCCAAAGGATCGATCGTATCAGGAAAAGATTCCTCTGGAAAGGTGCAGACTCAAATAAGGGAGGCTACCACCTTATTAAATGGAATATCGCATGCATGAAAAAGAGACATGGAGGGCTAGGCATTATTGACCTCAGAGATATGAATCTGGCACTCCTGGGAAAGTGGTGGTGGAAAGTGTTCCATCACAGCGGGGAAGGATGACAGGACTTTATCCAACCTTACCTTCGAGGGAAAGGGACTAGAAGTCTAGGCTTCCGAGTAGGATCCAAAGTTTCCTGGTTCTGGAAAGGAGTTGCTAAAGCCAACGGACCCTTCAATTCAGCAATTTCTTCTGTGATCGGCAATGGTCGAACCACCAGATTCTGGTGGGACAAATGGTGCGGTCCTCACTCTCTTAAGGAAGATTTCCCAGAGCTGTTTGCTAAAACGAGTCGACCGAATATCTCGGTGGCGGACACATGGAAAAGAGGGACTTGGAGACCACCGTTCCAAGGAACTCTCTCTCCGAGTTTGCTACAGCAACTGCACGTATTACAAACGCGCATAATCCGCTCTGGGGTGATATGTGCCCAAGGACCAGATCACGTGCGGTGGGGTCTCGAGAACAAGGGAGGGTTCTCGGTTAGATCACTTTACCACCGGATTCACTTCCGAGGTTGCAGGCCCAGCTGGGCAGCGGTTCTTTGGAAGACAAAAACTCCTTTGAAAATTAGAGTCTTCCTTTGGCTTGTGCTCAACAATGCCATTCTCACTAGAGAGAACCTTGCCAAGAGGCAACCTCACATTGCGACCAATTGCGGGTTCTGCAACGTACCCGTGGAAAGTCTAAATCACCTATTTATTCACTGCACCAGAAGCAAGGCCGTCCTGATAGAGATGCTGAGAGCGCTAGGAACAAATGACTATCCAAAAGACTATGAGGAATTGTGGGTTGGTCCCAGATTTGCATCAGTCCGTCACGATATGAAAGATGCATGGTTCATTGCCATTGCGGCAACCACATGGGTGTTATGGCTAGATAGGAACAATTTTTATTTCCGTGCTTCATGTAATTCTATTTCTAGTAATCTTACTCATATCATGCATCTAATTTCCTTTTGGGCTACAGCTGCTGCCTCAGGAGCAAGAGGAAGGATTGCAAGGGTATTCCAGGTGGATGACTTTGATGAGGAGGAGATAGAGATCGGGCCTACTCTAGACTGATGAGTGGACTCTCACCCCACTACTACTTATTTTGTATTCGACCTTGTACTTGTTTTTGGTGTTTTGGTTGCCTTTAGGATGGATGGTGTAACCCACCCCCCAGGGTTTTGTTGGGGGTTATGTTTTATTTCCTGCACTGTACTTTTATTCGCCCGGTACTTCGGGGTTGTTTATTAATCTCTTATTAATGAAACAGGGTGGCATTATTCCACCTTTTCCTCAAAAAAAAAAAAAAAGGTTGCACAGTAGATAAATTTCATGCGAAAACTGTATCAATGATAAATAAAATTTCTTGCTATGCTTTTAGATGGTTCGTTGGTGAAGATGCTACAGTGGCCGAGTTTGTCACCGGCAAACGACCGACATGGGCAGATGTAGGAGGGCTGGGGTATCTACAGCCCCCAACATTTGGCATTTTTAGTATTTATTATTATTATTATTAAATTTGTTTTTTGTATATTAGTGTGGGATGTACGCTTCAACCCCCCCCTCTATTTTTTAAAGCCCACCCCATATATATTTGAACATTCTATTTATTTTTTTGGGCCTAAACCCAACTCTATTCCATCTAGTATCTATAACAACTTTATATATATTTTGCATGTTACCTTTTGCGATTTTTTTTCCAGCCCTCCTCTCTTTTTAATCCTGGATCCACCCCTGACGACTGGTGCTCCGGAGAGCCACTGTCTTGATTAACGAGTCTGATTTTGGTCTCCTTTTTTTTTGTTGCAAGGAATGGGCTTTCGCTCAAGTCAGATGGTTCAAGCACGTCAATTGCATGTGTTTTGTAAGGTATTTTATTTTTATTTTCTTCTTTTCTTCTTTTTTTTGTTTGAATTTGTTGGGAATTGGGAGTGGGAAGAAATATTATAAATTGATGATATTTATTATGTAATCTATATAATAAAACACAAAGAAAGCTATCAAGTGGCTCTCCTTCAATCTCCCCAAAATCAAAGGCCCAGATCTAACCTCACAAAACATATCCCCCCCCCCCCTTCCCCCCCCCCAAAAAAAAGTTTCTCCCCAAAACTCAAATTCAAATCCTTCACCCAAAACAACTCCTTTATTTATTTAATTATTTCTTTCTCTCTCCCCTATTCAAAAATTTAAGAAAATAAAAATTTAAAATTTTATAGAAAAATAAAAATTGAAAAACTAAAAAAAATAAAAATTTAAAAACTTTTAAAAAAATTGAAAAAATCAAAAAAAATCAAAACTTATAAAAAATTTTAAAAATTTTTTAAAAATTTTAAAAATTTTAAAATTCAAAAGATTCAAATTTTTTTTAATAATTTAAAAAAAATTTAAAAATCAATTTTTTTTTTTGTAATTTTCAAAAATTTTAGAATTTTTAGAATTTTTAAAATAAAACAAAATTTTAAATTTTAAAAATGCAAAATTTTGAAATTTTGAAGATTTGAAAATCTCAAAGCAAAACCAAATCCAAATTTAATGTCGAACCCCAATCAAGAGGTCGTCGCTGATATCTGATCCTCTGCGATTCCGTATCGGTGACTCCCTTCCTTCAAATCGAGCGCGAATATCAAGCGACTCCGTATCGGTGACTCCCCTCCACCGAATCGAGAGCCTCTATATGCGATGCGGTGACTCTAATTTCATCTCATTAACCGAATTCTCATTATAATTTTTAATTTTGTGTGTGCAGGGAATTACTCAGTTTTTTGCTGACTCGAATTTTGTGTGTGCATGGGTTTAAGTTCAGAGATGTATGATTGTTTTATTTTTGGGTTTAAAAAAAATAATTTGGTGATTTATTTGATGAGTTTTTTTATTGGTTTTGATTTAAGGTGTACGAAAGTGAGAGATGAATTATTTAGTGGCCTCAATTTGGGCTTCCAAACCATAGCAGGACAGGTAAGCTGACCAGCAACCTAAAATAACTTGGCAAATATGCAATATTAATTTCTTTACTACAAGTGAAAATACTATCGTGAAGTGTTCCCTTCACTCGTTATTAGAAACCATGGATAACATAACATATAAGAACTTTTAGTGAATGTTTGGATATATAGGATTGAGATGACTGGAGTTTACCAGTGAAGGGTGCAAACTTTCTACTCAAGAAAGACAGCTAAAGTAAAATTGTTATTTATCCATTTTAATTTTTATTTTATAAAGGTACAATGGGGAGACAAAGTGGTAATAAAAAATGATTAGTTTGGATTAGAGTTTTGAAAACTTCATGTATTTCATTTTGGTTGAAATAATAATAAGAGGTATTTTAATTGCAAACTGAATCTCAGACAAACAAATGTTTAGGTTATTGGTATTGTAGATACCTTTACACCTGCACTTGCGTTACTATTATATTTAGACATGCTCATAGTGGTTATGGGATTAAAATAAGCTCTATAAAACCTATATGATAATGGCCTTGCATAACGATTACAAGTATCTAAAAGTAATGTTGAAGTTAAAAAAAACTCTATACAGTTTTTCTAACAAACTATTTGCATTTCAGGTAAATTCAAGCTAATGATCAGGAAGGTGATGGTTAAGCTTATAGGCAGATATACTGATTCCTCATATAATATGTTTGCTACTTCAATTAATTTGTTGGACTTCCAAAACTATTTTATATAATCAAACCAGATGCACCGTTGTGCCAACGGGCAAACCTAGTGTAATAACATGACACATTTCACGGCGTTCTTTTTTTCCGCCTATATTTATTGGAATTCAATTTTGTACTTATTTATGTACAGATGTCAAGTATGTTCTCTCATTACTGAATATACACTGCATAAATGAACACGCTAGTGACCAAAATGGTGCTGGTGCTGGCCTTGTATTGTCCATTCCTCCACAGCACTCAAACGCAAAAAAATCTGCTATTTCAGTTAGTAATTTATTGAAAAGACACAAGTCACACAACGACTGAGCAGCAGCAGCAGCAGTAGTTCAATAATTCCTCTCCAAAGTTTCTTGCACCGCCAATTTTCTCAATTACTAATTGGAACCCGAATATTTTGCTCAATGAGCTTTGGAAGAGCTTCAGCTTCTGTGTTCCTTTTCAACATGGTCGACCAGCACCACCGGATCTTTGAACGCTTTACTGCAAATGGGGCAAACATCGACTGTCAGTTTCTCACTCTGCACACCCTTTCCATGTGCTTTCTCAACATGCTCAGCCAATTCAGCAACTGACGAGAATTTTTCTGGGCATTGAGAACACTGCTCCTTTGAATCATCGTTAGCATTTTGCATTATTGCTTGGTTAGTCACACTACTAAACATCTGATAACCTGATTCAGCCGAGGCCCTAAAACTCGATGCTACACTCAGAAGACTCGAACCCCACCATGATGACCCACTGCCGGAAGGAACCGAATGACTACGATGATGCCCTGATGATCCTTTCTGACTCCGGCCCAATAGACCCATGAATGAATACCCAGAATCGGGTTTTCTAGGCCCAGGACACTTATGGTCTGGCCCGAACCGATGCTTCAAGCAGTGCTCGTGCGTGCAGTCACGACACCGGATTTTGTTGGAGATAGTCAGGTGTTCTCTGCAGGTGGGAACAGGGCAGCGCTTCTTTTTGGTAGCCTTTTCATAGTTTGATGGGTCGCAGTCGGTGGTGTTAACGTGTTCATCCCATGTAATGTTCGGGTCCTGACTTGGGTTGAGACGGACTCCTTTGGCACATAAGGGACATATTAGGACCGTAACGTCTTTTGGGTTTGCGTTCGGACATTGGTGTGCAGTATAACTTCTGTGCTCCAGACAGAAAACCTGCAGAATATTTCGATTAAAATTACATATACAGCACGAACCGAGCAGAAAATATCACATAGCAGCGCAAAATAAAGACCTTCAACATTGCAATTTGTTGCAGTACTTAAAAGCATGTTACGAATTAGCAGCAATTGCCCTAAAAATCAAAGAAAGATGGAAACATGGCAAGGTTCAAAGGAGGCCATCCTTCATATATATATAATCAAAGAAGAGGTACCAGTATGAACAACTGACGAAGTTCGGATATTTCTATGGTGTACTACTGAGAACATCGGGTTGGCCTCTACTTTGACTGTGAGTTTTTAACTCATACGACCTCTGCTTTGTCTGAGAATTTCTGACTCATTCGAAATTCTTGAACCTAATAATAAGTTCAAAAATGCTAAATCACTTTCAATGAAACCTAACATATATGAAACAAATTCCCCTCTTTGTGAGCTTCTGAAGCCCTAAATGTATGTCTTTATCATCACATGCTCGAGGCTTTTAGTTGCTCTCTGCAAAATATGTATCGGTTGCTTCTATCATATCAGAACAACGAGTATTCAAAATACAACGAGTATTCAAAATACAATCCTAACTAGCCTTAACTAGTTACGGTCGACCGTAACTAGCCTGCATCCTTGCTGCTGCTGTTTTCCCTTCTACTTACTTCGACGCTTCGACCTCCGTACTTCATATTACCTTCTTCTAATCTGAATAACGAGTATTCAAAATACAATCCTAACAAAAAATTGAGAGAGCTTCTGAAGCCCTAAATGTATGTCTTTATTATCATCACATGCTCGAGGCCTTTAGTTGCTCTCTGCAAAATATGTATCTGTTGCTTCTATCATATCAGAATAATGCAGAAAATATCATTCATAAATTAACCAACTTCCTTCCTGGGCACATGCATTGCACGCGGGTAACCTAATGTAGACTAATGCCATTGGCCGAAACATGAAACTGTAACTACTTATCCCTAAAGAGCCTAACAATATCGTCACCATCCTCATCATCAACGACAACAACAATAACTAGGCCTTTCCCGATCAAAACCGTAATAACCCCATAAAAGAATTACCCAACTTCTATGCCCTCACAAACCCTTGACTAGTTGATGCCAAATCCGGAACGATACAACAATAAGAAAATGGCAAAACCTTGACACCAAATATCCTATAGATATTTGCTAATTGCTAGAAGGAGAATATATCACATTACCTCTTACGCCTTTTTACAAACCATATATCTAACATTTACAAATTGAAACAAATATATATTATGTGATAATAACAAGAAATCATCATATATCAATGTGCAGTTCATTAAAAAGGCATCAAACAATTTGTGTATATAAACATTGAACTTGCATTGATTTGTAAACAAATTAAGGTAAAATTGAGAAGCGAAAAAGTACCTTCTTGCAACCATCACAATTGAAGGGTAAGAAATCGATGAGCTTGCATGTCTCGACGCTGCAATGCTTCCCCAAATCGGGGAATTCCGGCGTTCCCATCCCTAGTCAACAACAAAAATAATTTATTAAATTGCAAATTGCAAAATGTAAAATGCAAAATACAAATTGTAGGATATGAAGATTTTGTTTGTGCCTCTCTCCCTCCCCTTTTTTCTCTCCGAGACCCAACAAGAGGTTGGGACTCAGGAGAGGATGAAAGCGGAGAAGAGGAGAAAGATGAATTGAAAATAGAATGCACAATATATATTTGCCACTTTTTTTTTAATATATTTTACATATATTAATTTAATTTGATATTTTAAAAGTATCACTCATTATATGAAGTATGCACATTGTAATATGATTATTGGATAACTATACTCAATAATCACATTGTTAATTTGGTGATCCTTGAGAAACAATTTCAGCCAATTAATCCTAGTATTCTCCTACTAAAAAGCAACAAATATGATCTATTTTCACCTTAATGGATACACCAAACATAGAGTTTTCATAAATGAAAACACCATTCTAGCTTGTTAATTTGATTTTTTTAAAAAAACATCTGTTCAGTAATGAAAATACTTTACAATTGAGAATTTGTTACATATATATAATGAACTGATTTTAGAAAAAGAGTGTATGTTTGAAATTGTTGTACGTGTCATGTACTTCATAAAAGACACAGATTTACTGTAATATAATTGTGCTTCTTTTTCTAAGGAAGGAAGATATCCGGAGTAATTTAGTCATTCATGTATTTCTCAAGGTGAATAAAATTACGAAAAACTAGGATGAACATGCAATTCAATTAACAGAGTTCCTTCCATTGGACGATGAACTTCACATTTCATATCAAACCACTGGTTTGTTGGGAGAAATAATCAAGCTCTCTAGGTTAATCCAAAAAAGAAATAATTTAGTACTAAAATTTTAGCAATTTTTTGCAATTTGACTCTAATTATGCAAAAGAGCATCAAAAGAAAGAAAAAAACATGGGTTTTTAACACGTATACCCCTAACAAATATGCTAATATCATATATACCCTTCAAAAATGTGTATTTTCATATATGCCCCTAACAATATGATCTCATTTCTTATTTAACCCTAAAAGTTGCTTCAAACTATGTGTATTGAAAATTTATAAGATTAATGGCGAATTTGGGTAGAAAACATGATAAAGAAGATGAAATTACAAAGATGTACTGTAAATTTGTCCATTTATTAAGAAAACTGAATAAAAATTGAGAATTGTTGATGTATTTCAGTTGGTTTTATAGTCAATTGAGTTTATAAAAAAGTAAGATGAAGAAGCTTGACTAGTGGAGGAAGAGTATTTCAGTCATTTTACATGAAGTCTATTAAATAGAATTGTATATTTTATACATTTTTATGTTTCTAATGTAGTTTTAACTTAAGGGGTAACTAAGAGGTTGGACACACATTGTTAGGGGTAAATATGAAAATACAAATTTGCGAAGGGTATATGTGATATTTACATATTTGTTAGGGACATACATGTTAACAACCCAAAAAACATTAGAAACTCGAAATCTCTTCTATTATTAGAAACTAGTATAATGTACGTGTGATGCATGTCTAAAAAAATGAAGTCATCAAATTAAATGAATATATGTCGGATAAGAAAAAAGCAGTTTATATTTGAATGTTTTGAATTGGACTACACGTACAGTGCACATTTATATTTGTTGAATATAGTTTGGACGTATATTATACTTGTTTATATAGTTACAAAGTTAGAGTTTGTTTGTTACAAATCCCAACTCTTCTATTAAAATAGTAGAGATATCTATAATTCAATATTCCCATAGTTTGAAAGAAAAAAAATACTGAGATGAGTAAATGTTTTCTCCGTCCTTTCTCTTTTAGATGATATAAAACAAACCAAAAAAAAAACAATGGAATCTACTATCTAAAAAGTTGCATAAATCAATAAGAATTTTCCTACAAGTTATAAATTTATATGAGTAATGCTTTAGCCACAACCAATTTCACTACTATTTTCTTCACTATCTTAGGTGGCATACTTCTATTGGAGAGTTCCTCCACCTACTCTATCTTTCCCTAACTATTGGAGTGTGCCACCTAAGATAGTAAAGTGAAATGTAGTGAAATTGGTAGTGGATGTAGCATTACTCAATTTATCTCTAATATTATAATGGGAGAAGGGCTTAGTGTCATTTGTAAATATTTGTCATTTTGTCAACACGTGCAGCGCACGTGTTGGTAGATTTTTTTTTATCCTTTTCATTCCCCTTCCCATTTTCCCCACATGCAACGCACGTGTATAATACTAGATTTTTTTTTTAATGTCCTTTTCATTTCCTCCTTCCCATTTTTTCCACGTGCAACGCACGTGTATAATACTAGTATAGATGAAGTTAAATGGAAAATCTACTTAAGTTGACTGATCCACATCACGGAATCTAAAATAGGAAGAGAAAGAATATATAGGAAAATATACCAAAGCAATAAAGACAGAAGTCTGAAACCATCTGAATCATCTATGAATCATCTTCTTCTTCTTCTTGGTCGCCTTTTCCGTTTTGAGTTTTGTATTCAATAAAGTGGTCTTATATATATGTTTTGAACGAGCGATGCAATCCTATTCGATTCGAGTTTAAACCATTATCTAGATTAGACGGATAGACATTCCAATAAAAAAGTTTTAATTTTTATCTCTTCAATAAAATACAAATAGTATAAAAGGATAGATACGTATCTACCATATAACCAACAGGCCAAACCATATATTGGGTGTGGGATGGATAATTGAGTAGCGGCGGCCCAAAATCAGGTATCGGGCCCGGTCTTTGAAGAGATATATATATAGGATATGGTTCGGGTGAGAACCATGTCCCGGGGTGAGATCTTAAGGGCCTATCTCAGCCACTCATCTGCTTAATCTTAACGGTCAAGATTTTTTTCAATTACACAATAAGATTAATTAATATTTGCATTAAGATGGGAATCCCTTTAATTAAGCGCTGTTGACCGTGAAATAAAAGGAATCCCTTTAATTAAGCAATAAGATTAATTAATATTTGCATTAAGATGGGAATCCCTTTAATTAAGCGCTGTTGACCGCGAAATAAAAGGAATGAAGATCACAGATTATTACGCGACATATATTGTCTTTTTTATTTTATTTTCAGTCGAACCACAATCTTCATCAGGATGTGAATTCACTATATATATATATATATATATATATATATATATATATATATATATATATTGTTTGTTTATCAATTTGTAAACTTATGTTGTACATGCTGTCAGTTTCCATATAGCAACTGAATGTTTTTTGAATAGCAACTAACTGCATTGTACGTAGCAACAAATATTTCATATTTAGCAACAATAAAAACTGACTGTCATATCAATTACATGCTGTCAGTTTCCATATAGCAACTGAATATTTTTTGAATAGCAACTAACTGCATTGTACGTAGCAACAAATATTTCATATTTAGCAACAATAAAAACTGACTGTCATATTAATAAAATTAAATGATTCTGCAGTTCCTATTAATTTGGGATACAAAATCTTCTCCCATATTTTACGGGAATAAATTATTTCTCTCTCCAGTTTGACCAAATTTGCCTTAACCGTCACACACACACAAAATTCTGTACAGTATGATCTATTACCTTATTATGTAGTTGCATAATCTCAGCCATACAAAATGATTTGATGAGTGGTTGGGAGAGGCCCTTAGGTTCTCACCCCAGGGTTGGTTCTCACCCGAACCAACCCATATATATATATATATATATATATATATATATATATATATATATATATATATAGGGAAAGCTTCGGTTGAGCACTACTCTAGTGCTCACCGCGTGAACACTAGGCCTTCGGGCGTTCATATCGAAAATCCGAACCGTTCACATTGATCTACACATCTTAATTAGTCTAAATATGTAAAAGCAAGTCATTTGAAATTCATTTGCCCATCCATCATGTGACTATAAAAACAATGATTTTCAGCCATACAATTTTGTAACACTTCAATGAATGGGTAAATGAATTTCAAATGATTTGATTGTACATATTTAGACTAATTTAGATATGTAGATCAATGTGAACGGTTCGAATTTTCGATATGAACGCCCGAAGGCCTAGTGTTCACGCGGTGAGCACTAGAGTAGTGCTCAACCGAAGCTTTCCCTATATATATATATATATATATATATATATATATATGAGTCTTCTTCCGTTGCAAACGGATCTGTGTGCACAGACCCGTGCGAACTTTGATCTGAACCGTTGGATGTTGGATCAGATCCAACGGTCCATATATTTTTTAAAAAAAATTTGCCTTAACCCGTCGTTGGGAAGAACGGGTTAAGGCTAAATTTTATTTTAAAAAATAACCTTAACCCGTCCTTCCCAAGAACGGATTAAGGCAATCTAAATTCGTTTAGATCTGCATTCAGATCGTCTTCTTCGACGATTCTCTCTTTCGCTTTTTCTTCTTTCTTCGATGAACCCAACACGAAAAAAACCCTAATTCTTCGTCTAAATCCAAATTAGCCCTCCTTCGTCCGCTCCCCCTCATCTCTCCCAAAATCTACACCAAAGTTTGAAACCCTACTCTCTCATCCCCTCTTCAAAACGAAATCGAAACCCTAGTTCTCCTCTAAATTGATTCTTTGGCTTCATTTGGACCTATTTTGTATGGTATAGACTATTTCTTGACCTCAGTAATCTATATTTGTGTTTATTTTTCAATTTGTGTATACTAAATTATTTAGAAAATGGGGAAAAAATAATTTGCCTTAGTAGATTTTAGATGTAGAATTGGGTTGACTTTAACTATATTCAATTGCCGAATTTTTTTGCTTGCGTTAGTAATTTGTAGAACTAGAATTGTATATACAAAATTAGTTAGAAAATTTTCAGTGCGGTTATGGTTGAAAACCCTGCAAATGACCGTAAAAAAATATGAAACTTTGCGAGTAGGTTGGTCTCACGTAATGCAAGCTACCCCAAATTTTAGAAGTGAGTTTCGACTCATGGTTTGAGAGATACGGCCGCGTATCGCTTTCGGTTGGAAAAAAACCAAGTAAAGAGGTACACGGCCGTATCTCGCAAACCGTGACTCGAAACTCGCTTCTACAAGTTCGGATTGCTTGCGCTACGTGAATTCGACCAAGTCGGAAAGTTTTATAATTTTCGGATGTCGTTTGTGTGGTTTTCTCAAGTTCCTCGCATGAGAAGTTTTTGACTTAGAATTTTGTAAGTGCGGTTTGAGTTGAAAACCCTTCAAACGATCCAAAAAATTTGAAACTTTGCTAGTTGGTTGGTGTCCCCTATGAGAAGTGAACCCAACTTGTAGAAGTGAGTTTTGACTCACGGTTCAAGAGTTACGGCCGCGTATCGCTTTTGGTTGGAAAAAACCAAGTAAAGCGGCACACGGCCGTATCTCGCAATCCGTGACTCGAAACTCGCTTCTACAAGTTCGGGTGGCTTGCGCTACGTGAATTCGATCAAGTCGAAAAGTTTTATAATTTTTGGATGTCGTTTGTGCGGTTTTCTCAAGTTCCTCGCATGAGAAGTTTTTGACTTAGAATTTTGTAAGTGCGGTTTGAGTTGAAAACCCTTCAAACGATATCCATAAAATTTGAAACTTTGCTAGTTGGTTGGTGTCCCCTATGAGAAGTCAATCCAACTTGTAAAAGTGAGTTTTGACTCACGGTTCGAGAGATACGGCGGCGTATCGCTTTCAGTTGGAAAAAACCAAGTAAAGCGGTACACGGCCGTATCTCACAAACCGTAAGTCGAAACTCGCTTCTACAAGTTCGGGTGGCTTGCGCTACGTGAATTCGACCAAGTTGGAAAGTTTTATAATTTTCAGATGTCGTTTGTGCGGTTTTCTGAAGTTTCTCGCTTGAGAAGTTTTTGACTTAGAATTTTGTAAGTGCGGTTAGAGTTGAAAACCCTTCAAACGATATCCAAAAAATTTGAAACTTTGCGAGTTGGTTGGTGTTCCCTATGAGAAGCCAACCCAACTTGTAAAAGTGAGTTTCGACTCACGGTTCGAGAGATACGGCCGCGTATCGTTTTCGGTTGAAAAAAACCAAGTAAAGCGGTACACGGCCGTATCTCGCAAACCGTGACTCGAAACTCGCTTCTATAAGTTTGGGTGGCTTGTGTTACTTGAATTCGACCAAGTTGCATAGTTTTGCTATTTTCGTTGTGTTTTGTGTATTTTTTGCCACATTTTCTCTTTGTTTATTGCTGATAGATAAATGGATGTAACCCATATCAAATAATCTTAAATTTTTCATTCACAGATAAATGGCTAGAACAAGGTAACCGAGAAGGTTTTCTGGTAGCGCTAGTGGCGCACCTATGATGGAGGTAAGATTGATTATTATTATCGGTTTTAAATACGAATATGAGTTTTATTGTCTCATTGATAATGATATGGCTAAAAATAGGGTTAAATCGGAACCGTTCAAATCAGGTACGAATCTTAAAGCTTAGGGGTAAAACGGTAATTTCACCTACTAACAAGTCTGAAGTGGTTATTGGATCTTCTCTCCAAAAGCCCAATAACCCACGAACTGATCCACCTCAACTGGGTGCGGGTTTCAACCCGCAATAAGCCCAGTCCAGCAGGATGGAATTAGGGTTTCTGATTAATTCTAATCAACGGCCCTGATTCGCATCTATCCTTTCACTGGAAATTAGGGATTACATTCCTAATCTGATCCCAAAGGCGGCTATAAATACCCCCCATCCACCACCAATAAGAGGTAATCAATCTTTTGCCAATCAAAGCTCATTCATAATCTTTTCTGATTACTGACTTAAGCATCGGAGGGTGCGTCGCTGGGATCACCCCCGGTGTTTCGCACTTTTTGCAGGTTCACGGCAGCGACAAGAGACCAAGTCAACAAGTTGGTGAAGGTCAACAGGTCAACAGGTTTGCTTTATTGTTTTCTCCAAGAATCCACAAATTCTATCTGTTTGCTCCCACACCAAAATTAGCAGCAACAGATTGGTGCCGTCTGTGGAAAACGAAAAAGCAACCCGACCTAACTTCATCAGCGATACTAGTTTCAAGCCATGCATCCAAAACAGAAGGGGAAGGCAGCGGTCTCCAACCGAAGAACCACTTCTCTTCCTCCTCCCCCTCCTCCAACTCAAGGTGCTCCTCCTCAACAGGCCCCTCAAGGGTTTCGGGGGGCTGCCCAGGGGGGCTCCCGTCGGAGTCGTCCGAAGCAACACCCTCCTCATGACCATGTCGCAGGTCCCAATCCTTCAGTTGAATCTATGGCTTCTCAAAGCCCTCCTGAGCGGGATCTTCGTCAAGTGATTGCCGACCGCCAAAAGGGGGTCGACCTCAGAACTTGCCTGAATGGATGGCAAGCCCTTGGAGGAGTCCATCAACCTGAGCACCCGCCGACCGAGGACAAGAAGATCCCCTCCCCCGAGGAGGCAAAGAGAGTCCCCTCAGCATCATCGGTGGAGAACTCATTCTCCAATAAGCCGAGCCACACATAGGGACTGCCAAGCTGGAGAGGCACCAGTCACAAGGGCAGATCTTCAAGACTTCCAAGCGATAGTCTTACGGGCCCTCAATATCGCCCCGAAGAACAACCAGAGGCCACCTACTTAAGAGCCAGCTAGGAGCCACCGCCTTCACACTCACAGTCCTCATCCATCTCCAAGCTACCATCGCCGCAGCCCCAGTCCACCCTCGTACGAAGATGAGTCCCGGGGCTCGGCAAGATATGATCAAAGAGAAGACTCAGTCTACCGCCGTCTCCACGTGATGGAGAGGCTCCTCAGCCGAATTGACAGGAAAAAAGATCAACGAGCGATAAACCTCCTCCCGGGAAGACCTCCATTCTCCCGCACCATCATGGAGGCCCCCATCCCAGAGAACTTCAAGCCGCCTCACTTCGAGTCGTATACTGGGAAGTCGGACCCCGCGGATCACATAGAGAGTTTCAAAACTCTCATGATGATCCACCAGGCTTCAGACGCCCTCCTCTGCAAGATCTTCCCTGCCACGCTGAAGGGGTCTGCGAGAGAATGTACTCTCGACTCGCCCCGGCCTCCATCTTCTCATTCGACCAGTTTGAAGGGCTCTTTCTTACTCATTTCGTGAGTAGCCACCGGACCGAGAAAACAAGTGTATCTCTAGTGACCCTCAACCAAGAAAAGGGTGAACGCCTAAGGGATTACGTTCGACGCTTCACCGCCGAAGCCCTGTCCATTCCCTCCCTCAACCAATCAGTAGCCTCTGCCGCATTCGAGTGCAACGTCACCGACGCTTGCCTCAAGACGTCTCTTGCCAAGAAACCTCCTCGGGATTTCTCAGAACTCCTACATAGGGTGGAGAAGTACATACGAGTGGAAGAGGCTCTCAACCTCCCTACTCTTGAAGAACCATCTTCCGGGAACAAACGGAAGAATATGAGCGAAGAGGGGTCCCAAAAATCCTAGAAGGACGGCAATGGCCAGCGCTGCCTGACTCCTCGTTTTGAGAAGTTCACCCCCCTCATTGCTAATATATCAG
Organism: Hemerocallis citrina; assembly: GCA_017893485.1. Lineage (NCBI taxonomy): Eukaryota > Viridiplantae > Streptophyta > Magnoliopsida > Asparagales > Asphodelaceae > Hemerocallis > Hemerocallis citrina. Next base: position 272,954,648 of record CM030364.1, on the reverse strand, counting down.
AAGTTCTAATGGAGGTGGACAAGGAAGGGCTACTCCGCGCTCCCCCTAGAATGAATATCCCTGGCAAGAAGAGGAACAAGGATAAGTGGTGCCGCTTTCACAGGGACCACGGCCACGACACGGATGATTGTCGAGCTCTCAAAGAGGAGATCGAAGAACTCATACAGCGGGGACACCTGACCAAGTTCGTCCAAAAAGATGGGGTCGAGCTTCCCCCCTGAGGAGCCTACAAACGAACGGAAAGGCCTGTCGAGCTTCAAAACACAGAACCTAACCGCTCCTCCCAAGAGGTCTTCACCTTATTGTAGAAGTAGGATCTCAATTTTCAATAAGGCCGATGCTTGTAACCCGGCCAATAGCATGTAATAATGGCTCGCCCTATTGAAGCGGCCACTTAGTTTATCTCAATAAAACTTTACATTTTTTTTTCATTGAAAATTATTGCTTTTGCTTCATCTCTATCTCTCCGAGTCACGACTCGCTAAATGGTGAGTTCAGAGTCCAGCTTCTCCTACATGGCTGCTCCCACAACTTACTAAGCTCTAACAACGAGTTCGGAGTCCAACACTTGGCTCGATTCCGCTTTAAATTACTCGCTCATAAGTGGTTTGCCATTCGGAACTGCTCCCACAACTGTTGATTATCTCTCTTAAACGATGAGTTCGGAGTCCAACACTTGGCTCGATTCCGCTTCAAATTACTCGCTCATAAGCGGGTAAGAAGTAGTTCGCCATTCAGAATTGCTTCCACAACTGTTGAATCTCTCCTAAACGACGAGTTCGGAATCCAACACTTGGCTCGATTCCGCTTCAAATTACTCGCTCATAAGCGGGTAAGAAGTGGTTCGCCATTCAGAACTCCTCACACAACCGTTGATTCCCTCCCTTAAACGACAAGTTCAGAGCTCACAACTCTCTCCTAGAGTTGCTCCTTAAACTTGTCTCCCAAATGGCTCTTTCCTAGAGCCAAGCTCTTCGCTCCGCTCACCTCCAAAGTGGACCTCTTCTCAACAAGTTCGGAGCTCACAACTCTCTCCTAGAGTTGCTCCTCAAACTTGTCTCCCAAATGGCTCTCTCCTAGAGCCGAGCTCTTCGCTCTGCTCACCTCCAAAGCGAACCTCTTCTCAACAAGTTCGGAGCTCACAACTCTCTCCTAGAGTTGCTCCTCAAACTTGTCTCCCAAATGGCTCTCTCCTAGAGCCGAGCTCTTCGCTCTGCTCACCTCCAAAGCAGACCTCTTCTCAACAAGTTCGGAGCTTACAACTTTCTCCCAGAGTTGCCCCTCAAACTTGTCTCCCAAATGGCTCTCTCCTAGAGCCGAGCTCTTCACTCCGCTCACCTCCAAAGCGGACCTCTTCTCAACAAGTTCGGAGCTCACAACTCTCTCCTGGAATTGCTCCTCAAACTTGTCTCCCAAATGGCTCTCTCCTAAAGCCGAGCTCTTCGCTCCGCTCACCTCCAAAGCGGACCTCTTCTCAACAAGTTCGGAGCTCAAAACTCTCTCCAAGAATTGCTCCTCAAACTTGTCCTCCAAGAACAGACTTCCCATCCTCCAATTCATCTTTGAAGAGAACTTTTAGATCTTCGAAATAGCTTCGGAACAAGGGGTCCTATGTCCCGATCCGACCTCTGTAGCACTGGGAACATCGAGAAGAACTCTCCCCAGACTTTGGCACACTTCGCCGAACGCTCTTGGCACCGACGCCCAAACATGGAAAAAATCCTCACATTGGGACTTCGGCACCCTTCGCCGAGCGTTCTTGCCACCGACCATATTACATGGAAAAAATTGGACCTCGGCACCCTTCGCCCAGCGCTCTTGGCACCGATCCTCAAGCATGGAAAAAACTCACTCCGGACCCCGGCAAAGACTCGCCGAACCCCTTCCTTACATATGTCGCCACGCCGAGGTACCTCTTCACCTCGGCAGGAGACCCCGAACCGCCCTAGACTTCAGCCTCCTTCTTAACACATATTTGGAGGGGGTCGGCAACATCGCCGAAGCAACTTGCCACCGGAGCACAAATGAGAGAAATTCTTTACCTCGGAATTCGTGCTCAAATGCGATCGACGGCTCAGATACAAGCAACCAAACAAACTGCCAAAAGGGGGGGCTACAGGGTCGGGTTCGGACCCGTTAAGGACCGAACCCGAAACCCCATGTCTTCTTCTCCACAGTTTTGGTGCCAAAAACTGAAGCAAAAATGAAAAAAAGAAGACCCATCAAATGCAGCGCCTTCTTCCCCACGCTCTACTGTCGAGCTCACCTCCTTCGTCGAGCACCGACCTCCTCACCGAGCTCCACTCTCGTTCCTCCAACGTCGAGCTCCCCTCCTCCGTCGCCGACCTCGACTCACCACACCCGAAGCTCCACACCGCTAAAACTGGTATGAGCACCAAGACCCCATGGCAGAGCCCGAGCCTATTTTTGTTCGCCGCTTTCCTCTCCGCCGCAATGCCAAGCTTACAAGATCCTCTCCACTGCGTTCACGCTTCGCCGAACCCATGGCCAAAGCTCGAACTCCACACAGTCGTCACCGAGCTCCCCATCGCGAGCTCGAACCCATGGCCACCGAACTCCGACTCCGAGTTCAAGCTTCCGCTCTCGTCAAGCTCCGAATCTTCCTCCTTGCTGCCAAGCACCTTCGCGAGCTCCTCGACAAGTCACCTCCGACGTCGGCCTCAGCTTTCGCCGAGCCCCATTGGCGATGGAGCGTGAAGGTCGGCAGTGATCGTCGAGCATTCGTGGCACCGGAGCTCAAACAAGGAAAAAGCTCCCCCCCACGTTGCGAGCGCCAACCGCAACTAAACTCCTCGTCGAGCTGCCTTCACTACCGAACTTCCCCCTCACCGAGCTCGAACGACAGCCGAGCTCGATTCCCCTCATCGTCATCTATCGAGCTCGCGACCAAGCTCTACTCCTTGTCGACCTTCGATGACGAGCTCCCCCATCGATCTCCACTTCGCAAGCCGCTGGCGCTTCGAGAACAGAGAAGACGAAGGAGAAGGAGTTAATGTAGAAGACGAACGAAGAAGAGGAGAAAAGAAAGAAAAGAGCAGCAACGAAAAAAAAGGGTCAACAGTTGACTTTGCCACGTGGCGTCCACATGGACTTCGACCACTTTTGCCGAGAGCTCTTGCCACTGAGGATGTTATGAGCAAAAAATGACCTCCTCCCGATGTGCGCTCGCTTGATCGTGATCAACGCACACGATCGCACCATGTCACCAGGTATTTAATTAATTAATTATTTATTTATTTAAATAACTGAATTAATTATTTAAAAAAATCGAAAAAATATCTAAAAATTGGAAAAAATTAATTAAAAATTCTAAAAATAATTATTAATTCAGAAAATAATTTTAAAATTCTGAAAATAGTAATTATTAAATTAGAATAATTAATTAAATTTTTCGATAATTAATTATTGAATTCGGAAATTAAATAAAAAATTCGAAAAAATTCAGAAAAATCTGGAAAAATCACAAAAAATTCAGAAAAATCTGAGAATAATTTTGGCCATTTTACAAGCTCAGAAAACTACCATTACACCCCGAGCTAGATTCAAATCCCTTAAGAACACTGATAAAATCCTGTACGCCATTAGAACAACAAAACTACTCTCCAAAGACTGTAAAACTCAGTCTCCAGGAGTGGGGGGCTCGTGATATGGCTAAAAATAGGGTTAAATCGGAACCGTTCAAATCAGGCACGAATCTTAAAGCTCAGGGGTAAAACGGTAATTTCACCTACTAACGGGTCTGAAGTGGTTATTGGATCTTCTCTCCAAAAGCCCAATAACCCACGAACGGATCCACCTCAACTAGGTGCGGGTTTCAACCCTCAATAAGCCCAGTCCAGCAAGATAGAATTAGGGTTTCTGATTAATCCTAATCAACGGCACTGATTCGTATCTATCCTTTCATTGGAAATTAGGGATTACATTCCTAATATGATCCCAAAGGCAGCTATAAATATCCCTCATCCATCACCATTAAGAGGTAATCAATCTTTTACCAATCAAAGCTCATTCATAATCTTTTCTGATTACTGACTTGAGCGTCGGAGGGTGCGTCGCCGGGATCAACCCCGGTGTTTCGCACTTTTTGCAGGTTCACGACAGCGGCAAGAGACCAAATCAACAAGTTGGTGAAGGTCAACAGGTCAATAGGTTTGCTTTATTGTTTTCTCCAGGAATCCACAAATTCTATCTGTTTGCTCCCACACCAAAATTAGCAGCAACAAATAACAATATTTCTCTTTGTTCGTGTAGGTTGGTGGGTCTACACCTGTCGAGGCCGGTCCCTCGTCTTCGGTATCTGTTGCTCCTCCTAGACCAGTGGACTCCAGCTTACTTTCGTTGCAATCCAGACACCGATTGGAATTCGTGTGGACTGGGTCCGCAAAGAAGTGCAACTTCCGAAAGCACGAACTTCTTCCATTCGACCCCCGTATCACTCCCTTCTCAGTTGAAGCCAGTTTCTAAGGAGCTCGCTTTATGGGGTATGTGAAGCTTGACCGACTTCTACGTACAGCTCTGGTCGAACGATGGAGGCCGGAGACCCACACTTTCCACCCACCGGTGGGTGAGATGACCGTCACTCTTCAAGATATAGCGATCATTACTGGGTTACCAATAGATGGGGTCGCCGTGATGTAGAACATGGATTTTGACCGAGTAGAAGTTGTTCGTGATCTGCTCGGTATCGATATTGAGGAGTCCTTGATCCAAAAAAAAGAGGACGTTGAAAGAGAAATCATTAGAGATACTCCTGCTGATTTTGATACCGATCTATTAGATCAAGCCTTAGACGATGCGAAAGATAAGGCTGAAGCTGAATTCTGGACCGAAATCTTTGATGAGAAATCACTTCTACTTAGTTGGTTGAAATATCAATTCGACAGATTTTTGACAGAGAATTCGGACGATGAATCCATACATTACTATGCACATGCGTATATTTTCAGCATGATCGGGGGAGTGATCTTCCCTAACTCATCTGGTGCAAGCGTGCCACTGATGTATTTACGCTTGTTGGAAAATTTTGCTTTCGCCGGCCATTTCAGTTGGGGCAGTGCCACATTGACATCTCTATATAGGAATATGTGCTCATGTGCATTAGGTGCCGTACAAATGGGTGGCCCGATGGTTCTTTAGTAGATCTAGAGTTGGGAACGCATCCACATCGGACGTCCCCATATAATTGAACCAACGCCAGATTGGTTGGCCGACCCACCAGCTGTAGAATTGATACCCCCTTTAGGGGTATATTGGGCGAGGCGGCGCACCTGGGTCGATAACCCACGGCAATCACTGATCTATTATAGAGATGAGTTAGATAACTTGCGGGACGAGTTCGTGAATTGGGAACCGTACTCGCTCGCAAGGTTAGAACGGGTTCCACCGGTTTGTTTGGCCGGTGCCCTTTGGTTGACGGCTGCACCACTAGTCAATTTTTCTGTTGTTGAGTTCCAAAACCCGGACAGAGTGATGCGACAATGCGGATATCAGCAGAAGATTCCCAAAGTCCGGTCTTATGATAAAAAATTGCACGAGGTGAGAGGAACCGATCGAGTGCCCAACTTTGATTGGGCTGATTTTCACCGAGTCTATGTGGCAAACTGGAACACCATGCGATATCAGATGACACCGAATATGCTTACTTTCGCTATACCGTTCGATGGCTCGTTTCAGCATGTATACATGATGTGGTACAGGCGCATTACACGGTTGTATGTTTCTCCACAAGCCACTGTACCAGCCGGTGTGTAAATTCTGATTCCCCCTGCCGAGGAAGAACCAACCCCCGCATATTCCTCTTCCCAACCGATATATCAACCAAAGGCGTCGACGTATCGGAACTTGGTTAGTACTTTTTTTCGCAATTTCATACATTTAGTATGCATGTATTGTTATAATATAAGAATAGAATGATAAATTTTTGTACATGTTGTTTAAATTGAAATTTTCAATCTTATGTAGCTTGAAAACACATGGGAGACCGTTCGGGTAGCTACTCGTGTCTTGAAGAGTAAGGTACCCGAGAACGTTAAGGAAATCATGCGGGAGATTCTAAAGCCGTGCCGCCGTAGTCTCGAAGAGGTTGGTGAAGGTCCACAACTTGATGCATATTTAAAATCTAACGTGGCACTTCCTCGGCGAAAACGAACTGTGACTAGGCCGGGAATTCGCATCACCGAGCCGCAACAGGTTCAACAACAACAACCACCTGAAGAAGATGAGGAGGAGCAATGGGAAGATGACCCTCAATCTCTCGAAACCAAAGGTAGACGACGGAATCCTCAACGAAAGAGGAACCCACCCGATCAATTTACACCAAGTGGTCGCAAACCGCGTGGTCGTAAAAGGTAGTATCTAACAATAAGTTGGTTAGTGGTATTTTATTGTTTGGTTTTTGATTTTATTCCGTTCAAATAACTAAGAACTACTGTTTGTTTCTATATTTGTAAATGTTGTAGATAAATACCGGGCATCCACAGAAGTCAACCATGAAGATAGCTGAATCGATCCATGTACAGGACTTCATTGTTGAGATGAATTTTTTTGTAGTGAATGTCTTGTAATAGGTAGTTGAAAAAAATACAGAAATGAAGTTGAACGAATTGTTGAGATTAGTTTTTGCTAGTGAATGTCCTATTTTATGTCTTAACATATATATTGTTGCGAACATGAATTTCTGAGTTGTTGTGGTAAGATATATATATGTTGTTGTATTGTTCTGAACTGAGTTTCTCAATTCTTGTGCTATGAATTGTTATTGTGAGGTTGTATTTTCACCAAGACACCTGTACTGATTTTCTTCCGAAATATCTCTACCTAACCCGTCATTGGTGATGACGGGTTACCCACATCTAACCCGTCATCGACAATAACGGGTTAAGTAGACATATATTGGCCGAAGATTTTTAATCTCAGGTCTGTAGATGATAAAGTTCTGCCAAAATATCTCTACCTAACCCATCATTGGTGATGACGGGTTAAGATCACCTAACCCGTTATCCACAATGACGGGTTAAGTAGACATATAATGGCAGAAGATTTTTAATCTCAGGTCTGTAGATGATAAAGTTCTGGCAAAATATCTCTACTTAACCCGTTATTGTGAATAACAGGTTAAGATCACTTAACCCGTTATCCACAATGACGGGTTAAGTAGACATATATTGGCCGAAGAATTTTTGACTCAACTTTGTTCACAATAACGTTATTCACAATAACGGGTTAAGTAGAAAGGTATTTTTATGCTTTTTACAAATTTCTCTTTATTTTTTGCGAGCATTGTCTCCTGAACTCTGCAAAGTGACATTAATATGCCCATAATGGTTTATATTTTTTTATTAATTTCCATTTATTGCCACCTAACTAACCACTATAAATTCGTTAACATTATAGGTGGTGTAAAAGTTCCAAAAATAAAATATGATAACTAACCTAGGGTAAGGGTTAGGTTAAGATAGGGTTAGTGTAGGGTTAGGTTAGGGTAAGCTAGAGTTAGGGTAAGGTAGGGTTAAGGGTTAGTAGTGAGTGTTTGTTTTTTTGTTTTGATTAATTAGGTTAATATTTGTAGATCCCCACACTTAGATTTCACTTTGCAACATGTGGAACCACATGTACAACATGGCAATAATTTTAACTTGTAGTATAAATAGTTAACTTGCTTTTACAAAAAAAGGGTTAGGCTTTTCCAATACTTTTTCTGTTATGGTTTTCCAATACATGATGGTCCCTATTTTGACTGTTTTTTCTGCAAATAATCAGATCCAGTTCTTGATGGCCAAGTAATTGGATCTGATGGCGTGACGCTATAAAGCGAACATAGGCTTTTCCAATAGGGATATCATCATCATCACAGTGTCACGAAGAACTGCACACAATTACTTCACGACGAGATTTCACATCCGTATTGGTCTTCTTGTACATGCATGTGGGGATGTACATATAATTTTTTCCATATATAGGCTACATGTGGGGATCTACATGTGGTTTTTCCCATATATAGGCTACATGTGGGGAAAAAGCACAAGGACCGAGGATATAAAAGAAGAACCAGATGATTCAAGCTATATTACTCCGAGCTACATTACAAATATGCCTAGTCTTGCATTGTACAAACGTCACACAGCTATCCCATTAATTCTCCTTCTTCATCTCTATCCTGATTTTTTCCATAATGAACTTGTTCTACTACATGTGATCAGATCCATTTCTTGATGGCCAAGTAATTGGATCTGATGACTCTACGCTCTAAAGCGAACTGAATCTAAAGCAATCTTTGAACTTTTTTGGATTTGCAGGAAGTTCACACCTCTTCTTCCTAATCTTGTGAAATTCTTCCCAGTTGTATGTCTGGAGAATGTCTTCAGGAACGTTTTCATTGTAATCGATATACGAGGATTTTGAAGATTATACATTCTTATTCAAGCCAGACATAGAAGAATTAATCTCTTATCTTATTGGGTTATACATGTGGGAATGTACATGTATATTTCTACATGTGGTTTTTTCCAAATTATTCTTGTTGTTCATGTGGGGATGTACATATGGTTTTTCCCATATATAGTCTACATGTGGGAATCTACATGTGATTTTTCCCATATATAGGCTACATGTGGGAATCTACCGTTGGTTTGTCCCATATATAGGCTACATGTGGTTATGTACTTTAGATTTTTTCCATATTGAACTTGTTCTACTACGAAGAGAAAAAGAATGGAAATAAATTAAAAAATTAAACTGAAAAACATGCATATTAATGTCTATTTTGTAGAGTTCAGAAGACAATGTACGTAAGGTTTTTTTTATGCTTTCTACAACTTTCTCTTCATTCTTTACGAACATTGTCTCCTGAACTCTGCAAAGTGACATTCATATGCTCGTAAATTGTTTATATTTTAAATAATTTCCATTTATTGCCACGTAAGTAACCAATATAAAATTTTTAATAAATTTTTCATATCTACAACTATATTATTTAATTTCATAATATTTAAAATTACTCCTTCATTCCTTCTATAACCCTACTTTAACTATCCAAACCTACTGTAACCCTACTCTAACCCTACGAACTACTGTAATCTACCTTATCCCTAACCTTCTCTAACATTATCTCTAACCTTGTCTCTAACCTTTTCTAAACGTACAACCTTATCCTAACCCTACTCTAAACCTGGTCCGAACCCTAACTTTAAACCTGACTCTAACCTTAGGGTAGGGTTACGGCTTGGGAGAGAGTAGTTCGTAGGGTTAGATTCATTTGTAACAAACTTTTTAAGATTTTCAACTATATTATTTATTTAATTTCATAATGTTTAAAATTACTCTAACCCAATTTTCATAATATCTTTACTTAACCCTACCGTAAATTGAAAATAAGCCTGTAACCCTAGCCGTTACCTCTTGACACTGTAAGTTTTAAACCAAATTCGTTGAATGTACGTAAATGTTATAAAAATTTATTTCTGCGTACTTTAAAAGTCGAAATCGTGTAACGAACTACTCTAGATAGGTGATTATATAAAATTTTATGAACAGATTTTTTGTAGCGGGTTTTAGTAGGATTATAGTAGTGTTTGAAATAAGTTTTAATAAATTGCTTTCATTTATTGAACTACATTATATATTATATTTACAAACTATTTTCACTTTTTTTTTCAAGGAATGTAAAAATTATTAGTACTGCCAATATATGTCTACCTAACCCGTTATTAAGGATAACGGGTTAAGTACACTTAACCTGTTATGCGCAATAACGGGTTAAGTTAACATATATTACCAGAACTTTACCATCTACAGACCGAGTATTCATAAACTTCTGGCAATATATGTCTACTTAACCGGTTATTGTGAATGACGGGTTAAGTACACTTAACCCGTCATCTATAATAACGGGTTAGGTAGACATATATTGGTAGTGCTTCATCATGTACAGACCAAGTCTGCCGAGAAAGTACTGCATATAATTGTCAACTTAACCTGTCATTATGGATGACGGGTTAAGAGTACTTAACCCGTCATCCACAATAACGGGTTAAGTAGACATATGTTGGCAGAAGACTTAGAATACTTGGTCTGTACATTGCTGTCATTTTTGCAGCATTTTGAGATGTGTATCAAATTGGGGTTCATGCTTGCTGTCCTTGTTGCTGCATTTTGAGAAGTGTATCACAGTTTTGAGAAGTGTATCAATGTATTGAGAAGTGTATCACTATTTACTTCTTGTCTTCATCTTCTTCTTGTTTTCTTGGCTTCTTGTTTGCTGTGCATTTTGATGCATGCTTGCTGTCCTGTACCCCTCCTTCTTCATTTCCCTATAACTAAGCCTATTGAGTTCATGCCTATTGAGTTCATTGTAGAGAAGAAAGGGGAAAAAAGAGGGAGGAGACACTTCAAATAACATTGTTGAAAAAATGTAGGAGGAGCCAATTTTTTCTTCTTTTCTTCATTATAATCTTTTCTTTTTGAAGGGGGAAGAAGTTTGAGTTATAAAAAAAAAATTGAGTTCAAAGAGAGTCTCCTTCGATTGCTGTTCTTCAATACATTGTTTCAAAAAGAAGCTGAAGATGCAGGAGTAGAGAGACTTGTGCATGTCCACTTTAGTGTACAAGTGCATGCTGGGTTTCTCTCAAGGGGTAGGGAGGACTCCCGACTCTGCTTTTTTTTTTCCTTCATTCCCCTTAGTCTTCTTTTTTGGGGCTTTTAGAGTGTATGCATAAGTAGCAATTCTCCTCCTTTCATACACATTCGTTTTCTATTGTTACACAGTGTGTAACAATTCTCTGGTTTCGTAGGACGGAGTAGTGGTGGGTGTCACAATGTATTCATGGTACTTTTCAACTTCTTGGCATGCACACCTCACAATCGTGCAACAAATAGGACGAATATGAGGAGTGCGTGTCAAGAAGTTGTCAAGTACTTTGAATATACGGTTACACCCACTACTACTCTATCCCACGAACCGGAGAATTGTTACCTCTGTGTAATTGTAGTGAACTAAATTGTATGCAAGGGGGATAACTGCTACTTATGCATTCAAAAAAAGACAGAGTCGGCAGTCCTTTCTACCTCTTTGAGAAGAAACTCAGCATGTACTTGTATACTAAATTAATTTCAATTTTGGATGAAAGTGTCAAAGAATGACTTTGTAATATCAATTCGCTTGAGTTATGTATGCATTCTATGTATCTTCAAATAACATGTTTTTGCCAGTTTGTAATGTTTGTTGTACAAAACTGTTATAAGATATAACCCGTATCCCTATATTCTCCGAACTTTATCTTGGAAATTTGAAGAGTTATACCACAAAGGCGAAGGCCCTGCAAAACTATAAGTATCTCAAGATTTATGTGAATGAACAAATTTGTATATGTATCAACAAAAGCAGATATAGCCTACACAGACGAAAGTTTTGTAAAAAATTCTCTACTTAACTCGTTATTAACGATGACGGGTTAGGTGATTTTAACCCGTCATCGCCAATAACGGATTAAGTGGAGAGATATTGGCAGGACTTTATCCCCTACTGACCAAGTATTGATTAAGGACTGCCAATATCTATCTCCTTAACCCGTTATTGGAGATAACGGGTTAAGTGATCTTAACCCGTTATCCCCAATAACAGGTTTAGTAGAGAGAAACTGGCAGTACTTAATCAATACTTGGTCTGTAGGTTATGAAGTCCTGCCAATATCAATCTACTTAACCAGTTCTTCTCAATAACGGGTTAAGTTATTGTAACCTGTTATCCCTAATAACGCCCTAGGTTTAGTCAATTTTTGCATTAATTATTATTCAAATTGTAAGTTTGCATAACTTTTCACAATTTTCCACAACATAGATATATCATCCACAAATACACAATCTGCAACACAACTAGTAAATCTGCACACATCGGCATCCAAAAAAATTCGATTACCAAAAAAAATTACAAATAGTTCGGGTTGCACAAATTGCACACATCTTCAAAATTCACAAATTGCAACCGAAATAAACATTCGCTGCCCAATTACAACATCAAAACCCATATCAACATATTGATGCTGTTTATTTCTGGGGCACGTGTGGAAGCACCAGGTGTGAGTTCGAACTCAATTTGTATTGAAGGAGATTGCCGCTCGTCTGCCGACCTTCGGTTGACCTTCTGGGGCCTACGATGAGCTCGGAAAGGCGTTTGAAGGTTGGGCTCGGATCGGAAGGGTCGGATCCGAGGTCTTGTGTACCTGCAGACGGTCCTGAAACACCGGGGTTTGTCCCGGTGGCGGACCCTCCGACGCTCTAGTCAGTCTCTGTGAGAGAGTAGCAATAACTAGGTATATTTAAGTGGTAAAAGATTGATTACCTTCAAAAGGTGGATGAGGGTCTAGTATTTATAGAGAATCCCAACCGGGTTTGGTTCCGCTTGGGGGCCGGGTTTGGATCCGAAAGCCCATGGGCCTGACGTGGCAGAAGGCCCAGGGGGCTTAGGGCGGTTGCGGTGATACCAGGAGTGGTATCGGGCTGACGTGGCGAGACCCTTGGCGGTATTTGGAGCTGACGTGGCCCATCGTGAGTCCTCTGTGCGTCTGGGGGAATCGGAGGGCCTAGGCTGCGCCAGGTCATCCCTCCGCCCCGCCAGAGAGGGGGGACGGCATGAGGGACTGCTTCGGATCGGACTCCGGGGGATACTGAGGCTCGTCAGTACGAGGAAGCCGGCACTGTGGGGGCAAAACACGAGGTTCGGCGCCGACCCTGAAGGGGTCCGGAGCCGAACCAGGTCGGTATTCTTGCTTTTCTGAATAGGAATTGTATTGGGCCTTGGATGGGCCTCAGGCCATTTTTACACTGTCACACAAGCCCCCCACTCCTGCAGGGGGTGCGGGAGCTAGCCGTGGAGGAGTGTTCATGATTGTAGAAAATGGGAGGGCGGATCATAGGGCCTTTCTGGAAGTGCTGTCCTGAAGCTTGGATAGGACCTCGAGCTAGTCGAGGGTCAAGGTGTAGGTGAAGGCGATGGCGAACCGTTTGTCTCTTCCGGAGAAGAGTACCCGGGTGCCAGACCGAACCTCGAGAGGAGGGGGAATTATGGGCTGGTAAGGGTGATGGCGAGCCGTTGTTTCTTCCTGAGAAGAGTACCCCGGTGCCAGGCCGAACCTCGAGACGAGGGGGAATTACGGGCTGGTAAGGGTGATGGCCCGCCGGTGGATCTTCCGAAGAAGAGTACCCCGGTGCCAGACCGGACCTCGAGCTGGCGAGGGATTATGGGTCGGTAAGGGTGAAGGCGAGCCGTTGTTTCTTCCTGAGAAGAGTACCCCGGTGCCAGGCCGAACCTCGAGACGAGGGGGAATTACGGGCTGGTAAGGGTGATGGCCCGCCGGTGGATCTTCCGAAGAAGAGTACCCCGGTGCCAGACCGGACCTCGAGCTGGCGAGGGATTATGGGTCGGTAAGGGTGAAGGCGAGCCGTTGCTTCTTCCTGAGAAGAGTACCCGGGTGCCAGACCTAACCTCGAGACGAGGGGGAATTACGGGCTGGTAAGGGTGATGGCCCGCCGGTGGATCTTCCGAAGAAGAGTACCCGGGTGCCGGGCCGAACCTCGAGCTGGCGAGGGATTATGGGCCGGTGAGGGTGAAGGCGAGCCGTAGTTTCTTCTTGGGAAGAGTACCCCGGTGCCAAGCCGAACCTCGAGACGAGGGGGGATTATGGGCTGGTAAGGGTGATGGCCCGCCGGTGGATCTTCTGAAGAAGAGTACTTTAGTGCTGGCGAAAGCGAGTCGTTATTTTGCCCGAGCCGGCCCCGTACCGTGCTGCCAGCCTGGCACTGGGTGACGTCAGCAGCACGTGCTTCGAGGATGTGGCGTGATTTTCTAGGCGGTAGTTGTACGTCAATCGGTGAATAGTGACCACGAAAATCGAGGAGTTGTTCTTATCCCCTATAAATGTCCCCCCCTCTCCTCCCGTCGCCCATTTCTTTCCTGCCTCTTATTTTTTGAAAAAATCCTTCAACTCTTCAGCGCTTGCCCCTTCAGCTTCCGGCAGCAAGGTCGTGTTTCCGAGGTGATTTCAGGTTAGTTGGTAATCCTGTTTTAACTTAGGCACGGATGGATAGGGCTCAGTCCGGCTCGTTGGCGTCGACCTCTGGGGAGGGGCCGGTAGGCGAGGAGGAGGTCGTACACAGCGTGAAGCCATTGCGATCTCGGAGGCATTTCGTGGTAGAGAGCAGCGATTCTGAGGAGGGGGGCGGCAGCTCAGATGAAGTCCAATCCCTAGGGTCGGCTTCCGGAGAGGAGGGTGGCTCCGAGGGAGAAGGTTCCGCGGGGTCTCCGAATCAGCCCGTTCTGGGGCGATTGTCTACACCTTCGCCGGAACGGACTAAGAGGAGGAGGGTCCCGAAGAAGAAGAAATCGAAGAGTGGCGGCCCGAGCGACTTGGGGATAGGGTCGTCCGCACAACCCCGGCCTTTCCGTTGCTACCCCGACGATCTCTCCGATAAGGAGTCCTCGGGGGTCCAGCCGTCGTCGTCAAGCCGGAAGAGGTTGATGGTGGACGCCTCCCCGACCGCTCTGGAGGCAAGCGACTTGGGGGCTCTGCAGTTGGCCTACCACATAGGGCCCAGTTATGAGCTTATGCTGCCGAGTTCCTCTCTTCGACCGACCGATCCCCTGCCGGACAGGTATTGTATCTTCCCTGTGGACGCCTTTATCTCCGGCCTGAGGCTGCCCATCCACCCATTCGTTCGGGAGGTGTTAAATTGGTCGTCCCTGGCGCCGATGCAGTTCGGGCCGAACTCCTGGAAGCAGATCATCTGCTTCGTGCTGTTGTGCGAGGAACGGAGGGTACCCTTACGGCTGGGCGTGTTCCGAGCGATGCTATTGATTGGCTCATCGGCAGAAGGGGTATATTATATCTCGCCTCGAGGTAAGGCGAAGGTTGTCCACGGTCATCCGGATTCCATTAAGTTCTGGAAGAAGAAGTATCTGGTGATCCGGAGTGAGGACCCTTGGGCTATCCCTACTCGGTGGAACCATACTAAGCCGAGCTACCCCGCACCGGGGCCAGGGGATTTGACGGCGGAGGAGTGGAGACTCGTTGAGCGCCTCCGTCTGTCGCATAGCATTAATTGGGGGAAGGTGACGGAGGCCCACCTGGCGAACGTCGGACTGAGCCCCAGCCCGGCCGTGCCTCGTACGTGGTTGTTTCTTTCCTCTCACTCTTCTTGTACTTTTTTGCTCATTTGTTCTTAATGGATCTCTTTACAGAAATGGATGAGGAGTCGATTAAGGCGCTGAGGCTCGCCATGAGGAATACGAAGGGCCAGAAGAAGGATGTCGCGGTGAAGACCACCGAGTTGTCCCAGGTTGTCTCCGAGGTCCCCATTCAGCCGAGGATGAAGAGGACTCGATCAGAGACGGGTGGGGACGCCGTGGTCCAGGGGGGTTCGGATCAGGGTGCGGCCGCCGCACCTGATAAGGGGAAGGGTCCCCCGGTGGATCCCGGACTTGAGGAGAGGCTTCGGCGAAGGTGGGTGCCGGATTGGTCGATCCGCGAGGGTGATTGCCTGGTCCGGGGGCGCCAGGCCGTGGAGGTTGCAGATAAGTTGGCGACCCCTCGGGATCGCTCGGATATGAAGTCCCAGACCCTGGACGAGGCGTATGTTCGTCTTGCGCAGGCCACGGTGCTGGTAAGTCGATCGAACCTCCTAGCTTTCAGGTGATGTTATTTAAGGAAGATTTCTTAGTAGTGTCTGGTCCTGGCAGGCGACCGTGCAGGGGGCCCATGTGAAGGGCCTCTACGAGGCGGCGGTGCAGCGAGAGCGAGATCGGGCTGACAAGGCCGAGCAGGAGGTGACGGAATTGAAGGGAGAGCTCGAAGGCTCTCGTAAGAGGGAGGCGGAGACGAAGGTGGCTTTTGACAAGGAGAAGGAGGAATGGGCGAAGGCGAGGGCGGCTCAGGAGGAGAGGTCGGAGAAGGAGAAGGATGAGGTGACTAAGTCGTGTCAGATCCTGGTGATCAATGCCCAGGATAGTAGTTATGCGAAGGCCCTCAGCCATGTGAGGCACTTTTATCCGACCATCGACTTGTCCAACTTCGAGTATGATATGGAGATTGAGGGGACACCGAAGACTCCTGGCGGACAAGGGTCAGATGACAAATTGGTTACCGACCCTCCAACGGATCCGGCTGATATCGAGGTGGGAAAACCCGCTGTATAATTTTTGTTCTTCTTTTTCCTTCTCTCGATTGTATTTGCCTTCCGCGGACTGGCCACCGCATTTTTTGTATGGGGAAACTGAATTTATAAAAAGAGGGTTTTCTGGCTGGCTAAGTGTTCCAACTTTGAAAAATTTCTGAACCTCCTTGCATATATGTCTTGAGCGGGCTGGTTCTCTTGTAGGTCACGGCTCCCCTTCCTGAGGTGGACCCCCTTCGTTCCGACGTGGCGTGGCTTCGAGGCAAGGTCGAGGCTTTAGAGGCCACCTTGGTTCGGTATCGAAAGAGGGCTCGCGACACTGATGCGGCCTTCCATTATTACAGGAACAAGTCTGAAGCCCTTAGTGAGGAGGCGAGCCGGCTGAGGAGGGCGATGGTGGATCGGGAGCTAGGGGGCGTTGGCCTTGGATACACCATGTCAAGTTCTTCGGTGCAGAGGCCTTCCTCCGAGAAGCTTCTTCGCGATGTGATAGTGGAAAAGGAGATGGAGATACACCGCTATAGGACCATGTTGGGTGTTTCGACATCTTCCTCGAGGGATCGGCGAGCAGAGGGGGCTCCCTCGGCGTTGCCACTGATGGAGCGCATTCGATCCGTGGATGCCCAGAGCTCTGTGGCCGGGGTGTCGACGATGGCAGAACCGAAGGATCGTCATGACGAGGAGAGAGTCCCCAGTCGTTTGGTCGGAGTGGTTCCTCCCTTTACCGGGTCCGAGGGGCCCTAAGTCGGAGATCCCTTTTAGTTTGAGATGAGGGGGAGTGGTTCTGTAACGGTATTTGCTTGTTTTCTCCGCACAAAGAATAAAAGAGTATGAATAAAGCTTTCATTTCCTTCTTTGCTCTGGTTATCGGGGTGGTGAAGGGTGGTTTAGGCGAGGTCGGGCTCCGCTGATTCGTGAGGAATCGATGCGGGGCGACAGGGAGGCCTCCTGCCCGTCGTTGGGTCGCACCTGCCGAGGCGTTTGGGGATGAGACCCGAGGGAGAACCCTGACGCCGCCCGCCTTGCCCGGTACCGGGTCGGCGTTGCCGAGGTATTTAACTTTTGACAGAAGAGACTTCTTTTATACCAGACCGAGAGGGGGGGTCGCTGAAGCGGCCCTTTACACATGAATGTTTACAAAAACTTTTAATTTACTTAAGCCACGCCGGAGCCTAAGCTTGCTCTCCCCGGAATTTCATGAGGTGCTCAGCGTTCCAGGGTCGGCTGATGGGACGGTCATTCATATCCGTCAGTCGGTATGTACCCGGGCGTACCGCCTCGACTACGCGGTACGGGCCTTCCCAGTTGGGAGCCAGTTTCCTCTTCTTGGTCGGGTCAGAGACGGATAGCTTTCGCAATACTAGGTCCCCTGCCTGGATGCTGGTGGGGCGGACTTTCTTGTTGTAAAATCTTTCGATTCGTTGCTGATAAATGCTCCTTCGGATCGCGGACTTTTCTCGTACCTCGGCGACGAAGTCTAGGTTAGCCCTCAGGGCGGACGCGTTGTCGTCTTCATCGAAGGCTATGATCCGGGGGGAAGGCAATCCGACTTCGACGGGGATGACTGCTTCAGTCCCATAGGTCAGATTGAAGGGTGTCTCCCCCGTGGGGATCCTCTGCGTGGTTCGGTGTGCCCATAGTACGCTGGGCAGCTCCTCCACCCAGAGCCCCTTGGGGGAACTGTCAAGGCGCTTCTTGAGGCCATCGAGAATTTGCCTGTTCGCATTTTCTGCTTGGCCGTTGGATTGAGGGTGGCAAATGGCGGAGAAACGTTGCTGGATGCCGATGTCCTGACAGAAAGATTGGAAGTTTTGCCCTTGGAACTGGGTTCCGTTGTCCGTGACGAGGATTCGGGGGATCCCGAATCGACAAATGATGTTCTTCCAGAAGAATTGTTGTACTTGGCGTTCGGTGATGCTGGACAGCGGTTCGGCTTCGATCCACTTGGTGAAGTAGTCGATGGCGACGATCAGGAATTTCTTCTGTCCTACCGCTGGGGGGAAGGGCCCCACAAGGTCCATTCCCCACATGGCGAAGGGCGTAGGGCTCGCCATGGATCGGAGGTCGGCTTGAGGAAGCCTTTTGATGGGGGAGAATCTTTGGCAGGGGCCGCACCTCTTGACTAAGTCTTGTGAGTCTTGGAGCATGGTGGGCCAATAGTACCCTTGATTCAGAGCCTTTCGGGCAAGCGTCCTACTCCCCATGTGGCATCCGCCGATCCCCTCGTGCAGGTCTTTGAGGACGTAGCTGGCCTCGTCCTTGGCGAGGCAGCGGAGGTAGGGTTTGCCGTCGGCCAGGGTGTACGAGCGTTTGAACAGGATGTTATCGATTATGACGAATCTTTCCGCTCGGATTCTGATTCGCCTGGCCTCGGCTTTGTCTTCAGGAAGCTCGGCCTGGCTCAAGAATTTTCGGATGGGAGTGGTCCAGTCGTCCGGGCTGGTTCCTTCTTGTACGCACATTGCTTCCGGCTCTGGGCTAAGGATGCTTGGCTCCGAGAGGACCTCGACGAGCACCGTACGATCGAGGCCTTCGAAGGAAGAAGAGGCGAGTTTGGATAGCGCGTCGGCTTGGGCGTTCTGTTCCCGGGGGACTCTGACAACCGTGGTGTTGTCGAAGAGCGCCAAGAGCCGTCGGACCGCGGCCAAATATCTCACCATTCGGTCGTCGCGGGCTTCGTACTTTCCGTTGATCTGGTGGATCACGAGTTGAGAGTCGCTGAACGCCCGGATTTGCTTGGCACCGGCTCGGTGGGCGAGGGTCAGTCCGGCGATCATGGCCTCATATTCTGCCTCGTTGTTGGAGGCGGGAAAGTTGAGGCGCAGGGAGTATTGAAGTAGGAATTGGTCGGGGCCGCGAAGGATGACGCCCGCCCCACTCCCCGTTTCGCAGGATGAGCCGTCAACAAAGACCTCCCAGGTCAGATCCGGCTCTTCTACGTCGGGTTGCTCGGAGACGGTGCATTCAGTTATGAACTCGGCGAGGGCCTGCCCTTTAATGGCTGCCCTGGGATGATAGCTGATGTCGAACTGGCTCAGCTCGATCGACCACTTGACTAATCGGCCGGAGTTTTCGGGCTTGTGGAGGACGGTCTTCAGTGGTTGGTCGGTCAGAACTCGGACGGAGTGGGCCTGGAAGTAAGGTCGGAGTTTTCGGGCTGCCATAACCAGGGCATAGGCTACCTTTTCTATCTTCGCGTACCTCGTCTCGGCCGGGTGTAGTACTTTGCTTACATAGTATAGGGGTTTCTGAACTCCTGCCTCCTCTCGGACGAGGACGGCGCTGAGGGCGTGGTCCGAGGCGGACAGGTAGAGCCAAAGCGGCTCGCCTGGTTCGGGCTTGCTGAGGAGAGGCGGGTTGGCGAGGTACCGTTTCAGCTGTTCGAAGGCTTCTTGTTGAGGGGTACCCCACTCGAAGCCCCCTTTCCCGCGCAAGGCCTTGAAGAAGGGGAGAGATTTCTCCCCTGACTTGGAGAGAAAACGGCCGATCGCCGCCAACCGACCCGTGAGCCTCTGAACTTCTTTGACATTCCGGGGTGGGGACATGTTGATGATGGCCTGTATTTTTTCGGGGTTTGCCTCGATGCCGCGCTGGCTGACAATGAACCCTAGGAACTTCCCCGTGGAGACGCCGAAGGCGCATTTAGCCGGGTTAAGCCTCATGTTGTGGCGTCGGAGGACACCGAAGGCTTCCTCGAGGTCGGCGACGTGGTCCGGCCCAGCCCGGCTCTTGACAAGCATGTCGTCGACGTAAACTTCTACGTTGCGGCCGATCAGGTCCTTGAAGATTCTGTTGACGAGTCGCTGGTACGTGGCACCGGCGTTTTTCAGCCCGAAGGGCATGACACGGTAACAATAAAGGCGTCGAATAGGATCTCCTCCAGCTCGTCCACGGGCTCGGGGGCGGGGCCGTCTTTCTCGGGTTCGAGTTCGACGGCGCTGAGGGGGAGTACGCCCGTGCTGAGGGGGGGCACGCCCCTTCTCCCTTTGAGCTCCCGATGGTGGGCCGAAGGTATCGCCTGGATGGAGTTTAGCCCGGGTCTGCCGAGGATGGCGTTGTAGGCCGCCTTGGCGTGGATGACCATGAAATCTAAGGACTCGGTCCTCTTGACAGGATCCGGTCCAGTGGTGACGTTGAGGGTAATAATTCCCTTCACCATGATCGGGACGCCCGCAAGCTTAAGCAACGTGCCTCCTGCTGGTTTGAGTTCCCCTCGGGGCAATCTGAGGCTTTCGAAGGTTCTGAGGAAGAGAATATTTACCGGGTTGCCGCTGTCCACAAGGATTCGGCGAACTTCACAATTGGCCATGCTGAGGCTAATGATGAGGCCCCCGCTGTGGGGGAGGTGAATTCCTTCGGGGCCCTCTCCTGAGAAGGAGACTGGCCGCGGTTGTAGCTCAGGGGAGGGGCTGTGCCGAATGGCGTTCGTCCCCTGGGTGAAGGTTCTTTGGGGAGCATCATTTTCTCCCCTCACCGGTCCCCCGTGGATGTTGTGTAGGGTGAAGGGCGTATCCAGGGATACCTCGTACTCGGGATCCTGACCCTGGGTGCGGTTTGGGTCAGGCTTCGGGGTTGGTGATCCCCGGTTCCTATCACCTTGCCGATCCCATGGGCCGTCATCCCTGTGGGTCCTCCTCGGATGGTTCGGGGCCGAGTTGGAAGCGGCCCTTCCCCAGTTGTGGGTAACCTTGTGGCTGAGGATTACTCTTTGTAGGTCGGGCTGGGCTGTCCCGCCGACGCTCGTTTGGGACTCCCGAGGGGGAGCCTTGTGTTTCGACGTGCGGGGCCCGGCTTCATCAGAGGGTGGGGGCGGGTCCCGTTGGTTGACGGAGGGAGCAGCCCCCTTGCCTTTGGAGGTCATGAAGATTCGGCTGTCGATGGCCTTCGAGGGCCTGGGTCGGATCGGCTTCTGGAGCAGCGTTTCCCACAGACGGCGCCAACCTGATGCTGTTTATTTCTGGGGCACGTGTGGAAGCACCAGGTGTGAGTTCGAACTCAATTTGTATTGAAGGAGATTGCCGCTCGTCTGCCGACCTTCGGTTGACCTTCTGGGGCCTACGATGAGCTCGGAAAGGCGTTTGAAGGTTGGGCTCGGATCGGAAGGGTCGGATCCGAGGTCTTGTGTACCTGCAGACGGTCCTGAAACACCGGGGTTTGTCCCGGTGGCGGACCCTCCGACGCTCTAGTCAGTCTCTGTGAGAGAGTAGCAATAACTAGGTATATTTAAGTGGTAAAAGATTGATTACCTTCAAAAGGTGGATGAGGGTCTAGTATTTATAGAGAATCCCAACCGGGTTTGGTTCCGCTTGGGGGCCGGGTTTGGATCCGAAAGCCCATGGGCCTGACGTGGCAGAAGGCCCAGGGGGCTTAGGGCGGTTGCGGTGATACCAGGAGTGGTATCGGGCTGACGTGGCGAGACCCTTGGCGGTATTTGGAGCTGACGTGGCCCATCGTGAGTCCTCTGTGCGTCTGGGGGAATCGGAGGGCCTAGGCTGCGCCAGGTCATCCCTCCGCCCCGCCAGAGAGGGGGGACGGCATGAGGGACTGCTTCGGATCGGACTCCGGGGGATACTGAGGCTCGTCAGTACGAGGAAGCCGGCACTGTGGGGGCAAAACACGAGGTTCGGCGCCGACCCTGAAGGGGTCCGGAGCCGAACCAGGTCGGTATTCTTGCTTTTCTGAATAGGAATTGTATTGGGCCTTGGATGGGCCTCAGGCCATTTTTACACTGTCACACATATGTAGTTCACAAATACACAAAATGCACACATACAGAGAGTACACTCTGATTAAATACACCAGTAATTTAATTGCACTATATAGATACGTTCAATTAACCACATATATTCAATCAAAAGTAAGGAATTTTTCAACGCATTGATTCTTTCCATGGGCGTGATTTTGTTTCATTCCGGACCTACACAAAAAAAAAATTGAGTTAATAATCGAGTCAAATTTAATAATTATGTGCACATCAAAATAAAAAAGTAAGCAATTATTCAGTGTTTATCTTGAAAGTTTGATATAACGTACATAACATAAAAAACCCCTTAGCACGAACCTTCACCTTCATCATCATCACTCTCCCCAGCGTTTGGAGCTTCTTCAAAGAAGAAGAATGGGTTAGTATCGACTACAACAAGTTTAGATTCATTGAGTACAATTAACAAATACTTAGTTTCTGATATATTACCTTGCTATATTTTTTGGGTAATTTCGTGAATCGTGACCAACGACACGAAGGCATGTCCTGCAAAGTCTTGGCCTCTTCGTTTTTTGTCCTTCTCTGATAGACTTCAACTTTTTCCCTTTAGGCCTCTCCTTTGTGGTGCACTGCACGGGGTCACCTATATGTGCATGTGCATGTGCATGTCCACCACTCTCAGGTTGTGTGCTACCTTCGCGTGGTGTGCTATTCCCTGATTCAATGTTAGCAAATCCTTCGATTCCCTTGAGCATGTGGTCGAGGATGTACTTGTACCCTCACCCTGAAGAACAACTAAGATCGACCAAATGTCTTGAGTGCATAATCAGTTCACAAATAACGAGAGGCAAAATTGTCGCCCCATACTATTGGGAACCGCTATACTGCTTCTTCTCAGTTGATCCCTGGTCCATCGCCTACAAATATATTGCTCGGGTAGTGCGGTGTGATCTGTGAACCGAATAACTGTTAATAGATGTTTGCAGGGAATGTCTACGAAGCTGTACATGGCATAAGGGCATTTAGCAATTTGAGTGATTTTATAATAAGAAATAACTATCCCCGGTTCTGAATTTTCACAAACTGTTACAGAATAAGCTGCACTATTCGGTGTATCCATACTCGCAATTAAACTCACATTAAGTAATAAGCTTTTTACAACTTCTTATTGGAATTTGTAGAAAATCTTAAGTGTGTATGTTCCCGCCATTTGTGACTCCAACGCCCATTCGGTCTTCAATTTTGGCCTCTCCTCGCAATTACGATGTGTTTCTTTAAGTTCATCATGTCTTTGTCTTACTAAGACTCGGTCAAAGATGACGGCAAATTCATGTAATGGTACTTCTTAGCGATTCGCGATTAAGTATGGTACTTCAAGGATGAATGTAGCGATTCGCTATGTTGGGTACTCAATATGCCGCCCCGAAATGAGTCTCTTGCGTACACGGGAGCCCATTTCTCGCGGATCTCAAATTTTTCCTTCAACCATTTGTTATTCTCAAGTTTGTACTGGAAAATCAAAATTTTCCACTTCTGTTCAAATTCTGTTTTAAATTCCGCCGTATAAATGATAGTCTTCAAAGCATCCTTGAACTCGTCAATATTATTCGGCATGCGCACTTCATGCGGTAACTTATCTAAAATATGCCAAATACAATATCTATGTGACGTGATTGGAAAAACTTTAGAAACTGCAAAAGTTATTCCACGATCCTCATCTGTCACGATGTTCATCGGATTGTGAGTCATTGCTCCTCGCCACTTTTCAAAGAACCACTCAAATGAGGTTACCTTCTCATTTGGGATGAACCCACAACCTAGGAATATTGATTGCCAATGATGGTTGAATCCAACAAATGGTACGAACAACATCCCGTATCGGTTTGTGTTGTAGGTAGCATCAAAGCAGAGAACATCCCCGAATACTTCATAATTCTTTTTAGCGATACCATCTACCCAGACACAATGTGACAATCGCCCTTCGGGATCACATTGGTAATCAAAATAGAATAAAGGATCGGTCTCCTTTTTGGATTCAAAGAACTCAAGTACCATTTGCCCGTCGTGTCCTTTTAAACCTTCCATCTTGTCTCTCCTGAGATTTCTGACATCGATTTTAGTGAAATAAATTTTCTCATTACCTCCACTTGCACCTTCGAAAAATAGCATTTGTTTGCATACAGGGACATTAGCTTCGGTAAGTTGACCAATTACTTTTTTTATCTGTCTTTGTCAATTCACGATTTCGTGGTAGCAAGTGACGTCTACCGGGTGAAGTAAATTCGTGATTGTGTGCTTCATTTAATGAATAAAGAATCCACGAATTACTTTGTGAATTACTGTGTGGGTTTAATTTGACACGAACGAAAGCTTTGCAACCCGTTCCAGAAGTTGTTCCTTGTCTAGCTTTATTATGATTATTCGGTGACTCCCCGACTTTATTACAAACATATGATTTATCCACTACATCATTTTCCTTGTATTTATTTCCATCCTTACGCATAAAGAATCCCGCACATTTGCAATATGATGAATAAAATTTTTCCGCTTCCTCTAGAGTGGGAAATGTCATACCAATCTTCGGTTTTAGGTATTCGTCAACATGAGAAAGAAACTCGCCAATTTTTTGTGCACGAACAAATTTCTCTCCAGCAACAGAACTTCCTTCAAAACTGTCCATACCTAAGAAACCGTGAAAAGGAGAACAGTTAGGGGTACTAAACTGCTCTATTTGGTGTTTTTATAACCAAAAGTGACACACAATTGTATCTCTCGGATTGTTAATTGAAACTCACTTTTACAAATTGGGGTTGCTTGTGCTACATGAAATCATCCTACTCGCAAAATTTCGTATTTTTTGGAGGTCGTTTGTAAGAGTTTTCTAATCTAACCGTACTTATAAAATTCTAAGTCACTAACTTCTAATGCGAGGAACGTGACAAAGCTGCACAAACGGCATCCAAAATTAATAAAACTTTGCACCTTGCTTGAATTCACGTAGCGCAAGCCACCACAACTCGTACAAGTCAGTTTCGACTAACGGTTCGAAAGATACGGCCGTGTATCACTTTATTTGGGATTTTTTCAACCGAAAGCGATACACGGCCGTACCTTTCTAACCGTGAGTCCAAATTGACTTATACAAGTGCGGGTTGCTTGTGCTACATGATATCATCCTACTCACAAAGTTTCAAATTTTTTGGAGGTGGTTTGAAGGGTTTTCTAATCTAACCGCACTTAATAAATTCTAAGTCACAAACTTATAATGCGATAAACTTGAGAAAACCACACAAACGGCATCCGAAAATTTTAAAACTTTCCGACTTGGTCGAATTTATGTAGGGAAAGCCACCCGAACTTGTAGAAGTGAGTTTCGAGTCACGGTTTGCGAGATACGGCCGTGTACCGCTTTACATGGTTTTTTTCAACCGAAAGCGATACGTATCTCTCGAACCGTGAGTCGAAACTAACTTCTACAAGTTGGGTTGGCTTCTCATAGGGGACACCAACCAACTCGCAAAGTTTCGAATTTTTTGGAGGTGGTTTGAAGGGTAATCTAATCTAACCGCACTTACAAAATTCTAAGTCAAAAACTTCTCATGCGAGGAACTTGAGAAAACTGCACAAACGGCATCCGAAAATTATAAAACTTTTCGACTAGGTCGAATTCACGTAGCGCAAGCCACCCGAACTTGTAGAAGCGAGTTTCGAGTCACGGTTTGCGAAATACGGCCGTGTACAGCTTTACTTGGTTTTTTTCAACCGAAAGCGATACACGGCCGTATCTCTCGAACTGTGAGTCGAAACTCACTTCTACAATTTGGGGTGGCTTGTACTACGTGAGACCAACCTACTCGCAAAGTTTCGTATTTTTTGGAGGTCGTTTGCAGGGTTTTCAACCATAACTGCACTGAAAAGTTTCTAACTAATTTCGTATATACAATTCTAGTTCTACAAATTACTAACGCAAGCAAAAAAATTCGGCAATTGAATGTACTTAAAGCCAACCCAATTCTACATCTAAAATCTAGTAAGGCAAATAAATTTTTCCCCACTTACTAAATAATTTAGTATACACAAATTCAAAAATAAACACAAATATAGATTACTGAGGTAAAGAAATAGTTTATACCTTACAAAATAGGTCCAAATAAAGCCAAAGAATCAATTTGGAGGAGAACTAAGGTTTCAATTTTGTTTCGTAGAGGGGATGAGAGAGTAGGGTTTCAAACTTTGGAGTAGATATTGGGAGAGAGGAGGGGGAGCGGACGTAAGTGGGCTAATTTGGGTTTAGACGAAGGATTAGGGTTTTTTTTGAAGTGGGTTCGTCGAAGAAAGAAGAAAGAGCGAGAGAGAGAATCGTCGAAGAAGACGATCTGAATGCAGATCTAAATGAATTTAGATTGCCTTAACCCATTCTTGGTAAGGACGGGTTAAGGATATTTTTTAAAATAAAATTTAGCCTTAACCCGTTTTTCCCAACACGGGTTAAGGCAAAATTTTATAAAAAAATATATGGGCCGTTGGATCAAAGATCCAACGGTCCAGATCAAAGTTCGCACAGGTCTGTGCACACAGACCCGTTTGCAACGGAAGAAGACTATATATATATATATATATATATTCTTCCATTGAGCACTCCTTTCCGTGAGCACTCGCCCTTCTAGCCATCGTATGGATGATCCGAACCGTTCACATTGATCTACATGTTTAAATTAGTCTAAATATATAAAATCAAGTCATTTGAAATTCATTTCCTCATTCATTGAAGTGTTACAAAAATTGTATGGCTGAATATCGTTTTTTTTATAATGACATGATGGATGGGCAAATGGATTTCGAATAACTTGATTTTATATATTTAGACTAATTTAAACATGTAGATCAATGTGAACGGTTTGGATCATCCATGCAATGGCCGGATGGCGAGTGCTTACGGAGTGCTCACGAAACTAGTGCTCAACCAAAGGGCCATCCTATATATATATATATATATATATATATATATATATATATATATATATATATAGGGAGCCCTTCAGTTGAGAACTAATTTGTGTGAGAACTTCGTAAGAACTTACGGAGTAGACTCCCCATGAAAAATCCAAACCGACCATCTCGTTGTACACGCCTTAGATGGCATAATATAAAGTAATCAAGTAATTTGAATCTTATTTGCCCATCCATCAAATGGAGTATAATTTTCAGCCATACATTTTTGCGATGATGTAAAACATGGACAAATGAATTTCAAATTACTTGATTACTTTATGTTATGCTATCTAAGGCGTGTACAACGAGATGGTCGGTTCGGATTTTTCATGGGGGGTCTACTCCGTGAGTTCTCACGGAGTTCTCAACAAATTAGTTCTCAACCGAAGGGTTACCCCCCACCCACACACACACACACACACACACACACACACACACACATAATGGAAGGTGACTTATTTCCGTTGTGCACTATGTGTGCACTCGGCCTTCGGGCCTTCGTATCGACGGTCCAAACCGTTTAAATTGATCTAGACGTCTAAATTAGTCTGAATATGTAAAATCAGGTCATTTGAAATTTATTTGTCATGTATTGAAGTGTTATAAAATTGTATAGCTGAATATCAATTTTTTTTTATAATGACACGATGCATGGTCAAATGAATTTCAAATAACTTAATTTTATATATTTAGACTTATTTGGATATGTAGATCAATGTGAACGGTTTGGATCGTCGATATGAAAGTCCGAAGGCCAAATGCACACGGAGTGCATGTGCATACCATGACTAGGGTACAACGGAAAGAGACTCTTTCTCTCTAATATCTCATTTTCAATCGAATCAAATGGCCCACTACAAAATTGGGCTCAGTCAGGGCCGGCCCATACCCCACCGCATCATCCCAAACCCTAGATCCACTCCCCAGTATAAATATCTCTCTCGCTCGCTATCGTCACTCTCTTGTTCTGCGCCGTCTCTCCCATTCTTCCAAACCCTAACCCTAATTCCATCTCCAATGTCTGAAAGAGGTGCCACCGGCGAACGCGGCGGGTTCGGCCGAGGCTTCGGTGGCCGAGGCGGCGACAGAGGCCGCGGTGGCCGTGGCGATCGTGGTCGCGGTGGGCGCCGAGGTCGCGGTCGAGACGACGGTAAGTCCGGCGAGTGGGTCCCAGTCACGAAGCTCGGCCGCCTCGTCAAGGAGGGCAAGATCACCTCCCTCGAGCAAATCTACCTCCACTCCCTTGCCGTCAAGGAGTACCAGATCATCGACGCCCTCTGCCCCGGCCTCAAGGACGAGGTCATGAAGATCATGCCGGTCCAGAAACAGACACGTGCCGGTCAACGAACCCGGTTCAAGGCTTTTGTTGTTGTTGGTGATAACAATGGGCATGTGGGGTTGGGGGTGAAGTGCTCGAAGGAGGTGGCTACGGCGATTAGGGGAGCGATTATTTTGGCGAAGTTGTCGGTGATTCCGGTGAGGAGAGGGTACTGGGGGAATAAGATTGGGTTGGTGCATACTGTGCCGTGTAAGGTGACCGGGAAGTGTGGGTCGGTGACGGTGAGGATGGTGCCAGCGCCGAAGGGGTCTGGGATTGTGGCGGCGAGAGTGCCAAAGAAGGTGCTGCAGTTTGCCGGGATTGAGGATGTGTTCACGAGTTCGAGGGGGAGCACGAAGACACTTGGTAACTTTGTTAAGGTATAATATTTTGAACTTTGCGAAAAAGTAGTAATCTTTAAGATATTTCTGATGAATTGGATTTGTGTTAGTTTAATTTGGGCATTTTTTTATTGTTTGAGATGCGTATATACGTGGTTGTTAGTTACTTTGCAAAGGTAAGATAGTTTTGATCTATTAGTGATTGGATAATTTATCTGAAAATGGCCTAAAGTCTGAAACTTTGAGTTGGTGAGACTTCGGTAGTCACAAATAATAGAATGAGGAATAGGGTATTTTTGATTAGGTAGATAGATGTATCATTAAACTGTTTTCTGGATAGTTTTGAAGTTTATGAAAGGTTGTAGATTTATTAGATGAAAATTAGATGTTCAAAAGTGTGAAATGTTAACTTGTGTGGTTTAGTTATGGCAATTTTTTTTATTAGTTTAGAACTTTAGATGCTTATATTCGGATTATTTATGTAGTTTTTGTTGGGAGGTTAAAGATATTTAGTTTTGTTGCATATCAGTCACATAAAGGTTATGGGAGGAAAAATAAGGGAGAGAAGGAAAATACAAAGTTTGAAGATGAATAAGAGAAATTTATTTAAATATGGCTTTTCTTCCTAGTTTAGGAAAGTTAATTTGCATTTCTACGCTAGTTATCTTTCTTTCCTGAATGTGATCTCAGTCTATTAATCTCCACAACTATTTCCATGGTTCTATGAAATAATTTGAAATGTAAAAAACCATACTGTGATGGGGAGATCCTTATAATGCAAGGAACCACAAGTAGCAACAAGTTTTTTCTGAACTCTGGTCTTGACTAGTTTATGTTTGGTTGAGTTGATACTTTATGTTCCTGTCATACTTGAGCCTTGTGTTCATGCCATGCTTGAGTCTAGATCGGTATGATAATATCTTCACGTATTGCCTTTAGCTGGCATATGCTTAATAAATGGAATAATTTCATTCATCTATTTTTATCTATTTCCATGCATCGTAGCTTTGTCTAGAGAATTTAATTGTGAAACATTAGATTTTTGAAGGATTAAATTTTTCTGGAATAGTTTATTAAGGGTTAAAACATTTATTATGTTAGAATTACCAATTCATTAAGTATTTATCCACGATGAGATGATTTTGTCTATTTGAGAGTTGTATCTTCAAATGTCTAATATGTTGTGTATGCTGGTTCCACGGTACGTGTAAAAAAATGAAGCGACAGCTTTCCACGAATTATCCTCTTTGTTGTTCCAATTGGGATGTCAAAAAGAAGACATATATCCCCAAACATGGTCCAGAGTGTGCTCTTTCTCGTTCTGTTCATATGGACTTGTCGATTCAGTTTTTTTGTTGATTTGGATGTCATATTTAATAGGGTGTGTCCTACAAATTGTTTTAGTGCATTTGCTGAAAAATTGCACGTTATATCGTGTACTTGTGTGTTTGTCCAAGATCCCTGTTACCTAACTTGCAGGAGTTGAAGGTGCTTAACCATTAAAGATGCTCACCCATTGGAGCTGTTTTTTTGAAAACAGTGTCCGATCTACCCTTGATCTCTTTTTTTCCTTGCCGGTTGTCTTGCCGGCCTTCCTTTCCGTTCCATTGGCTTGTTCGCTTGCCTCGTTGACTGATATGAAATGTTAGTTTTGCTTTTTCATTACGGGACATGTGCCCGAGTATAAACTATGCTTTCTATCTTGGCATTGTTTTTCTGCTTCGTAGGCTCAACCTGCTTTAACGCTATACAGACAAACACAAGTTTTCATATCGCTACAAACAAATGTTACCATAAAACTATATTGGAATGCGTAGAAGCTTTAAATTCTAGATGCAATAACCTTGCTGCACATATCTATGTGCAGTCACAATCAACTTGCAATTCAAATAATTTTTCGTTAGCGGTGTGCTTAGGTCTCTGTGGTTGTTTTTAATTTTTCTCCTTCCATTGGTCTTTTTCCTACAACTTAAAAGTAACAACTTAGCTCATCTCTAGATTCTATATTTTCTGTTCAATGGTATATAATTTGGCTTATATTATCAACACTGATTCCCTTAGCTTTGGAAAGATCCATTCATGTGCTTGTTCAGAAAAAAAGCAATTTCTTTTTGGTGTGAATTTATATGGGATTAAAAAAAACTGTGGACATTTTCTTACCCTGTGTGCTTTTATTTCTTGTGCAGGCTACTTTTGACTGCTTGATGAAAACCTATGGGTTCCTTACCCCTGACTTCTGGACTGAGACTCGCTTCTTCAAGTCCCCATTCCAGGAGTACACCGACCTGCTCGCGAGACCCTTTGTTAGCACTAAACCTGCCCTACCCGAAGAGGTTGAGAGGGTAGAGGCTTAAATATGTTATTGAAGATGCTGAAAGAGTAGAAGCTTGATATGTTTCCGGAATGTTAAGTTATATCTGGTCGTTGGACTTTGCTTTATGCTTTATCTGTTCTTTTTCATCCTTAGCTCTTATCGTTTGCAAACTGTTTAGCACATATGGAAATTTTGTGATAATAATCTATGTTTGTTATATTTTTTTAAATCTACCTGGTTTTTTGTTAAAGTACTGCATTTATCAGTGAAGCTTGTATGTGCATCAATTGTGTTTTTTCTGTCAGTGTTGCTCAAATGTTATGATTTTCAAGTATGACTAGTTGTACCTGGCTGTTTGCTCCCTTGTTCATGTTTATAATATATGAGTTCTGCCGTGTTATGCATACTTTTGGCAATTGTTAGTGGTTCTTTTATATATGTGCCTTTTCCTCTTCATCTGATAATCCCATCTTTTTATAAAATCTCTCAGCTTTAGTGTTGTTTCTGCCCTTCAGACTTGTTGGTGCTTGACCGTCTGTTCAATCTGTTTTATTTTGTGCCAACAACTTGGGTCTTTGAAAGGGTTGATTGTGTTGAGGCACTGCCACTCTTTGGAATCATGTTTCTGCATGTTCTTTCTTCGCTTGGAAAGCATAAATCTTTACAAAGCGCGAGCGAGGAGTTGCCTACTGTTGATTGATATGATAGACAAGCCAGAGTTGAGGAGTTACCTACCATTGATTGATAGACAAACCGGTGATACTCGGAGAAGGATACGGATACAGTTCATTGGGTTATGGGGTTGTGTCAAGATCTTTAGCTTTATATGACGGGGAAGGATGAGTTTCTAGGTGATTCTAGTATAATTTCCCAATGTCAACAACAGTTTCATATTTACTTTACCAAAAATAAAAGTAAACCAGCAGTATACGTCAAATGTTGAAAACGCTTCTGATTTATTTGGTGTAGTGTGCCCTCACGACAGGCTCAACTGATCGATTAGAGCAGCAGCAAGCTGCAGTGATTTTAGCAGTACTGGTGTGCCCTCACCACAGGCTCAACTTATCCATTAGCGCAGCAGCAACATTTTCTAGGCAGTGATATTAGTAGTGAAGATGCTTCTGAATTATTTGGTGTCAGTACGTGAAATGTGGAAAATGCTTCTGAATTGCATAGTGCACCCTCATGGACACGCTGAACTTATTGATAAGAAGATTTTGTTAGATTTCTGTCAAACATCGCAGAAGTCACTTCGATTTTGTTAGTGATATGGGTCAGATGACGTGGCTCCTCCTGGACCACAGGATCCCCTCAAAAACCACTCACTTCTGATCATCAGGTTAGCCAGGTCAGTCCTAGGCCCACGGGCAAGCAGGTTCAGACCCGGCCCAAACGGGTCCAGACCCGTTTGTAACTGCCTATAAATACTAGGCCCTCTCCCACATTCACAGGTAATCAATCTTTCTCCTCTAAAAAACCTTAGCTACTGTTACTCTTCAATGACTAACTAGGCCGTCGGAAGGCCTGTCACCGGGATCAACCCCGGTGTTCTTAGGCCAAGTGCAGGATCACGAGACTTCTAGATCTGAGCTCCCAGATTCGAGCCGAGCCTCCAGATCCGAGCCGAGCATCCGACCTCTGCCTCACTCCTGCCTGCTCCCGAGCCGTTACCTCAGCTGAAGGTCAAGTGTATAGCCAGTACTGCGACTTCCACTTTATAAATTGAGAGCTCACACCTGGTGCAGCCACCCCCAAAAACAAACCGCATCAGGTTGGCGCCGTATGTGGAAAACCTCGGTACGGACCTCAATCCGATCCCAGCCATTAACGACCTTCCTTCAATCCGAGCTCATATGGCACCAAAGTCCAGAAGAGCTGTCACCTCTGTGCGTCGTCAGGACGCTCCTCCTCAGGACGTCCCCGCCGACACTCATGGATCCAACCATCTGAGGATCAACCTCGGACCCGGACCGGGCGCTTGTCGCTAAGTCGCAACCGACCTGCGTCGGGTCATCCAGGACCGACAGGCCAATCGAACTAGGGGAGGGGGCACTTCCAACTCCTCCCCGAACCATCCCAGGCATCCGTCCTGAGAGCGGGAGCCGGTGCTCAGTCGCGCCGACTGGAGGCCGCCACCCCAACGCAACCGGCCAGACAAGCTCCGACCACCCACCATGAGTTCCAAGACTTCCGGAACGAGATCTTGGAGGCCATCCTAGGGACCCCTGTCAACGAGACACTCTACCGCTGTCACTCGCGGTTGGATGCCGGAGCCAACGCGTCTCGTAGCCCAACAGGCCCGCCAGAACATGACGAGGATGTCCTGCGGCGTCTGCAAGAAATGGAGAACCACCTCAACCACTTTGGCGAGGGCGGCCTCAGGTCAGCTCAGGGTCATAGACTGACTCGACCTCCTTTTTCCGCTGCAATCCTACAAGCAGAAATACCTCAGAATTTCCGACCTCCCCAGTTCGAGACTTATGACGGCGAGGGTGATCCTGTTGATCATATGGAGGATTTCAAGACCCTCATGATGATTCATAGTGCTTCGGATCCCCTCCTATGCCGAGCCTTCCCTGCCACCCTCCGGGGTTCGGCCCGGGAATGGTTCTATCTACTCGATCCTGGCTCGATCTACTCGATCGACTAGCTGGAGGCCAACTTTCTGGCCCAGTTCGTGACCAGCAGGAAAGCCGAGAAGACGAGCGCGTCCCTACTGGACCTCCGACAGAAGGAAGGGGAGTCGCTCCGACAGTTCGTCCGGAGGTTCACCGTAGAGGCGAGGTCTGTCTCCTCCCTCGATGCTGGGGTCGCCTTGGTAGCGGTCTGACACAAAGTCTAGCATGGCCAGCTGAAGGCATCCTTGGCCAAGAAGCCTCCCCTCGATTTCCCTGACCTGCTCAATCGAGTCAAAAAGTACATCCGGACCGAGGAGGCCCTAAATCCAGAGGACGCCAAAGAGGTCCCATGGAAGGGGAAGCGGAAGGCCGATGAGGCGGAGCCAGCAAAGAAGGTCCCAAAAGACGGGATCGGCATGAAGAGGGTCCCTCCGATCCCGCACTTTGAGAGGTACACACCACTGACACAAAATGTGTCGGCCATCATCTTCGTGATTGAGGACATGGACCTCATCCAGATGCCCCCTCGGTCGACCAGCAACAAGAAGAAGGACCAGCGGTTCTACTGCCGCTTCCACCGGGACAACGGGCACGACACCGACTATTGTCAGGCCCTGAAGGACGAAATTAAAGCCCTCATCCAACGAGGGTATCTTTGGGAATTTACCCGGGAAGACGCTCGGGACCGAAGACACACGAGGAATCGGAGGCCTTGTCCTCCTCCTTGCCCCCCAAACAGCATCCCGAGCTGGACCCCGAGCCTGAAGAAACCGGATGACAAGCCATTCTGCATTGCGTCCATGGGGGGCCTATGGGAGGGGATTCTAGCACTTCCCGCAAGGCGTTCGTCCAAGAGGTAAACGCTGTCCGAGACCTCCCTTCCCCCAGGTCTAGCAGCTTCTTGTCTCCTTCTTAGGGGAAGACCTGAAGGGGGTCCGCCTCCCGCACTGCGATGGGCTCGTCATGGCGAACTACGAGGTCCGTCGGATCCTCATGGACAACGGGAGCTCGGTGAACATCATCTTCCTAGAAGCGTTTGAGAACCTCAAGCTCCCTCGAGACAAGCTGAAGCCACCCGGATACACCCTGCACGGGTTCTCCGACATCCCGGTGCCAAAAGAGAGGATCGTGACCTTGGATGTCACTGCCGGTACGACCCCCCACAGACGGACCGAGTCGATGGACTTCATGGTTGTGAACATCAAGGCAGCTTACAACGCCATCCTCGGCTAACCGGGGCTCTGCTCCCTCTAGGCTACCACATGAAATTGAAGTTCTCCACCGAGTCAGGTGTTGGGGTCGTCCGAGGGAACCAAGAAGCAGCACAATCGTGCTATATGATGGCGGTCGGGGATAGTGTTTCCCCCTGGATGTCGTCGAGCTGCAGCCCTAAAGGAGCTAGCCCGAGCCCGAGCAGGCGGACGAACTGGAAGAAGTCTCATTCGAGACAGGGGACATGTCAAAGTGGTTCCGCGTGAGTTGCTCCCTTGCTCCCGACCTCAAGTCCAACCTAATCGATTGCATTCGCTGCAACGTCGACCTCTTCGTTTGGAATCCCTCCGACATGCCCGGGATGTCCGAAGACCTGATCATGCACAGACTAAGCGTGATCCCTGGCTCGTCCAGAAGCGGCATAAGTTCACCCCGGAGCGGCAGCAGGCTGTCAAAGAGGAGGTAGACAAGCTCTTGTTTGCCCGGTTCATCCAGAAGGTCAGCTACCCCGAGTGACTGGCGAACATCATCATGGTCAGAAAGGCGAGCGAGAGCTGGAGGATCTGTATAGACTTTACTGACCTCAATAAGGCATGCCCCAAAGATCTGTTCCCTCTCCTCAGCATCGACGCTCTGATCGATGCAACGTCGGGTCACGAGCTCCTTTCTTTCATGGACGCATTCTCAGGCTACAACCAGATCCGGATGTTCCCCCCTGATATAGCCAAGACATCCTTCGTCACCGACCAAGGTCTTTATTGTTACCAGGTTATGCCATTCGGATTGAAGAATGCCAATGCTACTTATGAGAAGCTCGTCAACCGAGTCTTCAAGGACCAGATCAATCGCAACATGGAGGTGTACGTCGAAGACATGCTCGTAAAAAGCCAGCAAGGGCGGAACCACGTCGCAGACCTGGAAGAAGCCTTTGGCGTCCTTCAGACCCACAATATGAGGCTCAACCCGGCGAGTGTGCATTCGGCGTCTCCTCAGAAAAATTCCTCGAGTTCGTCGTCTGCCAGCACGGCATTGAGGCGAATCCTGAGAAGATCCAGGCCATAATAGACATGGCCCCTCCTAGGAACATCAAAGAGGACCAGCGGCTCATGGGAAGACTAGCGGCCATCGACCGTTTCCTCTCCAAGTCCGGAGAGAAGTCCCTCCCATTCTTCAAAGCTTTGCACAGAACCGGAGGATTCGAGTGGGGTACTTTGCAGCAGGAGCCGTTCGCCCAATTGAAAGAGTACCTCGCTAATCCTCCGCTCCTTAGCAAGCCCGAGCCGGGCGAGCCTCTTTGGCTTTATCTGTCGGCCTCGAAAAGCATGCTCAGTGCTGTTCTCGTTCGGGAAATGGACGAAGTCCAAAAGCCACTGTAGTATGTGAGCAAAGTCTTGCTCTCGTCCGAGACCAGGTATGCGAAAATGGAGAAGGTGGCCTACGCCTTGGTCATGGCCGCACGGAAGTTCTGACCCTATTTCCAGGCACACTAATTTCAGGTCCTGACGGACCAGCCTCTGAAGGCAGTACTCCATAAGCCCGAGAGCTCCGGCCGACTGGTCAAGTGGTCGATCGAGCTCAGTCAATACGACATCGGCTATCAACCAAGAACAGCCGTCAAGGGACAGGCCCTCGCCGAGTTCATCACGGAATGCACCATCTCCGAGCAACCCAAAAGTGGGGAGGCCGACCAGACGTAGGAAGTTTACGTCGACGGCTTTTCCTGCGAAGCGGGAAGTGGTGCGGGCATCATTTTGCGAGGACCTGAAAACTTCCTTCTCCAATATTCACTCCGCCTTAACTTTCCAGCCTCCAACAACGAGGCCGAATATGAAGCTATGATTGCCGGGCTCACCCTGGCGCACCAGGCAGGCGCCAGACAGATCAGGGCTTTCAACGACTCTCAGCTCGTACTCAACCAGATCATTGGAGAGTACGAGGTCCGTGACGATCGAATGATCCGGTACCTGGCCATGGTTGTAATCCCTGTTTTTCATTTTTTGTATTTTCGGTGTATTTTTCTTTTCTTGTGTATTTGTACTCTCTTGTAATTTTCTGAACCGTATATTGAGTTGTTTCAATATATTTTTATTTTCTTTTCCCATTCTTGATTTTTGCGAGTTATTTCAGATTTTTTTTTGTTCTTGTTCATGGTTGTTGTTTCCGCTCTTTATTGTTGTCTTGTTCTCTTTATTTGTTTTTTTTTGGGTGCTCTTGGAGATTTAGTGGTCTACCCCATTGCTAATCCTATAATTTTGATCCCTAATTGATTACCAAAGCCAAATTACCCAATCCTATTTTGAATCCTATTAATTTTGATCCCCATTTGTCTTATTGGATCAATCTTATTCATACTCCTAATATACCCATTAACCCAAATACCCAATAACCCTAATCCTTTATATATATATTTATAACCCCTCCCATAAACCCTAACCCTAACTCCTTGCACCCTCACCCCGGCCAACCTCTCTCCCTCTCTCCCCGTTGCTTGCGCCACCGTACCCCAACCCGATGCCAGCCCTAGGCCAGCACCCGACCCCCTCCTCTTCCCGACTGCATCTCCAACCTGCACACCCGAGCCCCTCTCTCGACCACCTCCGGCCACCACACATCCCCCTCATCCCGTTCTTCTCCCCCTCTTGCCGATCAACACTCCCAAGCCGCGAGCACCGCAAGTTCACATATTTCTTGTTGTGGATTTTCTCTTCTCTTGCTTTGAGAAGCGTGCCGTGTGTTCGTGCGTTTGTTCGTGGGTTCGTTGCTCTTGGATTTGGATTCTCTTGTTCGTGGATTTTCATTTGTTACCCGGGAATTTGTTCCCGTTAGTCTTGGAGTTCGCTTCATCCCGATTAAGGCAAGTAACTTGTACTCCAATTTATTTGTTCGTACAAGTCAAAAATACCACCTATAGTGTAGTTGGATCTAGAGACGACTCTTGTTTGTGTTATCTTTGATGGGTTTTGTCTCTATTGTGAAAATTTGACCATAGTTGCCTCATGACACAATATTGATATAAATTAACTTAGGTTTTGTCCGTTCTTGATTTGATTATGTATGTGAGACTTTTTGTGAGAATTTGGATATTTGTTGAGAACCATGTGATAGGCTTGATTTAGATATGTTAATAACCCTAATTCATGATGTTTGGATACTTGGTAGACTCGATTTCCTGTTTGGTTGTGGTTTGAACAAGTTTTGTATGATATATGTTGAGTTATTGTTAGGGGGAAAAATCTGTATTTTGACGCTGATATGTTTTGTTTGCTGTTTCAGACTGCGTTGAAATCATTAACTTAATTTCGGTATAAAACATGAATTTTAGAGAATTTCTTCTATTTTCAAACCCCTCTGACCTTGCTTGATTTCGTTTTCGTATGAGTGACTTATGACTATTTTACTGCAGAGGTGTAGATAAATTCCAGATTTCGTTTCCTGTTGATTTTGATAACTAAATTAATTTGATACTTGTGTACATATGTTATTTTGATCTGAAACTTTGGTCAGTCTTTCTATACATATCTAGGGATTACCCAGAGTTTTGGTGAATTTTATTGATGAGTTTTATGTGTTGTTTCATGCTCGTTTATGAAAACTATAATTGCTGTATTTTACTCGCTGTCCTGTAAAGAATTGTGTTTCCATCCTAATTCTTTTTACTGTATGAAAAATGTTCGTGAAATATGAAAGTTAATATATTTTGTCTATTTTCATATCCTTTTGGCGGATTTGGATTTCGTTTCACGGCTTGCGAGATATTTCAGTTTTCGTACAGCAGTGTTAGGAATTCCAGATTGGCCAAAGTATCGTTTCTTGATGTGTTCTTATTTTTGATGACTAAACAAATTTTACTGGAATATTATGAAACCTTATATTTTGATTCTAGACATATAGGGGAGTACCCCAGATTTTTCCTGAATTTATTTGAGAGGTTTTGATGTGGTTTTCCTGACTGAGAATTTGTTTTTCTGATTTCTGACTGAACTTGTTTTCTGGATTCAACCCTATTTTGAGTTATGATGTTGTGAGTTACCATATGGCTTAATTATACTTGCTGGATTCGTGTGGAAGTCTATTTTCCAAATCCTTCGACGGATCCAGATTTGAATGTTTGTAGTAGCGGGAATCACTATTTTAGTACAACACTGTCTTGCTGTCCTGAATTAGAAAACTAGTTATTTTACCTTGTTATGTGTTATCTTGTACCTGTACTTGTCTATCTTGCACCATGAACCTGATACATGTTTATATTCTGTTATCCTTGCTTTGTTTTGCAATACATACATGCATGCCTGATTATAATAATAAATGACCAAGCCGGGGTTATGGGAAAGACCTAGTAGTAGAAAATATAGAAACGTGTACTTAGAAGAGGACCTGTGTTCTGCCTACCTGTTACGTGTTCATGACTACATGATTCACGATCCTGTTACCTGTACCTGACTGCATGCTTCCCTATAAGACGATGTACTCGGAAGAGAACCACTAGGTTCTACCTGTTTCCTGTACCTGACTGCATACTTCCCTATAGGAAGGTGTATTCGGAAGAGAACCACTAGGTTCTACCTGTTCCTGTTATTTCTGTTATCCTGAACCGTGAGTACACTACCCTATGGACTCCACTATGAAATCTAAATCGAAACTGTTTGTTGTGGCAACCATGTAGTAAAAAGATAGATGCATGAAGTGCTACCTAGTTAGTAATAATTTAAGACTTGATATTACCTGTTTACCCATTACCTGATACCTGTTGCATTTTTACCTGTTACCTGAATACCTGTTACCTGTATACATGATACCTGTTACCTGTTTAGCTGTTTACTTGACACTTGATACATGTTACCTGTACCTGTTAGTATACCATGCTATTTGTTTCTATTTTCCTGATTCATGTTAGATATTATATTTCTGTTGATACACTTATACCATGCTATGCTTGTTACTTAGAATTATCTATCCCCTTACTTGTATCCTACATTATAAGTGGCCCGTAACTTGCAATTGACGGGTACTTGTTTTCTTTTTCTTTCTCATGTAAATTTTCTAATTGCAGATTAGGATGGTCGACTGCCAGATGGTATTGGCGAGATGATGTATTAGTGCTGGATTTTCTGGTTTATTATTATTATTACTTGTTGCCTGAACTTGAATAAAATGTACTTGATCACTTGGATATTTATTTGTATTTGGGCGATGTGACCCAGGATATTTGACTTGTTCAGAATTTGATTATTTGAGATTATTATATTTGGTTTCAAGTAATTTCTGTTGGTATCTTGTTTCAATTATGCATGTCTGGTTGTATCTTTTGCTTCCGACTCTGATTATTCCTGTGATATGTTGTAAAGATTCCTGAACAGCTTATGGATGATGAAAATCATTCGCTAGGCTTTTGTTACGTATCCGTATTCCGTATTCTTTTTTGGAAGCAGGGCGTGACAATGGTTCAGCGGCTCTTGGCATCCTTTGACGAGTCTGCGGTCTTAAGGATTCCAAGAGAGCAGAATGCCCAGGCCGATGCCCTGTCAAAATTAGCCTACTCATTCCTCGAAGGTCTCGACCGCACTGTTCTGATCGAAGTACTCCTGAAGCCGAGTATTGACCTTCCCGAGACCCTCTGTGTAGAAGACGGAGCTCAGCCTGACGATTGGACCACTCCCATCAGAAAGTTTCTAATCAAAGGAGAGCTCCTCGAAGAACAAGCCGAGGCAAGGCAGATCAGGGTGCGCTCGGAGAGGTTCGCCATGATCAGCGAAACCCTCTTCAAACGCTCATACACTACGACGGACGGAAGACCCTACCTCCGCTGCTTAACCCCCGACGGGGCAAAGTACGCTCTCAAGGAGCTCCATGAAGGAATCGGCGGGTGCCATATGGGAACCCGGTCGTTTGTGAGAAAGGATCTGAATCACGGGTATTACTGGCCCACGATGCTACAAGACGCCCTGTCCCTGGTCAAAAAGTGTGGTCCTTGTCAAAGATTCTCCTCGGTAAGAAGGGCTCCGCAAGCAAACCTCCGCTCCCTGTCTAGTTTGACTCCCTTTGCTATGTAGGAAATGGATCTGGTATGCCCATTTTCGAAGGCAACGGGGCAAAGGAAGTTTCTGATAGTAGCAATCGACTACTTCACAAAGTGGATCGCAGTCGAGCCCCTGGCTACGATCACCGAGCAGCAGACCCAGCAATTCTTCTGGAAGCACATCGCCTGCCAATTCAGGATTCCGCACATACTCATCACAGATAATGAGACTCAGTTCGTGGGTAAAAATTTTCGAAAGTTCTACGAGGATCTCGGGATCCAGCAGCGCTTCTCTTAGGTATGCCACCCGCAGTCGAACGACTATGCCGAGAACGCAAACCGCCAGATCCTTGACGGTCTCAAGAAATGACTTGATAATTCTTCGAAGGGGTTATGGGTCGACGAGTTGCCGAGCGTTCTTTGGGCCCATCGAACG
Source organism: Hemerocallis citrina (assembly GCA_017893485.1). Classification (NCBI taxonomy): domain Eukaryota; kingdom Viridiplantae; phylum Streptophyta; class Magnoliopsida; order Asparagales; family Asphodelaceae; genus Hemerocallis; species Hemerocallis citrina. The sequence continues at coordinate 272,913,515 of CM030364.1, read as the reverse complement.
ACAAAAAGAATCCCCATGGGAGAGTTGATATTCAATCAAACTTACAGAGCGGAGGCAATCATTTCCCTCGAGATCAGGCTCCCTTCACCCCGAATCATGGCCTTCGATGAAGCAAGCAACTCGGCGTAGCTACATGCCGATCTGGACCTCATAGACGAGGTCAGGGAAAAATCCACCATCAGAAGGAACACATACCAGCAGAGGATCGAGAGGTTCTACAACAAAAGGGTGCGTCCCACCAACATCAAGCTAGGGGACCTCATCCTCCAAAAGCTGGCAGTATCTAACCCCGGCCAAAAGAGAAAGCTGGAACCAAACTGGGAAGGCCTGTACAAAGTTTCTGAAGTTGTACGCCCGGGCACGTACCGCCTTACCGACCCAGAGGGCAAGGCTGTCAAGAGACCCTGGAAAGAAGAGCACCTCATCAAGTTCCTTAAAGGGGGAGGATTAGCCTTTATAAATACCCCCATGTAAATTATAAAATGTAATCGGCACGCCGTGCCTTGTTTTGTAAAGTGAATATGATGTAATTATGCTAGCTTTTTTAAAACAAGCTTCGGCTTTGTACTAGCTTTATTAAAAACAAATTTTGGGCTCGGCCTTCGGATGGAACCGCGAGCCACAAAAAGCTTCCCTTACAAGCTTGGGGCTCGGCCTTCGGATGGAACCGCGAGCCACAAAAAGCTTCTCTTACAAGCTTGGGGCTCGGCCTTCGGATGGAACCGCGAGCCACAAAAAGTTTCTCTTACAAGCTTGGGGCTCGACCTTTGGATGGAACCGCGATCCACAAAAAGCTTTTCTTACCAGCTTGAGGCTCGGCACTCGGATGTCACCGCAAGCCACAAAAAGTCACTGTATAAGGTATGGGGGCTCGGTATCGACCTCGAGCATGGCCTGGACTTTTTCAAGCCCTGCAACCTGTGCGCTTGGTGATGGCCTCCAGCTACACCCGTACTATCTACTCGAGAACAAATAAGGGAGCTCGGCATCAACCTCAAGCAAGGCCTTGGCTTTTCCGAGCCATGCGACCTTTACGCTCGGCGATGACCTCCAGCTATGCTCATAACAAGCTTCTCTAAGGTATAGGGGCTCAGCATCGACCTCGAGCATGGCCTAGGCTTTTTTAAGCCCTGCAACCTATGCACTCGGCGATGGCTGCCAGCTACACCCGTACTAACTACACGAGAACAGATATGGGAGCTCGACATCGACCTCGATCAAGGCCTTGGCTTTTTCACTCCATGCGACCTTTACGTTCGGCGATGACCTTCGGCTATGCTCATAACAAGCTTCTCTAAGGTATGGGGGCTCGGCATCGACCTCGAGCATGGCCTGGGCTTTTTCAAGCCCTGCGACCTATGCTGTCGGCGATGACCTCCAGCTACACTCGTACTATCTACCTGAGAACATGTATGGGGGCTCGGCATCGACCTCAAGCAAGGCCTTGGCTTATTCAAGCCATGTGACCTTTATGCTCGGCAATGACCTCCAGCCACACTCATAAAAGCTTCTCTAAGGTATGGGGGCTCGGCATCGACCTCGAGCATTGCCTGGGCTTTTTCAAGCCCTGCGACCTATGCGCTCGGCGATGACCGCTACACCCGTACTAACTACTCAAGATCGGGTATGAGAGCTCCACATCGAGCTCGAGCAAAGCCTTGGCTTTTTCAAGCCATGCGACTTTTTACGCTTGGCGACGATCTTCAGCCACACCCGACCCAAAAGTTTTCATTATAAATTTAGGGCGCTCGCCTTCGGCAAGCGCCCTGAGCCCCGGACCGTTGGTTGACCCACCTCTCACCCGTGAACAACTCAGGGTTAACGACCTTTTGAGCCAAAACACCGAATTGTCCGAGGGCGGCAGGGGAGCCACCAACCCAAGACTCTCGCCAATCCCCCGAACCGTTGGTTTACCCACCTCCCGCCCATGAACAACTCTGGGTTTATGACCCTCAGAGCCAAAACCCCGAATTGTTCGAGGGTGGCAGGGGAGCCACCGACCCGGAACCCTCGGCCAAAAATTTTACTTGTGGGCGCCCGCCTTCGGCAGGCACCCGAATCTCACCTCCGGGGTCGACCCACTTTCACCCACTGACAGCTGTCCCACTGACAGCTCGGGGTAAACGACCATCGGAGCCAAAACCCCGAATTATCAACGGGTGGTAGATGAGTCACCGCCAATTACTGGTGGAAAAATGATCAGAGGGTGGAGATTATATAGTCCCTGAAGAGGCGCATTTATGACATCGGGAAGTCCAAACGACGGAAGGTGAAGTGTCTCCATTAATTTTTATCGGAAGAGGAAACGTCCCTTATTAAATGCTACTAGCGAGGCATAGCGCTTCGGCTCCTGAGCGTAGCCCTCACCTCGGCGGCAAAATCAAGCGAAGCCCTACTCGAAACCAGGGGGCTTAGATGAAGCTTGGGGAATGGGATTAAGTGGAGGATTTTTATAGGAAAAATTTAGGTGATTCCTCCACCCTTGATTGTAAGTACTAGAAAATGGATCCCCTTTTTGATTAAAATTGTTAACAAAGTTAACTTGCTCATTATTAGACCCCCCACTAGATGAATTCCCAAGTTGACATTCAACTATAGTATGACCAACAACACCACAAATTTCACAAGTTGCAACATTAGGAGTAACAGCATTCATACTCATTTTATAAAATTTTTGAAACAAAGCATCAACTTTAGCAGCTAAATGGTCTATAGCATCAACATCATACCTGCCGCCTTTCTTTTGAGGAGCATGATCACTTGACCATTGGTAGTGATTTTGTGCCATATCCTCAATGAGAGCATAAGCTTCTGTGGTGTTTTTGTTCATCAAAGCACCTCCTGCTGCTGCGTCCACTGTCATCCTGGTGTTGTAATTGAGCCCATTGTAAAAGGTATGCACTATTAACCATTTTTCCAGTCCATGATGAGGACAAAGCCTCAACAATTCCTTGAAACGTTCCCATGCCTCATAGAGAGACTCTCCATCCTTTTGAGCAAAAGTTGTTATTTGATTTCTGAGTTGTGCAGTTTTGCTCGGAGGGAAGTACTTGGAAAGAAATACTTGAGACAATTGATCCCATGTAGTTATGGAACCGTTTGGAAGTGAGTGTAGCCAAGCTCTTGCTCTATCCCTCAAGGAAAAAGGGAAAAGCCTCAATCTTATGGCATCCGCAGTGACACCATTCATCTTTAGAGTGTCACAAAACTCCAAGAACATAGACAAATGGAGATTTGGATCATCCGTTGGAGCACCTCCAAATTGATTTTGCTGCACCATGGAAAGTAGAGAGGGCTTCAACTCGAAGTTGTTTGCCTCCACTGTCGGGCAAGTGATGCTGGATTGCAACCCTGTGGTATTAGGGGAAGCAAACTCCTTCAAAGACCTTGTATCTTCAACCATGCTGGACTCTCCTGTTTCAGCCCTTGCCTTACGTTGTTCTCTTCTTCTCCTATGGAAGAACCTTTCTATCTCAGGCACTGGTTCAACAAGATCACCAACACTTCGGACTCTTCGCATTCACTGAAAAATCAGCAGAAAACAAAGAAGATGATAACAGAAACAACAAAAAAAATTTTAGTCTAACCGATATAGAAAGAAAAATCAATATCAACGACTTAAATCTCCGGCAACGGCGCCAAAAACTTGATAAGCCCGCAAGTGTTCGGTTTTATCGCGTAATAAAAATATCGTTACCACAAGAACTTAGAATTGAGTACTAATTTCTCTCACTAAGAAGATTAGCTAAAAGAACTAAGTTAAAATGATATTGTTGTTGCCGAAAAAATAAAAAAGAGTTTAATTTAGAGAATAAAAAGCTCTTGGGATTGATGTTCTTCCAATGAAAATTACTTTTAAGCTAGTTACTTTCCTTTGAGGATGAACAATGGATTCTTAAAGGCTAAATAAACAAATGTGATTATTGCATTCTTTCAAAGTACAATAATATGTTTCAGACATAGATTCCACCTATTTTCATGGTAGAAGGAATGATAAAACTCATTAAGAACAATTATTTCTAAGCCTCAAGAAAACCAATTCTATTTTCATGAATTGATCCCCTTGTTTAATCTTGTAATTCCAATATCAAATTCTCACTTTTCAGTGCTTAATATGATATCTAAGGTTCATACAATCATATTGATTATGACTGCCGACAAAGCAAAACTCAAGATTAAATTAAGAATAGAAAAATGCTCATAACATTTAAGGAAAGAAAACTAGACTTAATCAATAATTCATCATTGGAATATAATCAATCCCAAGATAAAAGAAACTACTCACACATGATTAAAATATAAATAAGACAATGTAAATTTGACATTCAGAACTTTAACAAGTAAGAGATGAAGATTAGAAACTGAAGTTTATTCAAAGCTTAAGCCAAAGAAAAGTTGTTTGAACATACTACCAAAAGAACATAAGTTTTTGCTCCAAGAGAAAATGGAGAGGACGCCCCGCTTTGAGGATCTGAAAGCCTACATTTATAGCCTAGTTTTACCCCTAATCAAGTGCCATTACAACCCCTTTAAGACCCATAAAGAAAGAGTAACCGATTCAGCCATTATTAGGAGCTGTTACAGAATTCTGCCATAAATATGGCCATAACGCGCAACACTGGGGGATCATAATCGTCAAACTGCGACTCTTCAGCAGATTCTCCACGAATTACGGCCATAATGGAAAACACTGGGGGGCCGTAATTCTCTTTGTCTCTTCAATTGTCCTTCCAACTGTTTCCCACGAATTATGGCTATGTTCTTCAACACTGGGAGGCTGTAATCCATTCTGTTTGCATCACAATCATCAACTCTTCAACCCCTTTTCCTACAAATTAAAATATAAACCAAAAGGTAATAAAAATAAAACATAAATAAAAATAAACCACTAATAAAACCTATTTAAAACAAGTTAAAAACTAGATAAATTCTAACTTATCACTCATCGCTCGGCTTATAACTCAAACTCGGTGCTTCCCACGGGATCCTCCGCACGCTTCGCCGGCCCGGCCAGCAAGGACACCTAGGCAATGGTGCTCTGCACGTCGGCGGGCCGGTCCATTTCCAGGTAAAATGTGGGGGAAGGTCCCAATATGGAGTTGCTCGCCTCCTCGAGCGGACCGGTGCCTAGCATGAGCCTCAGTCTACAAATCTCTGACTCCTCTACAACCGCCTCACGAAGAAAGGACTCCGAAGCCGGTCGCCCGATCGAGGCCTCCGAGATTGACCAGTTCATTTCAACCATCCACCAGTTCTGGTCGGCTATGGCCTTCTTCAAGCGAGCGACCTCTAGGTTGAGCTCCTTAGACTTGTTCATAAAATAATTCACTGCGGCCTCTCGATCCGAGCCTGCTTACGGTGGCGAGCCAGAACACTCTCTATGGCAACCATCCCAGCTCGGACCCAGGAGACCTCGGCAGTACCAAGGTCGGCACCGAGGACCTCATGCGTCTATCAAAAAGATGGGAAAAACAACAGGTTACAAAAGAGGCAAAAAAGCACAAGTCATAGAGCATCGGCCAAAAAATTCTTCTTTTATAAATTCAAAAATTTTGTGTTACAAAATGCGGTGGCCAGTCTGCATTCGGTGAATATAAGAAAAAAAGAAAGAAAGTCCTAGACTAATGTTTAGGAGGGAGGCAACACCTCTTCGTCAGCCTGATCGCCCCCGGTCTCTAGCTGAGGGTCCCCCTGCTCCTCGTGGTCCCCGCCGCAGGGCGTCAGCGGATGCTCGGGGAGCTGCCACCCGTAGTGAAGATGATCGATCCAAAGATCTGGATAGATCTGTAGGATGTGTTCTTTGGCCTTGTTGTAGGCCTTGTCCTGGGAGGCGATCAGGGTGTCCGCCATGGTGATCGCCATCTCCTCGCTCTCCTTCTTGGCCTTAGCCTTGAAGTGCGCCAGCTCGTTCGTGTAATGCTCCGTTATCGAGAACAGCTGGGCTTGGACAACCGCATGGGCAGACTCTGCCATTGTCAGCTCGTCCTTCAGCTTAGTGGCTTTCCGAAGATAGTGCTCGGCGTTCTTCTACTCGACCACAATCTCCTTCTCGAGGCACTTATGAAAGTGCTGCGCATGCTGCATCGCCTGGCCGAGGAGAATCAAGTTAGAAGAATTCTTCGCAAAATTAAGCCAAAAATGAAAAACGAAGACTTACCGCGATGTGGGCCTACGCAAACCTCATGTAAGACGTATCGGCCGTCTCTACCACCAGGTTCATACAATCCCGCTCCGTGGTGAGGTGCTCCACCACCTCCACTACAACCGGGCCCTCAAGGAGCATATCCCCTATCTGATCCCCCAGTCAGGGGCATACTGCTTCATGCCATGCCGAACCACCATCTCCTCGGCATTCGAGCAAAGTGGCGGGAGAGGCCCCTTCGCGACCTCGGCAACCATTTTACTGTCGGAGCTCGCCCCCGGATCTCTCGTCATCCTCAACAAATGGTGGTGGTGCTTCTTCGCCCTCTTCGGGGCCGACTCCTCGGGCCTTGGGGTCGCTGCCTGGCTGGTCCCCACCCCCGAGGCAGCCTTCTTTGCTAAATCAGCCCTCCTTTTGGCTGCCGGGGCTACCAAGGCGTTTCGGTTGTCGAGCTCCTTGGCAGACATCTCCACAAAAGGAAAAAAGTAAAAATGTTAACATGAAGGCAGGAAGAAAAACGAAATGAGAACAAAAACATACTAGGGTCGGCTGGGCTTAATCTGGCTCGGGCGAGATGTAGCTCCGTGAAGCGAAGCCAACCAATGCTATACCCCTCCACGATCTTATCAACCTTCGCCCACTCCTTTTCGGTCAAGTCTCTGCGCTTCGGGGGCTTGTGGTTCGGCCTTCCAAAATTCCAAACCATTAGAATTTTCCAAGGTTTCTCGCTCCGGACTATGAAGTACTTCTCCTTCCATCCTTTTATGGAGTCCAGATGTCCGTGCATCACTCTATTATGAGGACGTGAGGAGAGGTAAAAAATCTCCTCCTGGTCCTTGAGCGAGCTCATCCCCAGGATGGTGTGGAAGTATGTGAGCCTTGGCTTCATCCCTTTCTCCTGACACTTGAAGATAAAACATTCCAAGTGTTTCCACGAGTTGGGACCGTACTGCATGGGGCTCAGCTCCCCCTAGCTTAGCACCCTCTTGATGAATGGGTGCAGCGGAAGTCTCAATCCCGAGACAAAAAGCGTCCTCAGGGAACATATAAAAGCTCGACTCTAGCGCGGTAGTCGGGCGGATGCCTGGGTTTGGCACAAGTAGCTCGAATTCCTGCGGAATAAAGTAGGCCATCCTCAAGATAGGCAGGTAGTCCCCCTTCAAGGCGCACTTCACGTTGTCCATCTTGATCATGGACCGGCCCTCGTCCTGCAGTAGTGAAGTGTATGCAAGAAGATCCTCCACATCGTCAGGGTACATCCTGATCAACCCTGAATTTTTGCTAGAAAGAAGGGGGTACTTGAACCCGGAGCCATATTCATATTTGTCCTTCTTGGCCGGACTATCGAGCCGTATCCACTTCCTTTTCCTCCTTCGGGGGCGAGGCTTCCTATCAGGGGAAGGGGTCGCTGGGGGGGGGGGCAATGGTGGGAGGTCTGTCTCTTCCTCCTTTACCTCTTTCGTAGTTCCTCCGACCTCGCCTTGTTTGCTATCTCCTTCAGTCCCTTGTTCGGACCCCTCCTGATCATTGTCTTCCTTAACCTGCTCCTCTTCATCTGGGCCTCCTTACTCGGCCTCATTCTCCTCATCAACAAACTCCTCCTTAGAGTCTCCCTCCTCATGCTCGCTCTGCTCAACGGGGTCCCCTTCTGGTCCACGAACTCATAAAGGAGCCATGTTATAAACTACAATAGCCTCGTCTCCCGACCCTCCAACCGATTGAACCTCCTCCTTCACTGGAAAGTCACCTGGAGACCAAGATATCGAAGACGAGTGAACTTCCTCCTCGACGCGACCTGAAGAGCTTTTCTCGGAGCCGGACTGAGTGCGTGACATTGTAAAACTAAAATACTAACCTGTTTCACCGGAGAACTTAAAGATCAACGAAAAGTGGTTGCTGGCGACTTGCAAGGAAATTTCTGTTGTCAAGAGAATGAGAGCAAAGTGAAGAAATGAGGTGAGGGGAGGGGGATTTATAGTTGGAGATGGGACTCCTTGAATTTCGCACAGAGATCTGGCCGTTTGATCTTGATCATCAAGATCTAACGACCACTAGGATCCGAAATGCTTTGATTTTCATGCCCATGATGTCAGCCTAGAACGCAAAAACACCTTTTACCCTCGGCTCTGTTGACCAACGTGGTTTGCTCGTTATGCGGGGTCAACTTCTTGGGCACTTCACCTTTTTTCACCACAAGCCACTACAAGTTTCTCTCAACGACTTGGGGCCTCGATGCTCGGATGTCACCGCAAGTAGCAAAAAGTTTCTCTCAATAGTTTGGGTCTCGACGCTCGGATGTCACCGCAAGACAAAAAAAGTTTCAACCAACAGCTCGGGGCTCGACGCTCGGATGTTACCGCGAGCCACAAAAAGTTTCTCTCAACAGTTTGGGCCTCGATGCTTGGATATCACCGCGAGCCACAAAAAGTTTCTTTCAATGGCTTGTGCCTCGATGCTCGGATGTCACCGAGAGCCACAAAAAGTTTCTCTCAACGGCTTGGGCCTCGACGCTCGGATGTCACCGCGAGCCACAAAAAGTTTCTCTTAACGGCTTGGGGCTCGATGCTCGGATGTCACTGCGAGCCACTCCAAGTTTCTCTTAGACAGTTGGGTCTTGACGCTCGGATGTCACCACGAGCCACAAATTCTCCACCAACGGTGAGGGGCTTGTCTCCCGACCCTCAGATCTCGACGTCCCCTTGCTTTTACAATAAGTGAGGGGGCTCGGCTCCCGATGCTCAATGCTCGGCAAAGTGAGCTCCTAATCTTCAGATCACGACATCCCCTTGCTTTTCCAACAAGTGAAGGGGCTCGTCTCTTGACCCTCGAAGCTCGACAAAGCGAGCTCCTACTCCTCAAATCTCGATGTCCCCTTGCTTTTCCAACAATTGAGGGGGCTCAGCTCTTGACCCTCGATGCTCAACAAAGTGAACTCCCACTCTTTAGATCTCGACGTCCCTTTGCTTTTCTAACAAGTGAGGGGGCTCGGCTCCTGACCCTCGACGCTCGGCAAAGCGAACTCCTACTCTTCAGCACTCGACACCTCTCGTGACTCCAAGAGGGGATCCCGTTCATCCTACTTCGCTGATCTCTTCAAGAAGATACGGATCCTATTCTTTGCCGTATACACCACTCCGCTCTTCCTACAGAAGCAAGAAACCACTCCTACACAGCTGGATTATCCAGCCCTCCAGGAGTGGGGGGCTCTTGATATGGGTCAGATGATGTGGCCCCTCCTGGGCCACAGGATCCCCTAAAAAACCACTCACCCCTGATCATCAGGTCAGCTAGGTCAGCCTTAGGCCCCATGGGCTTCTGCCACGTCAGGCCCACAGGCAAGCGGGTCCAGACCCAGCCCAAACAGGTCCAGACCTGTTTGTAACTGCCTATAAATACCAGGCCCTCTCCCACCTTCACAGGTAATCAATCTTTCCCCTCTAAAAAATCCTAACTATTGTTACTCTTCAGTGACTAACTAGACCGTCGGAGGGCCTGCCACCGGGATCAACCTCGGTGTTCCTAGGCCGAGTGTAGGTACACGAGACTTCCAAATCCGAGCTCCCAGATCCGAGCCGAGCATCCGAACTCTGCCTCACTCCTGCCTGCTCCCAAGTCGTTACCTCAGCTGAGGGTCGAACGTATAGCCAGTACTGCGACTTCCACTTTATAAATTGAGAGAACTCACACCTGGTGCAGCCACCCCCAAAAATAAATCGCATCAGTTAGGAATATGTCAAACTAAGTACAAAGCGTTCTACATTCGACACAAAAAAGAATTTGTGAGCTAAAGAAATCATTTATTAGAACTTGGAAGTACATAGCGGTGGCTAGACCACAACTAGGTGACTACAAAACCAACAAAAAGAAAAAGAGAGGAAACCAAGAAGAGGAGTCAAGGATTCACATCAGTCAACGAAGGAGAGGGATAGGGAATCTCAATCACTCATTTCCTCCTCTTCGCCCATGGACTCCTCCGGGGCCTCCTCTGATCTGGCACCTCCTCCTCATCAAACTCACCACTAGCTTCATACCAAGTTGGAGCTCCAAACGATACCCTTTCCTGTTGAAGCCATGGTTGCGGCCCACCACATTTGCAGTAGCCTTAGCGTAGGATTTCTCCATCACGCTGTTGAGGTGGGCCTTCGCCTTTGCCTCCACCTCAACTACTACAACCTCCTTCTCCTTCGCCACCTCCTCTTGCCACCTCTTCCGCTCAACCTCGAAGCTGATAAGGAAAACTGCATCCTTACCCTTCATCCCCTCCAACTCCTTGGCGATCTTCTTCCTGTCACTCTTAGCCCTAGTGGCCTTGTCTCTCCAAGTCTTCTCCTCGGCATGGATCTGCTTGATTAAGTTCCCGACCCGGTAGGTGATATGAAAACAAAAAATATTGAGACTTATAAACTTTTAATAAAAAATAGTTACAAGGAGAGAAACTTGTTGGGATTGGGGTGTCAATAAACACCCTCTGGTCGCAGCGGAACTAATTAGAGCAATGAAGAAGTCGAAGTAGACGAGGCAAATAAATTGAGCAAGCATGTAGATCCACCAAACTAACACAAACACAACAACGATGACTTATCCCGGTTAGCTTTTGCTTAATCCGGGGGGAAATATAGGGAGATCTGATATTCAACTAGAAGAGATTACAAGGAGTTATTGATTCACTTAATACAAGGAATTAAACTCACCCACCAAGAACTATCTCTCTCTCGAGCCTCTCTTTGCAATGGAGAAAAGAATCTATGAAGTACTATCTCTCATACTGGAGGAGTTTACAATATATATAAAAGAATAGAGAGAAAACCTATGTCTAATCTTGATCCTCAGTCGTCCGATAAAATCTGAAAAAGAAGTAACTGAATAGGAGTCGCATGATCTAACTTGGAGTAGAAGATTGGGCTGAAACGACCTAACAAATCGGGGCCTAAAACGAACACAGCGCGTTGGTCAGTCGGCCGTCCAACAAGACCGGTCGACCATACCTCTCTTAGACAATCCATGTACAACGAGCGGTTGGGGGGCGTGGTTGGGGGGTGCGGTCGGCTGTCACCAAGACCGGTCGACCGCAACTAGCCTGCACCCGACTGTTGCTGTTTCTCCTTCTACTCACTTCGATGCTTCGACCTCTGTGCTTCATATTACCTTCTTTTAATCTAAACAACAAGTATTCAAGACACAATCCTAATAAACTCCTCATTGGATTGCATACAATTTCTATCACATGATGTGTTACTCATCTCCAAACTCTAACAAATTCCACTTACAAAGAAAACTTAGAACAATAGTTTCTTCTTCCAGTTGAATTGATCTCTATCCAATCTCACCAATTCCAGTATACCCCTTCAAGGGTACACCTCCGTAGATGTACTCACAAAGTTGCCAAACTCCACATGAACTCCACCTACTCTTAGGCTTTCTCCACCTCTTGCGATATTCGAACGTCGTGGCCTCGTTTCGATGAATCTAGTTACGACAAACTAGCTGAACATGCAGGAATAACGGGAAAAGAAGAAACACTTGTGCAAGTATTTTGGATTTCCCAAAGCTTGTAGAGATTGTTTTGGCTTGACCCAAATATTCTCATACCTCTAATCACCTTACGACGACCTTGAAAAACAGACAGAACTCTACCTCGAGCTGTGTACCTGCAACCCCGTGCATGAAGAGTTCCCATGGAAATCATATTCCGTTTCAATAGAGAAATATGCAAAACATCCCTTAAAATGAACATATTTAGACCTGGCATCTTCAACTCAACTGTCCCTTCACCTACTATTTCATAAATCTCCACAGTTCCTGTTGTCACACAACACCCCGTAGTCGACTTATAAGTAGAAAACAACTCCCTCTTGGAGCAAATATGAGAAGAACTCCCTGAGTCAAGAAACCAACTAGAATCCACTTCTAAAGAATTTAAAACAAGAAGACACAAACCACCTGAATCAAAGGCACTAACCACATTAGCGGCTGAACTCCCGTTCTTGGCGCTCTCCTGATTCTGTAGTTTCCAACGGTCTTTCTTGATATGCTCCGGCCTCTTGCAATATTGGTAACGGATCGAATCCTTTTGCGAAACATTTTGTCTTCCCCCTGAAGGACCATCCACCGCTAGACAACTTGTAGGAATAGACGATGAAAATTTATGGGTCTCCTTCCTAAGTTGATTTTCTTTCAATGCTTTGCTTATACCATCTACCGAAATACTCTCCTTGGCAGATCTACCGTGTAGCATGGTCGTGATCAAAGGCTCGTATGAATTCGGCAGTGAATATATCATGTTGAAAGCTTTATCTTTCTCACACACATCTGCGTTGATCGCCTTAAGTTCAGATAATATCTTATTGAACTCTGTAATGTGGTCTTAGAGATCGGTACCTTCCTTCATAGATAAACGGAACAACTTCCTCTTTCAATGCATCCGATCTAATAATGAAGAACTACAGTAGTCAGCTATGAGTTTTTCCCACAAACTCACCGCATCAGTTTCTACAAGAAATCTGCACCTGACCTCGTCCACCAAGGATAGTCGGATTAGACTTATGGCTCTTTCCCGAATATCTTCCCAAACGTCATCCGTCATATCAACGGTCTTTTCTTTCTTCTTGACTGTTAACTACAACCGTTCTTGAACAAGAACATCATACATGTCAGTCTTCTAAAGATTGAAATTGACCTTTCCATCGAACTGCTTGATCTTCAAAATACTGTGGCCTATCATCTTAACCAAGGAACTCAGCAACCTGAAGCTCTGATACTAGTTGTTGGGATTGGGGCGTCAACAAATGCCCTCTGGTCGCAGCGAAACTAATTAGAGCAATGAAGAAGTCGAAGTAGACGAGGCAAATAAATTGAGCAAGCATGTAGATCCACCAAACTAACACAAACACAACAACGATGACTTATCCCGGTTAGCTTTTGCTTAATCCGGGGGAAAATATAGGGAGATCCGATATTGAACTAGAAGAGATTACAAGGAGTTATTGATTCACTCAATACAAGGAATTAAACTCACCCACCTAGAACTATCTCTCTCTCGAGCCTCTCTTTGCAATGGAGAAAAGAATCTATGAAGTACTACCTCTCATATTGGAGGAGTTTACAATATATATAGAAGAATAGAGAGAAAACCTAGGTCTAATCTTGATCCTTAGTCGTCCGATAAAACCTGAAAAAGAAGTAACTGAATAGGAGCCACACGATCTAACTTGGAGTTGAAGATTGGGCTGAAACGATCTAATAAATCGGGGCCCAAAACGAACACAACACTGCGGTCAGTTGACCGTCCAACAAGACCGGTCGACCGTACTCTCTCAGACAATCCATGTACAACGAGCAATTGAGGGGCGCGATTGGGGGTGTGGTCGACTGTCACCAAGACCGGTCGACCGCAACTAGCCTGCACCATACTATTGCTGTTTCTCCTTTTAATCACTTCGACGCTTCGACCTCTGTGCTTCATATTACCTTCTTTTAATCTGAACAACGAGTATTCAAGACACAATCCTAACAAAACTTATCGACTTACCGGCTCGAGATATCTTTAGGTGGGAGCCATCGATGGACTCATTCTCTAGAGTTTGCTGATCCCGAGCCTCGATACATTTGCCGAGTCACCAAGGAGTACATCACACCGCTTCAAGCCTTAGTGCAGCGTGTATACCATCTTCTCCTCGGTAGTGAAAACCGCGTTGGACTCGGAGTTTAGCAGGGCTTTCTAGATGGCCATGATCACGCTCAAACATGAACTCCCCTCAGCATGACTCGTCGACTCCCACGTTGATGGCTGTTGCACCTCCACCGGAGTGGAGGTAGAAGAACTCCTAGTGACCTTTGGAGCCCCAGGTCAGCTCATCATCTTCTTTCTCTTCTTATCCTTAGGTGCCTTATTGTGCAAATTGACCCAAACCACGTGGAGAGCGCTGAAGTCCACACCTTATACTTCTGCGAAGAAAGAACAAATTAGAAAGCTAAGTGCTGAAGTCAAAATAAAAAAGAAAAAAAACTAATGTCGTACTTAAGGACCTCCCCCGCCAAGTCTCTCCACTTCATCTCCCCACACTTAAGGAGAGCGTCGCTCACTTTCCCCTCCTCTTCAGTCACCTATTCGACACACTGTTTCCATATCTTGTGGGAAATCCCCATAGCTCGGAACTTTGGACGACGAAATATTTGCACTTCCAGTGCTTGATAGAATCAGGGTAGCTAATTACTCATCTTCCTTGGTTGGGAGAGATATAATACCAGTTTTCTATCATCCATTGCCTATGGAGCCTGAAGTTCCTACTCCATATCTTCAAGTTTGGCTTAGTGCTAATCTTTTGGCACTGCAGGATGAAACTTATAAAATGTCTTCACAGGTTGGGCATGAATTGAACAGGACCGAGCTCATACTAGTTGAGCATTGCCTTCATGAAGGGGTGAATGGACCTTACATAGAAGGCATCGAAAGGAAACATGCAAAACTCACTCGACATCCTAGATAACGCCCAGACTCCAGGATTTGGAAGGAGCAACTCGTACTTGAGAGGGATCTCGAAACCAACCATGATCTTTATGAGATCCTCCTTTGCAAGAATAATCTTGACGTGATCGTCTTCACAAATTGGATAGTTCTCTGAGTCGTCGTACTGCACAAAATCTTTTAAATCCTTGGATACTGGCGAACTAGAAGTGAGGTGAGAGGAGGATGAGCCTCTCAAAAAGACACCTCATCTACTCTTTCATCTGATCAATCTCCTCTATGATTACTGAAGAGCCGACATTTTCCTTCCCTTTGCGAGATCGAGAAACCAAGAGCACTTCCTTCTTGTCACGGCCAGAATAAGAAGCATGGCTATCCGATACCACCCTAGACATGGATTCCTTAAAATATCTTAAATATTACCTTACCATTGAGAATTCAACGAAGAAAACAACATGATTCGAGCTGTAGAGAGGGAGGAACAACGTGAAGAGTTGAAAGTGAAGTGTGGAAAAATCAGATGGGGGATGGTGAATTTATAGGGGTGGAAAACTGCATTTTTACGGGCAAATCACGTAACCGCATTTAAGCGTAATGCACATAACAATTTCCCATAATAACCCTATTTGCTGACGTGGCAGAATCTCGACCATCCGATCGAGGTGACGTGGCGCAATCACAACCCCCTCCATTTTCACCCATAATGCATGTAACCACTTCCCCAACCGCGTATGCTAACATGGCATCGATGTGTATGCTGACATGGAAAGATGATGGGCCCCACTCTTAGCCACACGATCGAGCTGATGTGACACATTCCTAGTCGTTCGATCAATTTCAAAATTCGTTCAAAGCGCTCCTCGGTGGCAATCACATCGTCCAAGGAGGTCTGCGTTTTTGGCTGTTCCCCATCGTAATTATCGCCTCAAAACCGTGCCACGTCCCCCCTACCATTGGATCTCCTTAAAAATTGCACCCACCTCCTCAGGGCGCTTTCTGCTCCTCGGCGCCAAAGTTGTCGTTCGGGGAGGTTGCGAGTTTTGAGTGAGTTTCAACCGCATGATTGCTTCAAATGGGGCACTCTTTTTGAATTTTTAATTAAATTTTTCATAAAATAGTTATAAGTTTAAAGAATTTAATTTAAAATTCCAATTTTTTTTTATTAATTTGGAAAGTTTTATTAAAAATTCTGAAAATAATTATTTAATTTTGAAAATTAATTAAAAATTTTAAAAAATAATTATGACGTCAGAAAAGTTAATTAAGAATTCTTAAAATATTATGATCCAGAAAAAGTCAACAGAAGGTTCGGGAAAATATTTACTGCCCCCAGAAGCTCCGAAAGAGGCTCCTAGCATCTCCAATCATCTCCGAAGTCATGCAAGCTTTCCAAATCATCCGAAATATGGTGAAGTACTTCTCGAAGGCTACAATACTCAACCTTTAGAAGGAAGGTGCTTATGATATGAGTAGAAATCAAAACAATCCAGTGTTGTACGATTCTGGCATGCATCACAAAGCTTCCAAGGGTAGTACAATAATTTTACAACAGTGGCGACATGCTAGAAGAACATGGGCTATTTCTAGGCCCGCCAGCACAATCATATCCACAATTTCAGCTTAATTATAGCCTAAGCATTAGGGAATTTCCAGCCTATTAGAATTGTCAGTCAAAGCCCCCTTATAGCAACTAACCCTATCTCTTAAATAAGAGAAGAGCAACTAACTCCATCTCTTCATCATGAAAAGAGTAACTAACTCTTATCTTTTCACTAGGGGAATCTTCAAAAGAAACATTTTTTATGTCAATTTTCTACAACTAACCCCCATGGCTATATAAAACCCTCCCCCTCAATTAGTCAGAGATAATCAGTAATTTTCCACTCAAACTCTATTCTAATTTTTTAGTTACTGACTTGAGCATCATATGGACTTTTGCCGAACGTCTTCTACTCGTCATCTCACTTTAGATCTAATCGACGGTCTAGATTGTAAGTTTTTCTTCAAAACTCGAACTCATCATCTGACTCCTCCCACACCGAAAGAAGCAGCAAGAATGAGTTCATAAAGGTGCATTTTCTAACACCCCAAACCTCGGCAGGGACCTTCAAAGTCATATTGATCAATATTTTTAGGTTTGTTGTGAAATTGGCCTAGATGGGCAGCTAGATGAAAACTAGCTAATCACATGTTTAAATTTAGGACAGTTGTCGGTTGCTTAAATGGAAACTAATTTAATTAACTTAAAATTTAAGAATGTAAGAATGTAGGAATGAAAATTATAAAATTATAAAATTATAAAAGTGTCTGCATTCATTAAAAAATGATTTAAGATGACACTACAACATAAATGACTTTTTTTTTTATACGATGGATAGAGTCTTATGACTCCAGTCCAAAAATTAAATAGCAATAAAAAAGAGAGTAACATACAAACAGACCAATTTTACGAGTAAAACTCAGGAGCAAATAAAAACAGAGGAGAGGGCAACAAAAATTAGCCCCAAAGAAAACAACAATCGCAGATGCACAATACAGGCAGCCCTACAGCGATACAAGAGAGAATCGAAGAATAACTCAGCCTAGCAGCGAGGCGACCGTCGCTCCTCTCTAAATCCCAACCCTGAACAAATACCGGACGGATAGCTCAGCAGATGACTCTCTGATCCCGAGTAGCCAACCCTAGAGGCAGAGAATAGCCGAACAACTTAATCGCTAGCCAAGCCGCTGCTCGCCGAACAGGGGCAACACCCCATCCTGCAGGAACCACCGAAGAACGAAGCCAACAGGCGATACTGAAGCACTAATAACCGCGCTGGGCCGAACCCCAAACTCAGATAAGGAAAAAGAAAAATTCAGAATATGAGCAAAACACTAAAAATGCCTGCACAGCATCGCAAAGAAGGAAGCGAACCAATGGAACCCACACTCTGCAACGAGGAAACAACAATCAACCAGGGCCTAACCCCCTCACAAGCAACAAAAAAACATTACCAGTTCCCACTGCAGGTCGCTGGGCCAAGCCCCCCAAAAAGCAACCAAAACAGAGCAAGCACAAAAAATGGAGCACAACAATTGCAGCCCCTATATTGCATCGCAGTCGCGACCCAATCCCGCAGCCGAACAAAAGCAAACCTCACACTCAAAAAGAGCAAACATAGAGCAGCCAATAGGTGAGCAGGCAAAAAAATAAAGGCCTAAGAGGCACAATAATGCACAACCCAATCAGGGGCAGCCCCCCATCTGGCAAACAACAAAAATCCCAAAACAGAATAAGGAACCAAACGGGAGGAGCAACAACTAGACCAAACCCTCGTAATCAAAAGAAGCGAGTCCAGCCCTGGGGCCAACAGAGAAAGGCACACCACCGATAGGCAACCAAAAGCACACCAGGGTGCAGCCTATCAACCACCCAAAAACCAAAAAGGATACGAGAGAATAAACATCCGGGACATAGCCCAAACAAAATAAACACATAAAAGTCCGAACATTGATAATAAACGACTAAGGTCCCTTCAGAAGGATGGGAGGCCCTGTCGTTGAACAAAATAACACAAGAACATAGTGAAAAAGAAAAAAATAGAAGGAGAAGGGCAACCGATGCTACAAAACGAAGCTGGAGGAGGTACTGCAAACATCCCGCGAAAGAAAGCCATCCAACAACCACTAAAATGAGTATCGGTTGAACCCAGAGAGAGAGAAGCAAGAGCAGTGAAAGCAAGTCAAATCTGCAAGGAAAAACAAATAAGGACAAAATGAGAAAGAAACACGCTAACTCTAATTAGCTAAATGAGAACGATAACAATGATATGCCTCCTCAAGGCGGCTTAAATGCAAGGAATCCACTTTAATCTGCATTAAAGTGGACGACCACAAATTGATGAAAAATAGAAATTCGTCAATCATCGCCGCCAGCGATGCTGCCGAGTGCGAAAAGATACGTTTATTCCTTTCTAACCAGATCACCTAGATCATGGCCATGACAGATAGGAACCAAGAACTACGGAATTCTCTCTTAAGCAAATGCACCTTCCAACAGGATGAAAAAGCCACGGGAACAGTCGGAGCTTGCCAAGCCACTACAGTAATAGACCACAAGGGTCGAATAAAGGTGCACTGAAGAAAGAGATGTTCGGCATCTTCGTGTTCAGTTGAACAGACCGCACATAATTGTCCTATAGCAAGATCCATTTGGTTGAGACGGTCTACAGTCAGGAGTTTGTTATTAAAAGCTAGCCAAGTAAGTATTTTGGATTTAAGCGGAGCGCAAGTACTCCATAACGACTTGGCCAAGTTGGAATAAACTCCCCCAAAATTCAGGAAATTGTAGAAAGACTTAACCGAGTAGACCCCGAGCTAGTCCACCGCCAAGAAATTTTATCAGAGGGATGCCAAGCATACTGGTTAAGTGTCGAGAATAGCTCTTGGAGCTCCACCTCAAGGTTGGAAGAAAGAGTGCTAAGGAAAGCAATTGACCAATACTTTTGGTGGTTGATAATAACCAGCTGATCTACCACCGTCGCTGATGGGGAGGAGGCCAACTGGTAGAGAGAAGGAAACAATAAAGCTAGCTTCATATTACCGATCCAAAGATCGACCCAGAACTTAGTCTTGGACCCGCTAGCACATACATGGGAGATCCCACAACTAAAAGGGCTTGCCGCCTTCCATACCCCTTTCCAGAAAGGGGTGGCCTTACGGGAACATAAATTACTTTCTACAGCAGATTTATTACAGCATTTAAGTGTTAATGCTATTGAAAGTGATCAATAATAGCATTTCTAAAGAAAATGCTGTCTTTGATTAATTTTAAAATTTATTCTTAGCTACGATAGAGTTTTTGAAATGCTGTATTTTTTACGGCATTTTCGAAATGCCATTATATCCGTAAATAAATTGAATATATTAATTGAGGGTAAAAAAATAAAATTCTAAGTAAAAAATCTCAACTTCTCAACCCCCCCCCCCCCTCGCGCGCGCTCGCGATCTAAAAAACCCTAATCGAGCCCCCCAATCACCCCGTCACCCTTTCCTCCACAAACCCTAATCGAGCATCCCCAATCACCCCGTTTCCCTTTCCTTCAAAAACCCTAATCGAGCATCCCCAATCACCCCGTTCCCATTCCCCGTCGATCTTTTTCTCCTCCCCGTTCCACAATACCCGTCGCCTTCTCTTCCCGTCGCCTTCTCCTCCCCCTCGCAAGCAAGCGCAACTTCCTCGCTCCTCTTTCTCTCCTACCGTTGACCACTGCGCCGGGCTGTTTCTTTTGCGTCGTCGTCCATTGCGTCGTCAATTTGGGGTAACAACACTGTACGTTGTAAGGTTTTTTGTTAGAAAGATTTGATTTGAATTTTTTTTTTTGGATTTTTTTAGTTGTTTTTGTTTGAACATTGAACATATAGAAGATTTTCATTAATGGTATTAGATATTAGATACATGATGTTGTTTGGGTGCTTTAATAGGAACGATAAGGGCATAATGGATTGAGTTACAAGGACTAGATGTAGACTTAAACCAATTAACTTGGGGAAAAGGATTTTTTTAGTTGTTAATGTAACAAAGAAGATGTTCCCTAACCAAGAAAAATGAAGAAGATGGATTCATTCATGTAATCGAGCATGAAATTTTTTTTCTTGTACAATACCTTCATTTAATTGCTTATTTTATTGTCAAGTGAAGCCACTTGTAGGTTCCCGGAAGAAGTATTTTGCATCAAGAGAAAAATTAGTGATGGCTACAATGAGTTAATCTTCTATGCATTAGTACTTCTTGATTATTCACAAAAGTTGCAACTTCAATAGTTTTCTCCCATCGCTGAAATTTAAGTAATATATGTAGAAACAGTTTCTGTTTAACACTATGTACATTGGTGACATTACTGATTGATTCTTCACATATTCATCAAATTCCTGCTTATAATATAGGTGAACGATTTCTTGTAAAATATTGGACTAAATCAATTAAGATATGAAATCTGTTGATTGAATTTATTATGTAAGAAGCAATTCATTTATTAACTTTATCGGGAAATGCACGAGCACACACACATGTTTTAAGCTATTAATTTTTTTGGTCATGTGCTTAATTAACATGTCCATTAATTAAGTTAGATGCATATATATTGATTATGGCCTATAATCACAACACTGGTGCAAAGTTCTTATCAATTATAGTTTGATCCACGTTGCTGATGTGTGTATTGTTGGTGTTATCTTGTTAATTTCTCCTCGGTTGTCATCTTTTCAAGGTCAGAGGAGCTGGTGTGTCATCACAATAAATAAAGATTGGGTTCATCTTAACAAATAATGAAATCTGATCCCAATTAATATTTTAATATATAATAGATTAAGATATTACATGCTTTTATGACCACTATTTTATAATTTATAGAAATACAACAGCATATAAAGTGGCAGTTCATCAGTTTGTGGAAATTGCGAAGTCAACTGCTGAGGACCCAAACTAGATTATATGTCCATGCAGAGATTGCCAAAATTTTTATCGTGGAAATGAGGATATGCTTGTACTTCATTTGCTTAAGCGTGGAATGAATATGACTTACACAAAATTGGATTTGGCATGGGGAAGGATTGAATGCGAAGAGTTCTACTAAGAAATCTGTATTGCCAGATAGAATAATTGAAGATGCATATGTTGATAATGAGGATATTCATGAATCTAATGGTAAAGAGGGACAGGATGACTTAACAAATATGTTGAAGGAGGCTAATATTCCTTTATATCCTGGTTGCACTAAATACAGTAGGCTATCAGCAATATTTATTCTATATAAGTATAAATCCATGTATGGTGTTTCTAACAAATACTTTAATCATCTTTTAGAGATATTGCATAATATGTTACCTGATGAAAATACAATTCCAGAATCCGCACGAGCTGCACAATAATTAATTAAGTCATTTAAACTTGATTATGAAATCATACATGCATGCATCAACAATTGTTGCCTATTTAGAGGTGAGTTCAAAGGCGATGATGTATGTAGGAAGTGCCATGAGTCATGATGGAAGAAGGATCATCGGACTAAGGTGATTCTTGTTGGAGTGCCGGTTAAGATTTTGAGGTATTTTTCAATAATTCCAAGATTTAGAAGAATGTTCCAAACATCAGAACTTGCTGAAAATTTACGGTGGCATCACAATCATAAAAGTAAAGATGATAAAAGTAGGCACTCTGTTGACTCTTTGGCTTGAAAAACAATTGACAATAAATGACCATCTTTTGCTGCCAAGCCACGCAACCTTAGACTTGGTCTGGCTGCAGATGCGTTTAATCCCTTCTGTGGTCTTAGATCCTCACATAGTTATTGGCCTGTGATGCTGGTAATATATAATCTTCCACCAGGGTTATGCATGAGAAAGGAACATATTATGTTATCATTATTGATTTTAGGACCACAACAACCAGGAAATGACATAGATATTTATTTACACCCACTGATAGATGACTTGCATGTTTTATTTGATGTGGGTGTACAGACATATGATGCTTTCACCAAAATATTTTTCAACTTGAAAGCAATTTTGATGTGGACAATAAATGACTTTCCAGCTTATGGTAACCTGACTGGATGTACTACGAAGGAAAAACTAGCATGCCCCATATGTGGTACTAATACTTATTCTAAATGGTTGAAACATAGTAAAAAAACAGTTTACCTGAACCATAGGCGGTTTCTTGGACCAAAACATACATTACGGTTCAAAAGAAGTTGGTTTGATGGGAAACAAGAGCTTGAAGATCCACCTAGATTAATGGTCGGATCAAGAATTTTGAATGAGATTAAAAATATTGAAAATGATTTTGGAAAGGAGTCAAAGAAAAAAAAGAGAAAGTTGCAATCTGTACAGATTTGGAAGAAGAAGTCAATATTTTTTGACTTGCCTTACTGGGAGGTAATATATATATACCACTTTATTTATCTTATTATCTAGTTTTTCATTTTTTTTTGGAAGTTAGTTAACATTACGTTTCTTACATATCTCAATTGTTTTCTTTTTGTTCAATTTCAGCATTTAGTATTGCATCATAATTTGGATGTAATGCACATTGAAAAGAATGTGTGTGATAGCATTATTAGTACTTTGCTGAATGTGAAGGGAAAGTCAAAACATGAGATAAATTCACGTATGGATTTGGAAGACATGAGAATTAGACATGACTTGCATCCAAAACGGGAAAATGGAAAGAGAACTTATCTGCCACCTGGGCCACACACTCTTTCGAAAAAGGAATAACTACTGTTTTGCAAACGGTTATTTGACCTTAAGGTACCTGATGGTTGTAGTTCAAATATTGAGAACTGTATATCAGTGGACGAGTGTAAAGTTGTTGGCCTCAAGTCTCATGATCATCATGTGTTAATGCAACAATTGTTGCCTGCTGCATTAAGAGGTCTTCTCCCAAAAGGGCCTAGAAACGCAATATTTCGACTATGTGCGTTTTTCACTGCATTATGTCAAAAGGTCATTGACCCAGAGGAAATGTTAAAACTGGAGGCAGAGGTTGTTGAGACTTTGTGCATGTTTGAACGGTTTTTCGTTCCTGCTTTTTTCGATGTTATGATTCATTTGACAATTTATTTGGGGCGAGAAGCCCGATTATGTGGCCCAGTTCAACAAAGATGGATGTATCCCTTTGAAAGGTAACAAATTGATTATGTTGCAATTCTATTTGTACTATGTAGTTTTTATCATAAAATATTAAATTTATTTTCTGTAGAGAAATGAAGACATTCAAAGGATACGTTAGGAATTTGGCACGACATGAAGGTTGTATAGAACAATGCGGTTTATTGGATGAGTGCATGCAATTTTTCAGTAAATGCATGAGTCAAGTGGCTGATATGGATAATCGGCCAAATAGAAATCATGATTTCGAGAATGATGCGATACTTGAAGGTCGGCCAATTTCCAAAGGATTATCAAAGGCTACAAAGTGCTCATCGATGTGTATTGTTTAATATGGCCGAGGTTGAGCCATATTTAGAGTAAGTGTAGTACAAAAAGTAATTTTCAATGATAATGTTTTTACATAAGGTCATGTAACCATTGTTAATTATTTTAGGATACACTTGAAGGAGTTGAAGCGTTTGGACAAACGTCGGGTCAAAAATAAAACTTTACTTCAAGATAGACATTCCAAAGAATTCTCAGACTGGCTAAAAGAAAAGGTTTAATTATATATATAATCCTTGAATTTTTGGCTTATTATATAGCCTATAATTCTAATAGTGTATCATTGATTATGAACAGATTCACAAGCAGACTCATGATGTGCCCACTCATAACATAACCAGAATGTTAAGAGGGCTTGCGCAAGGTTCATCTGTGCATGCTCTCTATTATTCTGGATTTGTTGTGAATGACCATCCTTTTTACATAAAAGATGCATTCAAGTCTACTCAAAATAGTGGTGTTTCATATGAGGCAACAACTGTTAACAGATCGAGCTTGAAGGATAAGCACCAAAAGATCAAACCAGTTGTTTATTATGGAGTGATCAAAGATATTATTTTACTGGACTATTTTACTTTTCAACTTCCTGTTTTATTTGGTCATTGGGCTAATCCGAAAACTGGTGTCAAAATCGATGAAGGTTTGACTATGGTTAACCTGCACCAAGGACAACAAGAATTTAAAAATGACCCATTTATTCTTGCGTCACAAGCAAAAAAAGTGTTTTATTCTAAGGAAAGTGATTCGTCTAATTGGTATGTTGTTCTAAAGGCGCCACCAAGAGGTATTAATGAGTTGGATTTGGATAATGAGAGTGTTTATTCAAGACCATTAGATGTATCCTTACTTGATAAGAATACTGATGATGAGGATAATGAGTATGTTAGAAAGTACTGTGAGGGTATCTATGTGTAATTTTCTATATTATTTTGTTGCACAACTATTTATATTTTTTATCATAACTTCATAGTGAAACTTATTATAACTGATTCTACCATAATTTCTATAATCACTCGTTTACTTCATTATCTTTATATTTTTGTTATAGCGATATTTTGCATGTTGAAATTTCTAATTATGATGATGAATCTTTCTAACATGTTCATTTTTTTTCCGTTTTTGGCTGTCTATTTAAGTGAGGTGTCTTTCTTTCAAACATGGCTCGAGAAGAGGTAACAACTACTATCAACCATTTATCCACGTATACAATAACATATTTATTATGTATTATTCACAATTGTGTTCTTGTTTGGATTATTTGTAGTGCTCAAAACAAGGAAGTAAAAGGAAAAGGAGGGATGAGGAAAAGAAAATGAGAAAGGATAAGGGAATGAAAAAGAGAAGGAAAAATGATAAGGAAAACGAAAAAGGAAAGGGAAGAAAAAAACTGAAAGAGAAGGCATCAAATGATGTGATCCGTATATCAGAACATGTAGACTCCAATATCATTGGCGATGCGACTCTAAATGAATTGAGAGAAGAAACATCAAAACAAGCACAACAGTCAGAAGGCACGACCAGGACTCGCGGACACACAACTTGCAGTAATTTATCAGCTGTCAACGGAAAAAAGTTGGAAGTGACATTAAATGAGCTCGGTCGACCTGTTGGGAAAAACGCAAAAAAACTGTCTTCTTTTGTAGGCACTTTAGCACGTCAGATGGTACCGCTGAAATATGATGACTGGAGATATCTGCTGAGGCTAAAGAATTTTATTGGCAAACAATAAAGGTAAGATATTTTTTCCTTGATGCGGCTTTCTTTCTGTAGCTTTCTTTCTGTTGTTAAGGTATACATACAACTTGTTTGTTGGTTGGTTAATGATTGGTTGATTGATTGATTCCTACTGGTTTGCAAGTGTATATCTCTTTGACATATAGTTATAGTGATGCACTCTCTATCCCTAGAGATCTGTTTCTGGCCTTCAAGCATTTATTTTGCTTTAGAGATTTTTTATTGGCTTGCATGTATATGTCTGGTCTGGTCATTGAATTCCCATTAAAATTATACATATTTGATATATCTCCCCTAGATTACAATTAGAAAGATCAAAAGCTCAAGAAAGCATAACCCTACAATGTCCAATAATTTGGTAGGCAATCTGCCCTGCATGAAAAGAAACTTGCATATGGAAAAGAATCTGCATATGGAACTATTGATGACTTCATTATGTAAGGTACTAAGGTTGTAATGAGCGAATGCTCTGTTTGATTAAAATGTGCATTGCGCTTATTTTTTACTAATTATAAGCAACATTCAAAACTGATGGTAATCATTTTGAATGATGCTCCCAATGACTAGCCTGACACTTAATCAAAAGCCTTACCATGTGATGAGAACAATTGTGACTTCTAAGCCATGGCATCAAGGACTGCAGTGACTTCTTCCAACTATCTTATTATTATTATTATTATTCAAATCACCTGGTTCTTCTTCATCATCGCCAGTTTGTTCACCATCAGCGAGATATATCTAATATATCTAATATCTAATATCTAATACGTATAACTCACTATCACCATAACAGCATATATTTCTTATCTGCCTTAATCTAATTTCCATACATGATTTCTTTTTCAGTTATACTTTAAGTATAATATTCTTTGAAGATTCATGTAATGAAATATCTAATTAACAAGGACTGATACAAATTTTGTGCTTATTTTTATGGTAGTCATATATCTATGGTAGTTCATTTTCCTTGATGCAGCTTTCTTTATGTAGCTTTCTTTCTGTTGTTAAGGTATACATACAACTTGTTTGTTAGTTGTTTGATTGGTTGATTGATTGATTCCTACTAGTTTGCAAGTGTATATCCCTTTACATGTATGGCCTGTTAATGGATTAGATCATTGTATTTTATGCTACACAATTGTGATTAGTTTTGTTCCTAGCCTACTGTTACAAAAATGATAAAGTTAATTTATCGAATTTTCCAAGATATGAATATTTCTTAACTGAAAAATAAATCCTCATGAGGCTAAATATGTTTCTATTTATGTTATCGTGAGTTTGACATATAGTTATAGTGATGCACTCTCTAGCCCTAGAGATATGTTTCTGGCCTTCAAGCATTTATTTTGCTTTAGAGATTTGTTATTGGCTTGCATGTATATGTCAGGTCTGGTCATTGAATTACCATTAAAATTATACATATTAGATATATCTCCCCTAGATTACAATTAGAAAGATCAAAAGCTCAGGAAGGCATAACCCTACAATGTTCAATAATTTGGTACGCAATCTGCCCTGCATGAAAAGAAACTTGCATATGGAAAAGTATCTGCATATGGAACTATTGATGACTTCATTATGTAAGGTACTAAGGTTGTAATGAGCGAATGCTGTGTTTGATTAAAATGTACATTGCGCTTATTTTTTACTAATTATAAGCAACATTCAAAACTGATGGTAATCATTTTGAATGATGCTCCTAATGACCAGCCTGACACTTAATCAAAAGCCTTACCATGTGATGAGAACAATTGTGACTTCTAAGCCATGGCATCAAGGACTGCAGTGACTTCTTCCAACTATCTTATTATTATTATTATTATTATTATTATTATTATTATTATTATTATTATTATTATTATTATTATTATTATTATTATTATTATTATTATTCAAATCACCTGGTTCTTCTTCATCATCGCCAGTTTGTTCACCATCAGCGAGATATATGTAATATATCTAATATCTAATATCTAATATGTATAACTCACTATCACCATAACATCATATATTTCTCATCTGCCTTAATCTAATTTCCATACAAGAATTCTTTTTCTGTTATACTTTAAGTATAATATTCTTTTAAGATTCAGGTAATGAAATATCTAATTAACAAGGACTGATACAAATTTTGTGCTTATTTTTATGGTAGTCATATATCTATGGCAGTTCATTTAATTCTTTGTGCTTATTTTTATGATAATAATTTATATCTACACATATTACTTCAGCAAAAGTTCACATTCAATGGGCGTGATAGAGAAACAAAAAATTTACACCCTACAAACGATGGGAAGATCTGCCAGGGCACGCAAAGCAAAATTGGGGGCAAGCTTAAACAAGAAACCAATTTTCAAAAGTCAAAGAGAATGGGATGAATTTGTAAAATCAAGAAACAACCCAAAATTCAAGGTAAAAAAATATGTATACTATTCTGTTTAACTTGCTATATCTTGTCTTTTATATAAAATTAAATATATTAGAGTACAATTTGTCTTGTAGACAAAAAAGTGAAAAGTTCAAGGAAATGAGAAGTAAACAAACTATCCCTTACCGTGGTGGTCAAAAGGGATTTGCTCGGATAGAATCTGAAATAGTAGTGAGTTAATTATAAATTATTTTCATTATCTTTATTAAATGTGTTGTTTATAATTTTGATGTTTGTGTTGATTGTATCTGTTTGTTATATAGAAAAATGAGGGTCCCATTTGTCAAGATAAAGTTAGGCTTCGTTGTTGGTATCGAGCATATACAAAAAAGAATGGTGAAGTAGGAAAGCCAGATGATGTTGATCTTATAGTATGGTTCTAAAATTGTTTTCTCACATAGTTTACCATTAGTTAAATACAGATTCTTATTGTTCAATCATATGTTCATATTAATTTTGTGCTTCTTTTATTTTCAGAAAAAGGTGAAAGAAGAACTAGCTTCTTCGCCACCCGAGACATCCCACGTAGGCCCGGGTTATGAAGGTGACGCATATTCAAGGGTATTTAACAAGCCTGAACGACAAGGCCGTTTATCCGCGATGGGAGCAGGAGCCAACCCATCTAAATTAAGTGCCTCGATTGCAACCTCTGCCGGTTGAGCTCAGAGGATATGTTGATTCACTTGCTAAAACAGTGAAGGAGTTGGCAGCTCTACTTAAAAAGCAAACCAAGTGTAAAAACTCTTACCCAAAGCATAAGAAACATAAGAAACATAAGAAGGTAAGAATATTGATTTTCATTTGATAGCTGATTAGATTAAACATAATAGATTTATAATTCAGTTTGTTATTTTACAGAGTATGGTTCAACAAGAAGAGGACAGTGAGGATGATCTGGAGGAAGAAGATAGTGATGACGATATGGAGGAAGAAGATAGTGATGCCTAAGATGAAGAGGGTAGTGAAGATGATGAAGAAGATCATAGCGATAGTGATGATAATGTGGATATTGATGGTGAAAACGATAATGACGATGATAGTGACAAGGAGGATAAGGATGAGGATAAGCGCTCAAAATTGTGTAACAATGATCCATTATCAACTACTAATGCAACTGATACTCCACAGGTAACCCAGTACAGTTTTGGTACTTTTCATATATATATATATATATATATATATATATATATATATATATATATATAGGAGTGATCCAATGAGATACATCTTAAAATGAGATAATGAGATACATCAATTATGACCATTAGATATGAGGGGATTGAAATGAGTGGCTCTAATTTATTTGGATCAATTAACTGAAAATCGGGTTTGGAACTGAACTTATTGGGCTTGGAACTGCATACTCGTCTGACTGGTTGATACAGAAGGATTCATGTCTGTAGTCATGCCTATTATCGCGATTCGCTAGTCCAAGTCATGTCTTTACTGTACATAATTACTGCATTGATGAATCATTTATCAACTATATTAGCATATCTTATTTTGTTTTGTTTTGTTACATTTGTCTGTTAAAGGCAAAGATTTCATTAGGATGATACAATTCACCATTACATACTTAGACTACTTCAATTCAGTTTGTTAAATCCAATCTGCTTGGACTTACATCAGTTGTTTCTGAAATCTAAGACAGAGACTTTATTTTCCTCAACTGATCAACTGACAAACAGAGAGGATACAAACATTACACTTACCAGTTAGGCAATTGGGCATGCCTATCCTAGCAGACCATTTATGCGTTGTGTCGAAAACTGAGTAATTACCCGGTGGCAGCCCAAAATTTGACTTGCGCTTCATAGTTGAGCAGCTAGGTCCAGGAGTCTGAATCCAATTCGGAGGTAGTTCTTTCTTTGCAATTTCATTCTTTCCATGGAAATGCATATGATATGTTAGGGTTTCTCCGGCCGTCTTACCTCATTAAAAGGACCATAAAAGTGAACGATAGATAATCCAATACAGCAGGTGACCTTTAATAGAACTGAATGGAGAAAATTGTTAATAAATTTGGACCTTTTTATTATTATTATTATCAAGCATATTATCTCCATTTACCCAAATGAAAATTATTTTCTTTTGTGAGAAGTGCTAATCCATGACATTATATACTCATCTTCATATATTTGATTATCTTACAAAAATTTATTGGTAAATAACAACAAACATGTGATATGTCGGCTATATAGAATTGTAGATGCCTTGATGATTCCTGTAGTTAGGAAAATCTTACGTACCTGATTCGCATGTATACTGTAGTATTACTTAGTGCCTTATCAGATATCAGTTTTAAGTATGTAAGATTCACATATTAATGCATTGGGTTTTGAAAAAGGAAACAGAGAGAGAGAGAGATGAGAGATGAGGGTGGTGAGATAGAAATTACGGCGGCTGTTTTTTTTTATAGTTTTTTTATAATAGATATGTAGAAAAAAACCCGATTTTCAGTTAATTAATCCAAATAAATTAGAGCCACTCATTTCAATCCCCTCATATATAATGGTCATAATTGATGTATTTCATTATCTCATTTTAAGATGTATCTCATTGGATCACTCCTCTCTCTCTCTCCCTATATATATATATATATATATATATATAGAGAGAGAGAGAGAGAGAGAGAGAGAGAGTAAGTATATTAAGAGCTGGGAAGCTGGAATCCTTATCGGGAGCTGGAGATCTCAGCCATCCGATCGATCTTGATCGCGATCGGACGGCTGAGATCAGTTCCGCTTATCTTCAGATATAGTGAGGGGTAAAAGGGGTATAATCGAAGGCCCCTTTTATCTCTTATCTTCTCAAGCTCTCTTCTCTCCCGCTCTCTATCTATCCAAACCCTAATCCCAGCTCTTATCTTCTCGCGCTCTCTCTCCCGCTCTCGAAGATCGTCCTGTGGCTCACAATCGTTCCGCTCATTTCCCTTACAATGATGGCTATTTTGGTCATTTTTCTTACCCTTCTCCTCATCCCTTACATTCGTTCCGCTCTATCTCTCTCATCGAAGCCCCCAAAAATCGAAACCCTAGCGCCAAATCTTCCCAAAACCTGAAATCGAAATCGAAATCGAAACCCTAGCTCGAAATCTCTAACTTGGATAGAGGTAAAATTCCAATGTTAAGTTTTTTTTTAATTGTTTATATACATCCAAAATCAGTATTGTTTTGAATCTTTTTAGAATCTTGATTAGAAATATATGTTCTTTATGCCTAATTTATATAACTTTATGGTGTTTGTAGGTATGGAAGGACAAGATGGAAGTGCTAATGCCATGGATAATCCTATAATCGATAATATGAATTGAGGGAAGTATTTGGTTTTGTCTAATTTTTTTGAGTTTTCCCCTTCGAATGAGGTGGGGGTTCATTATGCTTTTATGTGTAAATTTGGGCCGAAGGCGAACTGCTTCTTTTAATGCTCATGCTTTGAACTCAATATTTTGGTTATGGCTGTGATGATATTCACACTATTATGCTTTGAACTGAATATTATGATATTCACACTACTGTGGATGTGATGATATTCAGACTCATTCTGCACCAAAGATGAACTCATTCATATTTTAGTGATTGAATAATTTCTGAAACTGGGCAATGATGAATTTAATTTGGGTATATATATATGATATTCACAACCTTATGGCTCTGATGATATTCACACTCAATCTGGACTAAAGATGAACTCAAATTGCAAGGTTTTAGTGATTGAAGATTTTCTGAAGCTGGGCAATGATGAACTTGTCTCTTTTAGTTTCGGAGTTGGTTTTGACATCTAAAATTATACTTCTGCTGCTTCTTAATATGGCATTGGTTTTGACATTGCTTATCTGAATATGAGATTGGTTTTGACATGGGCATATTACGCTATTGGTGATGCATTCATTACGCTTCCTCATAGATTTTTCTAAAGTACATGAAATGTGATATTCAGAAAGTTCTGAGCCTAGATAGTGAAGAAATTAGTGTGATACTAAACCATACAGTTGTATTCAGATTTGTGTTTCTTGCAAAATATCCTTATTGTGCCATCATTGTAAATGAGTTGAGCGGAATGATTGAGAGCCATTGGATCACGATTATGATCAAATTGCAGATCCAACGGATGGCGAACGAGTTAATAAATTTTGGGTTCGCACCTGATCATCCCTCATATAGAGTTAATTAATTTTGGGTCTCTTTTAGTTTTGGATTTGGTTTTGACATCTACAATTATACTTCTGCTGCTTCTCAATATGACATTAGTTTTGGCATTTCTTCTTTAAATATGAGATTGGTTTTGACATGGTATATTACACTATTGGTGATGCATTCATTGTTATTCCTCCGAGATTTTTCTAAAGCTGCTGAAATGTGATATTCAGAAAGTTTTGAGCCTAGATAGCGAAGAAAATTAGTGTGATGCTGAGCCATATAGTTGTATTCAGATTGGTTTTAACATACTTTTTTTAATTCTAATCTACTTGAAAATTTTGTTTCTTTACCATTTTTTTTTTGTCAGGACCACTGTACCGATAAGAAAAATGTCAGATTTGTTCTTCTTCAAAATTCTATTCTAACTGGAGAATTGAGCTATACTCGTCAAAATTCTACATCTCAATCCGAATTCAAGTTCCAGGTTCTTCAAATGATGGGGGCAACTGCAGCATTGGAGACTCGAGCTATACTTGCCAAATCATATGAAGTGTCTGTCTTCAAATGTTTTTTTTGTGCATGATCCAATCTTTTGAATTTGGAATTTTTATGTATTGTTATAGAAACATTGTGTGTATATTGACAGGAGTTGTTTGGCTGTTAACAATTGTGGTGGTTGATTATATTATTGTCAAATTTTCCTTCATGCCATAATTTTCATTGTTAATATTGTTCATTGAAATTTTCTTATGCGAATGCCTTTGTTATGCTTTGTTTTGACGGTTATATTTGTGTATGCTGCAACATCTACTTGGTCAATCAGATTAGGCATTCCATCATTTAAAATAATTGATTTCTCATAATTGTATTGTTCTGAAGAGCAAAGATTAAAAAATCTCATGCTATTGTTCGATGTATGCGTCTGGGTAGTTACAATGATGGTCATCTACATGTTCTGTTTGTGTTCAATGTTGTGAGCTTTTCAAAACATAACTACAGGTAGCTGAGCAGGTCCTAAACAAAGCTTGTTTCAATCTTGAGACATAAATATTGTGTATATTGATGTTATGCATGATAGGTGGTAAAATTTGAGAGCATAAACATTTAGGCCCTATTTCATTTTATAGGTATATCTTCACTAGGGGTTTTTCAGAACTAAAAAGCATATGATTTGACAAAATTGAGCATCCGGTTGCACTTGTGTTGATTTCCGTTGTTTTCATTTCGAACTTAGCTTGTGCAGGGATTATTAACCTGAAAACTGTTATAATTCTATTGTTACTATTTTTTCTTGTACAAAATTCCGAAGATTGTTTCTTTCAAATCTTTTGTGCTACATAGACACTGCCACAATACCATTTGTTTAGGGAGGGTAAAGCAATGCATAAAAAAATGCTATGTATGGATTACAGAGCTTGTAGCTTCTTTGCTCTCTCAATCACAATCCAAATCACATTTTGATACAATTTTTTTAAACCAAACACATTGACACAACCATTTATCCAAATTTAACTCAGAAACATATGGACATACAAAAATTGATCAAAGGTGTATAAAGGTTAAAACTTTCATTCATCAAAGATAACGCAAGTACTTTGATATTGCTTAGCTACAAAATACTGATCAAGCTAAGCAAATTACACCATTCTTACTAAGCATAAAGCTATGCATACATTTACATCTCATTCAAAATACTTCATCACACATATACAATATGCTGCTGCAAGTGCTGCTTCCCCTTTTACTTCTTCTAATTCTACTTCTTCTGCTGTTGTTGTTTCCTTATGCTACCCCTTCTACTTCTTCTCATTCTACTGCTGCTGCTGTGCTGTTGTTTCTCTTCTTAGCACCAACCATAGGCCTTTTCGGTAACATTGGTATTAACTCCAAAAATAGCTCATGTGTCGAGTTGTCCAGTATTCAATAGCTCCAAGAAGCACTTCTTGCTTAAATCAACATGAAATCAAAATTAAACATAGCTCATTAAACCTGAAAAAGACAAAATAATTAAAAAATATAGTCGGCTTAGAACACAAAATATCATTCAGCAAATATAGTAGGCTCAGAAGAACAGAACATTTAGATCATAAACTGTTTCGAAGTAGCAGAAAATGGGAAACAGATAATGGTGTATCTGTTGTTGTTCGTTCAGAACAAATGGGAAACATGTAATGAAGTATCAAATGTTTGTAAGCTCATAACAAACAGAGACAGAGCATGAAGTGTCAAAGTTTGTTTGCTCAGAACTAACACAAACATAGCATGAAGTATCAAATTTGGACTTCTCGGGACAAACAGAAACAGATCATGAAGTATCAAAATTTTGTAAGCTCAGAACAATCAGAGACACAGCATTAAGTATCAAATTTTGTAAGCTCAAAACAATCAGAGACAGAGCATAAAGTGTCAAAGTTTGTAAGCTCAGAACAACAGACACTGAATATATAGACTAAAAAAAAACAGTAGGCTCAGAACACACTATTCATAACTAGGGCTGCATTGGGGTGCCGCGCCAACTAGGATATGATAGATATATAACCAGGAATAAATACAACAAGCTTGAAATAATTATTCAGATCATATAGTGTTTTGCAGCACTGCCTACACCAACAAACCGAAGGAGAGAATCAAACACCAAAAGGCTTAAATGAGTACCCAACACATACACATCCAACGTCAGTTACCAACAAAAATATAGATTCTGTTTGTTCTGAGCAATACAAAATTTGATACTTCATGTTCTGTTTATGTTGTTTGGAGCTTATCATCATCTGTCTTATATATACAGAGTAAGTCTATTAAAAGCTGGGAAGCTGGAATCCTTATCGGGAGCTGGAGATCTCAGCCATCCGATCGATCTTGATTGCGATCGGACGGCTGAGATCGATAGCCGCTTATCTTCAGAAAATATCAGGGGTAAAAAAGGTAAAATTGAATTCCTCTCTATCTCTTATCTTCTCACGCTCTCCTCTCTCCTGCTCTCTATCTATCGAGACCCTAATCCCAGCTCTTATCTTCAAAAAACCGGTAGGCTCAGAACACACTATTCATAACTAGGGCTGCATTGGGGTGCCGCGCCAACTAAGATATGAGAGATATATAATCAAGAATAAATACAACAAGACTGAAATAATTATTCAGATCATATAGTGTTTTGCATCACTGCCTACACCAACACACCGAATGAGAGAATCAAACATCAAAAGGCTTAAATGAGTATCCAACACATACGCATCCAGCATCAGTTACAAAAATTATACTGATACTATCAATCATTGTGTGTCATCGGTGCCCAAAAATTTGATGAATTGAGCTAGTCTCAAATCACATAAATGTAAGGTAAGATTTGAGGGCATTGGGCATTCAAACACCTTTATTTCATATCTTCACCATCTACTCTCCGGCTCATACCCCAAGCTCTATTCAGCTTCAAAACAATAATTATCATGGCACACAACCAAATACGCTTCAAAACAATAATTTCAATGCCCAAAAATTTTGTAACAAAGTTATATCAAAATCAATCTCATCATTGCCTACACACAAAACCAAATGAAAATGCAAGAAATTAAACAGAAATCATAAAAGCATTTATGAGAATCAAACACTTCCCTCCGGAATTTGAGAGAGGCAGAACCCAATGAGCCGAGAAATCGAAACCCCTTATCACGGTTTGGGTTTTCCGTCGGAGAGAGAGAGGAGATAGGGATTGATCGATTATACCCCTTTTACCACTCCCGATAACTATTTCAGCTTCCACTTGTTCTTCTGCTACCATGCTTCTCCTTCTTATGCTGAAAAAAACAGAGAAACCTTAGCAATAACTCAAACACTACTAATTCAACAAAATCTTCATTTCAAAGCGTAGTAGGCTCGGAGCAATGGGTACTCGATAAAAATGATATTTGACATACACTATAACACAAATATTACTTATATTGCAATTGTAAACAAGAAATAAATGCAAGTAAATTTAATGGCTTAGAATCACTCATTTTCTTCACTATATGGACTCAGAACTATATGAACATCACATTTCATGAACTTAGAAAATTCTAATCTATGTTTCATAACGTTGGTTTACTCCTGGAAATTTAAAAACATGCAAGATTGCATTGCATAATCAATGCAGTAACACCAATATGTTAATAATTCCCTTTAGGCACAAAGCATAATAGTGAATATCATAATAGTGTGAATATCCACAGTAGTGTGAATATCATAATATTCAGTTCAAAGCATAATAGTGTGAATATCATCACAGCCATAACCAAAATATTGAGTTCAAAGCATGAGCATTAAAAGAAGCAGTTCGCCTTCGGCCCAAATTTACACATAAAAGCATAATGAACCCCCACCTCATTCAAAGGAGAAAACTCAAAAAATTTAGACAAAACCAAATATTTCCCTCAATTCATATTATCGATTATAGGATTATCCATGGCATTAGCACTTCCATCTTGTCCTTTCATACCTACAAACACCATACAGTTATATAAATTAGGCATAAAGAACATATATTTCTAATCAAGATTCTAAAAAGATTCAAAACAATACTGATTTTGGATGTATATAAACAATTAAAAAAAAACTTAACATTGGAATTTTACCTCTATCCAAGTTAGAGATTTCGAGCTAGGGTTTCGATTTCAATTTCGATTTCAGGTTTTGGGAAGATTTGGCGCTAGGGTTTCGATTTTTGGGGGCTTCGATGAGAGAGATAGAGCGGAACGAATGTAAGGGATGAGGAGAAGGGTAAGAAAAATGACCAAAATAGCCATCATTGTAAGGGAGATGAGCGGAATGATTGTGAGCCACAGGACGATCTTCGAGAGCGGGAGAGAGAACGCGAGAAGATAAGAGCTGGGATTAGGGTTTGGATAGATAGAGAGCGGGAGAGAAGAGAGCGTGAGAAGATAAGAGATAAAAGGGGCCTTCGATTATACCCCTTTTACCCCTCACTATATCTGAAGATAAGCGGAACTGATCTCAACCGTCCGATCTCGATCAAGATCAATCGGATGGCTGAGATATCTAGCTCCCGATAAGGATTCCAGCTTCCCAGCTCTTAATAGACTTACTATATATATATATATATATATATATATATATATATATATATATATATATATATATATATATATATATATATATATAAAACACCTGTAATAACTTTTTTTTATGTTTTCGTGTTAGTCACTCAATGGAAGCAGTAATCGTAGAAGTAGAAAGTGCGAATTGTTAAACTGGGAAGCACCGAGTGAAGTGGTTGCTATTGGGCGATGGGTGACAAATGATCCTGAGGTGGTAGTGCACTGTGTACCCCTTGGGCAAAATGCTTCCAAAGTTTTGGGTGGATGAAGTTAGACAACCTTCAACACCGTTATTTAGGCGAGGTGGTGGTGTAGATACTCTAGATGAGGTTATGGGACTTGCAATTGCATGACCGACCGATCACATCAAGATGTTGGATGCTAACTAGGTACATTATTTTCCTTCTAAAAAAATTATATAGTGGGATAAACACTTGAACTTGGTATTTGTTAATCATATAGTATTGAACTATATCAGTAATTTAGGAATAGCTTACATAATATTATAGTAACATATTGTTTCATAATTGCTCATCACTGTGACCTATATAATGGGATAACCCCTTCAACTTGGGTATTTGTTAATTATGTAGTATTGAACTACTTCAGTAGTTTGTTAATCACTGTGACCTATATAATGATATATTTTTTCTTAAATGTATGTAACTTTAAACATATCCATCCATTCCAATTGTAGACGTTCTGGGACATGGGGAGTGTTCGTTTAGAATCCAAACTGACTATCACAAATTATGGAATATTTTCCAGTGATGACGCTTGAATATGAATCTCGATTGTAGTAGTACTACTGAATTGCTTTAGAATTTGATCCCTAACTTTTCATCCTAATGTTAGAAAATCAATATACTTTCCTGGATTTCTTGATGATGCCCTCTAGCATCTTTCAAGATGCTAATCTTTGTTTCTTCAGCTCACAAACCAGGCACCTTTACAAGTCCCTGTGTCAGTAGAAATTGTGTTACTTATAAAATACTTATTATACATGCTCAAATAAACGTTCTCCTAATTACCTAACCACACCAATCATCCACACAAGGTGCTTTCACAGCCTATGAACACTGTTATCTGTTTTTTTTATTATCTATTACTGTTTTCTCTAGTCTTTTTTCCCTTAGTGTGTAAGACATGCTTTTTGAATTTTTATTCTGTTTGCATAGAGTATAGAAATAGAAGTGGTGCACTTCTTGTTTTGAAGTTTATCTGCCAGTGTTTGTTTATCTCGAGAAGCTAATTCAAGTTGAATTTGTATGGTCTTTGTTTTTGGTTGTAGTTTATTGATATGTATGCTTTAAGTTTGTTTCATATACAAACAGAACCTCAAAGTTACATAAAACTGGACTTGCATTTCATCATGTGGTCACTGCACAAGAATTAATAAAATCAATTTTGTGGTTAGGATAATTCATACTCCTTAATGAATAATCTGGTTTATGAGTCAATTTTCATTTAACTTTTTATGTACTTGTCATACCTGAAAGCTGGGTATTATAAATTTCAAGGAGTAAATTATATTAATGTTTCCTTGCTTGCCTACATGTATTGGAGTTTGAGAGTATTAAATCAATACTAATGTTATTAGGAAAGATTGTTTGCCAAGACATGTTTTTCTGTATCCTCAATTCCCATAGATATGAATTGGCCTCGATTTTCAGTTGTTTCTGCTTGCCATTCTTGGGACTTTCAAAT
The DNA here is from genome assembly GCA_017893485.1 of Hemerocallis citrina. NCBI lineage: Eukaryota > Viridiplantae > Streptophyta > Magnoliopsida > Asparagales > Asphodelaceae > Hemerocallis > Hemerocallis citrina. Next base: position 272,874,829 of record CM030364.1, on the reverse strand, counting down.
TTGCAGTAGGACTATAGTACATACTTCAAGAAGCTTATGATTTTTACACAACTAATCCTTTTCTTTTTCTTTTTTATTATTAATATATACATCAAATGGTTTTATGGGAAATATTCTAGATAAATTAAGCCAGCGAAGGTTCAAGTCTGATTGTGGATCAAATATCTTTGTTATGAAAATCTGGACATATGTCGCTAATCTAAAATGCTGAATGTTTAGGGCAAGTCCTGACCTGTATAATTCATAGTTTTGTTGTATATGGCTTTTGGTATACTAAATTCTGTAAGCTGCCATAACATATGATTTGTTTTATTTAGTTCAAAAGGTTTGTCATTCTCCTCCTCAACCACTTAATATGTTTATTCTTTTGCATATGTTAATATCCCAATAATGAGGTGCTGCATAATTATTGAGCTCAGGCTTTTGTACAAGTGTATAATGTTATATACATCTCTTCAACTCTCATTGCAGGTCATGGTCGCGGGCGTGGGCGAGGAAGAGGTCAACATCGTCAAGGATGCTAAGAAATGATGTTTTCTATAATCAGCGTAGAAATACGTAGAAATATGTATGTTTTTTTTAGGAGTTGGGATGAATATTGACTTTGAAGAAGGAGATTTTTGTTCTGGCTCGTATGGGTTTTGAGCTGCACATAACTGACAGAAAGTGCTTTAGAAGTTGCTCTGTATAGCTTTCGAAACTCTTATTCTGAGCTGACGAATCTGTTAACGTATTGGTTCTTATACTGTTGAATCTTTATGTGCTTTGCATGTGCTAATTTTCTCTTGTTAAAATTTTTTTATATAAAAATATTGGTGTTTTGGAAACTGAGGATTTTATGTACAATTGTATCGACCTTGAGCTTTATAGCATTGATCATGGATGCTGGAGAACAACATTGACTGAACTATCAGCAAATTGATATATTCTGGAGAATTTTCAAAACTATTCATGCATCTGTAGATTTTTTTTTGCATACAGGTCAAAATAAATAGCGTTTTTAAAACGCCGCGAAAAAAAAAATACCACTCTTACAAACGATAGCGTTTCCGAAACGTTATTAAAGGCATAGCGTTTGGAAAACACTAAAAATACAATAGCGTTTCGACAGACACTATGGTGTTTATAGCATTTTGAAAACGCTATAAATACCATAGCGTTTGTCGAAACGCTATTGTATTTATAGCGTTTCGAAAATGCTATATTTACGATAGCGTTTGTCGAAACGCTATGGTTTTTATAGGGTTTTCGAAACACTGTGCTTTTTATAGCGTTTCGCGGAAACGCTATAAACATACCATAACGGGGGTATTGATAGCGTTTGCAAAATGTTGTCATATGTCTTTAATAGCGTTTACAAAATGCTATCAAATGACATATATGTTGTAGTGTGGATGTCTAAGTTAACCCTTTACTTATTTTTTGCCGGTGTAGATAAGTTTAATCCAATAATAAGCTAACTAGAAATTGGTCTATCAATGGAAGATTATTTTGAGTGTGAAAATAAAATCAGAATTACTCTGGACGAAAGAAATTAAGTTTGAAATAAGAGCAGAAAAAAGAAATCACTTTATTTAAGATTATTGAGTTTATTTACAATTGGCTTCCAACTATAAAAGTCAGTACATATGTTTACACTAATTTTCTCCTTTCAATTAGAGATGTTGGAATTACCCAGCTTATTCAGTCATACACAATATATATATATATATATATATATATATATATATATATATATATATATATATATATATATATATATATATATATATATATATATATATATAAAATAATAATAATAAAATTATTTATTTATTTATTCTTCATAATATATTATCCATATGGTCAGGTGCAAGGAGCAGGAATAACTATCCCTTCCGTAGAATATCTAGCATTCGTGCACGTACTTTGTGTGGCTGGCGTGCCACCCGTGTTAAGTACTAAATCAATATCCTGAAACATTATCCCTTGGCATGGAACACTAGTGCTGCATCCCAAGTTGATGGCTACTTTCGAAGCACTAGTTCCTTTGATGTTCTTGTACAACACATCGCTTACTTGAACTGCTGATTTCTGCAAGATTAATGGGAAAAAAAGATTGTACTAATGAGATAGTCGACAACTCAACTAAGATACATATCCATTACTATATTGTAACATTTTCCCTTTATATAAGTATCTTTTGTTATAACTATTTCAATATTATATTTTATTATATTTTATTGAGATAAGAAAGAGAGCGAGGAGCTACCTGTTTAGTGCATGGTTTATTGGAGTCGCAATAATTTTGATCGATGATTATGGGGTTCTGAACGTTGTTCATGTTGACATTTAGGAATCGGATCTGTTTGGCATAACCCCGTCCTCCCTGTCAATCATAAAGAAATGAAACAAAGATGATGACCGAGAAAAGCACGACGAATTCCTATATATATATATATATACCGAAGCTCATATTCATGTTTTATAATACTAAAGGTACTTCACTAGATGGTATTTAGTGATTATACTCGGAAAAATCAATATCCTACACTTACACATGAACTTCATTTTAGTTTATTATTTTGTTTTATTTGCTTTGTTTTAATTGTTCTATTTGCAAGTCATTCGTACCTGCCAACTCTTGATTCGGAGCCCATTGGTTGTACCCTTCAATTGAGCAGTATCTACTATCACGTCTGATACATAATCTGTTGAGCCTTGAGCTCCAAGACTTCCAATGCTGTATAGTAACTCATCTTGTCAGTAAATTAAGTTATTGATCGGATTAAGTAATCTAGGTAAGCATTGTAGAAATTAATTTATCGTGTTCAAATTTCACCTGATTCCATGCCCTGGACCGCAACTGATGTTTGTCGCTCTGACTCCTTGAGAACCAGTTACAATCGATATGCAATCATCACCTTCATAATTTGTAAGATAAAAGAAAATAAATAAAAGGATTCATTAATTATCTAGAAACATTGATAGTTAACACTCGGTCTAACTCATATTAGTATGAATGTTGAACGTACGTACCTGTTCCGATATTGCAATGTTCTACATGAATGTTCTTGGTGCTTGTGATATGAATCCCATCGGTATTGGGGCTGTCGCCCGGTGCGGTAATGGTGAGACTAGATGCTCTGACATTCGAGCATTTCTCAAATTCCATATGAATCTGTTGGCTGTTTTTCACCTTCAAATTCTCCACCACCAACCCGTTAATTGAGTAAAATGTAATTGCCTATATACATTACACCATAAAGAAGAAGAAGAAGAAAAAGAAAAATAACAATTAGTTTATGGAAATTACCAATCAAAAGCACAAAATTTAAGAGATTCTATATATGTAAATAAGCACTTACTGTTGGAGCATTCTTGCATGGCTACAAATTGAAAAGAAAAGAAATACAAGAAATTAGTCATTTATTAAATTAAGAAGAAACATATAATAAAACATGTTAGGTTAAGAGTCTGGAATTTCATTGCATTTCCAAGCTAGGATTCTCGAAATAGAGAATACTTTTTATTACTTACGAGAGATTTGTTGATTTTACAAGAGTTTTTCCACCAAATCTGGCCATTGCCAATGATGACTCCTCCACCTCCAACATGAAGATTGTTTATGTTTTGGAATAGAATCCAGTGGCTGCCATCAGTTCCAGCCCAATCTGAAGGGTTTGGGGAAGCTTGTATCATTCCCTGAATCTAATTTTCCAAAAGAGAGCATATATATCATTCTTGTTAGTCATATTTATCGTGCATGTATAACAAAATTATTGTCTAGATGAATATATATGGTATAGAGTCTCACCATCACTGAAACATTGGATTTACAAGGACCCAAGAAAGTTATAGGCTTAAGGTGGTAGTTGTTGTTCGGAGGGACGACAAGAACAGATGGAGTTGATGAGGAGCACACTTTCGCCCATGCTTTGTAGAATGCCTGTTATAATAAATAAGAAGTATTGGTCATACATTAAATAAAACATGATTAACTTAGAACTAGTTTGGTTTAGAACTCTTATATATGATCAACTTAGAATACGTCACATATAAATTCCGAATAGCCAAATTATTATTGTGCTTACCTGTGTTGCATCGCTTCCATCGCCTTTTGCGCCAAAATTTGCAACATTCACCTGCATTATCGAAGAAGAAGCAGACACACCAACATGACTGATACTCTCCATGATGACTCTGTCAGGCTTCTGATCCATCGCACTCTCTTCCCCATCGAGTGCCCCAAAATATGTAGGGTAAGCCCTTATCCCATACAAATTCGCAACATGATGTATACCTTCTCTATTTCCCAAACAATAATTGCATTGAAAGCAAACCAAGAGGACAAAGAGCAAAACGACCGATCCCTTTAACCTCATAATTAGTTTATATGTATCGTTGCTCACAAACAAGAGGACAAGATATATGAAATATCAATTTAATTATCAAGTGCTCTTCTCATGAAACAGTTGAGATATCATTTTGTTGGTTGTACCATGTCATATCTATAGAAGTTGATATAAGCATATGGTTGCTAGTTGCTTGCATCAAAGCAAGAAAGAAATAGATGAGGTGATTGCGACCCTAACCAAAATTTTGAGCGTTAATATCATCCCTAATTCTTGATTAGGTTTGAACACACTCAAATGCAAGAGATTGAAACGTAAGGATCTCTTTGGTGTTCATTTCAGACGGTGCAGTGGCCATCGTGCTAGTTTCTGCTTAATTCAATTAATTACCAGCTAAATTAATTTCTCATATTTCATTGTCTTGAATGTCAAATGCATGCTAGCTCCTTTGCTATTTCCAGCTACGTACTTTCATGCATGCACGCATAAGTACCTTATTATCTATATACAATAGGGTTAATTATATGGCTTCAAGCTAATGTTCATGTTCTGGTTAATTATTTTCATTTTAAGCTAATCTCCATTTTATTGACTCTTTGCATCATGTTTTGATATTTATCTTTCTTATTGAATTACATGTTACATGCCTAACATTTTTTTACTGTAAAACTATCAGCCCTTACCATACTTTTCAGTTGGATATATATATGCATGTAGAGGTAGTTTTTTTTCACAAGTGATAAGAGCAAATTAAGCAGATTCAAATCCCAGTGTGACTAAACTTATTAAACGTGAATTAAAATACAAATCCATGTGCATAGTTCTAGTTTTGGCCAACAAAAAATCAGGCGGCTCTCAAACAGTCCAGATCTTGGCTCACAGAATTACACTCTCAACTTTGGCGCGGTCTGCCTTATGAGGTTGTAGCTACTTTCTCAGTACCCTTCGGCTTTGGTGTTTTGCTTTGAGTCGTTATGTATTGTTTTGTTTTGTGTCCCTCAGTTTGTTTCTCGTAAACTGTATATATGTATTTACCTCCATTCAGTTTGTCTCTTGTAAACTGCCTTTGCGTTTATTATACAAAATTTGGCTGGAGTCTTCCCACTCTATCCTTACTAGTATTATACACGTGCTGTGCACGTGGAAAAAATTGGGGAAATGAAAAGGGCAAAAAAAAAGAATCTACCAGCACGTGCATTGCACGGGTTGGGTTAAGGACAAATTACACTAAGGCCTTCTCCGATTATAGTAGTAGAGATTATCAAGAATTACACTCTCAACTTGGGGGAGGGTATTAGAAAACTAGTGTAAAATTGTCAACTCTTGCCACATGCAACTTCAAAGTTCTGTTGTAATTGTAGTCTTTCACAATTTTATGGAGGAATATACGGATTGAAACAGCTGATGTGGTCCTTGATTTGCAAACAGAGGAGAACACTATCTTAATACCAAATTCCAACACAGCCCTTTTTGCCACTGGGTTTGTTGGCGTTTTATTTCTGTAGTTGGAAAGGTTTCATCATGTTATTTGGTAAATTCGGGTGTGAATATGTGTTGAGATTCATTAATTATGAGCATCCAAATCGACTAATATGGGGACCATATTTGAGCTTGCATCATATCATTGGTGTAGTATTTCATTGCATCTTCCTTCAACTTAATATCGATCACACAAACATTGTAGTTTTAGTTACATTGCACAACTCAATTGTTGAGTTCTGCAGTTTGGGACCAAGGCATGGGCTAAAATTGGCATGGATTATGAGAGCATTGCACGAAAAGATAATTGTATATGAGCAAGTAAGAGTAGACAAATTTGTTTGACTTCTTTCTCTTCTAGGTATGGTGCATTGTACAGATCATTAATTAGAACTTCCAATGTTGATCTGCACACATATTAGCCATGACCAGGAGTGCATTTGAGATGGAGGGATTTGTGGTATTTAAGAATAGAACTTTTGATCATGTTCTATTAATTTCTTATTAATGAAATAGAATGATGGTTAATTGTCACATCATAGTATTGAAGTGGGGGAAAATACCTAATCTTAATCTAACTTGATTACCATTCTAATTAAGTAGGGAAAAATGGATCCTTGCTATATGGTAGAGATAGTGCAATTACACATTTAACGAGAAGTAATATATGTCGTAGTTTGTATTGTCATATCTTATTAACGAAATAGGATTGAAGTTCTACATTTCATACTTATAAATATTGACAATTGATGGAAAGTAGCTACACAATCTTAGAATCCTTAACAAATTAAGCTTATAATTAAGTATATTAGAGGCGGAAGGCAGGTGGAGACTAGGGGGACAAATGGGACCCGATAATTTTTGTAAAACCCCCATTATATCTACCAAAGTTTTTATTTGCCCTCCAATTTAAATTTTTTTAGAACCCCAAAGCCCAACCCGTCTTAATTAAGCACAACTGCAAACTTATATGTATAAAAAAACCCCAAACCATCTATTAAGTATTAACCCGATGATTTTTTTTCTTTCTTCTAGTGAAATATTTTCTTGTTATTTTATCGAATTTATATGTGATATGTAGTTTGGTTTACAAATTTATGGGTTTTATGATTATATTTGATCTAATTACTTTGATTTTTCAAAATAAATATGAAGTGGGAAATTTACTTCAACAATCATGACAATGCTGAAAAAAATGGGACCCTCATTTGATTTGTCTGGCTCAGCCACTGAGTATATATGGTAGTATATATACACTATACAGTACTGAATACAAGTACATAGTATCGTCCATTGCATTAATGAAACTCAATCCAAACATTAATGTAACTCGATCCAATCGGCCATTAACCAGGATGAGTGAGATTACCTTGACATCAAACTTTGCACACATGCATATGTTCTCCATGAAACACATGGGACGCACGGAGACCGGGATTTAAAGCACTTGGCTCCTTCAACCCTAATACTTGTCGTAGTGAAAGTACTTGAATTTTGCCTTCTTTTCCAAGCAAAGAAAACTGCTACCATATTATTCAAAGAGAAATCAAGTCAAGCCCAGTGTATAAGTTAGCCTTCAATATCTTGACAAATTGTTCGGTTTTGGTTGGTGGTGATTCAGTTATGGACATTCATCGACTTTACTGCACATATTTCATCATTCTTACACTGTAAAGAGAAGTAAATGAATCTTAGTTTCATATAAAATATCAATGGACCTAGGGTGTAGTGTCTAAGCTTCTAAACATATATAACTAGTATGGGTTGTATGTATGGTATGAGATAGTTTCTTGATTCTTATAGTTTTGCTCCGGTCATGACTAGCCAGATAACTCATGTGGTCGCTGTTATGGCAATAAATCTGGCCTTCTTCTAATGCCACTTAATTACACTACTCCTTTTTCTCCTTTTTTCTCCTTTTTTTTTTATTTTTAATTTTATTTTTCCGATAAAAATTAACTATTGTCACCTGTTTTATTAATGAAGTTTTAAGGAAACACAAAAAAAGTTACAAACTCCAAACCCCATACAACCAAAAACATCCACCTCATACTCTGAGACAAACTAGCGGACCAAAATACCTCAATACAAGTCTAAAGTCCCCAGCATTCGAGGAACTACCCTAAGTAGAAGATCCACCCGCCCTGTCAACCATCTGAGACGTGACCGGCAATACCTGGAGACCTGTATCACATCTCTACCCCGCATTATCCATGCGAAGCCTCTTCCTCGTCCCTGTCGTACCTGTCCAATCATTGATTAGAGACTCAATTTTAAATAGCAGCTTACAAAAAGTACAGTTAATATTACGAAAGCAAGAATCATTTCTATCTAGCCAAAGACTCCATAAACTAGCCGCAACTGTACTATCCCACATCTGTTGCTCATCTCTCCGAATGTGCTTAAGTCTCCATCTACCCCACAGGTCTTCAATAGAACTAGGCGCCTCTAACGTCCCAAAACCCATTCCGGTCCTTAATTACACTACTTTAAAGTATATTAAGTTTGTCTTGATATTATTTCTTGTAAAAAAGAAAAAAGGAAAGTATAATCATACGTATTTTACATTTTTTGTAAAAAGAAAAAGAAAAGCACTAATTGAACGCAAGGTTTCTAGAGTTATGGTGTGAAGAGAGTAAGCTTCAAAATATTTGTAATCGAGTGTGTGAGACGAGATAGTCTACATCTTATTATCTAACTCGGGTCGCACCAATTATAATAAAAGTTATTTCTATCTGGTCATGCATTCACCTCTGTTGAACTAGCTAGCTAGGCTTGCCTCAAATCTAACTAATATTTGAACACGTCCCCAACATTGAGAGCCTCGTTACATGGTATACAGTCTTCGTAAACTTTCATCCCTAAAACTTGCATGGTAGTCAAATTCCCCATTTTTCATTAAAAAGGAAAAGAAAAGTAAATGAACCCAAACATTAATGAGGGGTGAAGTGTCTAACCTTCTCTAATCATAAGCAGCATGGGCTAAATGTAAAACAGGTCACCACCCCCAAACAAATATGTGGCATTGGGGACAGTGTAGTGCATCATGGTAGGCCAACTTCACTACTGATTTGATGCATCAAACCCCATTACATTGAACATGTGTCATATTTAAATTTCAAATGAGCTAAGATTAAACATAAATCGGAAATGATCCGAATCAAGTTTCAAAAGGGCACTGAAATGTTGCCACAAATGGCATTGTTGACATCGTAACGGCTTAATTCTTACTCCTTCCAAGGTTTTGACGTTTCGAGATTGATTGTTACATGTCCATTTTAGGGTAACAAAACCTTCCTTCTAAGTTAACAACTGTGGAGATTTTGGGTTTTTTTCCCCTAACTTTGAAATTGGAAATGTGTCAATGGTGGAAACTTAGGTGGAAATAGAGATGTGGATTAAGTTATCTAGTTTGATATGTTCGTATGTGTGTCAAAAATGGTTTATTTTTGTTGGTTAAAATGAATGGGTGAAGTGATTGGTGGGAAGTTAATCCATTTGTGAATATAACAGGTTTTCAGCATATGAAAAGCAAGCCACGTGAGCAACTTCTTGTTTTTTTGTCTTTTCCGGAACAATAAATAAATAAGGCTATGTTCGAGGACAAGTCGAGTTAGAATAACTAGAGTTATCTCTTATAATATTAAAATATTAGTTATCATAACTTTGACACATTTAATACTTAAATTAAGGTTAAAATAACTACAGTTATCTTATCTCAAGAGTTGAGAAAATTATAGTTATATAAATTTTATTTTTACCTAAACTTTTTTAACTTAGAAATAACTTTAAGTGGGTGGTTGTTAGTCGGATTCAGGTTTAGGCCAAATGTTGGGCCCAACCCACAACTTAGTAGCCCGCCCTAGGGTCTTTTTTGGCTCCAAGTTATGCATTCACATCTTATGACCTTGATGAGATACTTTCTATTGTATTACACTCTCTTAGGCAACAAATAAATGAGAGCATACAGAGATTATTTGGAATAAATTCTTACCTCATATAACTTCTCTATTTAATTGGCTTCTATAACTAGATAGGTTGAGAATAGAGCAGTGGCATACAATATAACACGATACAATAGATTTTATTCCCATATAAATCTTTTCAAGTTTCTACAAAGAGAAAGACGTTCTCTTTATTGCTCTCTTGCATGCTCGTCTTCCATCGTGTTCTTTGGTGTTGAAGGCGTGGACTTTGTGTGGGATCTCAACTGTAGAATCCACCACCATACGATTTGTTTGTTGAGAAGTTGTAGGCTACCAAGAAGATCACTGCTCTCGCTTCACCTACTGCCAAACTCAATTTAAGGGTAACCCTACTAAGAAGCCGACAAGTTATCACCAGACTCTGCAACGACTCCCATGAGCCTAAGGATGTAAAGGAAAGCCCAAAGCCCAAGCCCATCCATAGGCCCGTTGTGGCCCTACCCGGCCCATCAAAGGGCCGGATCGGCCCAATCCTTTGTACATAATGGCTGGGCTTGGATCCTAAGTTTGAAGCTCGGGCTTTAGCTCGTCCATTGCCTCATCCATAAAGCCCGGGCCTTAGCCTTTTCCATATATAAGCTCATCTAATTTTATATTATTATAGATCAAATTAATTCTAACAGACATGGGTAAAATTAGAGCCCATAGATTTCAACACGCATCGCAAAGCCTTTCAAAGATAAAATGGCAATTTCATATATCTAGCTATCCTATAAGAAGAACATGGGCCTTCTATAGGCCTATTTAATTTTATACCATTATGGATTACTTACAACCTAAGAAATATGGATTTCCAGCTAATTAGGGATGTCAGTCAAATCCTTTACCTAAACATGATTATTATCAACTAATACTATCCATCACCATGGGAATCTCTAACAAGAATATTAAAAGATACTTTTTCAAGTCTATCTTGTGTAACTGATTCATAGCTTATAAATACTATCTCCCTCAACCAGTCAAAGGTAACCAATACTTTTCCACTAAAAATCTAATCTCATTTTTGAGTTAATGACTTGAGCATCGGAGGGTCTTTCGTCGGGGCGAACCCCGATGTTCAGACTTTGTGCAGGTTTTTGGGACATTTTCAGTCGTCCAGATCCAAGATTAGACGTCATCAACCATCTAGATTTAGATCAAGGAGCCTTCAACCATCACAATTTAGATCTGATCGACGGTTCATACTACAAGTTTCCTCCATAAAAAGAACTCATTATCTGATTGCTCACACACCATAAAAGTAAGCAACATATTGGCATCGTCTGTGGGAAAGCATAGATCTACCTCTCTGATCAGATATCGGCGATAAAAAACCACTTCCTACCATGCCTTTAGCATGAAACACGAAGACGACGGCTGCAGCCAGCCGCTAGGAAGTCCTCCTTCTCTGCCATTGGAACCCCCTCATTAGCCGTGGCCATCCTCTTTATGGTCACCTCCTCTGAAACAACCTCCAATCGTCATGAACCGGTACCCCACCGTCACAGCCACAACCCGCTGCTGCCTCGCTGTAGCTGCTATTGTCGATGCTTCTCTTTCTTCTTCTCAAGTTGTAAAAGAATTGGGCCCAGAGCCATACAGGTTCCAACCCAATCCCGCTTCCAACCCGATCTGACCTGTCGCCACCAACCAAATTGTCCAAATGCAACCTGGGTCCGATCATACCCTCAATCAGAACTAGGCCATACCTAATCCAGACCCGACTGGATCCGACCCAGTATTGCTTTCAAACTGTTAAGTTCTTACTTGGAACCAACTCAGATCCACACCCGTTTAGATCATGATTTAATCTGCACTGCATAGACAGAGACATTGCAGGCCAGTTTTGACTATGAAGACAAATGAATCGTTCAATTAATTCCGAAAGGTACTTGTATATGTTCAAGTATTCTTAAAAACTAAGGTCTATATGCCCCTATTGGACCTCTGGAATATCGATAAAGTTCGTTATACTGCAGCTACATGCAGAAATATGAGAATAGGAAATTTAGTCCGTGTTAGGAAGTTCTCCAATTTCTAAGTCTATTGGTTATTTGCTTTTGATTTTATACCATATTAAACTTCCTGCTATGTAATGTAATGCAAAATATGAATTATTTTTGATAAACCAAAGTAATGGCTTTAGTTGTAATGTATAAAATTCAACTTTTGAATAGCTTGAATGGTCGCTTACAATAAATATTTGTAGGAGACTGTGGAATCCTCTCGACTTTAAAAGATTAAACACGATTGAAAGATAAATAACTGTGCATATGGAAGGCTGTTAAGTTTCAATAGCAAACACAGATTGAATACACAGCGGAAAAATTACAAAAATTTGAAACCTGCCCATGGATCCATGCGAAAATCATAAATCGTGTTTAGAAATTATACCTTATGGATGGATCTGTTGTCTCCAAGATATGTCGATCACAGTACTGCAATGTTGTGGTCTCTAAGGTATCCACACGAACGGATCAAAACCAAGATTTCCTCACGCCGCGGTGCTAGCTACGGGATGGGACTGTTCCTCACGATCTCTCTCTCACAATTTCTCTGACGGCTAGAGTTTTCTCGTGTGTATCTTTTCCACAAATATGTATCATATACATAGCTGCAGAAAATTAATCTTAAGAGAGTAATGTGGTTGTTGGGCTCACAATCCGACTTGGGTCAGATTCATGTGTAGGCCTCTGAACTTTAGTCAGCCCATTTAATCTAATTAAATGTCCAACCAATGTCAAGAGTCCGAGTCTTACTTGGGATCCTAATTAAATTCATTTTATGAATTTAAATCCCAATTTCGATCCATTCTAAGTGTGTGACCCTGTAGGTTCTCCTTACGTTGACAGTAATACTAAAATTATATTCTAGTATTACAAACAGTGAGCGGTATCTAGCAATACATCACTGCTACTCAAGTAATGGGAATATCAGTGATTAGATATAACCTATTCGTGACCAATATTACCATGTAGTCTAGTCCTTTTGTCCAGATATCTTAATTGACCACAAGACATAGAGTGTGTCATCCTTGTATAGTTCAATCCTTGGTTTCTTGATGTCCGAGTAGACTTACTAAAACAAATGAGCTCAATATCTCATATTGACTCATTTGAGCACGGCCATGTATTTTACAGTCTCATTCAATAAAGGGGTCCGTAGATATCGCTCTTGTTATGTAAGAGGGACAAATCCTATCTAAGTCACTCACATCCCTCCGCATGATTTGTAATATATCCAATAGTCGACTTTATAATCACCTTATTACAAGCAATATTTGACGATATTAAAATATATAACTTCTCATGTAGGGAACCGTAGTGACTTCAAGTCAAAGGACTACATACAACATGGTCACTGTGAGAACCGCTTATGACACTCATGTAACGATCCATGCAACATTCTCATGGTGGGTCAGTCCAGTACATTATTACTCTAACATGTACCCATGTGAAGACTGGATATCTCATATCCATGACCCATGAGATATGGTCATCAGTCTACGCACATACTAGTCTTTATACATTATTGTTGTCCTAATTTACAATAATACTTAACTAGGGAAATTTAAGAATAGCGTTCTGATTACAACCAATAGGATCTCACAATCAAGTCATGCACTTCATATTCCATGGTATTGAACCTATTATTCTATGGACTTTATTATGCTTATTTAATCACAATAAATAACACAATAAATGAAATATCTCATATATGAAATAAATGTCATAATGCAATGTAAACTAGTAATGTCTTCAACGAATCTGGATGATGATGCACGAGGTTTCCAGATTTATTAGGAACTTTTTTCCGCTACACAGGGTGAGTGGTCTTGTTCTTCCTCACCTAGCATCTCTAATGTTATCTCATGCTGCTCAAAACTATCAGCATTTCTATCAATTTTTCATAATGGTTCAGCCAAAATTTGAGTATGCCCGAGAACAACTTGTACATCGACCACCATGGCTTATTCTTGAAGTCACAATAACAGAACTTCAAAGTGAGGAAACTCACTTAAAATCGCTATCTCAGTCTCACCATACTTCCAATTAGAGTTCGGTACTTGCCTCAACATGCCCCTTACAACATCATCTCCTCCCTACTGCGCACCATCTGCCTCTTGGTCTTGACTCTAGTCAGTATGGTTCTCATCAGCCTAAGAGTCATAAAAGTTACAGGAATATAAGTTTATGGTGTGACTTTCATAAGAGTTGTGGCCACCCAACTTCAAAGTGTCGTGCTCGAAAACAACAATCCACTAATCAAGCCTCGGTAGATGAAGCTTATATCAACGGCCCTCTATTGATCAATCTCAATGTTTCCACTCCTCGAATAACTCATTGACTCCATACAATGAGTTTGGTGCTCCGCTCATCACTCGAACTCCCCCAACAATGGGTTTGGTGCTCCGATCATTGCTCGAGGTCCTCCTATAACTCATTGACTCCGTACAATGAGTTCAGTGCTCCACTTATCACTCGAACTCCTCCAACAATGAGTTTGGTGCTCTGCTAGTCCTAAAACTCCTCCAACAACTCATTGACTCTATACAATGAGTTCGGTGCTCTGCTCATCACTCGAGCTTCTCCAACAATGAGTTCAATACTCCACTCGTCGTTAAGTTCTTCCAACAACTCATTGACTTCATACAATGAGTTTCATGCTCCGCTCATCACTCGAGCTCCTCCAACAACTTGTTAACTCTTCATAATGAGTTTGGTGCTTAGCTCCTCTTATGAGCTACACCAAAAACTCATCAACTCTTAAATAACAAGTTCAAGGTCCAGCTCTTCTCTAGAGCTACTACCATGACTCGCTAACTCTTAAACAACAAGTTCCGAGTCCATATTTTCTGTAGATTTGCCCCCATAACTCGCTAACTCACAAACAACAAGTTTGGAGTCCAACTGCTCATACACTCCTAACTCTCAAACAGAAAATTTGGAGTCCATCTCTTTCTTAGAGCTGCTCCCACAACTCTCTAACTCTTAGACAGCAAGTTTGGAGTCCAGCTCTTTCCTAGAGCTGCTTCCATAACTTGCTAACTTTGAAACAACAAGTTCGGAGTCCAGCTATTTTCTAGAGATGTTCCCACAACTCCCTAACTTTGAAACAGTAAGTTCAGAGTTTATCTCTTCCCTAGAATTTTTCTCACAACTTGCTAATTGGCAAACAGTAAGTTCGGAGTCTAACTCTTCCCTAGAGCTGCTCCTACAACTCGCTAACTCTCAAATAGCAAGCTCGGAGAAACAACAAGTAAGGAGTCCAGCTCTTCCCTAGAGCTACTCTTGTAATACCCCAGATTTTAAATAATGCTTTTAAGATTAATAAATAAATTAAAATAATGTTTGGTGATTTAATAAATATTTTTCTAAAATTTACCTTTTTACACGTGCAAAACACGTGCAAATATTTTCTTGGGAAGCTCAAAGTCAAAAATTATTTTGGGGAAACCCATTATTTATTATTATATATTATTTGTGATTTTTTTGGATTTTTCTGATAATTGTTTGACCTATTTGCAAATATTACAAAAAGATGAACTTTTGTGCAAAATTACCACTTGGAGTGAAAACTCCAGATTTTCAGATTTTTGGGCTGGGCATGATGCCTAGTCAACTCAGAGATAAAGATTTTACTTTTTAAAAAAATAAATTTGGTTTATTTTGCAAGTTTTGATAAAGAAGGGTCTTTTTGCAAAATTGTCACTTAGAGGGCAAAAAGTGCAATTTCATTTTCTGGGTTCTTAAAATAGTGCCAGATGATAGTAGAGTGGGTGTTTTTGTTTTTAAATCTCAATTAATATGGTTTTATCTAATTTTCAAGTATAAGGATTTGTATATGTAAATGTATATTTAAAAGAGATATTTTGCAAAGCTATTCAAAAACCCTAGAAACCCTATTTCCGGCCTATATAGGGTGAGGTACAGCAGTCTCTTTGCTGAACAACACAAAAGGATTTCTTTATTATTATTTTCTTAGAGTTTCAAAGCGATGATCTTGGTTTTCTTGCGAAAGGAGAGATTTTTCTTATTTTTTAATTATCTTCGGTTGATTCTTCAATAAGGTGAGTGATATATGTTTGTTTTTTTATTATTCTATGCATGTTGTATGTGATGACTTGTCTATTAGAAAGCATGTTAGATGATGGTATGAAGATATAATGAATTTTGATGAGTAGATGAACTAAAAAGTGAATCTTTTCATGAAACTATGCTATAGATGATTAAAACTACATATAAGACTTGAGATTGTTAAAGAACTTGATAGAAATCATGAGTAGGTTGTTTTCCTTCATAAACTTGCTATTTTGAATAATTACTATGATTTCTACAATGTTTATTGCTTAAAGAATAAATAAAGATTTGGCCCTTACTGTTTATACTATGCATATGATCTGTTTGAGGCTATTGATGAAGTAAAACTTGATGAATGGTTGTTATAATTGCTTTTATTCATGAGTAAACTATTGGGATCAGTAGGTTTTGTGTATCACAAGTTATGAAAGGGTTTATTGAATCAAAAAGATTGAATTTTGAAGAAAAGAGGAGTTGCTTCTTTTCAGGTCTGACTATGTTCAGCTGCAAGAGTGGATTTTGATTTTTGTGATGTTTCCAATTGATTTGAGTTGTTTTAATGCTGAGACGAAATTCAACAATATACTACATATATACAATGGATTCTTAATGTTTTACTAATGCACAAATACACATATATATACATTCACATACATAATCTACTGTTTTGAAGATTTTGTGAATTTTGATGGGGTTTTGATTGGATTTCAATTGTGTCGATTCTGAGACGAGTTTAAACATTAGACTACTCCTATTTGGTGAATTTTGATGCTTAAACTGATGCTTAAACTTTCGTAGGAATATATGTATATATATTGACTGTTTAGAAATATTTTGTGAAAAAATCACTCTTTTGAGATCTTGATGTGTTTTTGATTATTTTATAAACTCCTATATATTATACAAGATATGTTTGATCATCTCAGGAAGTTTAATTTTGATTTTTCAAAGATTTAATCGAGTATCAGTCGAAACATGCACAAAAAATCCTAACCGGCTGTATAGCAGGTCACAGTCGAGCACACAGCCGACGTCATGCTTCTATTTTGAGAATTCTCAATCGCCATTCGACTGCTCTGTTTGAGCGGTCGACCATCAATTATTTTTCTTGGCTGTTTGAATTTTCTTCGTTTCTTTTAAATGGTTATTTCCTCTATATTATGGATTATTACTCCACTGTTTTAGATGATATGATATTTTTACTATAGATTACAGTATTTTACAGAGAGTTATATTTTATTTATAGTAGAATTTTAATTGTATTCTTATCACCATATTAAGTGAGTTATATGTGTTTTCAATGAATTGATGTTTTGGTGATATTCTACGACTTAAAAATATGATTTTTTGTTATTTAATGGATTTAATATTTTATTTGAACTTTGAAATTTTATGAGTACATTATACAGATTTGGAGTTTTGTTGATTTAAGAAGTTTACTTCATATAATTGTTTCGATGGTGGATTTATGAGTTCTATTGAAAGTTTTGGTATTGATGGTTGAGTTATGAGTCTTTAGAGATTGAGTGGGCCCTAACTACTGGCGGTTGAGATTTTGGTTGTTGTTCAGTTGAGTTAGTCCGATAGGGTACACCAACTCTAAGAGATTCGAAATCTAATAAATAATTAATTAACTTAACAAAATAAGGACATTCACTAGATGGTGATATGATGAAATGGGAACATGGGTTATGGACCTCAGTATGGCCTGCGGTGTGAGATAATCCCCCGAATTATCGAGGAGTGAGTGAAATAGTCTCCGGAATTACCTGCGGTGTGGGATTGATCTCCGGAATTATCGGGGTTGAGGCGACACTCATGGGTTATTCGTGTGATGAGGCGCCATAGCTTGCGGTGTGGGGTATTCTTGAAGATTCCCAGGAGTGAGTGAAATAGTCTCCAGAATTATCTGTGGATAGAGATTGACCTCCGAAATTATCGAGGCATGGGCTAATACTCACAGTTTATCTAGATCTCATAGTAGTCATCGTAGTAGGATTAGTTGCATAACGAGGGATTTAAACCCTATCAAGTGGAGAATGTTAAGGGCATGCACCGGACCTAGGTAGAGTGGGATGCATAGAATCTGACAAGTATGCATTAGAGAGTCAGCATATAGCATTGGTATTTTCTTGTCTTGGTGTTATGCATGTTATTTTCTGTTTTTCTACACTTGACACTTAGTCTAGTTTCACTTGATGTTTTCATATTTTGTTTATTGTTATTTCTTATTCCATTCGTTACTACTGTTGGCACATGTTGTTTATGTCTCCATACTTTATGTTTTATTTATGTTGCATTTATTTTTATGTCACTCACACCGTTATGGCTGATCCCTGTAGTTTTGGGGGTTAGGGTTATTTCTAGCTTCATGTTTTACAGGTAGGTACCTATAGCTTGGAATTTGGATGCATGAGATAGAATGATGTTATGGCTTACGTAAATTTTAAAAGAATGTGTTGTAAAATAAAAAATTTGTAATTCAAGGTGTTTGTTTTCCGCTGTTCTTTGTAAAGATTAATGTAATAAAAGTTGAAAAATTTTATATGTGTTTTGGCTATATTTACTATTACAATTGAGGTTGATAATGGAAATTGTGCCACGTATTTTTGAGATATCATATTGGATATTCGAGGCGCTACAACTCCCGCAACTCACTAACTCTGAAACAACAAGTTCGGAATCCAACTCGTCCCTAGAGCTGTTCCCACAACTCCCTAACTCTAAAATAGCAAGTTTGGAGTCTAGCTCTTCCCTAGAGCTACTCCCACAACCCACTAACTGTCAAAAAGCAAGTTTGGAGTCCAGCTTTTCCCTAGAGCTGCTCCCACAACTCGCTAACTCTCAAATAACAGGCTAGGAGAAACAACAAGTATGGAGTCCAGCTCTTCCCTAGAGCTACTCCCACAACCCGCTAATTGTCAAAAGGCAAGTTTGGACTCCAGCTCTTCCCTAGAGCTGCTCCCAAAACTCGCTAACTCTCAAATAACATGCTCGGAGAAACAACAAGTATGGAGTCCAGCTCTTCCCTAGAGCTACTCCCACAACTTGCTAACTCTCAAACAACAAGTTCGGAGTCCAGCTCTTCTCTAGAGCAGCTCCCACAACTAGCTAGCTCAATTCAGTGGATGGCGACTAAAGAAAGAAAGAGTCATGACAAAAACACAAGGGAAGATTTCTATTTCACATCAACACTCTAGTACAAAGTTTGAAAGCTAAGTGCGTTAATACTCCTCGGTGCGACTATGTTCCCATAATGCTCCTCAGTGCTACTAAGCTCCTCGATGGTAGACCTCCTCTTTTTGGACCATTGGCTGCAAAGCTCCTTTTCTTAGCTCCCCACGAGCAAAGCTCCTTGGTGGAAAATCTCCTTAGTTGCAAAGTTCCTCTTCTTAGCTCCTCGGCGCCACAAAGCTCTTCGGCGCAAACGAAAAAAGACTTGTTCTCCGAGGTGCTCACCACTTTTGCCAAATCCCATCGTATGGTCGCCTCATGATTCATGCCAACCAATCAAGATTGATCGTTCTGCTTCAAAATTTGCACTATCCTCTTTAGCAGAAAAAAGACAAATGATGACATCATCAAGCTCCTCGGTGCCAAAAAATGTCTAATCTCCTCAATTTTTGTGCTCGTCAGATCCAACCGTCGGATCACCTTAGGTTTCACGCCCCCCTTTTTTATTTTTTAATCAAAATTCCAATTAATAGTTAGAAATTCAAAAATTTTAATTAAAATGTTTGAAAATTAATCAAAAAATCTAAAAAACCAATTATAATTATGGAGAATTAGTTTAAATTTTTTGAAAAAGTAATTATAAATTTAGAAATTTTAATTAAGAAAATCCAAAAAATAATTATATATTCGGAAAAGTTAATTAAATTTTTTGAAAAATAATTTAAAATTCTGAAAGAATAATTAAAATTCTCTAAAAATACGCAAAAATTCATTGGAAGTCCTACAAAATTGTTACTACCCACAGACGCTCCGAAGAAGCTTTCAGGCATTCCAGAAGATCATGTATAGTCTCCAGATCACTCGAAAAAGAACGAACTACTCCCCGAAGGTTATGATAACCACCCTTCAGGAGTGGAGGACTTATAATACAGGTAAAATCAGAGCCACTATATATCGGCACACATCTCAAAGCTTCACAGGAGCAGAACGATAATTCCATATAAACGGCAGACCTACAAGAAGAACATGGGTCGTTCCCATGCTCATCAACTCAACCAAATCCATAATTTTGGCTAACTGACAGCCTAAGAAAGAGGAATTTCCAGGTAATTACGGTTTTCAGTCAAATCCCCTATATAAACATGAATCAACTAATTCTATGTAATATCCTAAAATTTTATTTTTATAAAAATATTATTTTTGACGTGTGATGCACGTGCAAATTTCATGTGTATATTATTTATTTATTTTATATATAAGATCTCATTTTAGTATGAACAATTATTTTCCCTTATTTTTTTCTAAAAGCCTATTTCTAAAGCCTAAAACTATATTTTAATTGTTTTAGCCCACTTTAATTAATTATTAATTTGTTATCTTGGCCCACAAGCCTAAGCCCACTAATTGTGAAGCCCACCAATTTAATAAATCAATTAAATGGTCACACTTGTCATGTAGAGATAAATGGTCACATTTGTCAGAACATTTTGATTAATTAAAATTGTACAAACTTCTAAATAGGGGCACTAGGTGGCACGTGCGATGCACGTAGTGTGCAATGCACACTATATGGTGGCCGGATTGTGCATGGGTGATGGGAGAGTGGATTTGTGTGTATGGGTAGTTTATTTGTGTGTGGGTGGTTGCTACAACTTCCTCTCCAATCCTAGCCCTCCATTCTACAACTATCCAACAAATCCTAGCCCTCCAATCTACTCTAAAAATAGTATAAATACCCCCCTTTCATACTTGTATTCTACACTAAAGCAAATATTAAAAGGAGACATTATATAGGAGATATATACATATTAGTGTGTGAGTGTGAGTGTATGTGTGTACACCCCCATTGGAGGCCGGCCATCCCTACATTGGTGCTCTCGGTTTTTGGTAAGGAGCAAGGAGAAGAGTTCGTGCATTGCAATCTAGGAGGAGAAGGCACTCGCTCGCAATCTAGGAGGCTCTAGGGAATTTTTGTTAATTGGTTTTCTTTAAAAGGTGGGTGTTTCTCATGACTTCTAGACTAGAAAATCATGCTAGAAAATGAAATTGAATTATTATTATAAGCTACTAGTTGAAATGAAATACATGTTTGTCTAAGTAGAAGAAGATTGTTAATTGGCAAATATGTGTTGATTGATTACTAGAGTTATAAAAGTGTATGTTTCTCATTGTTATGAACATTAGAATGCATGTTGATTATGTTAAATTACAATTATGTGACATTTGCTAGTAAGAAATTGAACCATGCTTATTGATTAAAATGCCAAAGTAGAATAGTGTGTTAAAATTGAATTGAACGAATTGTTTGTTAATAAATGTAATGAATTTTCCTATTGTGATATTTATCATGTGGAAGATTTGAATAAATGAAAAAGAATGTCTTTTGCATACGAATAATTAAATGTATCATGTGCAGATTAATTTTTTTTTTTAAAAAGTTGAAGTCTTTACTCACTTATAAAGTTAATTTTGTGCGCAAAAAATATTTTAGTTATCAATGTGTAAGCAAACATCATTGTAATGAATTTTGTGCAAAAAATCATCTTTGATTATGAACAATTATGTTTTAGTCTTCAAATGTCGAAATAGTGTTCATAATATGTAATCTAAGGCTAAATACATGTTTTAAAAGAGGGGGAAATAGCTTTAAATATACTGGTTATGGTTAAAATAAATGTAGGTTTGTTCTGAACATTATTGTTTTCAAAAAGGAGAAAAAGAGACAAATTCGTTTTGAAAATGTTGAAATTTAGTTTTGAACAGAGAGTAAAGTCAAAACCTATTTTATTTATTATCAAATCGATATGTTCACTTAGACCAACTGGTCGGAAGAGATTTGGGTCGCTATAGTATCGGAGGTCTCGAGTTCAATACCGCAGCTCTGTTTTATTTTTTTTTGTTAAAAATCCAAATCACTGAGAACAGAAACATAGGGCTTTTAATCCCTAATTAAATCGCCTTGCGGCTGTGGCGCTTTGATCTTGTGCGCTGTCTGCCTCACCGCTAGTCACTGGTTCGAATCTTGGTGGGTTTGGAGTTTAGAAAAATATTTTTTTGGGGATTTTTGAAATAAAAATGGACTTTTAAAATAGAATAAAAATCAGAAAATTATGGATTAAATTCTGAAAAATTATTGGAACTTATTAGGAAATATTTATACAACTTTTGGTGAAGTGTGAATAAGAAATTGGAGTTTTGCAAGAAATGACTCATTTTTGAAATTAAATTAATTTTTTAAACAAAGGAAAATAAATGAAAATTTTTGGGTATAAAAGATGAATTTTGAAAAGTTGTAACTCGTATGATTAAATGGAATTATAAAAGAAAATGCGTTGTAGTAAGATTTGATTTGTGAATAATAGATGTGTGGAACACACAAATTATTGGTGATTATTAATTGAAATTGACCCTTGCATATGGATTGCACGTGAAATTGAATTATTGATTGTGATGAATTATGAAAGATATGAATAAATGAATACTATGCTTTTGGGTATATGAATTATGATTAATCATGAAAAGGTCTTATGATCATGACATTGTAATTATGAGTTGAAATTGAGAATTAGGGTATAGCCAAGCCTTATACCGGCAATGAAAGAATTGTAAATTGATATTTTGAAATGAAAAGACCAAGGTTGGGTCATGTGAAATTAAATGAATAAGACCGGTATAGTGGAAGTGCTACATTCTAAGAGATTGATTTTATTCATGATTCAATTAAATTAAGGATTAGATACATAGTGAAGATGTGCTGAAAGTAAGAAAAAAACATTGAGTATGAGGACATTGGATTGGCGGCATGAGAGTATTCACAGGACGTCCCATGATGAGTCATGATAGGACGTGGATACTGCTCCAGAGTACCGTCCCGGTGGCGACGCTCGTAGGGTGTTTGACGACTGCGGGTGGTGTCATGTCAATGGTAAGAGCTGAATTACCACAGGATGCCTGCATGATGAGTCACGTGTCAGTGCATTGGGATTCCCTCCAGTGCGCCTAGACATGAGTTCGTAGGTCAGAAAACATCTAGGATACTTACCGTAGTTACAGTAGTAGATTAAGTTATGGTGAGGGATTGAACCCTACAAGATGAAGAACGATTAAGGGCTTGCCCTCGGACCTATGTAGTATGGGCTGCATAGACTCTGAACAAGTGCTCATTAATGTCATATAATATAAATAATTGTATTAAGAATTAAGTGCACATGCACAACACGAAATCAATAGGATAGTCCCTTTAGTTCTGTTTGTGACAAGTTTGTGTTTGTTAAGAAATGAGAATCGTTATACTGTTTCTGGCATAGAGAGGATGACTGTGTATAATATTTTGTCAGTTGAATGAAATGATGCGCCCACAGTTTTATATGCAGGGTAAAGATGCTTGACAATTGAAGTATACATGCTGCGCAAGACTAAATGTTGTTTCATATAATTTATTGTAATATTGCTTGCGCTGTGATAATGTACAAGTGTAATGTAACTCTGATAAAAGAAAAGTTTTTATTTCCTTGTAAAATTATACGAAAGAAGTGTAAAGATCCTGTGGAACTCGAATTCAGTTATATTTTGAAATTCGGGGTGTTACATTCTATCCCCTGACAATAGGAATCTCCAACAAGAATATTAAAAGATACATTTTTAGGTCCTTCTTTTGTAACTGATACCTAGCCTATAAATACCCCACCCCCCCCCCCCCCCCCCCCCCTCAACCAGTTCAAAGGTAACCAACACTTTTCCACTAAAACTCTAATATCTTTTCAGACTTAATGACTTGAGCATCGGAAGGTCTTTCGTCGGGGCTAACCTCGATGTTCAAACTTTAACTAGATCCAAGTCCAGACGTCCTCAACCATTCAGATTCAAATCAAGAAGACTTCAACCAACACAAATTATATCTGATCAATATTTCAGACTGTAAGTCTCCTCCCTAAAAAAGAATGTTAGGGTTTTTGGATCCAAATACACGATAATGGGGTTGGAGAAGACAGACAAGAAGAAGAGTCGATGATGGAGCAAGCAGCTTAGAGTAGCCAGCAACTGCAGAGTAGTTGCGGTCGACCGCACTTGGCTAGTCGACCGCACATGTACAGGCAAACATACGGTCGACCATGCAGTCGACCGTCTCTCTCTCTCTGTTGGACCCTGTAGTCTTGAAGGAATGACTGGTCGACCGGACAGTCGATCGACCCACTCTTCGTTGGACTCTGGACTGTCGAAGGCATGAACCGCTCGACCGTCACTGCGTTGCGGTCGACCGTCGCGATGCTGATTGATGAGA
The DNA here is from genome assembly GCA_017893485.1 of Hemerocallis citrina. Lineage (NCBI taxonomy): Eukaryota > Viridiplantae > Streptophyta > Magnoliopsida > Asparagales > Asphodelaceae > Hemerocallis > Hemerocallis citrina. The sequence continues at coordinate 272,850,516 of CM030364.1, read as the reverse complement.
CACTGAGATTAGAAGTTGTGTAAACCTATATATATATATTGTATTATGTACGATTTTAGGGTTATGTGAAAAGAAAAGAAAGAGCTAACAGCCGTCATTAAGAGAGAGAGAGATAGAGAGAAACCCTACACCTTGGGGGTGAGTTTTTGAGAGATTTGTAAACTTTTTCTTCATATTTCTAGTGAAAATTGCAGGAGTGCCTCTGCGCGGGAAAGTATCCATTGCATTGGGTGAACCTCGAAAAAATCTCGTGTGTTCTTGTGTGTTACTTTTGGTTGTTCTTTGTTCTCTTGCTTTTGATTCTATTGTTCTTGCATCTTTGTTGGTGAGTTATTCCGCAGTTAAAACTCAACAAAGTGGTATCAGAGCACTAGGTTTGTAGCGTTGATTAAGATGAGGGACAAGAGTAGAGTCAAGGAGTTTGATGGACAGATTTCACAATGTGGAATATCCAAATGATTGTGTATCTCCGACAGAAGGATCTAGATGATTCATTATTTGGCGTGAAGCTAGAAGGGGCAGATTGCATTGAAGTCCTAGAATAGATTGGAACAGGAAGCACTTGGACAGATTCAGTTGCTGCTGAGTAGGAAGTCGTTATTTCACATTGAGAAGGCAAAGACCACGAAGGAGGTAATGGAGATCTTGACAGATATGTTTGAGAAACTGAATGCAGTAGACCAGATCCTACACCTAATGAAGTTGGTTAACTTGAAACTGTCGGAAAGGGTTCAGTTGCAGAGCACATCAACAATTTATTGACTCTTAGTTTGGTGTGCATAAAACATGCTTACAAATACTAATAAGTTTGATTTGAGATGTTCAGATATTCAGGAATAAAATAAATCAATATGAAGCTATTAAGATTGAGTATCAAGCAAAAGAAGGAAAGTAATAAAGAAGAATTACAAAATCAAGCAAAAGAATAAGTTATTCAAAAAGAACACATGTTGATTAATGCCCAAGAAAGCCAGCAAGATCCGCCTCTTTCTTTCTGTATATTTGAGGATTTTATATGTAATTGATTGATTCTTGATAGATTAGTTTATGGTAAGAATATAAAGTGGTTTCGTCACAATCAGCACGATTGCGGTCGATCGTACCATATTGTCGGTCGCCGCACCACAGTCTACCGTCTCATCACTGTTAAAATGATGAGATAGTCGATCATTCATCTTTTGACTTTCGATTAAAAGATGAACGGTCGACTGTCCCTATTTGCGATCGACCGTACCTCGTGCTGATTACTCTTTTGGTATGTATCGTTTCTATTTTTGAGAGATACACTTCCTTGTCTATATATTTAGATGAACTCACTGCATATTCCTCACTTATTCCTCTGAGAAAAATCTTATGAACTAATCATTTCAACAATCAATCTGAGTGTGTGATACTTATTTATTTTCTTCAGTCGGGATCATTAAAGATCTTGAGTTTTTCTTTTCTTCCACTTCGGTGAGATTGACGGAGCTTGTCTTAGAAGTCCTGTGGGTGTAATAGGTCTCTCGGCTTGAATTCGAGAATCACTGTACAAGGGTTTGAGTATAGTGGAACGCTTGTGGCGGAGAATTGCTACAAGTAGGTGGTGTGGACGTAGACATGAGGGTCGAACCACGTTATATCGCTGTGTCACTTGTGCTTGCTGTGTTTGCTTTCTCTATCTCTTCTCATTTACTTTGCAACTTAATTTTAATTTTTAATTTCTGCACAATCACCCTATTCACGCCCCCCAGGGTGATTTATAGTGGTATCAGAGCTAGGTTCTTACTAAGAGCTCACAAGCTTAAGCAAAAGATCCAATGGCCGAAATCTCTCCTCCCGAAAACTTGTATTCATCGGAGTCATTCATCTCCAATGGGACAAGTCTAACACGTTCACCATATTTACATGAAAAATACTATGATGTTTGGAAAGTTTGTATCTCTCACTTTTTGCAGATGCTTGGAGAAGAAGTATGGAATGTGTGCATAAATAAAACAGATATTCCTATCAGCGATGGAAAGAAGGTTTTCTCAAAAGCAGAGCTAGCACTTAAAACAAAAAACTCCAAAGCTATGACAGCTCTTTATCCAGGATTGAACAATGAAGAATTAATGCGATGTGGGCAAAATTGCAAGACAGCATACAAAATTTGGAACAACATGCTGAAACGGCATGAGGGAACCGCATCTGAGGTAAAAGCAAAAGTTAATTTATGTTTTTATAAGTTTACTATTTTTCGTATATTTCCATGAGAGAATGGTAGATCAAATGCTTGCCCGTTTCGATATTATCGCACACGAGCTTGAGAGATTAGGTAAGGGGTTGGATGATGACCAAAAGGTCGGAAAACTCATAAGCTGTCTCACGTCGGAATGAGACATAAAAGTTGCCGCAATGAGGAAGACCCTTGAGGAAAAGGGATTCGATTACTACACCTTCCAAGGAAACCTAAAGACATGCGAGATGAAGATGACCGAAACCAAAATATATAGGAAGAACATCGGGATTGGACCAAAAATCGAAGAGAGGACCATATCCTTGAAAGCAGAGAAATCTCGATCATCAAAAGCAGAGTAAGATTGTGAGGAGTCAGATGAAGACATCGCCTTGTTGACTAAGCAATTTCATAAGTATCTTAAACATAAAAAATATGGCAGGTACCAAGGAGAAAGAGAAAATAACAAAGACGATATATGCTACAAATGCACGAAGCCTGGACAAATTCGTGCAAACTATCCCATCTCACAGGACAGGAACAAGGACTACTACCACTCCAATCCAGGATTGAGAAAGAAGGCGCTAAAGACAACATGGCTAGACTCAGATTCTAGTGAGGATGAGCAAGATTTCAATAATGTTGGTTTCATGGCTCTTGAGAATGGTGAGATGCAATCATTATCTCAAGAAGAGGTAATCGAAGAACCCCCTTACGATGATTTAGTAGACATGTGTAATGGATTAAAAGATTATGCTAAGAAATTGAGTCGTGAATTAAGACAATATAAACAAATTTTAGATGAATCACATGACTCTTGCATCGTTAAAAATCAAAATCTGAAAAATAAAAATTCTTTGATTATGGAAAAATCCGAGTCATTTAGGAAAGACCATGATGTGTTGATAGAGGAAAATGAGTATTTAAAACAACAAATTCAAGAATACTTAGAAACACATGATGAAAACCTAAGAGAAATTCTTGAGAAATCTGTTTATATTGCTAAACTCACTGATGATTTAAAAGAATGCAAAAGAAAATTTGATGAGATAGTGGAAGGTTGATGCTCTTGAACAAAATAGAATACTTGATGCTACACTAGACACTCTTCGTTGGAACACAAAAGACGATGAGATGACTAGAAAAAGACTTTGTAAAAGAGTAATTAAGCTCAAGAAAATTGTTGAAAAATATGAAGGGTCCAATTACCTTATTACAGAGAATTCAAGATCTTATCATGATAATCGAGGGCTTGGTTATGAAGAGCCAATACACCATAAAAAACCTAAGTCATCATGTCATACACATATGCATAGTCATCAACATAATCACAAATCAACACAAAACTATGCAAGTGTGCATGACTCAAGGCATAATCGTATCACATGTCACTACTGCTGTAGATTAGGGCATATTTCTTATAATTTCTCTTTAAAAAGGAATACTAATTTTGTTTGGGTAGGAAAGAATGTAAATGCAGGTTCAGAACAAACTTGGGCACCCAAAATTATGCCTACTAATCTTGATGTAGGTACCTCAACGTATCAAGACTAAAGATCTGTGGTACCTTGATAGTGGATGCTCAAACCATATAACAGGTGATAATAGATACTTTGCATCACTCTCAAGGGAAAGAGGGAAGGAAATCATCTTTGGCAATAACAGCACTGGTCAAACCATCGATAAAGGTAAAATAAAGTTTGGTTCTTCATGCTCCATTGAGGATGTTTTATTGGTAAGAGGTTTGAAACACAATTTACTTAGCGTCAGCCAATTATGTGATAAAGGTTATACTGTTACTTCTGATAAAAATGTATGCACTGTGCTAGATAGCAATAAATCAGGTTTACTTCTCGCTAACAGATGTAACAATGTATATGTTATAAAATCTAATGAATTAGCACAGAAAAATATGAGGTACTCTGTTGCTAGAAATGAGGATGGTGGGTTATGGCACCGGCAACTTAGACACACAGCCATGGATAATCTCAAAACTAGTTACCAAGGAGCTTGTGAGGGGGATTTCCAAAATCAAATTTGAGAAAGATAAATCTTGTAAGTCATGTCAGTTCGGTAAGCAAACTAAAAGTTCTCACAAGCCCAAGAAGGTATCAACTTTTAGACCCCTTGAACTCTTACACATGGATCTATTTGGACCATCACAAACACGTAGTAATGAAGGTGCACGATATGCCTTTGTAATTGTACATGACTTTAGGAGATTCACTTGGGTTGCTTTTTTGTCACAAAAGGATGACACATTGTATGTTTTTCAAAAATTCTGTCATAGAGTGGAAAATGAGAAAAGCCTCACCATTGTTACTATTCATATTGATCTTGGTGGGGAATTTCAAAACGAACTCTTTACGTAATTTTGTGACAAAAAGGGAATAAAACATGATTTCGCTTGTCCTCGCACTCCCCAAAAAAAAGGGTTGTTGAAAGGAAAAATCGATCTTTCAAGAAATGGCCAGAACTATGCTTAGTGAAAATGATTTTCCAAAGTTGTTTTGGGCCGAAGCTGTCAACACAACATGTTATACTATTAAACAACTAATCATCAGGAAATATCTTGAGAAAATGCCTTCTGAACTATATTATGGAAAAATTCCAAACTTAAAGTTATTTTCGTGTTTTTTGGTGTAAAGTGTTTATCCTAAACACTCTAGATAACTTGAGTAAATTTGATCGTAAAAGTGACGAAGGCATATTCTTAGGATATCCCTAAGTAGCAAGGCATATCGTGTATTTAATAAAAGAAGATGCACTATTCATGAATCCATTGAGGATATATTTGATGAAACTAATTCCTACACCAAAGAAATATTACATGTTATTGATGATGATGAGACAGGTGTTCGTGTTGAAAAGAAACATGTACACATTGATCAAGAACCAAATGTGGATTCTCAAAATCATAAGCCTCCTCAAGATGAAGATGCATCCAAATCCCAAATAGAAGAGATGTTGTAACCCCTATTTTGGATTTATTGTATTTTATTTCTTTTCTTGATTATTATATCTGGAATTCTTTTTATAATAGTATTATTTTGCTTTTCTTGGGCTCTTTTATTCTCTTTTGATCATTCCGTGCTTTTTTGGCTTGAGTTCTGCTATTTCTTTTGTTCATTGCAAATTTTGCTCTTCATGTTTTGAGTTGAATTGTTCCGCTATATATTCATCTTATTGATTCCTATTTGTTTTTCTCTTCCTGGAGCCTAAATCTGTACCCTAAACCCACTAACCCGCAACCCAAAACCCCATATTTTAATCCCCTATAAATACCCTACTAATTAAACCTAATTTATTCTGTATTTTGAAAAGCGGGGCGTGACAGATGCATACACAACAAATTGACGTCATGGAATATGATCACATACAACATCAACTTTCCACCAACGAAAGGCATCCCGCCTGGAAAATCATGTCTAGCCATCCACCAAATTTTATACGAAGCAATATGTCGAAAGGGGTAACTACTCGAACACAAGCTCAAAATTTCATGTGTTTTTCCGCATTCGTTTCTATACTTAAACCTAAGAATATTGAGGAGGCCATGCAAGATAATGACTAGATCATTGCAATGCAAGAAGAACTTAATCAATTCGAAATGAATAAAGTATGGAGACTTGTTCCTAGACCTCACAATAGGACCGTACTTGGAACTAAGTGGGTGCTTAGGAACAAGTTGGATGAATCAGGCATTATCACTAGAAATAAGGCCCGTCTTGTTGAACAAGGTTATAACCAACAAGATGGTGTCGATTTTGATAAAATTTTTGCACCTATTGCACGGCTTGAAGCTATTCGCATTCTACTTGCTTTTGCTTCTTATATGGACTTTAATCTTTTTCAAATGGATGTCAAAAGTGCTTTCTTAAATTGTTTTATTTTGGAAGAAGTTTATGTTGAACAACCACCGGGATTCACTGATCCCACACACCCAAACCATGTATTCCATCTTGATAAAGCTTTGTTTGGTTTGAAGCAAGCTCCTCGTGCTTGGTACGAATGACTAAGTTCGTTTCTAATTCACATAGGTTTCTCTAAAGGGAAAGTAGACACTACACTATTTATAAAACATGTTTCTAAAGATATTTTAATTGTTCAATATTATATTGATGATATTATATTTGGATCTTCTAATAAAAATCTTTGCAAGGAATTCTCCAAGCAAATGCAGGATGAGTTCGAAATGAGTATGATGGATGAACTAACTTACTTTCTTGAACTTCAAATACAACAAACAAAGGATGGCACCTTTATAAATCAATCCAAATATGAAAAGAAACTAGTCAAAAAATTCGGTCTTAAGAACGCAAATGCTTACAAAACACCTATGGCAACCACCACTAAGCTATCTAAGGACGAATCTGGTAACAATGTTAATATTTCTACCTATCGTGGTATGATTGGTAGTTTGCTTTATAATACTGCATCCCATCCAGATATCATGTTTATTGTCTATTTATGTGCGTGTTTTCAATCGTGTCCCAAAGAACCACATTTGGTTGCTGTTAAGCGTATCATTCGATATCTTAAAGGCACATCAAATACTGGACTTTGGTACTCGAAAAATAGAAACTTTTCTCTTGTAGGGTACTTTGATGCAGACTATGCCGAAAGCTTAACATACAGAAAAAGTACTAGCGGCACATGTCACTTCTTGGAAAATTGTCTTGTCTAATAGGCATCTAAGAAGCAGAATTCTGTAACTCTCTCCACTGCCGAAGCCGAATATATTGCCGCAGGATCATGTTGTGCGCAGGTATTATGGATGAAAAACACTTTAGAGGACTACAAGGTATTCTTTGATCACATTCCGATTAAATGTGATAATACTAGCATTGTTCATATGACTAAAAATTCAGATCAACATAGTCATGCAAAACACATAGATATTCAGTACCACTTTATTAAAGATCATTTTCAAAAAGGGAATATTATTCTTGAATATGTTTCCACTGATTCTCAACTTGATGATATCTTTACTAAACCTTTAGATGAAAAACGATTCCATTTTTTAAAGGGAGAATTAAACGTTATTGACATTTTTTTGTGTTTTCGGTCGACTGGACGGTCGACTGTTAGCCTGTCAAGGTGTACAGTTGACTGAGCAGTCGACCGGTCTCGGGTTTTTGTTTTTTCACCGAAACTAGTTTTAATAGATTTGCGGTCGACTGTGTGGTCGACCGGTTTGCTTTCAGGTTTTTTTTTTTACAATTGGCTTTCAATAGGCATTACAGTCGACCATACGGTCGATTGGTTCGCCACCATTTGATTCAACTGGATTTTTAAATTCTTTGCGGTCGACCGTTCTCGCCTCTGTTCCTTTTAAATCCTGGCTTGTTTTTTTTTAAACTTTTGGTAAGGAAAATCTATTTACAGTTCTTCTATGGTTCCTAATTTCTTGAATTTTTTTTTAATCTTTTGCTTTATGTCTCTCGTTTGTATTGGGAAAATCTCAAATATATGATACCTTGAAGAGCTCTCACTGTATATCAAAGAGTCTCGTGATCAATGGTCATGTAAGTATATTTTCCTTCTGTCTTTCAAAAATGAAATATTCCCCAAAATTGCTTATTCTCATGTTGGCTCTTCACTCACATTGTATGTTCATCTATATTTTCCATGCATGAATTTAGAGGGAGTATTGTTTATATATCATTTATCATTTCTAGTTTCTTTTGGTGTGTTCCAAAATGGGGGGAGAATCTTTTTGAATGTTTCAACTGAAAATTAATGAGAATAAATACTGAAAATCTATTTTGAATGTTTTAGTCTACATCTTCCTTGTTCATCTGTACTATATATCTCTTATGAAAATCTTTGTTACATGAAGTATTGAATTAAGGGGGGGTATATGCCTTATTTTAAACATTCAAAGGTACTTTTTGTTCACACCAAAAGGGGGAGATTGACTCTTAGTTTGGCGTGCACAAAACGTGCTTACAAATACTAATAGGTTTCAGTTGAGATGTACAGATTTACAGGTATAAAATAAATCAATATGAAGCTATCAAGATTGAGTATCAAGCAAAAGAAGGAGAGTAATAAAGAAGAATTGCAAAATCAAGCAAAAGAAGAAGTTATTCAGAAAAAGAGAACATGTTGATTAATGCCCAAGAAGGCCAGCAAGATCAGCCTCTTTCTTTCTGTATATGTGAGGATTTTATATGTAATTGATTGATTCTTGATTAATTAGTTTATGCTAAGAATATAAAGTGGTTTCGTCACAATTAGCACGATTGCGATCGATCGTACCACATTGTCGGTCGACCGCACCACAGTCGACCGTCTCATCGCTGTTAAAATGATGAGACATTCGACCATTCATCTTTCGACTTTCGATTAAAAGATGAACGGTCGACTTTCCTTATTTGCTGTCGATCGTACCTCGCGTTGATTACTCTTTTGGAATGCATCGTTTCTATTTTTTAGAGATACACTTTCTCGTCTACATATCTACATATTCCTCACCTTTTCTTCTGAGAAAAATCTTCTGAACTAATCAATTCAACAATCAATCCGATTGTGTGATACTTATTTGTTTTCTCCAGTCAAGATCATTAAAGATCTTGAGTTTTTCTTTTCTTCCAGTTCGGTGAGATTGACGGGGCTTGTCTTAGAAGTCCTGTGGGTGTAATAGGTCTCTCGGCTTGAATCTGAGAATCACTGTACAAGGGTTTGAGTATAATGGAATGCTTGTGGCGAAAAATTGCTACAAGTAGGTGGTGTGGACATAGACCTGGGGGTCGAACCACGTTATATCGCTGTATCACTTGTGCTTGCTGTGTTTGCTTTCTCTATCTCTTCTCATTTACTTTGCAACTTAATTTTAATTTTAATTTCCGCACAATCACCCTATTCACCCCCTAGGGTGATTTACACAATTTCTGTATGGTTTACAATCAGATAGAATCGTCGAGTTTAATGTTTGAGGAAATGACACAATCGTTGTTGTTGCTATCCAGTTTTCCGATAGTTATGGCACAGTAGAACAGACTGTTACAAGCACCATGACTGATAGGAAAACTCTAAAGGATGTTATAAGCAGCATAATGAATGAAAATGCAAGGAGGAAGAGACATGGAGAGACTTCGGTGTCATATCCTAGCAATGTCGTGCTGTCAGTTGATAGCCGTGGAAGAAGTAACAATAGAGGAAGATCGCAAAGCAGGAATCACAGGCCCAAGTCAAGAATCAGATATCGCAAAGGTGAGTGTTGGTACTGCAAGAAGCTAGGACACATGAGAGATCAATGTGAGGAGTATAAGAAAGCACAAGCAAGGTCACAGGTAGCCAATGTGGTAAGTATTGAACCCCTTCTAAATGAATTGTATTTATCTGCTGGATTTAATATTATGCAAGATGATTGGTGTATAGACTCAAGTGCTTCTTATCATTGTACCCCTATGAGAGATGTTTTTGAGGATTACAGGACAGATGATTTTGGTGTAGTTTCAGTTGGAAATGGAAAAATATGTCCAGTTGAAGGTAGAGGGACAGTGAGAGTGAAGGCTCGCAATGGTGGGAAGTTGGTCTTGAATGACACAAGTCATATTTCAAGTTTGAAAAAGAACTTAATCTCAACTAGTAAACTAGATAAAGAAGGATTTACAACAAATTTTGGGCATGGAGAATGGAAGGTGACTACAGGTGCCAGGTTGGTGGCAAAAGAAAAGTGTGGTGACATGTTGTACTTACTCAGAGGAGGTGATTCAGGTGATATCATTGCTATAGCATCAACACGTAGTTCATCTTCGATTTTATGACATACTAGGCATCTTGGTGAAAAGGGTATCAAGCAGCTTTGTTATAAGGATCTTTTACCGGGGCTTAAGAAGGTTGAGATGGATTTCTGTGAGAATTGCGTGATGGGCAAACAGAAGACAGTTAGCTTTCAATTGAGTGAGCGTGAGAAGAAGCTTGGGAAGCTAGATTTGGTACATACAAATATTTGGGGTCCAGCTCAGGAATACTCTTATGGTGGTAAGAGATACTTCTTTACATTCATTAATGATGCTACAAGAAAAGTTTGGGTTCAAGCAATTCGCGAGAAATCAGAGGTGTTTGATGCGTTCAAAGCTTGGAAGGCCGGAGTTAAGAATGAGACAGGTTGCAAAATGAAAGCAATAAAGTCAGACAATAGAGGTGAGTACACAAGCAAAGAGTTTGTTGACTATTTGGCAAAGGAAGGTATCAAAGGAATCAAGACAGTTCCTAAGACTCCACAGACGAATGGTGTAGCAGAAAGAATGAACCACACGATACTCGAAAAGGCGAGATGCATGAGACTTCATGCGGATCTTCTGGTCCATCTGTGGGCTGCTACAGTGGATACAACTGTGTACTTGATTAACCGTTTTCCGTCTAATGCCCTTGAAGGAGTCATTTCGTAAGAACTATGGTTAGGTAAAACTGTCAATTATTCGCATTTGAACGTTCATGGTTGTATTGCATATTCACTAATTGAAAGGGAAGAAGGAAAGAAACTGGATTATAAGTCCAGAAGGTGTGTATCCATTAGCTACGGCGGCAATCAGTATGGTTACAGACTTTGAAATTTTTTGGATAACAAGGTCATTCGCAGCAGGATTGTAGTGTTCAATGAAGAGGTCTTATACAAGGACAGACACACAGGTCAAGACAATACAAGCAGTTCAAAGTCAGATTGTGGTTCAGACTCAGATTTAGATTCTGAAGGTGATCCTAATGGTGGGGGCCCTATAATGTAGTAGCAGGTATAGGTACCACAGGCAGCACAGGAGGCTCATGGTTAGCCTATTGGGAATGAGCAGGTTATCCAAGATGAACAGGTACAACCAAAGCAGTTCGGGGAACCTGAACCGGTCGGTGAAGCGGTACCCATATTAAGGAGATCGACAGGAGAGAGAAGGCCAACCAAGATATTTGATCCATCAGCTAGTATTGTTCATGAGCATGTTCTGTACACGAATTTAGAAGAACCAAAGATTCATGAGGTGACTTTGAGGGAAGAGGCTCGAATTCAGTGGGAGTTAGCCATGAGGGACGAGATGAACTCTTTGGGACAAAACCAAACTTGGGATTTGATCAAATTACCTGCAGGGAAACAGGCTCTTATGAAAAAATGGATTTTTAGAGGCAAGAATGATGCAGATGGTAGTAAGAGGTACAAGGCGAGACTTGTTGTGAAAGGATTCTCTCAAAGAGAAGGTGTTGATCACAGTGAGATCTTTGCACCGGTTGTGAAGATGGCTTCAATTAAGGTCCTGCTTAGTATTGTGGCAGTTGAAGACTTGCACTTAGAGCAGTTGGATGTGAGAATAGTATTTCTCAATGGTGATGTCGAAGAAGAGCTGTACATGAAACAACCCACATGTTTTGAAGCTAAAGGAAAAGAAGACATGGTGTTTCGAATGAGGAAGAGTCTTTATGGGATCAAATAAGCACCGCGGCAATGGTACTTGAAGTTCAATTGCTTTATGAGAGGAAAAGGTTTCGATAGATGTGAAACAGATCATTGTGTATATGTTCGTAGAAATGAGGACAATAATATAGTTACCTTGGTGCTGAATGTGGACGACATGTTGTTAGCAGGTTCATGTATGGAGAAGACTAAGGAAGTGAAGAATATGCTAGCTTCGGAATTTTCTATGAAGAACTTGGGTGAAGCAAAGCAAATCCTCGGCATGAGGATTAGTAGAGACAGGAAAAGCAAGAAGCTTTGGTTATCTCAAGTGAACTATGTGAAGAAGGTATTGAAGATATTCAATATGGATAGTGCGAGGTCAGTCACTTGTCCCTTAGCTACTCACTTCAAGTTATCGATGGACTTGTATCCTAAGACAGAGACGGAGATGGAGGAAATGACTGCTATTCCTTATGCCTCAGCTGTTGTGAGTTTGATGTATGCTATGGTATCTACAAGACCAGACATCGAACAAGTATTGGGACTTGTCAGCCATTACATGAAGAATCCAGGTAAACAACATTGGCATGCAGTACAGTGGATTCTTAGATATCTAGCAGATACTTCAATTTTTTCTTTTGTTTTGGGAGAGATTCTTTGCAAATACATGATTATGTGGATGTGGAGCGATCGTGATGGTTGCTGAAGTACTATAGGTGTCACGCCCTGCTTCCCAAAATACGGAACACGAGTATGTAACGTAGGCCCAGCGAATGATGTAAATACCATCCATAAGCTGTACCAGACTAACTCAGCAATATGAATAACAAAGTACAACCACGCAAGAAATATAACCACATGAATCAAAGATAAATTTCAATAATAAATGAAATACTCCAACAATATAAATATCCAACATCTGGGATCAAAACAAACTCTGGGTCATCAAGCCCAAAATAAAGTACAAGTCATAACAATATTCAAGAAATAAAACTAGCAGCAAATAAATCTAAGCAGCGCCGACTGGTTCCATCTTTAGAAACGTTTCTCACCAATTCCTTCGGGATAGATCCTTCAGCACCTATAAAATCTTGATCTAAAAAGAAAGAAAAGAGTGCCCTTAGAGCAAGTCGTGGGCAGCAAGTAGAGGAAATAAACGATAAAGAAAAGCATGAATATCAAAGAATAAGGACATGGTCAAAGACAAAGAACAAAGCAAGGCAAGAAAAATATCAAAGGTCTACAGTAAATCACACATGTAATGAGTGATGTCAGGATCAAGCAGGAAATGCAGGTTATTAATCATTTTATTAGCCTATCTAGTGCATGTACTACTGCGTCTCATTCCACAGGTTCGGCACAAACACACAGTGTACGCTTTAGACTGATGGTGATTTCTTGGTCCGTGTACTCGGCCTAGTAATCAGTGTTTCATGTTCAGGGACAGTAATTATCAGGTAGTGTTTTATGGCCATTAGTACAGGTCAGTACAGGTCAGGCAGTAGGGCCCGACCGAGTATAATTTCCGATCGTTCACTACCAAGTCTACCCATGATACCCTAGCTTTTATTTAATTTATTTTCATCCTATGTAAGCATGCAAGAGGGTGTCAATGTTGCATAATACTAAGTGTGTCTAATTCTATGCGTTACAGACAAAGAAAAAGGCAAACAAATCAAATAAGCACAATTCACACAATCAGGATAGCATGACTTTGCTGTACTAAAATATGGATATAGTCACTACAAAATAGCAAATTTGAATCCGCCAAAAGGTCTAGAAAGTAGACTTCCACACGGTTCCAGCAAATATAATTAAGGCATATAAAAGATATAGAAACTAGGGTGAAAACTCTATTCTATTCAGGTTTTATGTTCAGGGAGCATGCAGTAAGTTATGTTCAACTATTTATTTCAGGTCAGAGAACTCATTAAAATCTATAAAAATTCTAGGTGATACCTATACATGTCTAGGTCCAACTAGATTTATTTCAGATTTTTCTTTTACTGCTAGCATGGTCAATTAAATGAAGAAATAGTAAGATACACATACATTTGTGAATCTGGAATTTATGACACAGTTGTACTAAAATGATGATATCTTGCAACTACACATCGGAATTCAAATCCGGAAAAAGGAAAAGTGATCTAGACATCCAGGGCTACAATTTATGTTCATCAAGTTATTTCATATTATGACAGTAGCATGGTTAAAAATCTGATTCAAAATGAAACATCCAGCATTCCAGAAATTAACTTAACATAAAAAAGGAAATGAATAAATCATACAAGCACATGTAGCATGCAAATTGGTAATCAAAGTGAATCCTAGGTGTCAACATGAAAATTTCTAAGTTTAAGATACATTTATCACAGGCATGGTATCAATTCATCGATCAATATCAATCTAGCACATACAATTTAACATGTCCAATTTATCAAGTAGTCCTATACATGAATCTAGTTGTTTAAATGTGCATATGCATGAAACAATAGGGACTAGATTTTAGATCAAAGAGAGGGCAGGATGTTAAGAGTATGTCGAGTTAGCTTGTATAAACCCTCGATAAACTTAACGGAATTGTCAAAGCAGTATGATAACAAATGGGGCTGGATCTAATTACAGAGATCAAATAAACTTGAACAGAATAAAATTCTAGTTCAAGAAGAGACTTGCCTGTTAATTTGCAGATAAATAATAAGAATAACGGGATCAGAATCTCAAGCAAAAATCCCAAAGACACGTGCGAAATACGTGCGAAGAAATCCAAGCAAACAAATCAACAACAACTCAGAGCTCTCGGGTGATCTCCACACACCAGATCGGGACCAAACACGGGACAGCGATCTCGGATCCGCTGTGCCAAAACACAGGACAACGATCTCAACCAAACGGCGACCCTCTTCAACCTCGGCAGGGGGAGAGAGAGAGCACGACGAGACTGTGGGGCGACTGCAGCGGGGGCGGAGCGACGTCGGCACCACGGCGAAGTCGACGACTCCACAGTCGGGAAGCGACAGCGGCGACGGCAGCTTCGACAACGCGATCTCTATTTTCAGTTGGAAACAGAGGGAGATGGTAGCGGCGATCGAGAACCGAATGACGATGCTAGGGGTCTTTGGTGGAGCAGTGAGGGACGACGGTAACAATGGTGGGGTGCATGGAGACGGGTAAGGCGACGACGATGGGTTAAGGCGATGGGGAAACTTGGTGGATTGAGTTCGATGAGAAAAATAGGGATGGCAACTGGGTATGACGGAGACGATGAAGGCGAAGGGATGGAGACGAGGATGATGACGGTGGTGACGGTGGTGGAAGGCGATCGGAGATGGAAACGGGAGGGGGGTGTAGGGCTTCGGTTGGGTTTGAGTGCAATGAAACAGAGAATGAGAGGGTAGGGGATCGGGGAGAGAGAAAATGGCGGAGAGAGAGAGGGTAGAATATTTAGGGTTTAATTAATATGGTATATATATAGGGATCAAGAATTTGGATTTTGGGTTGAGATTTGGTGGGTTTTGGGTATCGGTTTTGGTTCCAAAAAGAGAAAAGTAAACGCAATGAGATGAGATGAATATAAAGGAAAACAAATCAAACTCAAAATAGAAAGAGCAAAATTTACAAAGAGAACAAAATCCAACTAAAAGAACACAGATCAATCAAGAGAGAACTAAAGAACCTAAGAAAAGACAAAATATAATATAATAAAGGAATCCAAATACAATAATCAAAAGAAAATAAATTACAATAAAATCCGAAAATAGGGCTTACAATAGGATATGGTGTACAGATGGAGGAACGACTGTCAGTTGGGCTTCGCAATTACAAAAGGTTGTAGCACAGTCAACCACGGCATCAGAGTATATGGCACTTACAGAAGCAACGAAAGATATGCTGTGGATTTCGGAGCTTATGAAACAGTTGGGCAGGGAGCAACCCATAGGAGAGCTATAGTGTGACTGTCAAAGTGCAGTTTTCTTGGCAAAAAACTCGGCATATCACTCTAGAACTCGACAAATTCAAATGAGGTATCATTTTCTCAGACTGGCAGTTGAGAAGAAATGGTTGAAGCTATCTAAGATTCTTGGCACTAAGAATTCGGCAGACATGCTCACAAAGGTAGTGAATAGCAGGAAACATCAGTTATGTTATACTGATATTGCATTGTCTCCAGGTTAATTGATGAGGAGACTCGTAGAGGCACATGCCTAGACTAGGCCAATGGAAGAATGAAGAACAGATTAGAGACTTCGTGTATATGTCTCCAAGTGGGAGATTGTTAGGATTTGTGGATCCAAATACACGATAATGGGGTTGGAGAAGACAGACGAGAAGAAGAGTCCAAGATGGAGCAAACAGCTCAGAGCAGCCAGCAACTGCAGACTAGTTGCGGTCGATCAAACTTGGCCAGTCGACCGCACATGTACGGGCAAACGTATGGTCAACCATGCAGTGGACCGTCTCTCTGTCTGTTGGACCCTGAAATCTTGAAGGAATCACCGGTCGACCGGGCAGTCGACCGACCCACTCTCTATTGGAGTCTAGACAGTCGAAGGCATGAACCGATCGACCGTCACTGCGTTGCGGTCGACCGTTGCAACGCTGATTGATGACCGGTTGAGATTAGAAGTTGTGTAAACCTATATATATATATATATATATATATATATATATATATATATATATATATATATATATTGTACTGTGTACGATTTTAGGGTTATGTGAAAAGAAAAGAAAGATCTAACAACCGTCATTAAGAGAGAGGGAGATAGAGAGAAACCCTACACCTTGGTGGTGAGTTTTTTAAGAGATTTGTAAAATTGTTCTTCATATTTTGCATGGAAATTGAGGGAGTGCCTCTGCGCGGGAAAGTAGTCATTGCATTGGGTGAATCTCGAAAAAATCTCGTGTGTTCTTGTATGTTGATTTTGGTTGTTCTTTGTTCTCTTGCTTTTGATTATATTATTCTTGCAACTTTGTTGGTGAGTTATTCCGCAGTTAAAACTCAACAAAGAACTCATTATCCTATTGCTCCTACACCCAAAAAGTAGCAAGACTAACCTGTTTTTAACTTTCGCATGCATAGTTGTATAATAGTTCAAATTGATTATAATCTATCTGCTAGCTTTTAGCTTTTGAATGTATAGTTGTATACTAGTTCTATAGCTATTAAAAATTACTACAGTTATATTAGCAAATTATAATTACTACAAATCATAATTATAACAATAGTAAGTATATATCCATTATTCAAGTAGTTATTTTCTATTACAGTAATATAAATACAAAAATTTAACTTATTAATAAAATATAGGTAACTCAGCTGGTGTAGTATTGACATTCATTCTATGTGGCGATCGGTCACAACCCTAGGGTCTATCAAGTATCACCTAATAAATCAAACAACTAATAAATTTGAGATTATTGGAATATAGAATCTTTAAATCCTTTGATAAAGTAGGTAAATAAGAATTAGTTATTTGACTAAATAAAAACAAATATAATTTTCACTTGGGCTTAGGCCCGGACTTGCAGGCCGAATAAAAGCCCGGGCAAGAGGTTGGATACGGGCTTCATAAAATTATAAATAAGTGGGCTTCGGCCCGGCCCTAGGCGGCCCATAGGGCTTGGCCTTGGCCTGACCTAGGCCCGTCTCCTATAGAACCAGATCGGTCCGGCCCGGCCTATTTTACATCCCTACGCTGATCCCAACAACACAACATAAAATTTAGATGATGTATAAGCCCATACCGAGCAAGGCCTGAAAAGAGAGAGGTGGGCCAAATTAGAAGCTCAACTTTGAGTCTAAGGTGAAAAATCAAAATGCCTGAGTTCCATTTTTTTTTTCCTTCTTTTTTCATTTTCTGAATGATTGTATCTGATGAAATGGACACTATAAAGAAGAGAACAAAAATTAGTCAGTTTAAAGAGCCTTCTAGGTTAGAGCAGAACATTGAGCAATATTATTTTGTGTGTGTATATATATATATATATAGTTTTGTTATGTACCTCCATCGAACAAACAACAAAGAATCGAAGTTATGTATTCAATAATCTGTTGTTTCTATTTACCTCGACAACAGTACTCGAAACTTTCTTGAACAGATGTATATTTTCCATTCTCAAAACTGTATTCAAAATTTTGCTCAAAAAACACTCCCAGGGATGTATTGGATTGGAATTTGAAAAGAATTTAAAAGAATGTGAAAATACTAGTGTATTCAATTAAGATTTTAAAGGAGTTTATGGAAGTCACAGTGTATTCAATTGAGACTTTAAGTGATTCTATTCAATTCTCGGTGTATTCAATTGAGATTTTAAATGACTCCATTCAATTCTCGGCGTATTCAAAAAGTTATTGATTTTGGTAGAATTGAGAATTAGGTGGATTTAGATGGAATCTAGGGTTTGAGGTATAAATACCAGAAGCCTTTGCAATTCTCATCTTCTTCATAGAAACTTTCAATTCTCATATCGATCTAAAGAGAAGTATATTCCAAGAAAACTCCTACCCCTCCTCATCCTCCATCAACACCACATCCACCACCTCAACCACTCGCCGCCGCCTTTGCTCCTCAACATAGACATACCTACAACCACCACATGATTCATCAGTTGACCGGTCATGTAGGGAAGAAGCACTACCGAGGGGTGAGGCGTCGTCCATGGGGGAAGTATGCTGTGGAAATACGTGACTCATCTAGGCACGGGGCGAGGTTGTGGTTAGGGACGTTTGACACAGCGGAGGTAGCTGTGGCAGCGTATGATAGGGCGACGTTTAGGATGAGGGGGGCGAAGGCGCTGCTGAATTTTCCGCTGGGTACTGTGGTGATTGGTGACGAAGCAATTGAGGGTTAGAGGCTAGTAAAAGTCCGAAATAAATAAATAAATAAAGTAAGATAACTGGAGGTTTGTATACAGAGGTAGTATCTATCTATGCTTATTGTAGCATTGGTCTGATTGGAGTATTTCTAAGTTCTATGTATAGTCTAAGAGAAGTTAGTAGATGATTTTAGGTGACTTTTTCAAAGTTTGATTAGAGTGGGAAGTTATTGTTGTGATTTAAGGATGATTCAGATTGTTGAAGTAATATTCTTATCAGTATTTTCTATGCAAAAAAAAATAATTTCATGTAATCTGTAATGGTTTATTGATGAGTAGATAAATTGAAACGATAAGTTAAAGGTTAATTATCACCTCGAAGTAAATTACTTCACTTTCAATTAGGGCAACCTCTCTCACTTTCTTCTATTTTTCATTTCTTTCTTCGGAGAAAACTTCCTAGAGAAGCCTCCAAAAAAGAAGTATATTTCAAGGAAGAAAAGTAAAATTTCAAATGAAGAAAAGAGTAACTCAGCTGTCAATGCACGAGCCGATCTTTATGAACAAGTAGCATTGGGCATGGTATCAATCAAAGCTATTACCACTGAAATTGAAGGAATGCGTAGTCTAATGGAGAAAATGGCACAGAGAAGAAAAATAACAACCTTTGGAATGCTATCAAGGAGACTCCAAACTTGCACAATCACTCTTCTTTTGAAGTGCTCGAACTAGTTCCGAATATGGGAATAAAAAATGAATTGCTTAGTATGTCACCAGAGGAGTGCTCAGATTGGATAGCATACAATTTGAATTGGTTGTAGTCGTATCATTTTTTTTTGTGATTTTGGACATGTATAAGTATTGTTAGACTATATATATTTGACATTGTGGATGATATTTGCTTTTTTTATTGAATGTTTTGTCTCTTTTCTAATTAATATGTTATTGGCTTTATATTTTAGGACGGGAAAATGGAAGGAGAAGAAGTTGAGAGAGAAATAGGAGTCCTCCAAATTGAGGTATGACAATTTTATGTAGGAAATAAACTAATAATTATAAAGTTCGTGAAAGTTCAATTGTCATCGAATTCCTTCGAATTCCATCAAATTCATAATAAAAATTCCATCAAACTATTTTAAAATCCTTATAAATCCCAGGCAAAGTTTTAGGTGAATTCCTCATAAATTCCTTAAATACTGGAATTCTCAATTCTTTTAAAATCTTTTAAAATCTCAATTCAATACACCCCTGTCCATTTCAAATTATTGGTAAAAAATATATTAAACCTAAACTCCATGATGCTGTAATAAGTTCACCCACCAAACGAGTAATGTTTTTTCTGTTTTGTAATTGGATTTTAACACCCCCTAACAAATTTGAGAAAATCATATGTGCCTCTTACAAATATGCATATTTTCACATTTGTATGTGTCTCACACCTTATTAATTACTCCTACATTTATATTTGTCTCTAATAATGTGTGCTCTCCCAATTAGTTACTGTTCTAGTTAAATAACATCAAAGAATATTCTTTTTTTTAATGGACTTTATGACAAAATAACTAAAATGTTTTCCTCTATATATATATATATATATATATATATATATATGCTAACTTCATATATTTTCCTCTTTTTTTTTTTGAAGGGAAAGATGACTAAGTCATCGCTTCATTAAAGAGTTTTAACGAAACAAAACAATAAAGTACATATCAAGCCCGTGGGCAGAAATAACATCACAATCAACGAAAAGAAAAATCTAAAGGCTACATCGCCTATCCGCGGCGTCAAAATAGATACAAATGAAACATCCTCCAAAAGCTCCCATGAGACATCCCGGGCGTGGGAGACGCCCCACAGTCGAAAGACCCCCACTCCTCCCCCTCCTCCAAGCGGCTCTTCTTCCTCGAACCGAGATGACTTGTCCATTCATGAAAAGAGCCGTGAATTTTGTGCATCAAGATGGATATTCTATGATCTATGCTATTAAAACAGAGGTCGTTACGATCTAACCATAGGTTCTATATGATAGCGGCAGCAGCGGTGTCCCAATCTATACGATCCTCCTTTCTAATCCTATAACTTCTAAAGGCTCCCCAAACATCCATACTTGACCTCGGGCTCTGTAAAAGACCGAATCAATGACCCAAACTCTCCCAAACCAGCCTAGCTCTAGGACAATTGAAAATAATGTGGTTCGTGTCTTCGTCGCAACCTTGACATCTATTACAATCTGCAGTTACAATGATTCCTCTCTTCCTCAGGTTTGCTTTCGATAGAATGGCATCGTTGTCAACCAACAAGAGGAAAACTTTGACTTTGGCTGGGACTTCGATCCCCCAAATGACTTCTGCACCCTCGCTTCTTCGTCCTCCATCGTTGAGTCGCCTGTATAAGGAGGAAACCGTGAATCTGTGCGTCGTCTCCAATGTCCACTTTCTCTCATCCTCCTCCTGAGGCGTGTATCTCCCTTGCATCCTAATGAAATTGTTGAGATGTTGGAGTTGGCTTTTGGATTCGTGATCGAGGATGTCCTTAACTTCCAATCTGAGCTTGTTGTTGTTCCAAACATCCCCAACCAACGTGTCTCTGTTAATAGCTACGTTTGCTGCAGATGGAAAGAGGCCCATCAAGGTATTGTCCCCACACCATTTGTCTCTCCAAATTCTAATATTTTTGCCGTTCCCCACTGTGCAGTTAGTATTGCTGTGATAGATGTCTCCCATCTTGGAGGTGCCTTTCCACAGGAAGGATTTCCTACCGTAGGCACTTTTACCTCCAAATTTGAACTTCCTCCCCTCGCGATACTTTGTAAACGATTGGTACCGCCAATTGTTACGTTTGTTTGCCATCCTTCACCACCACTTACTAAGCAATGCTTTGTTCATGTCTCTAGGATTTATGATTCCCAATCCACCGAATTCCTTTCTTTAGCATACCCTCCCCCAACTGATTAGAGGAATCCCTTTCCCTCCCTCGCTAGCCCCTTTTCAAAGAAATCTCCTTCTACATTTGTCTATTCTATTAACTACCCAACTCGAAAATTCGTATATAGACATGAGGTATATCGGGATACTGTTAATAACCGCATTCAACAAGGTGATCCTGCCCCTAATGTTAACAAACTCCTTTTCCACCCAGCTAATTTCTTCTCAACTCTATCGATAAGGGGTTGCCAATCATCCCTAGTTAAAACTCTCGGTCTGGTAGGGATCCCTAAATATACCAGTGGGAACTCCCCCTTATTACACCCTAGCATTTGTTGAATCGAAGTGATAGGAATTGAACAATTGTCGCTTAGCTGAATGATGCAGCTCTTATTGAGATTGACCTTCATACCGGACCATGCTTCGAAACTCTTTAGCACCGTACCCATTGCAATAATATCATCATTTGACACTGAGCCGAACAAGAGTGTATCATCAGCGTATTGAAGGATCGAAACTTCCTCTGCGATACCCTTGATGTTGATGCTGAAATTAGCCCTCTGTCTTCTTCCGTTTTCAATCATCCCTGCTAACCCATCAGCTACTATTGCGAATAACAATGACGATAACGGATCTCCTTGTCTGAGCCCCCTTTTACATTTGATCTCTCTTCCCTGCACTCCGTTGATGATAAGGAACGACTTGCCTCCCCTCACACACTGCTGTATCCATGACCTCCATTTCTCCCCGAATCCCTTTAGAATTAAAGCCTCATCTACTGCATCCCATTCGACAAAATCGTAAGCTTTCTGGAAATCTACTTTGAAAAGAAATCCGTCTGTTTTGTCCTTGTTTTTCCTGAAAACAATTTCGTGTGCTGAGGCCACGTTGTCCATAATGTCCCTCCCTTTGATGAATTCGCGCTGGGACTTTCCAATAATATCCTTTAGCTGTGGCCCCAATATGTTAGCCAAGACTTTTGATATGATTTTGAAGGATCCGTTCAGCAAGCTGATGGGTCTCAAATCTCCAATCTCTTTCAATTCAGCTTTCTTGGGAATTAACACTATATTTGCATAGCTCAAGCTTTCCATCCCAGCTTCCCCATTGTAGAATTCGTGCACGATGCGCATAAAATCTATTTTCATGACTTCCCAATAGATCCTGTAGAAGAAGATTGGTAGTCCGTCCGACCCTAGCACTTTGTCCTATCCCAGACTCTTAATAGCCTTGAGGACTTCGTCCTCGGTGAAATTGTTCTCAATGCGATCACTTCCATTAAGTCTCGAGTCTAACTCAAAAGAAACTCATCAACTCTTTCCAAAATTTCTCAACTTTTTTCAAGAAATTGTCAAACTTATAATGCATGTTTGTAACATCTTCTTCCTCACATTTCTTACCTAAAATTTTCAGTAATTTTGGAAAATTTTAATCTCTTTTATTAACCAGGGTAAATTCATCATTTCACAAATTGAATAAGTATTAAAACTAGAGTTAAGTAAAGAAAATCTGGTAGAGAGGTAAATATAAAACAAGGCTTACATTATCAGGCCCAAATGGAAAAAAATTGAAGGGCATCTGTGAAGAGCCCCTTATCGTGAGATTGTAAGAAGAGCCCGTTATTATGAGAAAATGATCTCAGCCATTCGATTGCAACCCGATGGTCGAGATCAAATTCCGCTCGAAATCCTTTTCGGGCAACCCAAGATGCATCAACCAATGTTATTTTGTTATGTTTGTAGGATTTTGTAGTGCGCTCAGTGCACTGAGTTTGTTTTATTAATCTCTTATTAATGAAACAGGGTGGCTAGACTCCACCTTTTCTGCAAAAAAAAAGATGCATCAACCAACCAAATGCCTTCGACTTCCTCCTAGACTTCCCGAAACCCAAGACCATCCCCTACTTCCTGCAACCCCTAAACCATCCTCGACTTCTTGCTCGAATTTTGGTATGAAACTAAAACTGATGTTATTTTTATTACATTAATTTGGGACGAATAGGTTTCTTAGATGAGTGGAATGTGGGGAGAAGGGTTACTGTCAACAATTTGGAACTTTATGTTCATGTGTGTCTAAATACGTTGATAGATAGAAGGAAGAATTCAAGAGGTGCCATATTTGTTGATACGAATGAATCCACCTTTTTTTTTCTTTCTAATTTGGGTGTTTTGGTGACTCATCTTATACTGTAGAGAGAAAAATTAAATGGTAGTTGAACTTCATTGATGCATGCTCATTTTTCTGATATAGGTTTAAGTTTGATTCAATGAGTCTCAATACTCAAAACTCTTCTGGCTCGACTTTAAGCACGACTGCTAGGTTAGGGTTGAAAGTTGTTTCTGGCGAGAAGATTCCACTCCCGTTGTGTGACTGCAGCAAGGAGGCGGCAGTTTACACTTTGTGGACACCTTCGAATCTATCAAATCGTTTCTTCAATTGTTGGCAAAACAAGTGTCGATCTTGGAAATGGTACGATCATGAGGCAATAAGTTGGGAATGTTGTCCTTTTAACTATCTACTGGGTAGGGTGAAAGAATTTGAAGCACACAGTCTAGCCACAAAGCGAGTAGAAGAAGAGGTAGTTGAACTGAGAAACGAAAGGTACTATTTACTTCAAGAGTTGGAAACATCCAGAGAAAAAATACAAGGAAAAATTGACGAGTGCAACCAGCTTCGCTTCGAAGTTCAACCAAGCAAGGAGAGAATGAGTGGTTGTAAATCACACTATTACATTATTCTAATAATTTTATTTTTTTGATAATAAAGATGACTAAAGTCATCGTTTCATTAATGGGATTTTAAAGAAACAAAGAAGGATGAGATACATAGCCCGAACAAAATACATCAAAACCTGAAGCATCTCTACGCTGATGCTTGGACAATCAAACTAAAGTAGAACAAAATACAATAACAAAAGACAATCTTTGACCATAAGACTCGGACACCACTATCTAGCCCTCCATCGCCGATTACTCTTCTTCCATTCGCAGCTTTTTCCTTAGCCCCGCATTGCCTGCCCAAGCATGAATAAAACCAAAAATTTTATGCATAAATACAGGAAATCTTTGATTGTAGTTACGAAAACATAAATTATTTCGGTCTAGCCACAAGCCCCATATAGTTCCCGCAACCGCAATATCCCAAGCCTCTCTATCCTTTTTTTGAATGTCCCCCCTACCTAACTCCCAAGCCTGAGAGAAAGATCCTGGACTATCTAAACACCCAAACTCGAGACAAATAACGTCCCATGCAAGTCTAGCTCTAGGGCAGTTGAAAAAAATGTGTTGTGTATCTTCATCATCGTTGTTACATCTTAGACAGACCCCGTCAATCTGCATGCCTTGGTTTTGGAGATTGACTTTGGATAAGATTTTGTCATTCATGACCAACCACAAGAATGCCCTAATCTTCAAAGGCATCTGAGTAGCCCAAATAATCTGACCATCCTTGTTTCTGAGTCCTCTATCATTTAGATACCTGTATTGGGATGATACTGAGAAGTTTCCATCTGGTTCTAGGGTCCATGCTATTCTATCTTCTGTGCACTGAGCGAACCTTCCTTCCATTCTAGTGTAATTCATTAAGCTGTGTAGTTGAATGACCCCCTCCCGCGTTAGCTCACCCCCGCTTGAATTTTTATCCTGTCATGTCTCCAGACCTCCGAGACGAGCGAATCTAACTTAGTCATGCTCCTAGCTGCTTTCGAAAACAAACTTTGCAAGGAATTGTAGCCACACCATTTATCTTTCCAGAATCTTGTTCCTTTTCCATTTCCAATAGTGCAAGTGGTGTTGGCGTGATATATATCTCCTACCTTCGCCACCCTTTTCTACAAATAAGATGTTCTTCCATATACAGTCCTTCCTCCATATCTCACCTACTTCCTTTCTCGATAGTTATGGAAAGATTTGCACCACCATGCATTACGCCTGTTGCTCATTTTCCACCACCATTTACTTAGGAGAGCCCTATTCATATCCCTGAGATCAACAATTCCTAGGCCACCAAATTCTCTTCACTTGCACACTTTTCCCCATTTAACTAAGTGAAATCCCTTTCCAGTTTCATCTGCTCCCTTCTAAAGGAATCTTCACCTACATCGATCGATTTTGTTGATTACCCACTTCGGTAGCTCATAAATCGACATAAGATATATTGGCATACTACTAAGGACTGAGTTAATCAGTGTGATCCTTCCCCCGAAAGAGAGGGATTTTCCTTTCCAGCCTGCTAGCCTCTTTTCTACCTTCTCTATAAGAGGCTCCCAGTCTTCTTTAAGCAGTTTCCCTAGTCTGATAGGTGTTCCGAGATATGTGAACGGATAGCTCGCTACCTCGCATCCAAGCATTGCCTTAGTGGAGGTTATCGGAGTCGATAAGTTACTACTCAGAGGTATGACACAACTCTTAGCTAGATTCACTTTTAGCCCTGCCCATGCTTGAGTACATTTCATAATGATGCTAACTGCGAGAACCACCTCTCCTCTAGCCTCCCTAAAAATAAGCGTGTCATCTGCATACTGCATGATCGAAATTGCATCTGGAACCCCTTGTACACGCACTCCTTGAATGATTCCTATTTCTTTTCCTCTCCTGATCATTTCTGCTATACCATCAGCTACTAATGTGAAAATTAGGGCTGAGAGTGGGTCCCCCTGTCGCAGCCCTCTCCGACACCTGATTTCCTTCCCAGCTTCTCCGTCAAACTGTACATTAGATTTGCCACCTCGAACACATTTCATAATCTAGCATCTCCATTTTTCTCTAAATCCCTTTAGCTTGAGAACTTCTTCCACGCAATCCCATTTCACTGAATCGTAGGCCTTCTCAAAGTCAAGCTTTAACATAAATCCATCCACTTTGTCCCTGCATCCTCTGTATGCTATTTCATGAGCAGACACCACAGAATCCATGATGTTTCTCCCTTTGATGAATCCGCTTTGAGAGTCACCTATCACATCATTTAGATTAGGTGCCAACCTTGTAACCA
Source organism: Hemerocallis citrina (assembly GCA_017893485.1). Lineage (NCBI taxonomy): Eukaryota > Viridiplantae > Streptophyta > Magnoliopsida > Asparagales > Asphodelaceae > Hemerocallis > Hemerocallis citrina. The sequence continues at coordinate 272,824,187 of CM030364.1, read as the reverse complement.
GCACCTTCGTGATAATCTTAAAAGAACCGTTGAGTAGACTAATAGGCCTTAGATCCTCACATCTTCGCACCTCCTTTTTTTTCAGAATGAGAATTACATTATCATAGTTAAGCATGTTGATATCTGCCGCGTCGTTGTGAAATTCCTGAAAAATCTCCATAAGATCATTCTTGATGATTTTCCAGTAGAGCCTATAGAAAAAAATAGGAAATCCATCTGGGCCCGAAGATTTGTCTTGCCCCAGTCCTTTGATTGCCTGTAGGACCTCCTCCTCAGTGAATGGTCCCTCTATTCCTTCACTTCCGTCCACTCTTGATCCTTCCCAGAACTGAGGTTGTAGCTCACATCTATTCCTCTTTGATTGTCCCAAAAGCTCTCTATATCTCTCATCTATGTGTCTTCTGATCTCCACCTCATTCTCTGTCCATGTGCTTCCCACCTGAAGTTCGTTAATTCGATTTTGCCTTCTTCCATTTGCTACCTTGTGGAAAAACTTTGTGTTCACATCCCCTTCCTGCAGCCATTGAACTCTTGAGCGCTGCCTCCAGTACTACTCCTCCATCTCCGAAAGCAGATGTATTTGATAATTGTAGTATTACAGTTTGTGCTCATGAATTTTTATGTATTCATAAATTGAGATTCGAATGTCATATATTTTGTGTGTGGTGTTTTGATCATGGGGTTTTTTTATATAGTTTGTGTGTTGTCTATTTAATGTTCAAGTTGCTTGCTAATTTGGAGGGATGTTAGTTGAAGAACCTCTCTGTTGTTTGATTGAGTTAGAGAGAAAATTGCTCAAACTATGAAATCCATGAAGATTAGAGTATCCACAGTTCGTTAGGTATTTATGCATAAAATGCATAACTTATACAAAATTGCTTTGCAGTCGTTAGGTATATATGCATATTTTGCTATTTCAGCTACAGTAAATAGGTAAATATGCAGATAGAAATAGCAATATGCATATTATAATTGACGAAACATCATGTTTGGTCTGCATTTTTTAAATTTTTTATTTTAGATCATCGGATGAAACATGATTAAAAGAAATATTTTTAAAAAATCAAAAAATTAGTTGGACGAAACAACGTAAACATAATGTTTCATCCAATCTCTTTTTATATGGTGTTTCGATCCCATTCATTTTTATAAAAAAAAATTTAAAAATTGTTTTCACTAATTTACACTTAATCTCATCCAATCATTTATTTCTTGATCCAATGATTGTTTTCAACCCAGCGGCTATTTTCAAACACACACACACACACACACAAATTCAGACACATCATGTTTCGTCTGATGTGTTTTTTTTGGAAATGTTTCGTCCCATTTAAAATATTATTAAACTTTTCGATTCTTATTTAAAAATTAAAAAAATTTCTAACAATTTTTTATCAAAATTTATGCATTTTTAAGCTTTTCACCACTGCAGAAAACGATCCAAATGCTATTTTATATTTGTTAAATATACTAGTATTTAACACGTGCGATGCACGTTTTAATCAATATATAGTTTTTAAAGTAATATAATATAGCACGTGTTAATAAATATATATTTTTAAAGTAATATAAAGAGTATATAATGGAAGAGTTTGAGTTGTACGTGTAATGCATGTAAGTTGGTAGATTTAAATAAAGTGTATAATGAGAGAGTTGAAGTTGCACATGCAATGCAAGTAAAGTGGTAGATTTACAAATGACACTAAGGCCTTCTCCCATTATAATATTAGAGATATGCATAATATAGCTTTAACGACTGTGGATGCTCTCAGCGCTCTTGTGCAGAGCGGATTTATTCTTCCTTGAGTTATTTAGGCTGAAGCATTTCTTCTGAATCGGCCAGTTTTCTAGGAGTGCTCTTGAATACATAATTCAGCGTTTTAGCAATAAAAAAGAAGGAAAGAATACATAATTAAGTGAACTAGAGGATTGCAGAGCTCCTTTTGTTGTTTTTGACCGCTGTAACAAAAGAAACTTCTAGGCAATTTAATCCTCTTTTTCCACCATTCAGAGAGGAGGAAAATGAAACGTGTACTTATGCCTGGTAAATTTGATTAAAACTGTACTTATGCCAAAATACCTTATAGAACATGTAACATTTATTTCTTCACAAATCTGTTGAAAACAAATTTTGTTATTAACATTATCACACCATTCACACCAAGCAAATACACAACCAGCAAAATCACCCAAGCGATCTAAATTCAGACAAAATTTTCTACAATATATTTAGAGCAAATACATTGATTATTATTAACCATGCCTGAATATATATATGTGACTACAGTAAGAGAAGATCGTCATAACATAGTTACACAACAACACAACTCTATTCATCTCAACTTGTCAGTCTTTTACTAGAACCAGCTGCACATCATCCCTAAGAATTAATAACTGAACAAATCATACAGGGGCGGCGCTAGGATTTTAGGGGCCCGAAGCAAACTCTCATAAAGGGGCCCCATATATACCCCTAAAAAAAACGATTCATGTATTAGAAAAAACTAAAAAAAGTATACATATATTGTTGCTCACCTTGAATATATGAAATGCCTCTATCTCAAATCTGGATGTCCTTACTGTTTTCTTGTAAATTAGATATTAATAGAAAAAGTTAACAAAAAATTAATAAATATATTAGTATTTGCTTCGCATAGACTATGAAACAAAGAGAAAAGTCTGATAAATATATTTTGATTCCAAACATAGTTAATTTGCTTCATTCTATAACAGTTCAAAACAATAGAGTTCTTTAATAATACTCTAAACATGGCAATATGTCAAACTCTAAGAAAAATACAATATCTTCACTTCTTTAATACTACTCTACTTGCTTTCTTAGAAGCAAATTCACCAATCAATTTCTTGTAATCAAGCTCTTGCACCAAACCACGCTCAATAGATAGCATAGCTAGCCCGCTCAATCTATCTTGCAACATGGTAGACCGAAGGTACGACTTGATCAACTTCAACTTGGAGAAGCTTCTTTCTGCAGAAGCAACGGTCACGGGTATAGTGAGTAATATCCTATAAACAATCAATACATTCAGATAACAACCATCCATCTCCTTCAAATAGTTCAACATTTTGATTGTCTTCATTTCTCTTTGTGGTAACATCTCCCTTAACTGTTTTAATTCCACAAACAAGTCTCCTCCGTCTATATCTGAAACCATATCTTTTTTCAGATACATTTTCAAATTATAGCAAGATGACTTCAAACACTCATCACTCAATACCTTTGACTTCCTCATATCAAACAAGAACCCAAAATTTTTTTTGGTACATTTCAAATTGCTCAAATCTACTTCAGAATGAAGCCAAAGCATTATCCATCACATCTATGAAGTAACAAACTCTAAATGATTCTTCGCGTGACATGATCACATTTTTGCTAGTGCTTTCACCATATTGCTTCTTTCTAACATGAGGAAGCTTATTAGGAAAATTTGTTTCAATACCCCTCTCAATAGCAAGAACATTAGCTTCAATCAAGGCCTCCTCATATCCCGTTTCCCTATACATTTGAACAAAAGAGAGAAGTTCTTTCAATTGAGTCAATGCATGCTCAAGGTGCATGTCCTCGGTTTGCAAGGTTTTACTCACCGCATTAACTCGAGACAACAACTTGTGCCAAATAACCATTCCAAGGTAGAACTCAAAATTCTCCATTTGCTCGGTTGCAAGAGACTCGGCTTCACTTTTTGCCTTAGGATCATCACTACTATCGACCAAGTTAATTAGGGCATCTCTTATTTAAGGAGCTTGAAACCTTATAGCTCTCACACTTTCGAGGTGGCTTTCCCAACGAGTTTGCGACAATGATTTAAGCATATGACCTTTAACCATTTCCTTAAAAATACTCCACCTCTTGGTTGAAGATGAAAACAATGTATAAATACGTTGTGTTACTCCAAAGAAAGAAATAGCGGGAGTACTACAATGAGCCATATCACAAATGGTAAGGTTAAGAGAATGACAACCGCAAGGAGTGTAAGATGCTCTAGGATTGATGTCAAGCAATCTTCTTTGCACACCTTTATTTTTCCCCTTCATATTCGACCCATTGTCATATCCTTGTCCTCTTATATCATTAACATCAAGTTCAAGTTTAGCCAAAATACTTTTGAGAGTCTCAAAAAGTCCCTTTCCCGATGTATCATCCACCTTTATAAACTCAATAAAGAATTCCTCCACCTTAGAGGAAGTTGCCGAGACGTCCACACACCGTATCACAAGGGACATTTGCTCTTGGTGACTAATATTCGGAGTACAATCAAGAATGATGGAATAGTATTTTGCTTTCTTGATTTTCTTGAGAATCACACTTTTCACTTCATCCGCCAACAAAAGGATCATTTCATTTTGAATCTTATGGCTAAGATAATGCTTCCTTGTTTCTTTCTCCCGAATGCGACGAAGGTGCTCCCTCATTATTGGATCAAATTTGGCAATTATTTCAATAAAACACAAAAAATTACCATTGTTCTCTTCGTCAATCTTCTCACTACTTCCACAGAATGCCAAATTACATCTTGCAAGTGTTTTCACAACCGCCAATATTCTTGTTAACACTTCACTCCACCGCTCCCTCTCTTAGATCATTTTTTCTTGTAAACCACGATTAATTGTTGTATTCATTCGAAACCTTTTTTTCAATTCAACCCAACTCCTCACGCACTTCACGTGAACATCACTACTTTCATGGAGTTTGAGTGACCTACCTACTTTCCCCAATCTTTGTATCCTTCATTAGCCAATTGAGTATTGTTGCCTCATTCCTTGAACAATCTACAACAAAAGCAAAACACCACATCCTTTTTTATCGAATAAACTAGCCATTTCCTCTCTTGTGTCTCCCCATTGCTTAACAAGCGGGTGTAATAAGAACGAGCAAAACGCCTACCACCATTTCTCGGAAAATTGAACTTCGCATCTTCTCTTTGTTGACCTTTCTCTACAATATGATCTCTAAATTTTTTAGAAATGGTACCCCAATTCCCGGGATCATAAATGTTTAGAGTCCCCTCTTCCACCTCGTCCATAACTTGTTCTTCATCATTGTCCACATTCGCCGCAACTTGTTCTTCAACATCATTGAAATTCACCTCAACTTCGCCTTCTTCAATTGCATCTTGTTCAATATATTGGTCTTCTTCAATGGCATTTTGTGCAATCACTTAGACTTCTTCTACAATTGCATCTTCTTCAATAGTATTCGCATTGGCCGCAACATGTACTTCAACATTGTCGACATCCACCGCAACTTGCTCTTCTTCAATTGCATCTTGTTCAATAACTTGAACTTCTTCTCCGATTGCATTTTCTTCAATAGCTTGGTCTTCTTCAATTGTATCTTGGTCCTCCTCGCTTGTATCTTCTTCAACAACAAATGTTTTCTTGAAAAATAAGTTCTCAAGAACACCTCGTTGTGCTTCTACATATTTTTTGTGTCTTTTATTTTTATTTTTTTTGGAGGCTCCCGATGCACACTTTGTTTTTCTCTTCGACAGCGGCTTTTTTTGGGGGGAGCGCTATCCATATTGCAACTACCAAAACGTAAAAGGTAAATTTAAAATATTGATCACAATAATTTGCTTTCAAATTATAATAACTAGAAAATATACATAAAAAATATTGATCACAATAATTTTACAATAATGAACATTGCATGGGAGGCATTGAGTTGTGTGGCATACTGGCATTACAAAGATGCCTATAAGTGGGACATACAGGATACTCTGATCTAATGAAAGACTTGTGTGTTTATTGTTTCCGTCTTTCTAATATTCATTTGAATAAATTTATGTGTGCAGCGATTTTTAGATGGATCCTACATCTTACTAATGAAGTACTTAGAGCTAAAGAGTGAATTTTAGGTCTTACATGAACACAATTCAACTTACCGATCTTTCCTATTAGTTCTTGTAGATTACCATATTTCACCATTAAATTACCTCGCAGTCTCTCGCATTAACAAGTATCCAGTTATACTATCCCCTACAATCTGCCCTAACCATCCAAATCATCCAAGAAATTGGCAACACTTTCCTGATATTTCCTGATATTTTCTAGAATGAATATTATATTAGCGAAGTTGCGAAATTATATTACAGATGAAAATCAATGAAAATATAGAGATAAATGATCAACAATGGTTTTTGTTTTGGTCTCTGCCAAGACAATGCGAGCGAGGTTTATGCAACAATGATTATTTGAAGAATTATTGATTTAAATCTCAAATCTAAATCTGTCAAACAAAAGAATCCCTAATTCGGAAACCCTAACTAACTAATTGAACTAAACAAACAAACAATAACTATTATTACAAAAATAAGATCACAATTAGTCAATTACCTCAATGAATTGATGATCCGATTGCCCAAATTAGAGATTTTTAGTTGAAATCAGAAAGCTGTGTGTGGTTTGAACGGAAGAATGAAGAATTGAAGATGATAGACTTCAATTTTGTGAAGAATTGAAGAATTGAATGGAAGAACATTGAATTGAAGATGATAGACTACTCACTGAGTTGCAAACTTACAGTCGCAGTCGGAAGATACAGGTAACTAGGTAAGAGTTTCATTTTCGCAAATTCGCTAATATAATTTTTTTTTTCTTTTCTGAAAATGGGGGGCCCCTTTTTTTGGTGATTTGGGGGCCTGATGCAGTTGCATCGGTTGCCTCCTTGTTGGGCTGGGCCTGAAATCATGTGAACGAATTTGTATAACTAAACCCCTTAAGCTACACACAAGCTTATTTTTCTCAGGCTCTAACTCTACACTTTACAACCAAAACCTGGGAATCCCGACTACCCTATTCAACAAATGAATACTACAAAGATAAACCTCAACTAGGGGGCAACAGGCTGGATTTGGGCCGGACCCATATAGACCCGGGCCCGAGCCCGAAGTATAAAACATAGGCCCGAACCCGACCCGACTTTTCTTCAGGCTTGAAAAATTAGGCCCGAGCCCAGGCCTGAATTAGGTCCAAAAATAGGTTCGGGCATTGGCCTGAACTACTTATGCATGTTCTAATATATAACTTTTCCATAAAATAAAACTATATCAATAATAATATACGATAAAAAAATAACAATAATAGAAATTAATACTACAAATTTTTGAGTAATTCACATCTAATTTGTCTATTTTCATTTAATTTTATATACAATACGTAATTTCTGTATCTATAAACTTTAACACTCATTTCTACCTACTTACAAGGATATTCTCTTTTTTTTAAAAAAAAATCATGCATAAATATACATTATGTATACATAAATATATACATGCACATATAAAAATTTGATTTGTGCTAATTGGGCCTAAGCACTTGGGCCCAAGACCGTCCTGAATTTTCCTCAGGCCTAAAAATTTGAGCCCGAGCCCGTCCCGAAATGAGAATTATTAGCCCAAACCCGCTAATTATCTAGTCGGACCTAGGCGGGCCCGGGTCGGGTACGAGCCAATTGGTACCCTTAACCTCAACGATATTCAGTCCTCTGCTTTGGGGGAAGATCAACTTTCTATAAGGCAACTGGGTTTGTCCTCATTTCGAGAATCACAAGATTGATTCATGTATTGAGTACTCCAAGTTGCTGCTGGTTCTGTTGCTGTTGCACCTCCTTCTTCTTATGCAGCTTGTGTATCTCCTGCAAAAAAATCCATGAATTGAATTAACTCAAAAAGTCCATGAATTGAATTAACTCAACAAATCCACTAAAACTGAAAGATCGACCACTACAAAGTAGTACTAACTCAACAAATCCATGAATTGAACTAGTCATAGGCTCATAGTACACTTGTATATAAGGACTGTTCAAATCAAGCATCCTTGTATCGCTAAGGCTGCATTATTATGTCATGCCAACTACCTTCGATATGCATTTTCCATTGCACGATCTTGTTTGGTAATAATTACTTTAAGCGGTTGTCCATACATTGCTTCAATCCATTTTTCAAACAACCAAACAAACGATTCAGTCATCTCTTTATTTCTGAATGTTGCGCCAAAGTTGACAGACTGGCCATGGTAATTAACCCCGGTAAATGGGGCAAAAACCAATTTGTACTCATTGTGCCATATGTCGCAACAAAAATTAGCACATCACAAAAATTCTTATATGCTTTTCTAGCAAGAGCATCAGCCCAAAATACATGTGTTAATTGTTGTCTTCATCCACCTTAGAATCAAAACAAAATGAAGGATTGATCTCCTTCCCCTCTTGCAAATGCTCCATTAAGAACTCCGCATCATAAGCTTTCTTCTCAACCCTATCTCTTTGCAAAGAATTTCTGTTGTCTTTTTCCATACAATTAATATTACTAAAACCACCGTTTTCTATCTCCATAAAGGACATAAACTCCGAAGTTCTTATATTATCATCTTTGAATGAACTGAGTAGGTTTTTTTGTGCTTCGAAAACTATTCTATTTCTTCTGAAAAAGTATTGCTTTCTAGGTGTAACACAGGGATGAGTGTGCACTTTAACAAACCTTCGAATTGACCACCTCCCATCATCTTTTTAAATTCTTATTTGAGCCAAACACTCTTCTCTAGTCACAACCCTTCTCCTTCTCTTTATCAAATTTGAAGAGCAAGCTTCTTCCACATTTGCAGCATCCACTTCTACTTTATCTACCGGCTTTCTTTGCTCTGAGCATACAAATAGTTGTGAATACCTCTCCTCCGTAAACTTGTCAACCAATGTAGCAGACTTACGAACAGAAAAACCAACTAACTTTGCATACCTTTTATAAAATTCAAACCCTTCTTGTAAAGTTTAAAATACCAGGCCAACTATTGGTTTACAATCTTCATCAATGTCTCTCCACTCGTTACAAAGATCTTGGCTTAGTAACTCTTCATTTTCAAACTCCATTCTACAAAAGCATGTAATAAACAATGTAAGCAAAAATAATCACTTCAAGTTATATAAAAAAACTAATTACAACAATCCATGAGATAATAAACATAAGAAAATAAGCTATACCTGAAGAAATTTAAGAAACTAAGCTATTTTTACATACATAAATTTACCTAACCAAGCTAATTTTGCATACATCTCACACAAATCTTTGTGTGAGAACTAAATTAGTACACATATACCTCCATTTCGTTCACATTATTCAAAAGCTTCCTAAATTAGTAAACTACATACATCAATTCACATTACTCATCTCTACCTAAATTAGTAAATTGTCATTCACATTGTAAAAATCTCAGTCATTCACATTGCAAAAGTCCAACCACAAAACCATAAATTTCCATCATTTTGCTAGAAATTAATCAAAACAACAAAATTCACGAACCCATGAAAAATAAGGTTAGAATTCGAAGCCCGAAAGTTTCTTGGATGGATGCAGTAGCTTAGATTTTGGGGTCGTCGTTGACTTAGGTTTTCAGGGAGGATTTCGAGCAAGATTTAAGGTGGAGATGGATGAGATGAAGGAAGGTAGGGTTTGGGGATGTCAGGATTGGAGGTAGGGTTTGGGGGTGTTGCGGGCAGTCGGGAAGCTGGAGCCCTTGGTCGAGGGTTTTTGAGGAGCGGTCAGGGAGGAGTGTCGAGGAGGAGGACCCTAGATAGGTTTGTTCGATTTGGGGGAGTTCGAGGGCATCAAGTGGCGGGGAGGAGCATCAGGGTGGATTCTGGCGCCGAGCGGCAAGGAAGATGAGGAAGGTTGAGCTAGGGTTCAGTTGAAGTCGGGAGTTTGGGGGTGATTTTGTGAAGGTGAAGATGAGAAGAGAAGAAAGGAATGAAGAAATTACTCAAACCACCCCTCTCTCAATTAGATTTGGGCGGAGCTAATCACAACCATCGGATCATAATCGAATGGCTAAGAACGTTTACTTACGATAAAGGGCACATCTTAGACTTACTATATATATATATATATATATATATATATATATATATATATATATATATATATATATATATATATATGGGGGTGATTTTGTGAAGGTGAAGATGAGAAGAGAAAAAAGAAATGAAGAAATTACCCAAACTGCCCCTCTCTCACTTAGATTTGGGCGGAGCTGATCTCGACCATCGGATTACAATCGAATGGTTGAGATCATTTACTTACGATAAGGGGCTCTTCTTACCATCTCATAATAAAATTATATATATATATATATAGGGGAGTGATCATGTGAGAACTAGTTCTCACGATAAGTTTCGTGTGAACTTTTTACACAACCATCAAATAGATGATCTAAACCGGTCACATTGTTTAGAATAACTAAATTTGTCTAAATATTTAAAATCAAGTCATTTGAAATTCCACATCACGTCATCTTAAAAAAACAACGATATTCCACCGTACAATTTGTAACACTTTAACGCATGGACAAACAAATCTCAAAGGACTTGATTTCTTATTTGTAGACTAATTTGGAAATGTAGATCAAAATGAATGGTTTGGATTTTCCAATCTATATCTCAAAAAAATTTCATACGTGTTTCTCACCGAAGGAGTTCTCACATGATCATATCCCTATATATAGGGGAGTGATCATGTGAACTAGTTTTCACGATAAGTTTCGTGTGAACTTTTTACACAACCATCAAATAGATGATCCGAACCATTCACATTGTTTAGAATAACTAAATTAGTCTAAATATTTAAAATCAAGTCATTTGAATTCCCCATCATGTCATTTTAAATATATATATAATATCTTGAGGCTCGGGCTCAAATAATGGTAAAAACCGTAGCAAATTAGGGTCATACGATTCCAGCACAATCGTAAAGCTTCAACAGGAAATTAGCCTCACGAGCCCCTTTAAGAGGTCCGGGTCTTATTCAGGTTCATCTACAAGACATGGACTGCTTTCAATCCCATTAAAAGCAACTAGGCCGACTAAGAGAGACATTTAGCCCATGAGGGTTGTAAGTCAATCTTATCTCCAAACAAGATAGTCTATCTCTTGAGGGGGGAATCAACAGAAGATAAGAGATTCATATCAATCTAACAGATCCATATTAATCTACTAAACTGTTTCGCAAGCCTATAAATACCCTCCCACCTCCTCCGTCAGAAGGAGATCAATAAATCTGCAATTTCTCTCCCAAAATCTCTTTCTCTCTCTAGTTCTAATTTGAGCGCCGGAGAGTCTTTCGCTGGGGCCACCCCTGGTGCATCAGGCTTTTTTTACATCCATCGGTTGCGTCAGCAATCGTTGGATTCAGATCACGGTGTTCAATCAACGATCCAGATCTACTCTCGGGAGCTCTAACTACTTTTTACGGCGACGGTCAAAGATTAGATCTTTAATAGTTTCCTTCAAATATAAACTCACTATCAGTTTGCTCCCACACCAAAATAAGCAGCAACAGGATCGGCTCGTTTATACTATCAAGCTTGCTTTCAAGCTCGAGAGTCGAGCTTTGACTGATTTCGAGCCAAGTACTCTCGAGCTTCTGCCTAACAACCTGAGTACCTTGAGGGTAGGGCTCTGCCCTTTTACGTTATCGAGTTTACTTTCAAGCTCAAGCTCAACACAAGAGAGAAAACTAAGAAAAACCTTGGGTAGAGCCCTTGGATAGTCACAAGAGAGAAAACTAAGAAAACTAACAAAAACAAAAAGTTACATTAATAGTAAATAAAATTAAATCTAGCTTAAATTTAACTAGGAACTGGTCACAGCATATTAATATATATTTTTGTAGGACCTGGTCACAGTATATTACTATATATTTTTGGAAGTTATATATATATATATATATATATATATGCCCTTGGGCACATGCCTACGGCACATCTTCGGAACGATGCAACATATGAAAATAAGCATTATAATTTCATGAATATAAAAGAAAGAATTAATTGATTTAATATGAAAGATTTGTAGATGTCATTAAAAAAAAAATAAAAAAAAACTTACATAACCATTTATAGTGATGTTATCTATTGCAAGAAGTAGTGAGAAGCCAGATAGATGTTGTTTTTTAGTTCTGATGAAGAACTTGCTCTGTATATCAATAATGAAAAATATTTGACGAATAACTTTGGTGTTCTCAATGTACTATACTATCAAATGTTAATATACTTTCTGAGCTGTACACTATAATCATGTTCATGTATAATACTGGATAGATTTACTTTCCAACATTTCGGATGCATAAATCTGAAACTTCCATCATGGAGTTTATGTAGCTCAAGTTTGAATTGTACGACAACAATTAGTTGAAAATAAAAGTCATTGTTTGAATAATTATAAGTTGTGATGTAAAATCCAACTTCTTAGAACTTTGAGAGGGCAAAATGATGAAATTTAACTTTTGGGGAGTTATTTGCTACTTTTAGTGTAACTTTAGAGGTTGAAATTTACGCAAGTGAATATCCATTTAAATCGTCCATTACTTTTGAAAGAAAACTCAGTGAAATTTTCAACATGAGCAATAAAAAAAAGCATTAAAAAATCTGAAAAATCCAAAAATTTACAAAATTGAAATCTGAAAATCTAAATTTGTTGTATACTAGATTTTCCCGTGGGCACATGCCTCCGGCACGTCTTCGGAACAATACATCATATGAAAAGCCTTGTAAACAGTAAAACAACAATTATTCAGCTCAAGTTTGAATAGTATGACAATAATTAGTTGTAAATAAAACTCTATGTTTCCATTAGGATATGTTGAAAAATAATTATAAATGAGGGTATAAAATCCAACTTCTTACAACTTTGAGGGTGAAAAATGATGAAAATTAACTATAGAAGATATATTTGCTATTTTCAATGTAACATGAACAAAAAAAATTGGGGGGGGGGGGGGGGGGGGGGGGGGGGGGGGGGGCGGGGATGTGTTTTGTGAGGTTAGATCTGAGTCTTTGATTTTGGGAGGATTGAAGGAGAGGCACTTGATAGCTTTCTTTGTATTTTATTATATATATATATATATATATATATATATATATATATATATATAGAGAGAGAGAGAGAGAGAGAGAGAGAGAGAGAGAGATAATTAAATAAATAAAGGAATTGTTTTGGGGGAATTTGAATTTGAGTTTTGGGGGAAAACTTTTCCGACCTTTGATTTTGGGAGGATTGAAGGAGAGCCACTTGATAGCTTTCTTTGTGTTTTATTACACACAGACACACACACACACACACACACACACACACACACACACAGAGATATAATTAATTAAATAAATAAATAAAGGAGTTGTTTTGGGGGGATGTGAATTTGAGTATTGGGGGAAAACTTTGGGGGGGGGGGAGGGGGATGTGTTTTGTGAGGTTAGTTCTGGGCCTTTGATTTTGGGGAGATTGAAGGAGAGCCACTTGATAGCTTTCTTTGTGTTTTATTATATAGAATAGATTTTCCCGTGGCCGCGTGCCTACGGCACGTCTTCAGAACGAAACAACATATGAATAGTCTTGTAAACAGTAAATCAACAATTATGTAGCTGAAGTTTGAATAATATGACAATAATTTGTTGTAAATAAAAGTCCATGTTTTCACATATACATATATATATATATATATATATATATATATAGAGAGAGAGAGAGAGAGAGAGAGAGAGAGAGAGAGAGAGAGAGAATTAAATAAATAAATGAGTTGTTTTGGGGGGGGGGGGGGGGGGGCGGAGAATTTGAATTTGAGTTTTGGGGGGGGGCATTTTCCTCCCAAAAGTTTCTCCCCAAAACTCAAATTCAAATTCTCCGCCCCCCCCCCCCCCCCCAAACAACTCATTTATTTATTTAATTCTCTCTCTCTCTCTCTCTCTCTCTCTCTCTCTCTCTCTCTCTCTCTATATATATATATATATATATATATATATATATATGGTAAAAGGGATATAAGCAACTTGCTCATTTAATAAATGAGCAAGTGATGAGGTGGCATGCATGTGATACATTGAGTATCTAACCACTTTTAGGATTTTCCAATCACATGCATGCCACCTCATCACTTGCTCATTTACTAAATGAGCAAGTTGCTCATATCCCTTTTAACCATATATATATATATATATATATATATATATATATATATATATATATATATATATATATATATATATATATGGAGAGAGAGAGAGAGAGAGAGAGAGAGAGAGAATTAAATAAATAAATTAGTTGTTTTGGGGGGGGGGGGGGGGCGGAGAATTTGAATTTGAGTTTTGGGGGAAAACTTTTGGGGGGAAAATGTGTTTTGTGAGGTTAGATCTGGGTCTTTGATTTTGGGGGGATTGAAGGAGAACCACTTGATAGCTTTCTTTGTGTTTTATTATATATATATATATATATATATATATAGTCCCTTTACGTTGTGCACTCGGCCTTCCCGCCTTCCTATTGATGATCCGAACCGTTCACATTGATCTACACATCTAAATTAGTCTAAATATATAAAATCAAATTATTTGAAATTTATTTGCCTATCCATCATGTGACTATAAAAAACAACGATTTTCAGTCATGCAACTTTGTAGCACTTCAATGAATGAGCAAATGAATTTCAAATGATTTGATTTTTACATATTTAGACTAATTTAGATGTGTAGATCAATGTGAATGATTCGGATCGTTAATACGAAGGCGGGAAGGCCGAGTGCACACGGAGGCCTAGTGCACAATGGAAGGGGACTCTATATATCTATCTATATATATATATATATATAAAGAGAGAGAGAGAGAAATCTAAAAAAGTGAAGAGATGGGAGAGATAATAATAAAGTGAGGAGGATTTTTGTCTTTTGGGGAAAACTTTTGGAAGGAAAATATCTTTTGGGATGGTGAATGTGAGCCAATTATTTGGTTTCAATTGAAGGAGAGACATTTGATAGCTTTTTTTAAAATTGCCTTGTGATTTATTATATAGATGAAATAGGTCGCTGATGAGGGTCAAAATCGCGACTGATCTACACTGTACAATTTCTGCATAGATCTCGAGACTCCTAAGGCTTTAACGGCAAGTCCAATGGAAGTTCATAGGCTATCCACAGGCCCATCACAGGAGTCCAATCCACCTGGGGAAATTGGCCAACCATTCGTGGCTAGTAATCAGATCCTCAAGAATCAGGGGATTAACGACTGGATTATATTTCCTAATAGATCTCCACTAGCCTATAAGTACAGCCCCACATTAACCATTACCGGGTAATCACATTTTTATCACCTAATCCCTCTTCAATCTGCTGGTTACAGACTTGATCATCTGAGGGTCTGTCGCCGGGTGGTGTCTCAGAATTTTTTGTAGGTCTTCGGTGGTTGTTGTATCTACACACCCCATTCATTTTAGCCTCACATCAGGGTCAGATCTATGGGTGAGTCCTGAGTTTCTTCTCCATTAAAAGAACTCACTATCTGTTGCTCTCACACCCAGAAAATAGCAGCATCAGATTGGCACCGTCTGTGGGGACTCATAGGTCACCGACCCAGACTCTACACCCATAGACATCTTCTACAATGCCCACCAAGGCATCGAAGACCACTGCGGCGGGTTGCCACACCGACCCTCCATCTCCTCCTCCTCGTCCATCCCGCAGCCGAGCGGCCATTCATGGGTCGCAACAGCGATGGGTGGAACGCCTGCAGGAGCCAGTTTCGAGTGCTTCACGCTCAAATCGCAAGAAGAGCCGAACATCATGTGGTTTCAAATCTCTGAAACATCATCAACAATCGACAAAAGGAGGAAGACCTTCCCCCTCACCTCAACCGCTCTCGGAACGAAGGACCCTCGAATCACGGTCCGAGCCGGAGCCATCACTCCTCCCACAAAGAAGAGAGGGAGTGCAGCCGCTCCTCAGAGGATCGCTGACCCCCAAATGGTCACGAAATAGGAGGCCACGTGATGAGGGCTGAGTTCCAATAATTTTCGGGAAGAGGTTCTCCAGGCCATCCGAGGCAGGACTCAGGATGAGCGCACTCATGGCCCTCTACTGGGGGAATCGAGAATCAAGAGACCCACGAGTTGACCCGATATGAGGGATGTGAAGACGCATTCCTCAAACAACTGCAAGAGATGAAAGATTGCCTAACCCAAATAAGGGAGGGCGAAAGGCAGCAAAACCAGGGGTGTCACCCGGTCCGAACCCCCTTCTCCTCTTATATCATCGAGGCCCTGATCTCAATGAATTTCAAGCCTTCTATCTTTGAGACTTACAACAGAGAGTCGAATTCAGTTGATCACATGGAGAGCCTCAAAACCCTTATGACGATTCTTAGTGCATCAGATGCACTCCTCTGCCATGCGTTCTCCGCCATACTATAGGAACCTGCCCGAGATTGGAACTCCCGAATTGCTCCAAACTCAATTTTCTTGTTCAACCAGCTCGAGGAGAACTTCCATACTCACTTTGTGACCAACCATAAGGTTGAGAGGATGAGAACCTCTTTGCTTGACCTGAAGCAGAAGGACGTGGAGTCCCTTCAGGACTATGTTCTGCGGTTCACAGCCGAAGCCCGATTCATATCCTCCCTCGACACTAGGGTCGTTGCAGCTACTTTTCAACACAATGTCTAGTACGACCTATTGATGGCCTCCTTAGCAAAGAAGCCACCCACCGATTTTCCTGACCTCCATCTTCGGAGTAAGAAGTATATCCATGCTGAAGAAGCCTTGCACCCCAGAGGTCGAAAGGAATCCTCCGCTAAGAGGAAGAGGAAGACAGACGGTTCTAAACACCGAAATAGGCTCAGAAGGACACCTCCAAGCAGAGGCACCCTCCCGCAGTGCCCTGATTCGACAAATTCACTCCGCTCAACTCGAGTGTTTTTGCCATTCTCATGGGGATATAGGGCGATGGCGTACTCCGACACCCTCCCAGACCCAAAAACAGAAATAAGAAAAAATACCAGAGGTTCAACTACCGGTTCCATCAAGATCATGGCCATGAAACCGACGAATGTCAAGCTCTTAAAGATAAAATCAAGCCCCTCATCCGGAGGGGGTACTTGTCTAAGTTCACTCGGGATGTTCCAAGAGCCTTTCCTCCTCCCTGAGGGGCGAACAAGCATCTGGAAGTAAAGTATGAACCCCAGGACTCTGAAAGGATAGTCATTCTCCACTGCGTACATGGTGGACCCATGGGGGAAAACTCAAAATCCTCCCACATGCTTTCATCCAGGAAGTCAATTCTGTCCACAACTGTCCCTCCGCCCAGGGTCGCAGACTCTTGATCTCATTCTCAAATGAGGACCTCGAAGTCATCCAGATTCCTTACCACGAGGTCCACCATAATCTGATGGACAAAAGAAGCTCGGTCAATATACTGTTACTCACTGCCTTCGAGGGACTCAAGCTCTCCCGTGAAAGACTGAAGCCCACCGGCTACACCCTTCATGGCTTCTCGAATGCCCCCATTTAGATCGAGGGGATCTTCACCTTGGATGTTACAGCAGGGAATTCCCCGACAAGCCGAACCGAGCCTATGGATTTTATGGTGGTCAATGTCAAGGCCATCTATAGTGTCATTCTCGGTCGTCCTAGCCTCGCTTCTCTTCAGGCAGTGCCCTAGGCCTACCACATGAGGATAAAGTTACTCACTAAGTCTGGAGCTGGGGTCGTCAAAGGCAACCAAGAGGCCGCTCGGGAGTGCTATATGGTCACAACGGGCAGCTCGATCCTCCCTCTCGATGCAGTCGAACTCGCTTCTGATTGGAATTGAATCCACTCCGAGCCGGCAGACGAGTTGGAGGAGGTCCCCTTCTTCTTATCTGAGGTAGACATAGCTAAATTGTTCCGAGTGAGCAAGCCCCTCCCCCATGGCCTTACAGAGGATGTTATCTATTATGTCTGACAAAACCGAGACCTATTTGCCTGGACCCCCTCATATATGCCCGGAATCTCAAAAGATTTCATTATGCATAAATTGAGCGTCCATCCGGACTCAACCAGTACATCAGAGGCGTCGGAAATTTGCTGCTGAGAGGCAGCAGGAGATGAATGAAGAAGTGGAGAAGCTCCTATTTGCTCGCATCATCAAAGAGATCAACTACCCGGAGTGGTTGGCCAACATTGTGATGGTGAAGAAATCCAATGGAAAGTGGAAGATTTGTATAGATTTTACAAATCTCAACAAGGCATGCCCAAAGAACCCTTTGCCCTCCCGAGCATTGACACACTCATCAATGCGATGTCTGAGAACGAGTTGCTCATCTTCATGGAAGCCTTCTTGGGACACAACCAGATTTGTATGTTCCCTTCCGATATCCCGAAGACAGCTTTTGTGACCGACCATGTGCTCTACTACTATCGGGTCATGCCCTGTGGCCTGAAAAATGCAAAGGCCACATATCAAAGGCTGGCCAACCAAGTTTTTAAGGAGAAAATAGGCCAAAATATGGAGGTCTACATCGATAACATGCTCGTCAAAAGCCTCCGAGAAGGAGATCATGTGAAGGACCTAGAAGAGGCCTTCCGAGTCCTTAAAAAGCATAACATGAGGCTCAACCCTTCTAAGTGTGCTTTCGGCATCACCTCCAGCAAATTCCTCAGCTTCATGGTCAGCCAACGGGGAATAGAGCCAAACCCCGAGATGACCCAGGCTATCTTGGACATGGCCCCTCCCAAACGTCAAAGGGTGCAAAGGCTCACGGGACGGCTTGCAGCCATCAGTAGTTTTCTCTCGAAGTCGGGGGAGAAATCCCTTCCTTTCTTCAAATCCCTCATGAAGGCAAATAACTTTGAATGGGGAGGACCCCAACAACAGGTTTTCGACCAAATGAAACAGTACCTCGCCAATCTCCCCCTCCTCTGTAAATCTAAATCGGGTAAGGTCATCTACCTTTACTTGGTCGCATTAGAAAATCTCCTCAGTGCCGTCCTAATCAAGGAAAACGATGGATCTCAAAGACCCATCTACTACGTCAGCAAAGCCCTTCGCGATGTCGAGCTCCGCTATAAAAGAGTGGAAAAGTTTGCCTATGCCTTGGTCATGGCTGCACGGAAGCTCTGCCAATATTTCCAGACTCATTCCATTTAGGTGCTTACGGGCCAGCCCCTTAAGTAGGTCTTCAACAAACCGGAGAACTCTGATCGACTAATCAAGTGTTCTATCGAGCCGAGCCAACACGACATCAGGTATAAGCTGAGGACCGCCACCAAGGAGCAAGCCCTCGCCGAGTTCATAACTGAGTGTACCATCCCAAAAGTTCCCAAAGCTTGAAAAGACTAGCCTGTGTGGGAACTTTATGTGGATGGTTCATCCTGCGAAGAAGAGAGTGGGGCAGGAGTCATATTCAGCAGTCCGGACAGCTTTGTCCTTGAATACTCTCTATGCTTCAGCTTTAAAGCATCCAACAATGAAGCAGAGTATGAGTCCCTAGTCGTCGGACTCCTATTGGCCCGAAATGCATTGGTTAAACGGGTTAAAGCCTTTAGTGATTCTCAACTTATCGTTAATGAGGTATGCGGGGAATATGAAGCTCGTGATACCCGTATGGTCCGATACTTGGCACACGTCAAGTTTCTCATGGCAAACTTTGAAGATGCTACTGTTGTTTGTATCCCCCAAGAACTGAACAGCCAGGAAGACGCTATATCCAAGCTAGCATTCACCTCCCTTGAAGGCCTCGATCGCACGGTCCTGGTGGAGGTTCTTGTCCGACCAAGCATTGAGAATCCTGAGGTCCTCTGTCTCGATCCACCCACACAGATAGCAACATGGATAGATCTGATCCTGAAGTTCTTGAGAAGTGGTAAACTGCCACAAGATCCATCTGAAGCAAGAAAGGTTCGGTTCAGGGCCGAGAGGTTCGTACTCGTCGATGATGTGCTCTTCAAGCAATCATACACTAATGCCGACAGACGCTCATACCTTCGATGTCTAACCAGCGAGGAGTTCAAATACGCCCTTGAGGAGATGCAAGGAGGGGTCAGGAGCTGTCACATGGGCAACAAGTCACTTTCAAGAAATGTAAAGCCCTGAATACCAAAATATGGTAATTCGTAGCTCAACAGGATCTACACTTCACTTCGTACAATTTTACAAGGAATTTAAAACTTTTTTTTATTACAACATTGTTCTTTTACAACAATAACACAGCGAAAAATAAATGAAGTACAATAGGAAATTTATACAATTTTAACAATTTTGGCATGTAAGTAAACATCAGCATCAAATTCATCCTTACATCTTCGTGTAAGTTCCAAGACCTGCATATGAAACTGTGGGCACGTCAGTTGCTTAAAACCGACACAATATTATAAACAACGATCCTCTCTATGATGTATTATAATGAAATCTCTTACTTTAACAATCACAAACTTGAATGCATATAAAAGTGTAAAGAGTGATTATCCTAAACATGTCAGTGTATGATATGACTTAATGTCTAATGCAGATGTTATATAACAATGACACTAATGCATACTTGTTCGGATTTTATGCATCATATACTATATAGGTCCGAGGGCAAGCACCTACGTACTCCATATTATAAGGGTTTATCCATCGCCATGATAACTACCCAATAATAAAACAAAGTTTAGATATTCCATGAGTACGGATTCCAGTCCCGGAGATCCACCGCCCGACTATACAGAATCCTCGTCGTGCGAACATCTTGCAAGTGTCCCTCTAGCCCCGGTATATGCATATATACTAGAGTAAGGCCTACTATCTGCCCGAATAATCATGATTCACGTGGAGGTCTACATATAGATAGAGTTGGATGTTTTGAACTAGTTGTTTATTCCCAATAAGTTTGTGGAGGCAACTTTGAGACGGATGTTGAACTTGCCCTTTGATCCCAGCAAGTTTATAGAGAACTCTTTAACGGAGTTAGAAGTTGAACTTGCCGTTTGTGCCCAACAAGTTTTGTAGAGGCAACTCTGTGATGGAGTTGGATGTGGTACTTGTCATTTGATGCCAGTAAGTTTTAAGAGACAACTGTGAGACAGAGTTGAATGTAGAACTTGATGTTCTCACCTAGCAAGTTTGTAGAGCCAACTCGAAGATGGAGTTGGATGTTGAAGTTGTTTTTTGCGCCCATCAAATTTTGTAGACACCATGTGACGGAGCTGAGGTTTGGACTCGCTATTTGTGCCCAACAAGTTTGTAGAGATAATTCTAGGCTGGTGTTGGATGTCGAGCCTATTGCATGAAGATGAAAGGTCATTGGAAGGACTCGAGCAAAGAGCAGGGTGTTGTACTCGTTGTTTAGAGTCTACAAGTTGTTAATGGAGCTTGAGCAGAGAGCAAAGCGTTAATAACACACAGTAATTTTCAAAGAGTATACATATATGGGTAAAAGGGATATGAGCAACTTGCTCATTTAGTAAATGAGCAATTGATTATGTGGCATGCATGTGATACATTGGACAACTAACCCTTTTAAGGATTTTCCAATCACATATATGCCACATCATCAATCGCTTATTTACTAAATGAGCTAGTTGCTCATACCCCTTTTCCCATATATATATATATATATATATATTGAAAAAGTAAAAGTGGCTGTTTGGAAAAAATTAATATATGTGATGGCATATGTTGTAAATAAGGGAAAAAGGAATATGGGGGGCCCCACGTGAATGAGAACAGCACTTAGTGCTTTCGGTTGTCTCTGATGATGTGGGCGTTGGGGCCCAGATGACTCTGTGTACTCTCGGATGAGAGAGATAACAGGGGAGAGGTAAGTGGGATTTTTCCCACATCGGAAAGTGAACAATAATCAATTAAATATAAATAACTTTGCCTATGATCAAGATTCACCAATTCGGTTAACCACCTTTTGAGAGCCAGTCTGTGGTGAGCAGTTGTACTATACTATAAATAATTTGTCTTCTAAATTATATAAATTGTCCGAACTCGGGGCAGGGGTGTTTCAAATGGTATCAGAGCCAACTTTCGACACCGATTGTGGGTAAGAGTGGGTGAGATGTATGCCTGAGATGGAGCTAGCATATGTATGGGTAAGTATGCCTAAAAGGGAGCGAGGTTGGGGACAGGTCGCCCAGGTAAGGAGACTATACAACCCGCAGAATCAGGGTACTCCACTCCACATCGACTAGAAAGGAGATCCTGCACTAGATTGTGCATGTCCCATGCTCAGCGAGGACGCTGATTCCTGAAGGGGGGGTGTGTGTAACACCTCGTAATTTTCAAAGAGTATATATATATATATATATATATATATATATATATATATATATATATATATATATAGAGTCCCCTTCGGTTGCACACTACTTTTGGTGAGCACTCCGTGAGCACTCATGAAATAGTGCACCTATGACAAATCCGAACCGCTCATATTGTTCTATATACCTTAGATAGCCTAACAATAAAAAATCAAGTAATTTGAAGTTCATTTGCCCATCCATCATGCTGTTAGAATTTTCAGCCATACAATTTTGTAATGGTGTAAATCATGGGCAAATGAACTTCAAATTACTTGATTTTTTTTTGTTAGGCTATCTAAGGTATATAGAACAATATGAGCGGTTCGGATTTGTCATAGGTGCTCTATTTCGTGAGTGCTCACGGAGTGCTCACCAAAGTAGTGAGCAACCGAAGATTTCTATATATATATATATATATATATATATATATATTGAAAAAGTAAAAGTGGCTGTTTGGAAAAAATTAATATATGTGAGGGCATATGTGGTAAATAAGGGGAAAAGGAATAGTGGAATGGGGGGCCCCAAGTGAATGAGAACAGAACTTAGTGCTTTTGGTTGGTCTCTGATGATGTAGGCGTTGGGGCCCACGTGACTCTGTGTACTCTCGGATGAGAGAGAGAACAGGGAGAGGTAAGTGGGATTTGTCCCACATCGGAAAGTGAACAATAATTAATTAAATATAAATAACTTTGCCTATGATCAAGAGTCACCAATTCGGTTAACCACCTTTTGAGAGACAGCCTGTGGTGGGCAGTTGTACTATACTATAAATAATTTATCTTCTAAATTGTATAAATTTTTCGAGCTCGGGGGTAGGGGTGTTACAGTTAAACTCGTTGGAGTCAACAATTTGTTGAAGGAGCTCGCGTAGTGAGCGGACGTTGAACTTGTTGTTTGGAGGCAACGAGTTGTTGACAGAACTTGAGCGAGGAACGAGGTGTTCAACCTGTTGTTTGGAGTCAATGAGTTGTTGATGGAGCCCGAGCGAAGATCAAGGTGTTGAACTCGTCGTTTGGAGTCAACGGGTTATTGATGGAGACTGGGCGAAGATCAAGGTGTTGAAATTATCATTTGGAGTCAATGAGTTGTTAATGGAGCCTGAGCGAAGATCAATGCGTTGAACTTTTTGTTTGTAGTCAACGAGTTATTGATGGAGCTCGAGTGGTGAGCAGAGCGTTGAACTCGATGTTTGGGGTCAATAAATTATTGATGGAGCCTGAGCGAAGTGCAAGGTATCGAACTCGTTGTTCGGAGTTTGACGAATTGTTGGTCGGAGGAACCCAAGTGGCGTGCGGAGCGCCGAACTCAATTTTTGGAGCGAATGAGTTGTGGGTGTTTTGAATCTTCTTAATATTGAAGTGAATTCACTTGTGTTTGTTTAGCATTGAGGTGATTCCATTCTTCTTTTTGCTGACAAGTAGTTGTGTACATCGAATGAGGTCCTCAGACAATTGAGCTTACTCTCCTTGGTGATACGCCACGCTTGATGGCGTTGGGACATGTCCGTTTGCCCAGCGTTTCACGCGAGACGGAGTTGGATCCTGCTCAGGGGAAGGTTGTAGGATTAACTTGGAGCTTGCCTGCCTAAGGAAGTCTTGTCTTGAATTTTATCATCAAGAGTTGAGGCGGCCCTAGGAAGCTGTTAACTGACGAGATGCCTGTAAATAGTTTGCTTCTCTTAGGCGAAGCATCCCTTTTCAATGTGTTACCGCTGATTTCGGTGTGGAGGTAAACAGATAGAATTTGTGAGTCCGAGAAAAACCTGAACAGTTGACTTAGCCTTCTCGCTCCTGCCGCGACCTGCAAGGAAGTGCGGAACACCGGGGTTGATTCCGGCGACGCACCCTCCGACGCTCTTGTCAGTAATCAGAAGAGATTAAGAAAGAGCTTAAAAGTGGTGAAAGAGTGATTAACCTGGTCATGGAGGCAGAGGGGTTGTATTTATAGTCGCCAGGGGAGTTGTTTAAGGGTCTGATTTCCTGTGTAACAGCCGGGAGCAAAATCCTCAGTCTGTTTAGGAAATCTTTCCTTGATTCCCGGTGAGAGCAAATCAAGGCCATTGATTTGGCCAAATCATGGATCCTGATTTGTCTCTTGTTGGTTTGAGTTCGTCTCGGGTCGGAACCCGTACCCAATAGGTGTGGATCCACTCGCGGGTTATTGGATCTGCGAGAAGGAGATTCAGTACCCGCTTTGGATCCGCTTGTATGTGAAATTACCTTTTTACCCCCGAGCATCAAGATTCGTGCCCAATCTGGACGGTTCCGATTTAACCCCATTTTTAGCCATATCACGAGCCCCCCACTCCTAAAGACTGAGTGTGATCAGCCTTTGAGGAGTAGTTTGACTGTTTTGGTGGCTAGCGGAGTTGTATCGGAGTCCATATGGAGGATTTAGAATCTCGAAGGGGGTAGTGATGTAACTTTTTGATGCCATGTGTTGTTTCCTAGCCATAACGAGTATTTGGCGTCTTTCATCTATTTTTCTCGGATTATTTATTTAATTTTGCGATGTGTTTACTAATTGTTCGGGGGCCTTAACTGTACATTCTAGGCAATAATTGTTCGTTCAGGGGCTCAAAAATATACCCCCGAATTTTTAATTATTTTCCATAATTTTTAGTTAATTTTCTCGAATTTTTGGCAATTTTTTCGCAATTTTTAAATAAATAAAACGAATTAAATAAATAAAAAATGATTTTTAATACTGATTTATGGCGTGGCGCAATCTGGACTTCTGATCATCGTCGAGCGTGATTTTCTGAGGGATCTGACGGTCTCCATCGCTCGGCAGATTTTTCCTCCGTTTGCGAGCTCGGAATGGCACTTGCTCGGCTGCCGACCGGAGACTAGGGGGTTCGGCATGCCGAGCAACGTGGCGCAATCTGAGCCATCGGATGGTGGCGCATTTCCCAAGAAAACGCTATCTTGTCTTTTAGCGCACGTGGTGCAACCTGGACCGTTCATCATTAGAAGCACGAATTTCTGAGAGATCCAACGGTCGTAGTAGCTCGGTGTCTTTTTTCTCCGTTTACGAGCTCGGAAAGGCACTTGCTCGGTAGCCGACCGGAGACAGGGGGTCTCGGCAGGCCGAGCGACGTGGCGTGCTCTGGACCGTCGGATGGCGACGCGCATCTCGAGACGGGCACATTTCTCAAGAAAACACTATCTTGTCGTTTAGTGTCCTCGGCGAGATCTGGGCCGTCTGATCGAGATCAGGCGCGAGTCTTGAGGGGAAAGTGAGTTTTCTCCGTTTGCGAGCTCGGAAAGGCACTTGCTCGGAATCCGACCGAAGATGGGTGGTCTCGGTTGGACGAGCGACGTGGCGCAGTCTGAGCCACTAGATGGCGACGTGCATCTCGAGACGGGCACATTTCTCAAGAAAACACTATCTTGTCGTTTAGTGTCCTCGGCGAGATCTGGGCCGTCTGATCAAGATCAGGCGCGATTCTTGAGGGGAAAGTGAGTTTTCTCCATTTGCGAGCTCGGGAAGGCACTTGCTCGGTCGCCGACTGGAGGCATGGAATGGCGTTCCGAGATGTAGCAATGAATCGGACCTCTGTACGGCCCCATTTCCAAGGACATTAATGGCGTTCCCAGACTGATGTGGCGTTTTGCCTTCCCAATGGTCATTAATGTTGATCTCTTCAATTAATGTGCGGCATTTCAACTTCCGAGGGTCATAATGGCTAGACCTTGGAGGGGAGCCTATAAGTACTCCACTCCCTTTGTCATTTCAACCGCAATAACATAGAGTTTCAGACCTCGGAGGTATCTGTCTGGGGTAACTTCTCTTTCGAGGTCCAAAGGGGTGGTTGCTCTTTTGCCTTCTTCTTCTCTCGTTCCTGACGGCCCCAAAGTGGATGTCAGGAGCGGGGGGGAACGAGGCAGTAGTGGTGACGACCATAGACCGGACCCGAGGGATGAGTTGCTTCGGAAGGACGGGTGGTCACCCTGTTGTCTTGTTTTTTTCCCGTTCCTCACTGCTCCGAAGGGGATGTCAGGAGCGGGAGGGAATAGGGCAGTAGTGGCGACGACCGTAGTCCGGACCCGGGGTGTGAGCTGCTTCGGAGGGACGGGTGGTCGTTCTCCCACCAAGATTTTCTGCCTACTCTGTTTGCTCCGCAGCGGGTGTCAGGGTCGGCAGAGATCATGGTGAGAGAGGTGGTCATCCATGTCCGAATTCGAGGGGTGATTTCGTCGGAAGGACGAGCGGTCGTTCTTCCGGAAGAAATGAAGGGCGTTCCGGGCAAGTTGTTTGCGACTGTGAAGGCGCGGTTGCCAGAGCAGGCCGAACCTTTGCAGTTGCAATCAACTGGCTCGGAATGGTTTGCTTCTCCCGATCTCCGAGTGTTGATTTGCTTTCGACCGGGGCCCGTGGGTCGGCGGAATACCGACCGAGACACGGGACCTGGGGGGTGCTCGCCGAGGGCGGTGCCTTAAAACTTTGAATCAAAATTTTTCCTGGTTCTTCTAGACATAGGTGGGGCGTCCGAGGGTTCAATCGTCCGAGCGACGTGGTGCAACCCGAGCCGTTGGATGATGGCGCGCATCTCAAGACGGGCACATTTCTCCAGAAAACACTATCTTGTCGTCTAGTGTTCTCGGCGAGGTCTGGGCCGTCTGATCGAGATTTTACACGAAAGTTGAAGAGAAAGTGAGTTTTCTCCGTTTGCAGGCTCAGGAAGGCACTTGCTCGGAAACCGACCGGACTCCGTCGCAGGCTGGTTCGGATCGCGCTTGGTTCGGGTTCAGATCCCCTGGCGCCGAGCTAGTTGACTTGGTGAAGGAGACAGTGGTGATGGGCCTTCGCGACGTTTCGAGAGCAGCCCAAAAGTCGCACTTATTCATTTGGAAGTCCAAGGGACGTTCCATTTTTACTATAAATCTTCACCCCCCCCCTTAGACCAAGTCTCACTTTTTACTTTTACTCTCTCTCTTCAGTTCTCACTTTGCTTCAAAGTTTTCAGCTCTCTGGTGGCGGTGCTAGCTGTTGCGGTAGCGTTCCTTGCTTCCGGTGAACTTTTCGACCGTACATATCACTTCAAGGTCAGTCTCTTTCCCTTCTCTCTTAGAAAAATGGTTAAGATCTCGGATGAGACCCCCGCCTCGGAGCAAGCCGTTGGCCGAGGGGATAAAGGGAAGGAGGTAGTGGAGCCGAGCGATCAGAATGTCGTTCGTCCGGACAGAGTGGGCGAAGTGGCCGAGCTGCCTAAGGAGGTGGCGACGGTGTCCCGGGAGGGCAAGGCCGTGGTCACGATTGTGGAAACGCCGAAGACGGCGGGAGCGTTCGGTCGGCAGCCTATTACTCTGTCGAGTGTGGGAGGCGTCCGGGACTATGCTGAGGATACCTTGGAGAGAGTCACCCAAGGCACGGCTAAGCTGGTGGAGGAGAACGAGCCGAGGGAGCTGTCCGAGGTGGACCATAGGATCTCGTCTCTTACCGAGACCGATCTTCGTCTGATCTGAGAGGGTTTCCGGATCCCCGCCGACTACGGACGGCTCCTCCCTGGGCCGGGTTTCCGAGCCAACACAAAGTCCTCGTCGGACGTGTGCGTCTTTCCGGTCAACTCCCTAATTGCCGGACTCCGGTTTCCCCTCCACCCGTTCGTTGTGGATGTGTTGACATGGTACGGGTTGAGCCCCGCCCAGCTGATGCCGAACACATGGAGGCACGTCACGGCATTCGTCCTCCGATGCCAAGAGGTCGGCGGCAAGCAGACTATGTTCCTCTTCCGGAGCCTCTACCGACCTTGTCAGCCGAGGCGAGACGAACAAAGGTTCTTTCTTTTGCCCCGGACGGGCGTGAAGCTGATCGAGAATCCGGACTCGATCAAACATTGGAAGGAGAAGTATTTTATTATCCGAGCCCCTGCGCCGTGGGTGATACCGACGGTTTGGGCGAAGGAAGGCCTGCCCAAGCGCACAAAGAAGGAGGCGGCGCTGAGTGCCGAGGAGGCGGAAGTCCAGAAGAAGCTCCTCGCCCTGCCAGCGCTAAGCTGGAAAGACATTACCGAGGAGGATCTGTTCCGAGGGGGTCTCAGTCCAATCGACCCTAGTATGCCTCTGGTATTTGTACTCTTTGTTTAAAGTCCATGAAAATTTTTCTAAGTTTTTTCATTCGGTTTGTGCAGAGACGATGAAGTTGGATTACAAGGCTTTGATGGCGAAGGGTAGGTCGGAGCAGGAGGCGAAGAAGAAGAGGCCGTCGGCAGGGCCTCAGGACAGCCGAGCCCCGAAGAAGCCCTCGGTGGCGAAGCTCGCCGACCAGCCGAAGGTCATGGTCCTCGAGCAGGGGGAAGTCATGGTCCTCGACCCCCCGACCTCGAATGCGCCGGTCCTTGACCCTCTGACCTCGGATGCGCCGGTCCTCGACCCTCCGACCTCGGATGTGCCGACACCGATCTCGAAGGGAGATACTCCCGGCTCGTCGAGCGGTGTGTTCGGCGCGAAGGAGGCATTGTCCCTCCAAGTTCCACCCCTCACTGCCGATGCGGAGAAGATCTTGACCGAGCGTCATAAGCAGATCTTCGTCCCCGACTGGCAGGTGATGAACGTCGACAGCTTCTTGGGCGACGGGAACATCTGCATGGAGGCGGTGAGGCACCTGCCAACCCCGAAGGATCGAGCGACCCTGAAGGCCGGGATGGCAGGGGACGCCGTGATGCAGATTGCTCGGAATACTATGTCGGTAAGTGGGCCGAGCCCTCCTTCATCCAAATTTCTTCCTTAGAATTTTTCTAAGTTCTTGGGTTCGGGTTTTAACGTGTTGTTCTCTTTCAGACTCTCTGTCACTTCAACTTCCTGGTCGAGGAGTTGGCGAACAAGGAGCGGGAGAACGAGCGGGAGAGGGCGGAGCGCGTCAAGGTCGCGCAGCAGCTTGATGCCGAGCAGCTTCTCTCGACGAAGAGGGCTGCTGCAGTGGGGGGCCTGGAGAAGCAGCTGGCCGACGCCATTCAGCTGTCGAAGGACACGGCGGCCAAGCTTGAGAAGGAGGCAGCCGAGCTGAAGGAGGAGCTGGCCAACGCTCGGTCGGTAGCGGAGAAAGAGGTTGCCGAGCTGAAGGAGGCGCTGGCCAAGGCTTGGTCGGAAGCGGAGACGGCTCGGAAGAGGGCCGAGAAGATCAAGGCCAAATACCTAAAGAAGGTGAAGGAGGTGAAGAAGGCCGTGCAGGAGGAGGCCGCGCAGCACATGCTCCAGAACATGGAGGATGCCTACGGTCGAGCCTTGCAACATGTAGCCGCCAAGAACCCGGGCTTCGACACATCCATCTACCACTTTTACGACCCCGTGGAAGGGGAGGAGGGGGTTCCCGAGGGGCTGCTGGGTCCCGAGGGAGAGACGGAAGTCGTCGAAGGCCCTGGGGAGACCGAGGCCGAGGGCGAGGAGGAGGACGACTCCGAGGAGGAGAGTTGGAGCGAAGGCGGAGGCGAGGACGATGGCGAGGACAAGACCGGGGGGTCGACGGACCCGAACGGCAAAAAGGTCGACCCCTGACTCGGTTGTCTTTTTTAGTCTTTTGTTGTTTTGTTTCTTTTTGTAAGCCTCATTGCGGACTGGCCACCGCTTTTGTAAAACTTTCTCTTCGGTTTTGAATGAAAAACATTTTGTTTAGCCAGATGTTTCCGTGTGTTGAGCTTCGGATTTGTGTGTGACTTGTTGTAGATGTTTCCGTGTATTGTCCATCGGATTTATCTTCACTTTTCAGGTGAAGTTCGGTCCGATCACGGAGGTTGTATACCTTCGGAAGGAGCTGGCAAAAACGAAGGGCGAGCTCTTTCAGAGCCGGTAGAATCGATTTCTCCTGCTCGGCAGGCTGGAGGAGACGAAGGCAGCTCTGCGGAGGTACTGTCGCGAGCTGTGGCAACTGCGGAAGTACCCCCCAGCTCCTTGTCCCGAAGGCGAAGTCGAGAGGCTCCGTAGAGAGCTCACTGCCGCCGAGCAGAAGAATGATGACCTTTTGGCTGAGGTCCAATACTTGGAGTTAGCGGAGAAAGAACGCTCGGCGGAGGGAGAGAAGCTGACTTCCGAGCTGGAGAAAGCATCGACCGAGCGCAAGAGGCTATTGGCCGAAGTCGACAGGCTCAGAAGGATCACGATAGATAGGGGGATCGAGGTCACCCATTACCGATGGCTTGCGACCGATAGTGCCAACGCCTCGGGCTCGTCGAAGGCCCCTCGACCGAAGAAGTTGGCGAAGGACGACGCCTTGAGGGATAGAATCATCGAACTGGAGGAGGAGGTCGCGTCGCTCAAGTCCCTGCCCGAGAGAGCCAACGTCCGGAGCACATCGTGTACCCGCGAAGAGAGCGAGAGAGGGATTACTTTTTATGAACTTGCGACACGCTTGCCCTCGGTCAGACGGAGTCCAGCTGACGCTCAGAGTAGTGCGGCCGTTTCGTCGAGCGGGGCTTCGGTCGGCGCTGCGGTTAGGACCAGCAGCGAAGGGGGGTCGCGCTTCGTTGGTTTAGGGTCGGGCTCGGAGGGCAGGCCTCGTCGTCCTCGCATTTCCCTAAACCGAAGCATTCCCCTTCCGAAGAGGCCCTAATCATGTCGTTTTCCATTTTTGTTGGTTGTTGTAAAAACCTAATTGTAGGGTCGGTTCGGCCGTCTGTAACACTATTATGTCTGAATGCGAATCTTTTTGGAAAATTTTCAAGTGTTGGACTTCGGCAGTGTATTGAAACTTTGCTATTTGTTTTCCCCTTTTTTCAGCTCGAGGCATCCGATTCATATGCTGATCTGTACGGCTCGGATGATGACTCTGAATCCGAAGCCTCTTCTGGGACGGCGGCTCCGAGTCCTAGGAGCGTCGAGCTGGAGTTACGCCGAGCTGAAGGTGAGCGGGCTCACCTTTTGTCCGTCCTCGACCTTCGGGAAGCTGAGATCCAGTGTCTGGAGAATAGGATCGCCGAGCTGAACCCTGCAGAAGGGGACGAGGACTCGCAAACCGCGTTCAGCAACGCTCTTCGGGTCAAGTGTATTCGGCACAGCTAGTCGAAGATTATAGCCGAGCGGGATGATTTGCTCTCGGAGATTCGACACTTGCAGACTGTGGTAGCGAAGCTCCGGAACGGTGCAGGGGAGCTACCAGCCGAGGAGGACGAACAGTCGGCCGAACAGTCCAGTGGAGATTTTTCCATATGAGGGCTAAGTGTAGTGGGTCAGCGTCGTGTATTTTGTTTCCAAACACTTTGTAACCATGTGTTTTGTACTAAGGTCTGATTGTTTGATAAAATATCTTTCATTGCTCTGCATATTTGTCTTGCTTATAACTGTGTTGGTCGCGCCGAGGTCCTTGAACCGAGTGTGTTAGTTCCGTCGGCGAGAGTATTTGAACCGAACGGGTTCCTATGAGTACAGTGTTTTGTCGTTTAGTGACTCTGACAAGGTACGGCACGAGTTCCTAGGCAGCTCTGTCCCTTAGAAAGTGCTATCTTGTCGTTTAGCGACGGTGGCAAGATCTGAGCCGTTGGGTGTTGGCACGAATCTCGAGGCGGCTCAGTTCCCAAGAAAACGCTATCTTGTCGTTTAGCGCAGGTGGCCAGATCTGCGCCGTATGATCGAGATCATGCACGAAAGTTGAGGAGAAAGTGAGTTTTCTCCGATTGCGAGCTCGGGAAGGCACTTGCTCGGTGGCCGACCGGAGACGTAGGGCTTCGGTCTTCGGCAAGTGGCCAAGATCGCTCGGATTACATGGCCGAACGAAGCTCCGGCATCGATCTTATGGAGAAGCTTGAACGGACTGGGAGCCAAGTGCTGGACCCCGGGACCATTTTTGTAGCTCGACGGTTGTGGGAGCAATTCCGAACGGCGATCTACCCCTGGTTCGTCCGGAGGCGAGCCGAGGAGGTAAAGTCGAGCCGAGTGTTGGACTCCGAACCATCGGTGTAGTTCAACGGTTGTGGGAGCAATTCCGAACGGCGATCTACCCCTGGTTCGTCCGGAGACGAGCCGAGGGGGTAAAGTCGAGCCGAGTGTTGGACTCCGAACCATCGGTGTAGTTCAACGGTTGTGGGAGCAATTCCGAATGGCGATCTACTCCTGGTTCGTCCGGAGACGAGCCGAGGAGGTAAAGTTGAGCCGAGTGTTGGACTCCGAACCATCGATGTAGTTCAACGGCTGTGGGAGCAATTCCGAACGGCGATATACCCCTGGTTCGTCCGGAGACGAGCCGAGGAGGTAAAGTCGAGCCGAGTGTTGGACTCCGAACCATTGGTCGAAATCACAATTTAAAAAGCAGGTGATAAGAGGGGGGAGAATCATGCGAATTCACGAACACAATAGAGCTTTCTTTATTGATAATTGACGGCGAACCGTTTTACATAGTACAATTTATTAAAATAGGTTACAAGTCGGAGGACTAGAATGGCTCGATACTCCATGATACTTAGAGTGGCGCCGGAGCGCTTTCTTGGTATTTCAGGAGGTGGTCGGCATTCCAGGTCCTCGGAAGCTCTCTGCCCTCTAGGTCTTCAAGACAATAAGTTCCGGGCCGAACTACCTTTGTGATCCTGTACGGCCCTTCCCAGTTCGGAGCCAGCTTGCTCTTCTGACTGGGGAAGGATACGGCTAGCTTTCTCAAGACCAAGTCTCCTTGCTTAAGGTTGGCGGGTCGGACCTTTTTGTTGTACGCCAGTTCAACCCTTCTTCGGTAACTCTGCTGCCGGATCGCCGCTCTTTCCCTCAGTTCATCTATCAGGTCTAAATCTGCTCTGAGGTCCCTGGCATTCTGTGCTTCGTCATAGGCTGTGAGCCGAGGGGAAGGTATTCCGACCTCGAGAGGTATCACGGCCTCGGAACCATAGGTGAGGATGAAAGGGGACTCGCCTGTGGGGGTCCGTTTGCTCGTGCGGTAGTTCCATAGGACGTTGGAGAGTTGGTCGACCCATAAGCCCTTGGAACTTTTGTCCAACCTTTTCTTGATGCCTGCGAGGATCTGCCGATTAGCGTTCTCAGCTTGTCCGTTCGACTGAGGGTGGGCGATGGACGAGAAGCGCTGTTGAATGGTGAGGTCATCGCACAGAGCTCGGAATGCCGCGCCAGTGAACTGAGTCCCGTTGTCCGTTACGAGGACTCGGGGGACGCCGAACCTGCATATGATGCTCTTCCAGAAGAACTGTACCACTTTGTTCTCGGTTATAGTGGCGAGGGGCTCGGCCTCGACCCACTTCGAGAAGTAGTCGATGGCTACGACTAAGAACTTGAACTGACCCGGAGCCGGAGGGAAGGGTCCTAGCAAATCCATGCCCCACATTGCGAAGGGAATGGGACTTGATAAGGAGGCAAGGTTGGCCTGAGGGAGGCGTCGGATGCTGGAGTGTCTCTGACAAGAGCTGCATTGCCGAACGTGTCGCTCGGCGTCTTGAAGGAGGGTCGGCCAGAAGTACCCATAATTCAAAGCTTTTCGGGCCAAGGACCTAAATCCTGAGTGTGCCCCTCCGATGCCTTCGTGGAGCTCTTGCAGGGCATATCCGGCCTGATCCGGAGAGAGGCACCTTAGGTACAGTCGGCCGTCTATTTGAGAAAAAGAGCATTTATATAAGATGCCCTCGATCAAGACATACCGCTCGGCCCGGGTCCTGACTCGGCGAGCCTCTTTGGGATCCGAGGGCAGAACTCCATCCCTTAAGAATTCCACCAATGGCTTCATCCAATTGTCTTGTAACATGACCGGCAACGACTCCGCCGAGGCAGGCGTCTCGTCTTCGATGCTCGGCTTAGAGAGGACTTCGATCAGTACGGTCTATTCGAGACCTTGCAGGGAGGACGAGGCCAATTTGGAGAGTGCATCGGCTTGTGAGTTCTCTTCACGAGGAACCCGCTCAATGAGCGCTTCCTCGAACCGGTTCATGAGGTCCCGAACCTTGGCGAGGTACTTCGCCATCCGCTCGTCTCGGGCCTCGTACTCGCCCAAGACTTGGTTCACGACGAGCTGGGAATCGCTGTGGATTCGGAGACGCTGCGCCCCAGCACTCCGTGCGAGTCCGAGACCGGCAATGAGAGCCTCGTACTCCGCCTCGTTGTTCGAGGCCTTGAAGTCCATACGGATCGCGTACTGGAGGACGAAGTTGTCTGGGCCGTTCAGTATGATGTCGGCGCCGCTTCCTTCGTTACAGGACGATCCATCCACAAAGACTGTCCAAATGGGGGGTCCATTCGGGACGTGGCCGACCTCGGGGATAGTGGACTCCACGATGAAGTCGGCGAGGGCCTGCGCCTTAATTGCCGTCCGAGGCTGATAAGAGATGTCATGCTGACTCAGCTCTATGGACCACTTCATCAGCCGACCCGAGGTCTCAGGCTTGTGGAGTATCTGCTTTAGGGGTTGGTCGGTGAGGACGACGACCGAGTGGGATTGAAAGTACGGCCGAAGCTTCCTCGCGGCCATGACCAGGGCGTAGGCCATCTTCTCTATTCTCGGATAGCGGAGCTCGGCATCCCGAAGCACCTTGCTCACGTAGTAGATGGGCCTTTGGGCCCGGTCCTCCTCTCTCACCAAGATAGCACTCAGGGTCTGCTCGGAAGCAGCCAAGTAGATGAAGAGAGTCTCGCCAGGGACCGGTTTGCTGAGCAGAGGGGGGTTCACCAAGTAGGCCTTCAGCTGGTCGAACGATTCCTGCTGTGGCTGACCCCATTCAAAACCCTTAGCCCCCCTGAGTGCTTTGAAGAAGGGGAGGCACTTTTCTCCCGACTTCGAGAGGAACCGACCGATAGCGGCGAGCCGACCGGTAAGTTTCTGCACCTCTTTGATGTTCCGAGGCGGGGCCATGTCTAATATGGCCTTAATCTTCTCGGGATTAGCTTTGATTCCTCGTTGGCTTACCATGAAGCCGAGGAATTTTCCCGAGGAGACCCCGAACGCACACTTGTTCGGGTTCAGCCGCATGCTGTGCTTTCTCAACACGCCGAAGGCCTCCTGGAGGTCGGCTACATGATCGGTGCCGTGGATGCTCTTGACGAGCATGTCGTCAACGTACACCTCCATGTTTCGGCCGATCTGGCTCTGGAAGACCTTGTTGACGAGGCGCTGGTAGGTGGCGCCTGCGTTCTTCAAGCCGAACGGCATTACCCGGTAGCAGTAGAGGCCTTGGTCGGTGACGAAGGAGGTCTTCGGAATGTCCGGAGGGAACATTCGGATTTGATTGTACCCCGAGAATGCGTCCATGAAGCTGAGGAGCTCATGGCCCGAGGTGGCGTCAATAAGGGTGTCGATGTTCGGGAGAGGGAATGGGTCCTTCGGACACGCCTTGTTCAGGTCGGTGAAGTCAATGCATATCCTCCACGAGCCATTGGACTTCTTGACCATTACAACATTCGACAGCCACTCGGGGTAATTTACCTCCTGTATGAACTTGGCCTTCAGCAGTTTATCCACTTCTTCCTTGATGGCCTGCTGTCGCTCGGGAGCGAACTTTCGCCTCTTCTGCTGGACCGGTTTGCACCCCGGTTCGACACTTAGGCGATGGACGAGCAGTTCCTCGGAAATGCCGGGCATGTCCACGGCCGACCATGCAAACAAGTCATGGTTATCTCGGATGCATTTAATCAGGTCCGAGCACAGTGCGGTCGGCAAGATTTGCTGATGAGGAACTTCCGGCTCGGATCCTCGTTCGAGAAGAGCACTTCTTCTAACTCGTCTGCCGGCTCGGACGTTGGCCGGGCCTTCGGCTCGGGGATTTCTAGTGTCTCGAGCGAGAGCACTGGTCCCCCGGTGGAAGTCATGTAGCACTTCTGGGCTGTTTCCTGGCTTCCCCTGACTTCCCCTACTCCCGACCGAGTGGGGAACTTCATTTTCAGATGGTATGCCGAGGGGACAGCTTCTAGGGCGGCTAGGCCGGGTCGGCCTAAGATGACATTATACGCTGCCGGGACGTCGACGACCATGAAGTCCATCGGCTCGGTCCGGGTAGTAGGGGTGCTTCCCGCAGTAACGTCTAGGGTTATCACCCCCTCGACGGTTACCGGGACCCCCGTGAACCCGTGGAGTGTGTAACCGGCCGGCTTGAGACGGTCTCGGGACAGCTGCAGGCCTCGGAAGGCCGAGAGGAAGAGGATATTGACTGAACTCCCATTCTCTACTAAAATCCTCTGCACCTTGAAGTTGGCCATGCGGAGGTCGATGACGAGGGCATCACAGTGTGGGGTTCGGACCCCTTCGAGGTCGGCATCGGAGAAAGACACAGGGACGCCGAGACCTTTTGGGAGAGGGGCACTGTGGACCGAGTTGACCTCTCGGACGAAGGCCTTCCGGGAGGAATTAGAGGAGCCCCCCATGGGGCCTCCGTGGATCAGGTGCAGAATCCGTTCCTCCTCGAACTCGGGCATTTCCTCGCGCCGCTCGGAGCGCTTGTTAGCCCCCCGAGGCGGAGGAGAGTTGCGATCCGTCCGATCGTTAGCCTTCACGAACTTGGCCAACTGCCCCCTCCGGATGAGGGCTTCAATCTCATCTCTCAAAGCCCGGCAGTCGTTCGTGTCGTGGCCGTGGTCTCGGTGGTAACGACACCACTTATCTTTGTTCCTCCTCTTCGCCGGGGTGTGCATCCTCGGAGCTGGAGGAATGACTCCCTCCTTCTCCACTTCCATTAGGATAGTAGAGACGTTGGTGGTGAGGGGAGTGAACTTCTCGAACCTGGGGGGAGGGCGGCGCTGACCGCCATTGTCCTTCTGAGCTTTCTTGGACCCTTCTTCCCCCGTCGCCTTCCTCTTTGACCCTGCGGAGGGCCCTCCGAAGCTCGGAAGGGCTTCAGCCTCCTCTGCTCGGATGTACTTCTCGCACCTCAGGAGGAGGTCGGCGAAGTCATGCGGGGGCTTCTTGGCTAGGGACGATCGGAGGTTGGCGTTGAGGAGGTTCGACTGGAACGCCACGGTCGCCACCGATAGACCTTACCTCTGCGGTGAATCTTTTCACATAGTCCCGCAGCTTCTCTTCCCTTTCCTGCCGCAGGTTCAGCAGGGAGAGACTTGTCTTCTCGGCTCGCCTGCTACTCACGAAGTGAGTAATGAAAAGTGTTTCAAACTGCTCGAACGAGAAGATGGAGGAAGGGGCGAGCCTGGAATACCATTTCCGAGCCGACCCCCTGAGGGTGGTAGGGAAGGTCCTGCAGAGCACAGCGTCGGAAGCTTGATGGATCAGCATCAGGGTCTTGAAGCTTTCGACGTGATCGACCGGGTCGGATTCCCCTGAGTATGTTTCAAACTGCGGAGGTTTGAAACTCCTCGGTATGTGGGCCTCCATGATCGACCGTGAGAAGGGGGGTCGGCTGGGACGGAAGGTTCCTGCTCGAGACTCCTCCTCCCTGTCCATGCGACCGATACGCCTTTCCACCTCGTGGATACGGCGGATGAGGGCGTCGTCCCTTCGCTGGTAGTCGTAGGACCCCCCGGACTCCTCTTCATAGGAGGGGGAGCGCGAACTGCGGCGCCGGTAGTCCTGGGATCGGCGAGGGCTGTGTTGCTGCCGCTGGCGGCTGGGAGCCGGGGAAGGACTTCGGGTTCGGCGGCGAGGACTGGGAACCCTCAGGGGCGTCGGAGCCCTCTGAGCATTTTGGACGTTCTGCCGAAGGTTGAGAGCCTGCAGAACGGTGTCCTGAAATTGCAGGAACTCGGCACGAGTGATCGGTGCGTCATTGTTCCTTCGAGGATGCCGATCTGCTGGGGACTGTGGCCTCCTCCTTCGGTGCTCGGGAGATGGTGCTCGACCTCTGCGGTCCGGGGACCTCCTACCTTCTCAACGGCGAGGCGACCGCTCACCCTGACGCTGGCGGGAGGCTCCCTCTCGGGCCCGCCTCTCGTCAAGGTGTGTGCGGAGGTCGTCGTCCTTCTGGCGGTTTAGGAGCGTGTTGCGGAGGTCGGGATGGTGAGAAGCCATTGAGTCCGAGGACCCATTATGGACCGAGACATGGTCCTGATGGAGTGGCTGCTTCTGTTTCCGAGCATTATGGCCGGAGGGGCCATTGTTGGGCTGCTGCTTGGGATGAGGAGGTGGGACCTGCTGGGCCGGTGGAGGAAGATCGGACTGTGGAATAGGATTGACAGGGGCTTCCTCCGTAGGGTCGGCGGTGTTGGCCACACGGTTCGACCCTCTAGATCTGACCTTCTTCGGAGGCATGGCTGCAGAGGACGACGAGGAAGTAGCTGAGGCTGTTCGGGCGGTGTTTCCCACAGACGGCGCCAATCTGTTACCGCTGATTTCGGTGTGGGGGTAAACAGATAGAATTTATGAGTCCGAGAAAAACCTGAACAGTTGACTCAGCCTTCTCGCTCCTGCCGCGACCTGCAAGGAAGTGCGGAACACCGGGGTTGATTCCGGCGACGCACCCTCCGACGCTCTTGTCAGTAATCAGAAGAGATTAAGAAAGAACTTAAAAGTGGTGAAAGAGTGATTAACCTGGTCATGGAGGCAGAGGGGTTGTATTTATAGTCGCCAGGGGAGTTGTTTAAGGGTCTGATTTCCTGTGTAACAGCCGGGAGCAAAATCCTCAGTCTGTTTAGGAAATCTTTCCTTGATTCCCGGTGAGAGCAAATCAAGGCCATTGATTTGGCCAAATCATGGATCCTGATTTGTCTCTTGTTGGTTTGAGTTCGTCTCGGGTCGGAACCCGTACCCAATAGGTGTGGATCCATTCGTGGGTTATTGGATCTGCGAGAAGGAGATTCAGTACCCGCTTTGGATCCGCTTGTATGTGAAATTACCTTTTTACCCCCGAGCATCAAGATTCGTGCCCAATCTGGACGGTTCCGATTTAACCCCATTTTTAGCCATATCACTATGTAACTGGAAGAATGACTTACATGACAACTTGTTGCACTACTTGTAAAACGATCTATGGTTTTGTACTTATAAATACTTGTAGTGACGCTAGATCTGAGTGCATAGATTTGTGATATACCGTGATTTGGAGAATTCTTTCCATATGTTTGATCCTTGTTGCGCAACTTGTTGTTGAGATTTATGAGCCATCGACTGGGTTCTTTGTAGCTAAAGAACTATGCCTCAAATTTGTTGTGTATAGCTAACGAACCGTCGATGATGTGCGTAATGTTTGACGAAGTCTAAAACTTATTTGACTTA
The DNA here is from genome assembly GCA_017893485.1 of Hemerocallis citrina. Taxonomy (NCBI): domain Eukaryota; kingdom Viridiplantae; phylum Streptophyta; class Magnoliopsida; order Asparagales; family Asphodelaceae; genus Hemerocallis; species Hemerocallis citrina. The sequence goes on along the minus strand of CM030364.1, from coordinate 272,785,014 downwards.
TACCCAGCTAATTGTAGGAGCAACTCTGAGGGAGAGCTATTTTCCCAACTTGTTGTATGGGTCCTCCAACAAATTGTGAGAGTCACATCGAGTGGCGAGTTAAACCCCAAATGTTGCTTTTGCAAGTTTTATTGGAGTAATTACAATCCAAGATTTTGGACCTATAATCTTTCTTTAAGGAATTTAAACTAGTTTCAGGAACAGATCGAATGGTAAGTTAAACTTTAAACGTGCTTTGTTGCAGGTTGCTAAAGTAACTCTGAGCCATGGGTATGGATTCCGAACTTGTTTGTTTAGGTATTAACAGGTTGCAAGAGCAAATCGAATGGCAAGTTGAACTCTGAACGTGCTTGGTTGCAGGCTGCTAAAGTAACTCCGAGCCATATGGACTCCGAACCTGTTGTCGATGGTTAACAAGTTGCAGGAGTATATCTAATGGCGAGTTGAACTCTAAACTTGCTTTGTTGCATATTGCTAGAGTAATTTCGAGCCATGTGTATGGACTCCAAAACCGTCTTATAGAGAGCTTTTAACAAGTTTTTGGTGTCATTTTTTGAAGTAGGCTTGGCATTTAACTCATTATGTGCAGATTCACCATTGTATGACTCGAATTGCGGAGCTTTGCAGTTCTTCGGAATTGGTGCATCAAGGATGGACTTGCTAAATGGAGGTCGACTGGGGCGATGGGTCCTGCTAGAGTGGTTTCCCTCATTCTTCATTTGTTCTAGGTGATCTTTAACCACTCGGATATGGCAAAGGACTTGGTCGTCATTCTCCTTGGATCCAGTTGAGTCACCAGATTCTTCTTTAAAGGGCTGACCTTGGTCTTGACTGTCTTGGATTGCTCAGAGTATGTCGAGCTTGAATTTCTCCAATTCGGCCCTAGTGACTGGGGCATCTTTCTCTATGTTTCACTCAAGATGTTTTCGACTCTCACGAGTCGGGCTTCTTTTTGCAGTGCGCCCCCTATGAGAGGAGTATCTTGATCTCAGCCTTGGGGGAGAGTTGCTTCTCTAGTTTTCTTGACGTTCTGAATGGAGGCCTCAGTTTGGGCATGCTTCTCATCAAACAGATCTGTAAATCAATTTCTTGTTGCCTAGCGCTGATGATTTTGCAGAGATCTCTTGACCCCCAAGGACCTCGTGAGGCCATTAAATCAGTGGAAGCATTATGGACTGAGATACGATCATGCGGAGGATGTTGTTCATGTCGCGGTTCATGACAAGTTTGTCGGGAGCCCCTCAGTACCTCTCCGTCGATAGGAGCTTGATTAGGCTGTTGGGGTGGGTCCAGCTGATGAGGAGGAATTGGGTCCTCCACAGGTTGAGCTTGTTGACGAAGACAATTGGTGCGATGGCTTGAGGCTGCTGCTCTGCCTCTTAGTCTTTGTGGCTGGAACGCCCCGAATACCAAAATATGGTAATTCGTAGCTCAACAAGATCTTTTTCTTCATCTCGTACAATTTTATAAGGAAATTTAAATTTTTTTTATTTAGACAACAATGTTTATTGCAGAGTTACACAGCGGAAGTTAAATAAAAATACAACATGAAAACAACTCTAATATCAGCAGCCTTAATCATGAATATAATCTTTATCATCAACCGTCTTTATGTCCTTTTTAACCCAATCAAGCCCTGCACTGAAAATCTGTGGGCACGTCAATTGCTTACAACCGACGCAATGTTATAAACAGCGATCCTCTCTATGTTTTATTATAACGAAATCTCTTACTTTAACAAACACAAACTTGAATGCATATAAAAGTGTAAAGAGTGACTATCATAAACACGTCAGTGTATGCTATGACTTAATGCCTAATGCAGATGTTATACTACAATGACACTAATGCATACTTGTTCGGTTTCTATGCATCCCATACTACATAGGTCCGAGTGCAAGCACCTACGTACTCCACATTAAAGGGTTTTATCCCCCTCCATGAAAACTACCCATTAATAAAACAAATTTTAGACATTCCACGAGTACGGACTCCAGTCCCGGAGATCTACCGCCCGACTATACAGAATCCTCGTCGTGCGAACATCCTGCAAGTGTCCCTCTAACCCCTGTATACGCATATACACTGGAGTACGGCCTACTATCCGCCCTACTAATCATAATCCCGGAATCCACCGCCCGATCAATCATAATCCCGGATTTAATTAAGGTTCGCCTCTATCGCAATCCACCACAGCCCCGGAATCCACCGTCCGACTGGGTCTATAGTCCCGGAATCCACCGCCCGACTATTTAGAGGCCCTCCACTCACATTTTTCCAAGTTTACTACATCTTCACTTAGTTCCTAATTCTTAAGTTTGAACATGAATAAATTATACTACCTAGAGCTAGTTTCTCCTCCTACCGGTCTTACACAAAAATACCGAGAACGACAACCCATATTGACCACTTCTCAAAAAAATCAATTATTCATTTCCATTACTTTTGCCAATACCTGGGTATCACTAAGCCTCTAGAATCAACATATTTCCATGTTCAACAACTTGGGATACTCATACCCTCATGTTCATGTATTCATAATTCATTCAAATTCTTTCATTCATTCTTATCCATTCATCAATAAGTACAATCTCAACCTATTCATTTTCACAATATACTTTTCATATTCATCAAAAACTTCTCAATACACGTTAATTAGGATTAAAACATAATCTCTTAAAATTCATCATTGAAACTCATCTCATCATTTTCCTTTGATTTATTTTAAACCAATTCCTAACATCATTAACCATTTAAATATTTTTCTTGAGTTCACATCTCATCTAAGCATGAATATGATCTTTATTTTCCCAAAAAATAACTTAAAACAGCAAGAATATAATTTCAACCACCTCGTTTAAGTATCATTTGCAAAACAGTAAATTCAAAGTTAGAAACTGCATTTCATGCTATTTGTAAAAATTATAGAAAATCATACACTTCACGAAACTTTGCGTTATTTATATAAAAATAAAGATGTAAAAGTATACTACAATTTCTTAGTTATAAGTTTCCTCAAAATACTATATCTATAACTCTGAATTCTTCGAAATATATAGTTTGGTCGAAATACTGAAATACTGTCATTGTACGGTCTTGTAAAATTCATATAAAATTCAATTCTTTGTGAAAATTTTATTTCTTAAGTTTTTCAGAAAGTTTAACGAGTCTACTACAATTTCTTAGTTCTGACTTTTCTCAAATTATTTCATTTACAATGCTGAATTGATTAAAAACCGAAATGTGTACCGATTTCCAGCAACCAGTCAACTACTAACTATTTCTGAGTTTAGATTTTATTAAAATAGTAAACGACCTCAAAATCTTGTGAAATTTTAAAGTTATGTTCCTAACACATACAAAATGCTCCCAAAAAAGTTTTAGTTCTAGATTCCAACTATTTTAAATACAATTTTCTGATGTGCAAACAAAATTCAAAACAGCAACTCTTCCTGGCATGAATTAGCAACTTCGAGTACAAATGTATATCCAATTCATATAATGTATTACCATGCACCCAAACAACATTATTTCAACTTATATACATAATAATTTTTTAATTAGTATGTATTTCATTTAAATATCATCATCACAAATTAACCACTACTCATATGTATAAACGATTTTAAATATTAATTTTCCTACACATGCATGATACTATATTTTAGAAAGTTCAAGAAGTCACCCACCTCAATGAAGATTCTAATGTAGAAGAAGACTCCTAGAAGTTGCTCCTAGCTCCAAGAATGAGACTCTCTTCTCCTCCTAACAAGCTCTCCTTCCTCCAAGCAAGAACTCAAACAACTCTCTTTTTCTTTTCCTCTCTTGCTTATCTTTTGTTTCCTTTGATCTTTGGTGCAAGATTATGAACAAAAGGGGGTGGTATTTAAAGGGTTTGAGAAGACTCTTCTACTACTCAAATTAAGTATTCAATTTCATAACCTATATAACCCCTTAACTTAAATGCCCACTCACACAACCCGAACTCTTCCCCTCCTCCATGAATTGGCCGACCAAACCCCCCTTTTGTGGCTTTTGGGTTGCTCTACGTGCACGTGCAACCCACTAGCACACACTCTCATTTGTTAATTGTTATTTATTTGATTGTACATGTTGTTTACATGACAAGTGTACAACTAATTGTAGCATATTATTGGGCTTCCTCTTGTGGGCTTGGTTCAATTCTATTTATTTAATTTATTTTAATGGGCTTAGAGTCGTCTATTAGGTTTATGGGTTTTAATAGGCAACAAAAAAAATGAAAGGAAATTATGCATAACTTTTAAATAAATTTAGAATGAAATTAATGAGATGAAATCGCACGTGCATTGCAGGTGTAAAAATGTATTTTTATTTAAAAATTTAATACGGGATGTTACAAGAAAGGTCTTCAGTCATGGGTGCTACTAGCCCACCTTGTTACAAGATGCACAGGACCTCGTCAGAAGATGTGGCACGTGTCAATGGTTCTCTTCAATCAAGCATCTGGCAAGCCTAGTCCCATTTGCAATGTGGGGGATGGATTTGGTTATCCTGTTTCCTAAGGCAACAAGTCAAAGGTGTTTCCTAATCTTGGCGATCGACTACTTTAAAAAGTGGGTCCACGCGGAGCCCCTAGCCACCATCTTCGAACATCAGGCCCAGCAATTCTTTTAGAAACATATTGTTTACCGAATCAGGATCCCTCGGATCTTCATCACCGACAATGGCACCTAGTTCGCGGACAAAGGCTTCTGCAAGTTCGGTGATGATATGGGGATCCAGCAGAGATTCTCTTTAATCGCGCATCCGCAATCTAACGGCCAAGCCAAAAATGTCAATAGTCAGATCCTCAAGGGCCTTAAGAAGCAGTTGGACAAATCCCACAAGGGATTATGGGTCGACAAGCTACCCAGCGTGTTGTGGTCTTAACGAATGACCAAGAGGATTCTGAAGGGAGAGTCACCCTTCAAACTAACTTTCAGAAACAAGGCTGTCATTCCCCTTGAGGTCAGACTGCCTTCACTAGGATTCTAAGCTTTAACGAGGATCTGAATTCAGATGGGCCTAGGACCAACCTAAACCTCCTTGATGAGATCCGCGAAAGTTCGACCATCAGGAAGAATGTTTACCAGTAGCGAATTTAGTGCTTATACAACCGGAAGGTCCAACCGGCCAATATCAAAGAGGGAGACCTTGTGCTCAGAAGTCTAGAAATCTCCGAGCTGAGCAAAAAAAGGGAAACTAGCTCCCAACTAGAAAGGCCCATATAGGGTCTCGAAAGTGGCCCATCATGGGATTTATCGACTTGAAGACCCGGGGGCATGGTAGTCAAGAGAACCTAGAACGTAGAACACCTGATGAAGTTTCATGAAGAATCCTAGCGGTCGGTAATTTTAATGAGGCCCAAAGCGCCAGCAAATGTAATAAGCCCCCGTATTTCAGCAACCAACGAATAAAAATTCATTTCAAATTCAACAAGTCCGTATTCTTACAATAAGTGTATCACCTCAGATGTAGTCCCTTGCCGTGGTATCCGACGCTGAAATCTTGTACCAAAACCCTCACAAGGATCTCTTCTTGGACCTAGCCCCTCGACACAGCATCTGACGTTGAGACCTTACACTAAAATCCTAGAAGGATCTATCCTCGGACCTACACCCTCGGCGTGGTATCCGATGCCGAAACCTTTCACCAAAGTCCTTGCAGCAAGGATCTTGCCTCGTATGTCACCCTTCGGCGTGGTATCCGACTCCGAAACCTTGCAGTGAAATTACTGCAAAAAGGATCTCGCCTCGTGCCTCTCCCCTCGACAGGCTATCCGACTCAGATACCTTGTGGAAAAATTCTCACAACACGGATCTCGCCTCATGCCTCATCCCTCAACGTAGTATTCGACTTTGAGACCTTGCGGCAAAATTCCTGCAATAAGGATCTCGCCTCGTGCCTCACCCCTCAGTGGGGTATCCAACTCTAAGACCTTGCTGAGAAATTTCCGTGACAAGGATCTCGTCTCGCACCTCACCTCTCGGAGTGGTATCCGAAGCCAGGACCTTACACTATAATCCTCCAAGGATCTTGCCTCGGACCTAGTCCCTCGGCGTGGTATCTGACACCGAAACCTTTCACCAAAATTCTTGTAGCAAGAATCTCTTCTATAGCACCTCAGCGTGACGTCCCGACTCCTAGACCTTAAGGAAGGTTCAAACATTATCAATCTCTGCGAATGACCATCGTCCGCACCTCGTCCCCCGACGAAGCACTCCTAGAAGCTAACTCACAACTACGATGAGATGACTCGACCAGCCTGGTTGGGCCTTGACCCATTCATTCAAATAGTGCTTATGCGAACAAATATTTAAAGCAAAAGTATTTTTATTAAGCCAAGCAATTACAAGAAAGGCGGTGTATAGTCTGCAGTTGGCTAATCAAACAAGACAAACGAGACACCTATGCCTAAAAACTCCTATAGTCGCCTCATATTTTAGCACAAGCTATCGCCGACAGTCCACGTACAGAAGAGGCATCATAGGCGATCTTTGAGCGGAAAGTGAGGGTTGGTCGACCCGAGCACAAAAATCATCAGCCCACCTAAGCATACCAACGACAAGTACTTCCTTGAGAATCTCCGCCCTGACGGAAAGTCCAACATTTTCGGAACCACACCGGGGTATGTGAAGTATGAAGAGGATGAAGAAATCTCTGCGAGGAATAAGTACTCGACCTCTGCCTCCCGGACCACTGAAGCGCAAAAGAGGCATCATAGGTGGGCATCGGTAGCTGAGATACTTAGCAAGCCTAAGAAGAACAACGAGCTCTGCAAGAATAATTGGTTTGGTCTCGACCTTCAAAATACAGAGATAGACATAAGATCTCGGAACCAGGGATATACTTGTTGAACTTCAACGGGAGTTACCTCAATCCTCTCTGGGCTCTTCTGGACCTGCCGCCAGCATGAGAAGCACCAGCTAGGAAGTCCCCGAGTCCTAAAAGGATACAATCTTGAAAGAACACGTCTTTCAGGACTCAGGGGGTAAACTTCAAATCTTGGAACCCGGGAAAAGCAACGCGAAGCGGTGAACATGGACGTCGATCCCCTCTTGGTCGAACGCTCGAACAACAGGGCGAACACCCTCCAGCTATGCTCCAAGTGACCTACCCACATCGGCGTCAACCCGGATTGTCATTCGAGGTGCTCAACAAGATACCCCCCCTCCCTGGGGACCTTAGCCATCAGACGAGAAACAATGAGATTTGTAAGCCAGTTGCTTGAGAATGGGGGAAATGTATAGTCATCTTTGAGGAATACTCCTCGATTGTTTCGAACTTCCTCATTTATTATGGTCAACACTCCAACTTCGAAGATGCCCCGAAGATCTCAAACAGGTGACGCAAGCCAACATGTTTCAAATCACGTGATGCCTTGAAATATGTAGAGAAACACAAGGGGAAGAGGCCTCTTACGCCGAGGTAGGATTCTCAGTTCCTTACACCTCAACTCAGATGGCTAAGACGGAAGTCCCGTCGATAAGAAAAAGAAAAGCGAACGGGTTTATCTCAAACACTTTATCCATTCATAAAAACTGAGTATATAAGTGGTGGCCAGTCTGTGAGAATGCAAAGAACATAACCTAAAACCTACTATTTTGAGGAAGACCCCTATTCGATGATAGGATCAGGGCGCTCTTCAACAATCTGGGGGGTAGGGTCGACTGGTTCGTGGTTGGCCAGACCCTCTTCAATAGCAGGAGGGGTCACACCACCCTCCTTCCCCTTGAAAGAAAATCCCCGGAGATCGAGATCTGGATACGCTGCCCTGATGTGCTGAAAAGCCCGATTGTAGCCCTAGTCTTGGCCTTAGATGATATTGGCCAGAGCATCATCATACGCCTTCACCATCTTGTTCTCCTTCGCTTGCCACATCAGCTTCTCGTTGACTAGCTCTTCCTTATTCTTCAAAAGCCCCTTCCGAGCCTCCTTCTCCTTTTCCAGCCCCGTTTTCAACTCCCTCACTTGCTTCTCAATTCCATTGTTCCGATCAAGAAGCTCCTTTTCCCCCGCTTCGGCATGTTCGGCCCGTTGGATGAGATGTTCCTGCCTCTTCTGTAGCTCAGCCACGAGGATGATCGCCTGCAAAATTACCAGGGTAAAGACAAGAGTTGTCGATATTTCCTAAAAGGGAACCTCACCATAACAGAAGCTTGCGCCCAACGACCATGAACATCCTCCCAGGAGTCTTTACTCATGCCCTTCCGATCACGAGGGTAGCAAAGTGGGTAACAACCTCCAAGATGTTGGGGCAATCAATCGAGAAGTCCCTCTTAGTTATAGACCATGAAGGCACCCGCAGGGGGGGCTAGGAGCTACCACGACATTTTTAGGGGACGAAGCCGGAGGTTTCTCGCCCTCCTTTTTAACTGTCATCTCGACCAACTTGAAACTAGGGGGCTCTCCATTTTTGGACTTCTTCCTAGCAGGTTCCTCCATCTCCGGAAAGGGTGGACGCTTATGCGCCTGCTCCGGCATTGGGGTCTTTGCCTTTGCCTTTAACTTCTCCTCTGCCCTCATAGTCGCATGCTTTGCCTTCAAAATTTTTTCAGCCACCATTTTTGCTTGTTGAGAAGGCAGGAAGCAGAGATAAGAATAAAAGGAAACCGAAGCAATAGGTGAGACAAGCAAACAAAGATATATATAGGAAAAAGGGGGCATCGATCACTGTGCCAAACACGTGACGTCCCATCCCACTTGAACGCGCACGTGACCATGCATGCAAAGATTCCTAAAAACTTAGTTCCATCCTCGGTGTGGTCCCCGAATCTGAGCAATTTGCATAAATCTCAGCGAAGATTCCTCCTCGGCGCGGTCCCCAACTCCGAGCAAGTCTCATAAATCTCAGCGAGGATTCCTCCTCGATGTGGTATCCGACTCCGAAACAGTTGTATGATTCTCAGCAAGAATCCTTCCTCTGCATGGTATCCGACCCCAAACCAGTCGCATGATTCTCAGCGATAAGGATTTCCCCTCGCTGGAGTCCTCCTCGACGCAGTATCCGACCCTAAACCAATCACATGATTCTCAGCTACTAGGATTTCCCTTCGCTAGAATCCTCCTCGGCATGGTATCCGACTCTGAAACATTCGCATGATCCTCCCCTCGGCGTGGTCTCTGACCAAGAACCAGCTGTGAATTTCCCTACTACGCTCATCTCGACATGCCTGGATGAAAACCAAAGTCATGCACAAACATCTTGCACATACATCTTTATTACCAAAATGAAAGGTTACATTAGCGAGGTTACATTAAGAATTGCATATTCAAGGCACCACGGCTTGGACCCCGGGGTCCTTGGGGTCCCCTTCGGCGGGCTTCGACTCCATGTTTTTTACATCAGTCCCAGAAGGGTAGCTGCCCATTCCGTTCTCCCCTAGCCCCCCTCTAATGCTAGCAACACTTGAAGACCCTACCACTCTACTCTGTGAGTCTCCTGGCACTCTCACTTTTGAACTGGTCCCTGGGTAAGGATCTAGCCTCAAGAACGGCCTCCAAAAGGTGGATGCCTAGCCCATGTCCCTGAGCTTAACCTTCATCTGATAAATCTCCAAGTCCCTCTCCAGTAGCATCCGTCTCATGATGGAATCGGAGGACCGATCATCGACCGAACGAGAAGCCTCATCATCGTGGCTCGGGCGAGGGCTAAATTAGCATCAGGAACTAGCACCTTCAGACGAGCTAACTCCTGCACCACCTCTTGCGACCGATGGATATGAAAGCTGAACGCCCCTTTTCAGTCAATCGCCTCCTTATGTAGGTGGGCAATGATACCCTCAGCTTGACATAACTTAACTCGGAGAATTCACACTTCACCCTCAAACCCGATTTTCCGAGGCTTGTACCTCTCAATCTGATTATCAAAACAACAATTTCGAAACTCAGATGAATATGAAGCAAAAAAACATAAAAAATTGGGTGAATTTTCAATAAGCAAAAATTATAAAAGCGCAGTGGCCAATCCGCAGTCAGCACCCATACAAAAATCAGGAATTGAGAAACTTTCTAAGTTGAAGGGGACACCTCCCGAGAAGGGGAATGAAGGCTTCGGCCTCGGCTATCTCACAGTCGATAAGGCTTTCTTCATCACAAGGAGGAAATTCCCTAAAGGTCGAAGGGGTATTGTTAAGCTCCAACGCGAAACAGAGGCCATCAAGAGTGATATCAGGATACCTCTCCCGGACATGCAGGAGGGTCTGCTTATAGGCCTCATCCTGTCACGCGATCATCTAGCCTGCCAATTCATCGATCTCCGCCTGCAGCTTTGCCCTCTCCTCCTTCCAGGCCTCCTTCTCTATCGCCAAGAGGCCATCGTCATGAACTTCAACCGCGAGCTCACCCTCCAATTCCTTCACACTTTTATCAAGGCCCTCTACACGATCTTTCTCATCATGCCACTTGTGGTCGAGCCGTTGCACCCTCCGATTAGCGCTTCATTTCGTAATCGAACTGCCTCTTCAGTTCTGCCCCATGAAACATAGCCTGCGGAAAGGGGGCGGAAAACTTAGGAAAATACCAACACCGAAAGCAAAAAACACATACTCCGTATTGGGCACCTACCACTTGAGATAATCCAAGTCAATTGTCTCCATAGCGAGAGCCCTCTTGTCCCTCGACGAAGCAATATTGTTCACCACCTCGAGAGCCACACGGGACTCCATGATGGAGTCAATCACCTTCACCACCCAATCGGTTGTGAAGGTCTCCTCAGTCTTCTCGGGGATAATAGCCCTCAACACTATGTGAAATGAAGGCAGGGGAGTTTCAGCCAATTCCTCGGCCCGGAGCGATCTCTCACTCGGCATAACCCTTGAAGATTCCTCCTCCTGATCTCAGATGGTAAGGGCTTTCAACCTCCTCATCTTCGCTGGCCGTCCCCTTAGGGATGCCTCAGCCATCCGAGTCATGTCCCTCTTCTTGACCTTAATGCCCGCAGCGGCACCCTACTTCCTTCGCTCGGCCTGCAGAGCAATATCATCATCGACCGCAGCTACTAGGAAAACACAATAGAACAAAGTTGGATAATGCCTCGGAGAGAAACTAGAGAAAAGTTGATGGTTTACGAGGGACGTAAGGGCTCAACCCGCATACTACGAACGAATGCTCCGTCACTTTAGCCAAGTTTATGCTATTGCCACTTCGAACAACCTTTTGAATTCAACCTGCTCCTCCATAGTGAACTCCTCGAGATTCGGGGCCTTCCACTGTGGGAAATTGTATGACCACACAGTATGAATATCCCAAGGCTCGGAACTGAAGACAATGTTATTTCGTTTTCCAATCCTTTATGGATTCCGGATGATTGTGCACCACGTGGAACTTGTGGTGAGGAGAAATGTACCATCGATTCTGAAACCCGGGAAGTGCACTCAGTCCCAAGCACATTCAAAATACTTGAACCTCAGGGGGATGTTCCTCGACTTGCAGAGCATGATGAAACTCATCAACTACTTCCGCGAGTTTGGCATGTACTGTGTAGGGCTCATCCCTGCCCAATTCAATAACTCTTTCATAAATGGATGAAGGGGAAGATGCAAGACCAAAGCAAATGCGTTCAAAGGAAACATGTAAAACCACTTCGAAAACTTATCATTTAGACGGATCCCAAGGCTCAGGAACAACATAACGAACTTCTGGAAATGTAGTAGAGCTCTCGAATATGATCGAGATCACTCACCACCATGGTATTATGCGACTCGTCTGTCTCTATCTTCGGCTTATTTGATGAAGATGGTTGCACACTGTACCGCACCGCATCTAGCAGGGCCTCTGGATACATCCGGATGGGCTTTAACCCCATAGACGACCGGAACACCCCCCTCCCTCGTGCTCATATGCCATCGGCTCGCACTCCCTATCGAGAGAAAGAACATGTTTCTTCCTCTTCGCAAGGCAACGATCATGAGCAGGTGGGACACCAACAATGCCAGCAAGGGACGAGGCCCCCACTTCCCGCAACGAAGGACTCCCCTCTCTGTCATCTTCGTCTCTCCACATCTCCCCAGCGTAGCTCCCTTTCCATTCTTCCTCCCTCGTTATCGGCGATAGTTGGCTCTCCATCTCCGTTCCGACCTCCTCACCCAAAGGATCTCCACTCACCCCACCATTTGTGGTTTCTTCCACCTGCTGAACGAAACGTGCCGCCTCCAGGCTTGTACTTTCAATGTCAACATCCTCTTCCGAAGAAGAAATGTCGACGGGTGGCGATCTCTCAGGCTTACTCGCCTACGAGGGCGACCGATACGAAGACCTAGAGGATGACCCTCTTCACCCAGAAGATGAAACCAAGCTACTGGACTGGTCACCAGACATGCTTGTTTGGGGGAAGTTTTCTAGAGAGAGAAACTCTAGTTGAGAAAAAAGAAAGTGAACCTATATAATAAAGTGGAGACAACTTATAGAGGAAAAACGCGACTTCTAGAATGACAGGGGTCACGTGACGCCTCCTCAATATCTACAAAAACCGTGTAATGGCTCCCCAAAGATCACAAGGTCACGTGATTATCAGGCCTGAAAGGTACCATAAAACCTCTCGTCGATGTGGTATCCGACTCCGAAACCTTGCGGCAAAATTCCTGTAACAAGGATCTCACCTCGCACCTCGCCCATCGGCGTGGTATCCTACTTCGAGACCTTGTGGAGGCATTCCCGCAACAAGAATTTCGTCTCACACCTCGCCCCTCAACTTGTTATCCGACTCCGAGACCTTACAAAGAAATTCCTGCAATAAGAATCTCGCCTCATGCCTTGCCCCTCGGCATGGTTTCCGACTCTGAGACCTTGCAAAGAAATTCCCGCAACAAGGATCCTGCCTCGTGCCTCGCCCCTTTGCATGGTATCCGATTCCTAAACCTTGTGGCAAAATTCCCACAATGATACCTTGCAGACAAATTTCTACTACAAGGATCTCACCCACGACGTGATATCCGACTCCAAGACCTTGCAAAGAAATTTCCGCAATAAGGATCTCGCCTCGCCCTTCGGCACAATGTCCCGACACCGAGCCTTTCACGAGCTCAAGCCTCGGTCGATTCCAAGTCTCCCACAAGATCAAGCCTTAGCGTAGTATCAGACCCCGAGCCTTTCACAGGTTCTAGCCCCGGCATGGGATCCGACCCCGAGCTTCTCTCCAAGCAACACGTCCCTCGACAAGTACAAATTTTTTCGTCAACGTGATTCCCCCAACGGATTACATACTCCACAAAGATGATCGAAAGTTCACCTCCGATATTGGGGGGCTTATGTTGAGGGTGAAAATTGCCTCTGATCTACACCGTATGATTCCCGCACGGATCACAGGACACCTAAGGCTTTAACAGCAAGCCCAGTGGCAGTTCATGAGCTATCCACAGGCCCATCACAGGAGTTCAGCCCACCCGGAAAAATTGACCTACCATTCATGGGTAGTAATCAGATCCCCAGAATCAAGGTATTAACGGCTGGATCATATATTTGCTAATAGATCTCCACTGGCCTCTAAATACAGTCCCACATCAACCGTTACCGGGTAATCACATTTTTACCACATAATCCCTCTTTAATATGTTGGTTACTGACTTGATCGTCGGATGATCTTTCGCCAGAAATCCTCCCGGTGTCTCAGACTTTTACCAAGTCTTCGGTGGTCGTTGTATCTACACATCCCGCTCATATTAGCCTCACATGAGGGTCACTATCTGGTGCTCCCACATCCAGAAAATAGCAGCATGAGTAGCGAAACCTTAGGTAGTCATCAGAGAGAAAACTAAGAAAAACTAAAAGTTATATCAATAGTAAATAAAATAAGATCTAGCTTGAATTTTGTTAAAATAAAGTCCTCGGAGTGGTTCTCAAACTAGGTCCTGGTCACAGTATATTAATATATATTTTTGGAAGTTAAAAATTTATTTCTTAGATCATTATTTAAACACGTTTAAATTCAAATATAGTTTTAGAAAAGTCTTGCAGTGCGCTTCTCATTTTCCTCGCTTACAAATTACTACTTGTACAAACCCTAATAGCTACAAGAAATTTAGAGAGAGCCTATAAATTTGCTTTGTTTTCCTTCTATCTTAGTTCTTTAAGATAAACTTCAAAAGTTTTTGACAACTACTCTTCACACTGGCTGTAGATAATGGCTAGCGAGGGTGATGCAAACATAAATTCGTCACTTTCTTCACCGAAGAAGATGTTCACAGTGCTAAGTATCGATGAAGAAGGTGTAAGAGGCATCATACCAGGAACCATCCTCGCCTCTCTTGAATCATAACTTCAAGTACGTAATCTATATATGCATTTTTTTCTATGTATTAGCTTGAAGTTTAAGTATTTGCTGGCTCAATATCAATTTTAGAATTTTGACTGCCCCGACGCAAGAATTGCAGACTATTTTGATGTTATTGCCAGAAGTAGCACAGGCGGTCTACTTACCACAATGCTTATCGCTCCTAACAAGGATATAACCGACCTCTCTTTACAGCCAAGGATATTAACAATTTCTATCTTGAGAATTGTCCCAAAATCTTTCCTCAAAAAGAGTCAGTACAAAATGATGTACATCTTACAATTTTTTTTTTTTTTTTTTTACATAACTAGATCTTTCAGGTATAACAAAAGAATGTTTACTTCTATCCAGGGGCGTAGTTGCCCTGGTCCCAGGGGGGGCAGCTGCGCCCCCTGGGAATTTAAAAAAAATCAAAAAAAAATATTTAGTAAAAAGAAATTTAATAAGGATTTATGTGTAAATTTTCCAACCCATTTAGTCATTTACAGATTTACTTTACTCTTTCACTCTTTCAGACTTTTGAGTCTTTCTCCCATTCCTTTTCTTATTCTCTTCGACTCTTCCTCTTCCCGCCGGTTTCCACTCGAGGAGTCGATCGATTCCAAACCCTATTGTAAGTAAAAATTTTTGTACATTTTGATAATTAGGGTTCATATTCTGAAATTTCATGAATTCATATATGATAGGATAATTAGATTGCTAATTTCTGTTTCAGTGTTACTGATTTGTTTGAGAATGGACTGAATTAGTATGATATGTAATCAAATTAGAACCCAAATGAGTACAGATTATAGTGTTAGTTTCTATCCCAATTTTGAGCTAATTTTCGAAATTTTTTATATTTAAACACATGGACTTTAGAGTTGAATTTTTTATATGCGTATCTTATATATGTGAGAAATATTTTCACTAGGGGTGTAAAATGAACAGGACGGTCCGTCGTTCGTCCGAGTTCGGCTCGAGAAATGGTCCGACCGTGGACCGTCCGAACTGTTATACGAACCGATCCTGAACAAATTATTCGGTCCAGTTCTTTACCGAGCTCGAACCGGATATAAATCCATCCGAATATTATTACGGTCTGATGCTTTACCGAACCGAGTCCGGCCTATAAAAATTTTGTCCGACCTAGACCGAGCCGGACATAAGCCCGTCCGAGTAGAATTTCGGTCCGAGCTTGAACATATGGCTGTCCGATTTTCACAAGTTTTCATGATATTTGGAGAAAACCCAGGTTCAAGGCGTTACATTAAATTTGTACTTCACATTGTTCAATGTCCAATCTGGTAATTTGTACAAACATATACTATTATGATTCACCTTCATTCTCTTTCTTTTTCCTTTTTTGAATTCAACTTACAAATCTCATCGCAAATTCAAAGGAGACCTGAGAGGAGCTCGAGATGAGTAAGAAATAGATCAAACAACAAACACAAAGTGGGTAACAAATTCTAACCATTAGTTTTTACTCTTTCTATGCATATACTTATGAGATAAATATCTAATGCTTGATGCACTTAATTACTTTGAGGTAGACTGATGATTGAAGTTGGAAATAAAGAAGGTTTAACTACTGATTTATTTTAATGGAAAAACAAATCTTCATCATTATCGTATTGAATTGTTTTATGAAGTGATTGATCATTGATTTGCAACTTCAGAAGTTGAACAATCGTTTTAATGAGGCAAATACAAAGTTATTGTTGTGTATGGCTTGTCTTGATCCAAGCGATTCATTTTCTGCTTATGATAAGAGAAAATTGTTTCACTTTGCTAAATTTTATCCATCCGATTTCTCTAACATTGAGTTAATGCACCTTGACCGGCAACTTGATACCTACATTTTGGATGTGCGCTCTGATGACCAATTTTCTGAAGTTGCAGGGATTAGTGGGCTTGCTAGAAAGATGGTTCAGTTAAAAAAAACATCATGCATATCTGTTGGTATATTTGCTCTTGAAGTTGGCATTGCTATTACCCGTTGCAACCGCAACAGTAGAGAGAGTATTTTCTGCAATGAAAATCATCAAGACTTCATTACGAAACCGATTGGAAGATGAGATGATGAATGATTGTTGGGTTGTATATATTGAAAGAGATGTATTGGATGCCATTGAAAATGAAGATATCATTCAATATTTTCAGAATATGAAATCTCGAAGGGTTTTATTGCTAAAAAAATGATATTTAGTGATTGTAATAGTTTGTGACATTTGATAGTAATATATGATATTTTGAGGCTTGCAAATGTGTTTATTATAAAAAATTTTAATAGTAAGTGTCGCGCCCCCTAGATGGAAATCCTGGCTACGCCACTGCTTCTATCAGGCTAGGGATCTTAACTTGAACAATGAATTTGTTAAGTGCAGTTAATGGGCCTAAATATGACGGCAAGTTCTTGCACTCAAAAGTGCAAGAATTACTTGGTGGCTTAAAACTGAAAATTTTGCCGTACAGACCCACTTTTTGAAAATATTTGGCGCCCTGACCCACTTCCGAAAACAATTAGCGATCTGACCCAGTTTAGGACACATCAGCATAAACCGTTATTGGAAATAACGGCATAGGTTATTTACATGCCGTTATTTCCAATAACGACAACTATTTTGTATTTTTTTTTCCATGCCGTTATTTGGAATAACGGCATCAGTATATTTCTCTTACAAGTGTGAATCTTCTAACTTTAAAAAATTTTAAGTGTGAAAAAAACTTATAAATAATGCCGTTATTCCCAATAACGGCAATCGAATGACTGATGCCGTTATTGGAGATAACGACATCAGTTATATATAAATGAACTGTTGTCATTATTTGGAAACAGAGAGGATGAATAATAAGTTAATTTTTTTTATAAAAAAATTAACTTATTCGTTAGAGCGGATGAATAATAAGTTACTTTTTTTATATAAAAAAAATTATAACTGATGCCGCTATTCCAAATAACGGCATCAGTATTGAGAATGCCGTTATTTGAAATAACGGCATCTGTTATAAGGTTTTCACACTTGCAATTTTTTTCTCTAAATGGAGACTACAAGCTTTCGAAAAATAAAATAACCTATGCCGTTACTCCAAATAACGGCATGACACTTTTTTTAAATATAGATGTCGTTATTGGAAATAACGACACGTAAATAACCTATGCCGTTATTTCCAATAACGATTTATGCTGACGTGTCCAAAACTGGATCAGATTGCTAATTGTTTTCAGAAGTGGGTCAGAGCGCCAAATATTTTCAAAAAATGGGTCAGTACGGGAAAAATTTTCCTTAAAACTTCACTAAACCCTAACCAACGTAGTAATCCCCACTTTTGACATCAAGTTCCTACAACCAACCATCTTCTCAACATTTGAGGTACATATACAAAATTTCGTGTTTTATTCCTAAACAAATAATCACAATACTCATCTCTGATACTTAATTATGTTTATTATTCTTGCAATGATTTATAGGAAAAAAATGAGTCGTTAAATGATGCCCTTCTATCAGATATTAGAATTGGTACTTCTGCAGCTCCAACTTATCTTCCAGGTCACTACTTCGAGACTAAGGATTCTAATGGAAACAGTAGGCAACTTAACCTTATTGATGTCTGGTTTTTTTATAGACATTAGCAACCATGAACGAAATAACAAAGAAGTCTTTGATGACAAACCAAAACGTCTTTCCAGTTAAACCAGCGGATTATGGCAAATTCCTTGTCCTCTCACTTGGCACCGGATCAGCAACGGTCGAACAGAAGTTTAGTGATCAAGAATCAGCCAAGTACTTGGGGTCTTCTCGGATGCTTATTCAACAAGAATGACACACCTCTGATTGACATATTTACGAAGGGAAGTGTATATATGATCGATATCCATGCATCTGTCGTTTTCAAGCTCTACGTTCTGAGAAGAATTATTTACGAATTCAGGTAACATATATCGTACTGTCTTTTCCTAAGATAATTTAATTAATAATCATTTATTTTATTCCTTTTATTTTTTGTTACATATAGGATGATACGATGGTCAAAAACACATCATCAATGGATATCTCAACGAAGGAGAATCCATTGGATCTAGTTCAAGTTGGGAAGACACTGCTAACGAAGAAAGTTTCAAGGGTGAACTTAGAGACAGGCATGTTTTGTTAGGCTTGTGTATTGAATACTCGTTGTTCAAATTAGAAGAAGGTTAGATGAAGCACGGAGGTCGAAGCGTCGAAGAAAGTAGAAGAAAACAGCAGCAGCAAGGTGCAGGCTATGTTGCGGTCGACCGTACCCCCCGATCGCAGTTGCACTGGGTTTGGCCGAGAGGTGGATGGTCGACCGGTCTTGTTGGACGGTCGACCGCCCGCGATGCTGTGTTCATTTTGGGCTTCGATTTGTTAGGTCGTATTAGCCCAATCTTCAACTCCAAGTTAGATCGTACGGCTCCTATTCAGTTACTTCTTTTCTAGGTTATATCGGACGACTGAGAATCAAGATTAGACCTTGGTTTCTCTCTATTCTTCTATATATATTGTAAACTCCTCCAATATGATAGTAGAGTACTTCATAGATTATTTTCTCCATTGCAAAGAAAGGATCGGGAGAGAGATAGTTCTTGGTGAGTGAGTTTAATTCCTTGTATTGAGTGAATCAGTAACTCCTTGTAATCTCTTCTAGTTGAATATCAGATCTCCCTATATTTTCCCCCGCATTAAGCAAAAGCTAACTGGGATAAGTCAGCGGTGTGTTTGTGTTAGTTTTGTGGATCTACTTGCTTTCTCAATTGATTCGTTTCATCTACTTCGACTTTCTCATTACTCTATTTAGTTCCGCGGCAACAACGGGCGTTGGTTGATGCCCCAATCCCAACTTATGTTTGAGCCAGTTGAAGGGGAAGGAAGTAATGAAGAAGTTCCCACGCACTTTGCAAAGATGCTCTCTAATGAAAGAAGGCAAAGGAATGGGAAGATGACCCTCTAAGAGCATCTCCAATGGGAGCCTTCAAAATAGAGGCCTTCAAGAGGAATATCCTTGGAATATTTCTTTTCGAAGACTCATCAACTCCAACCATCCTTCTTCAAATTTGATTTCTTCAAACTTTATTCATTTTTCTTAATTAAACTAAATTAAACTATACATTAATATTAATATTAGTAAAATTAATAACTAATTTAATTTTTGGATAAATATTTTTAATTATCAGATTATTAAATTAATTTTACTTTAAGCGATTATTAAAGACTTATAAATTTCCTAAAATATTAATTTTATATATTTATTTATTTATTTATTTATTAAAAGGATATGAAAGATATTCTTGAAAATATGTTAAGATGCAAGTGGATAAATTTGGTATTAAAAAATATCAATAGTGTTTTGAAGGCTTGGAGCAAAGCCTTCGAATTTAAAGGGTTTGGAGCTCCTCCTTCAAAATAAAGAGGGTGTTTGAAGTCCCGTTGGAGCACTCCCGGGCCTTCAAAATGAAGATTTGAAGGCCCGGTGGAGATGCCCTAAGAACTTATCAGACTATATTAGCAACCATAGTGTTATGTGCAAGAACAAATAACTTCGAGATCCTAGCTAGTGAGGTTAGTTATTTACTTTAATTTTTTATTAGTTCTTTGGTTGTATTCATTTTCTCGAATAAAGTTTGTTGAGTATTTTCTTGTTTTAGTATGTACTGTTAAAAAATTGGTCTTTTAACACCATTTTCTAAACTAGTTTTGAAGCAATTTTTTGACTAAGATCTAATATGAACTAGTGAGATTTTTTATGGTCCGGATTACATGCGACTTGTGTACGCTCGCACGTACTACTGTCCACAAATGTCGGACCAACTAAATGCCACCCTGTGTGGGGATTCTTTTGTCTGCCGTTACAACCTGTTCATTCATTCACCTGTCTACCCCGTTTTGATTCCCCTCTCACACCAGAAATTCTCTTCTTCTCTGCCCTACTCTGTTTACGACCATTTCATCCTGGGAGTCTATTTACGACTGTTTCATCCTGGGAGCCGGACGCCATTACATTCCTCCAGCACCTCTGTATGATACACAGTACTCGGTTCGGTTTCATTCTTGTTCGTTTATTTGATTTACATTTGCACGGCTTTTTATTCTCCTATTCTCTTTCTCTAATTTTGAGCATCTTCATCAAAAGATTTTCTTACAAGTTGTATAAAAAACTTAAAATGGTTTGTTTAATTTACTTCTCTGATTTTGAGGCAGTCCTTTTATTTTCTTTTCAATCTTGAAATTTGCACTTGTGTGTTTTCAGACTCAAAATGGCAACTGCATCGGGGAATGTTGTTATGGCTGAAACGGTCCAAGTACCGACTACTGATGCGGCATAAGTGCCGACTGTTGCTGTGGTACAAGTGTCAATGCCTGCCGTTGTACCTGTCTCAGTCTCCCATGGAGAGAAACCTGAGAAGTTCAACGAGCAAAATTTTAAGAGGTGACAATAGAAAATAATGTTCTACTTGACCACTTTAAATCTTGTAAGATTATTGAATGAAGAAGCTCCAAATCTTAAAAAAGATGAGCAAGATATTTTACAATGGTGGAAAGAACATGAACACACTTTTAGTATTCTGTCAATTATGGCTAAAGATTTACTAACTCCTCCTGTCTCTACAGTTGCTTCTGAGAGTGCATTTTCTACAAGTGGCAGGGTTCTATCTGATTACAGGAATCGGTTGAAGCCTGAGGCGTTAGAGATGCTCGTTTGCACAGAAGACTGGCTGAAAGCTGAAGATAGGACGCAAGGAAAAGCACTATCAAGTTCCACAAGTGGGAGCAACTCGCCCGAAGAACAACAACAACAACACAACAACAACAACAATAGCTTTGCTTGTTATGTCAAATTAGAAAACTTGTACTCAATTAAAATTGTATATAAGAAATATGTTATTGTATAAAACTTATTTGTGAATTGAATTCTTCATTTCGTTATAAATTGTTCAAATTGTATAACTTAAATTCATATGAATAATATTTCAAAATTTGTTGTCAATTTCACTCTTTCAATCTTATTATTAATATTACGATTTTTATTGTTTATTAGTATTATTACTTACTTAGTATTATAATTAAACATCATTTGGGGATATTTGAAGAATTGTAGTATTATTACTTATTAGTATTATTACTTACTTAGTATTATAATTTTTTAAGAATTGCAAACAAAGATATGGTTGTTTGTATACATCATTTGTAAAATTATTATTAATATTATTTTAATTTAAGCTACCAAAAATAATAATAATAATAATAATATTAAACGGGCCAAGCCGCGGGTCGACCCGGCCCAACCTGGATTGAACCATAAAGGGTTCACGGGTTGGGCGGGCCACCCAAACGAAAACTTAGACCGGCCCGGCCCGGCCCGTATAAGGGTGCAACCCAGCCTGGCCCGGCTAAGTATTCGTGCCAACCCGTACGGGTTGGGCCCGGCCCGGCCCACTCGACCCGTTCGCCATCCCTATGATTAGGGGGTTAGGGTAACCCTACCCTAACCCTACTCATGTGACCCTACCCTAACCCTACTATAACCCTACTCATAACCTTACACTCACCCGTAACCCTACTATAACCCTAATCAGAACCCTACACTCACCTGTAACCCTACCATAACCTTACTCATAACCATACACTTACCCCTGATCCTACAATAACCCTACTCATAACTTTACACTCACCCATAACCCTACCATAGCCCTACACTCACCTGTAACCCTACCATAACCCTACTCATAACCATACACTCACCCCTAACCCTACCATAACCCTACTTATGCGTAGGGTTAGGGTAGGGTTATCCTAACCCCCTAATCATAACCCTACACTCACCCATAACCCTACCATAACCCTAGCTTACCCTAACCCTATCCTAACCCTTATTAACAATAACCTTAACCATAGACCAGGATAACTTCAAACAAAGACTTACAACAGTGTCTCTCCACTCTTCCTAAATAGTGTCTCTCCACTCCTAAGGTTACTAGGCCTTCTTCAACAGTAGACTTCGCTAGCTAACCCTAGTCCTTGCATTATAACCTAGGCCGTTGTTGGAGATAACGGCCTAAGCTTTTAGAAAAAGAGGTTTTTCTCTCTCACTTGTTGCTCCTATTACCTTGAGCAAGTCAGAGAGCAACCCAAAAACTTTACATTTTTTGGTATAACCTAGACAACAGTCTAAGCTTTAAAAAAAAGGGTGTTTATCTCTGACTTGTTGCTCCTTTTACCTTAGGCAAGTCAGAAAGTAACCCAAAAACTTCAAATTTTCTGCTATAACCTAGACAACGGCCTAAGCTTTAAAAAAAAGGGTTTTGCTCTCTGACTTGTTGCTCTTATTAGCATGGGCAAGTTAGAGAGCAACCCAAAAACTTCAAATTTTTGGCTATAACCTAGGTCGTTGTTCTAAGCTTTTAAAAAAAGGGTGTTGCTCTCTGATTTGTTGCTCCTATTACCTTGGGCAAGTCAGAAAGCAACCCGAAAACTTCAAATTTTTTGCTATAACCTAGACCGTTGTTGGAGATAACGGCCTAAGCTTTAAAAAAAATGGTGTTTCTCGCTGACTTGTTATCCTATTACCTTGGGCAAGTCAGAGAGCAACCCAAAAACTTCAAATTTTTTGCTATAACGTAGGCCGTTGTTGGGGACAACGGCCTAAACTTAAAAAATAAATAATAAAAAGGGTGTTGCTCTCTAACTTGTTACTCCTATTACTTTGGGCAAGTCAGAGAGCAACCCAAAAACTTCAAATTTTTGGGTATAACCTAGACCGTTGTTGGAGACAACGGCCTAAGCTTTTAAAAAAAAGGGTTCTGCTCTCTGACTTGTTGCTCCTATTACCTTGGGCAAGTCAGAGAGTAACCCAAAAACTTCAAATTTTTTGCTATAGAGACAACGGCCTAAGCTTTAAAAAAAATGGTGTTGCACTCTGACTTGTTGCTCCTTTTACCTTGGGCAATTCAGAGAGCAACTCAAAAAATTTAAATTTTTTGCTATAACCCGGCCTAGGTTTAGAAAAAATTTGCTCCTTTTCAATAAGACACGACAGAGAGCTACTGATTCAAAAAAAGTTTCACATAGAAGACAATGGCCTAAATAAAAATAATAATAATAATAATAATAATTACAATTTCACACACCAGCTACAGATGCTACACTACATTCTCCCTAAAAAATTATATACAATTCCATCAACTACATTCTCCAAATAAATTTCTACATACAACCTCCAACAAATAAAACTAAATTCTCCAAAAACAACAACAACAACAACAAAATTCACAATTATCATATAATAACAACTACATCAACAACAATTAAAACTAACCAACAACAATTATCACATAATAACAACAACCAAAAAAAATAGTACTCCAAAAAAAAGACTGTATCGGGAATTACCTAAGCACCAGGCGTGTAAGTTTGTGGTGCTCGTCTCTTCCGAACAGATTGTCATCGCCGGATTGGGGATGATGCTGGTGCAATTTCTTCTTCTTCTCCCTCATCTTGTATGTCTCCAACAACCCTTTCTTGATGCTCTTCTTCTTGAGGTGGAGATGTATCTTGATATTGCCGTTGTTGCCCCGGACCAGATAGCCTACCCCTCACGCTCTTACATCGTTGTTGACATACGGATTTATCCAAATAACGTTGCAAAGCTTCACCCTCTGCCAAAATATCGAAATTGCTACGACATGAAGAGAGCATCTTCTGCACGAACTTCTTCATAGCTTGGGCAGCATTACTTTTGATTACCTGCGCGCATTCTTTTGCCATGTCCCATGTATTATCGATCTAAAACAAAAACAAAAAATATATTAAATACATTCGGATTTGTAAACAATTTAATCACTTTAAAAGTAAGGAAATTTCAATAAATTTAAACATTATACTCACCAATGTACGTATAGAGGATGCCTTCAGTTGGAACATGGGTTGTGAACTAGAATACGTGGGTGGTGGTTCAATCTCCCTCTCCTCAATTGTTACTTGAATACCAACAGGTAGTTCTGTATTGGGAGAGATGTACAAACGTGTAATAGATTTGTACCATTCCATGTACTTCGTTTACTGTGTGTCATTGTACGGTGGAACATCAAAAATTACGAGTTCAAACCGTTGCTCATTCCATTCTGCAACATGAACACGGTGGAAATCTGCCAAATCATGGGTAGGCATACGACCGGTACCCCTCACAGCGTGTAACTTAAAGTTGTATAGTTTTGAGCAATTCTTGGGTAGATCTTGTTGAAGACCGAATTGCTGAAGGACTTTGTCCGGCCGCGGTTGTTCCACTATACCAAAGTTGATGAGTAAAGCCATTTTCATCCACAACTGCGACCCGGTAAGGCACACCGGTGGTAGTCTTCCAACCCGCTCGGGTGTATACGGCACCCAAATCACGAACTCTTCTCGTAGTTGGTCGAGCTCATATCTGTAATACGTTTGTACACCTTTTAGGTTGTCTTTGTAACTCCGTTTACCTGCCCAATATACACCTAAGGGTGCTAACATATGAGCATTTGGTACTTCGGCCATCCAACCGTCCGCCGGTCTCGTAATTCGGGGATGACCCAAGTGTAGACGCTTCCATGACCAAATCTGTAACAAGACCATTGGACCGGTCATCTCGATACCATCTAATGCAACCAAACACAACGTCCTGTATAATGTTGCTAACGCGTAACTTCTCCAGATTTACCTACCAACTAAGCGGTACGACATCTCCGAATGAGTTAGGCAAAAGAACCCCTCCAAGCACCGTTAGAATGTAGGCTCTTGTGTAGCAATGTACATCGTAGTCGTTCGATGCATCGTTCAACCTCCCTTAAAAAATTTCCTTCAACCAAAATAGTCAGATTGATTGTCCGACAAAAATAGCCCTATCTTTCACGTCCTCCTCATCAAACTCTGTACCGAGAAGTTCATTACACAACTCTAACTTATCAAAGTTCATATTACCAGTCACAACCATCCCATCTATTGGAAGACCGGAGATCATCGCTATATCCTGTAGTGTCACCATCATCTCTCCGTCCGGTAGATGGAAGGTGTGCGACTCTGGCCTCCATCGCTCGAAGAGTGCTGCAAGAAGTACTCGGTCGAGTTTCACCTGACCCATCATCCTAATTTTGTAGAAACCGGTCGGAACTAGGTGCTTGACGATACGTGGGTGCACCGTCATGGTCTCGTGAGTGCAGAAATTACACATCTGCATTGTCCCACCCCACACAGCCTCGGATATGTGGCGGTCTTGCAAGGTGATTTCACCGTCATATATTGGTCCTGAACCTCGTCGTGCTGGAGTCGAAGAGGATGTACCAATCTACACCAACACATTGTAAAATTATTATTAGTGTACTAACAATAACACTATATACAAAATTCACAATACAAGTTAATAGTTCTCTTACTTCTGTGGAATGTTCTCCCCGACCACTAACAGATGACCATCCAGTTCCCCTCGTTCTAACCATTTCTCTGTAATAAAGTTCGCAGATATAAAATAATTTGTTCACAAAAAAGGGCATATATATAGATACGAAACAAAATACATGAGACAACCACAAAAACAACTTTCAAAAAATACCAAACTTTGCAAATGGGTCTAAATTGCCGCACACAAGCTACCGCAACTTGTAGAAGCGAGTTTGGACTAACGGTCTTCAAGATACGGTCGTGTATCGCTTTCACTCTTGAAAAAAGAGCGAAATGACGCATATATCAAACCGTGGGTGAGAAATCCCAACCACAAGTTGCTTTGGCTTGTGAGTGGCGAAAACGGCCCAATCGCAAAATTTCATAATTTTTAAGCCATTTGCCATATTGAAAACTCATTAAATACATAAAAAAATTCATGAGAAAACCACAAAAACAACGGTAAAAAAAATAAACTTTACGATTGGGTCGGGCTCCCTGCACACAAAGCAACGCAACTTGTACAAGCGAGTTCCAACCGACGGTTTGATAGATACGGCCGTGTATCGCTTTCACTCTTGAAAAAGAGCGGAAAGTGATACATTGACGTATCTCACAAACCGTAGGTCGGAACTCGCAACTAGAATTTGCATTGGGTTGTGAATGGTTAGCCCGACCTACTCCCACAGTTTCGTATTTTTTGGAATTTGTTTGAGCGGCTTTCTAGTGAGCTCATACTAAAAAGTTCTAAGGTATATAGAAGTTCTTTCATATACGCAAAAATACAAAACAAACGAGATGCAAAAATTTCAAAATTTGGCCGTTACGTCTGGCACACCAAACATAAGCCAACGCAACTTGCAAAGCTGAATTCCGACTCTCGGTTTGTAATATACGACTGTGTATCGCTTTAAATCCATTTTATTGAATAAAAGTGATAAACGGACGTATCTTGCAAACCGTGAGACGAAAATATCCACTACAAATTGCGTTGCCTTCTGCGTGGTGAGCCTGACCAAGTCATCAAATTTTGAAATTTTTTGATCTCATTTGTTTGCTTTTCCTATATTCTACAACTACATCTAACACTATATCTACAAAAATGTCGACAAAATATATACAACACACATGATACAAAAATTCTACACTCTCTAAATTGAAGACTACTATGCATAGTACGAAAAATCAAACTCAAAAATTGAAAAAATATTCAATAAATTAACATAGTTCGTTATACTAAATTGTTAAAAAGTGACTACCTAGTCCAAAGAGAGAAAGAGAGAGAGTGATGTGTCTAAGAGGATCCGCTGCTGTAAATGAACAAGTTGTAGAGTCTAGGATATCGAAAAATTTGTGCTAGGGTTCGGGTGAGTTGGGGAGATTTCGGATTGGGTTAGGGTTTGGGGTATTCGGGAGAGGGAGAGATAGATAGAGATAGATCGAGAAGAGGGGGAGATCGAGAAGAGTTTCAGATCGAGAGAGAGGAGGAAGTTGGAGTAGAGCTAGGGTTTGGGGAATGGGTTTCGGGAGCTCCAGATAGAGAGAGAGAGTTTTTGAAGAATGAGGGAGATGGCTCAAATCTGAGTATGTACATACCTAGGCCGTTGTTCCCAACAACGGCCTAGCTTGAATTTTTTTTTTTTAAAACAACTTAGGCCGTTGTTGGGAACAACGGCCTAAGTATAATTTTCTGCAAAAAAAACTTCACAACGGACTAGGTTGATTTTTTTTTATAAAAAAACAACCGGGAACAACAGCCTAAGTATAACTTTTTTGCAAAAAAAATTTCACGCCAAAAAAATGCTAAGTCTGAAGCATTTTTTGGCGTGAAGTTCCAAAAATACCCCTCCACTTTTAGAGCCCCTTAGTGGGAGCGTTGAGCAGGTTTCGATCTGAGCCGTTGATCAAGATCGGGAGCGATCCAATGGCTCAAAACTGTGTTTTCCAACCTGGTGAAAACATGCCCGTTTTCAACCGAGCATTTGCCATATATATATATATATAGAAAATTAAATAAATAAAGGAGTTGATTTGGGGGGATTTGAATTTGAATTTTGGGGAAAAACTTTTGGGGGGGATGTGTTTTGTGAGGTTAGATCCGGGACTTTGATTTCCGGGGATTGAAGGAGAGCCACTTGATAGCTTTCTTTGTGTTTTATTATATAGACTAGAATTGCCCGTTGACACGTGCCTACGGCACGTCTTTGGAAACGGTGCACCTGGTTTGATTATATAAAATAGTTTTGGAGGTCCAGCAAATTAATTGAAGTCGCAAACATTTTATATGAGGAAGCAGTATATCTACCTTTAAGCTCAACCATCGCCTTCTTGATCATGAGCTTGAACTTACCTGGAATGCATAGAGTTTGTTAGAAATACTGCATAGAGATTTTTTAAACTTCAGCATCACTTTAAATACTTGTAATCGTCATACAAGGATATTATCATATAGGTTTATAGAGTTTACTCTAATCCCATAACCACTATGAGCATGTCTAAATACAATGGTAACACAAGTGCAGGTGTGAAGGTATCTACAATACCAATAAACTAAACATTTGTTTGGCTGAGACTCAGTTTGCAATTAAAATACATCTTATTATTATTTCAACCAAAATGAAATACATGAAGTTCTTAAAACTCTAATCCAAGCTAATTATTTCTTTTATCTCCACTTTGTCTCCCCATTGCACCTTTATAAAAAAAAATGGATAAATAACAAATTTACTTTAGCTGTCTTTCTTGAGTGGAGAGTTTGCACCCTTCACTGGTAAACTCCTGTCATCCAAATTCTATATATCCAAACATACACTAAAAGTTCTTATATGTTATATTATCCATGGTTTCTAATAACCCGTGAAGGGAACACTTCACGATAGTATTTTCTCTTGTAGTAAAGAAATTAATGTTGCATATTTGCCAAGTTATTTTAGGTTGCTAGTCAGCTTATCTGTCCTGCTATGGTTTGGAAGCCCAAATTGAGACCACCAAATATCCATCTCTCACTTCCGTACACCTTAAATCAAAACCAATAAAAAACTCATCAAATAAATCACTAAATTAAAAATTTTTAAACCCAAAAATAAAACAATCATACCTCTTAGAATTTAGATCTCATGCACACACAAAAATCGAGTCAGCAAAAAGTTGGGTAATCCCCTTCACACACAAAATTAAAAATTAGAATGAGAATTCGATTAATGAGATGAAATTAGAGTCGTCGCATCGCATATAGAGGCTCTCGATTCGGTGGAGGGGAGTTGCCGATACAGAGTCGCTTGAAATTCACGCTTGATTTGGTGGAGGAGAGTCACCGATACAGAATCAACAGCAGATCAGATATCGGCGACGACCTCTTGATTGTAGATCGACATTGGATTTGGATTTGCTTTGAGATTTTCAAATTTTTAAATTTTCAAATTTTCAAATTTTCAAATTTCTAAAATTTCAAATTTCAAAATTTTTGAATTCTTTTATTTTAAAACTTTTAAAATTTTTGAAATTTTTAAAATTTTAATTTTTAAAAAAATTTTAAATTTTTTGATTTTTTAAAATAATTTAAATTTTTTATAAGTTTTTGATTTTTTTTTTTGATTTTTTTGAATTATTTTTAAAGTTTTTAATTTTTTTTTTTTTTTAGTCTTTTTATTTTTTTTTTTTTAAATTTTTTTTTTCCTTAAATTTTTGAATTGGGGAGAGAGAGAGATAATTAAATAAATAAAGGAGTTATTTTGGGTGGGGGATTTGAATTTGAGTTTTTTTTTTTTTTTTTTTTGGGGGGGGGGGGGGGGGGAGCCACTTGATAGCTTTCTTTGTATTTGTATTTTATTATATAGACTAGATTTGCCCGTGGGCACGTGCCGTAGTCTTTGGAATAATACAGCATATGAAAGTCTTGTAAACAGTAAAACAACAATTATGTAGCTCAAGTTTGAATAGTAAAATTAGTTGTAAATAAAAGTCCATGTTTCCATTAGTATATGTTGAAAAATAATTATAAATGGGGGTGCA
Source organism: Hemerocallis citrina (assembly GCA_017893485.1). Classification (NCBI taxonomy): domain Eukaryota; kingdom Viridiplantae; phylum Streptophyta; class Magnoliopsida; order Asparagales; family Asphodelaceae; genus Hemerocallis; species Hemerocallis citrina. The sequence continues at coordinate 272,755,308 of CM030364.1, read as the reverse complement.
AAATCCAACTTCTTAGAACTTTGAGTACGGAAAATGATGAAATTTAACTGTTGGTGAGATATTTGTTATTTTAAATGTAACATGAGCAATAAAAAATGCATAAAAAATCTGAAAATTTACAAACCTGAAATCTGAAAATATAAAATTGAGTAAATAGAGAGAGAATGAGAGAGAGAGAAATAAATAAATAAATAAATAAATAAAGGAGTTGTTTTGGGGGATTTAAATTTGAGTTTTATTGGGAAACTTTTGGGCGGAAAAATATGTTTTGTGAGGTTAGATCTGGACCGTTGATTTAAATCATATTGAATGAGAGTCACTTGATAGCTTTCTTTGTATTTTATTATATAAATTAATATATTTTTATATTATATATAATATAAAAATATAATAATAATATATAATTTCTATTATATATATATATATATATATAGTAGTGTTTATATATATTATACAAATACTAGATTTGCCCATGGCCACGTGCCTACGGCACGTCTTCAGAACGATAGAGCATATGAAAAGTCTTGTAAACGGTAAATCAACAATTATGTTGCTGAAGTTGAATAGTATGAAAATAATTAGTTGTAAATAAAAGTCCATGTTTCCATTAGGATATGGTGAAAAATAATTATAAATTGAGGTATAAAAGTCCATGTTTTCAAATATATATATATATATATATATATATATATATAGGGAAAGCTTCGGTTGAGCACTACTCTAGTGCTCACCGCGTGAACAATAGGCCTTCGGGCGTTCATATCGAAAATCCGAACCGTTCACATTGATCTACACATCTAAATTAGTCTAAATATGTAAAATCAAATCATTTAAAATTCATTTGCCCATCCATCATGTGAATATAAAAACAATAATTTTCAGCCATACAATTTTGTAACACTTCAATGAATGGGCAAATGAATTTCAAATGATTTGATTTTACATATTTAGACTAATTTAGATGTGTAGATCAATGTGAACGGTTCGGATTTTCGATATGAACGCCCGAAGGCCTAGTGTTCACGTGGTGAGCACTAGAGTAGTGCTCAACCGAAGCTTTCCCTATATATATATATATATACACACACACACTAGATTTTCCCGTGGGTGCGTGCCTATGGCACCTCTTCAGAACGACACAGCATATGAAAAGCCTTGTAAACAGTAAATCAACAATTATATAGCTCAAGTTTGAATAGTATGACAATAAGTTGTAAATAAAAGTCCATGTTTTCATTAGTATATGTTGAAAAATAATTACAAATTGGGGTATAAAAGTTCATGTTTTCATAAGTGTGTGTGTATATATATATAGGGAGAGAGAGAGAAAGAGAGAGAGAGAGAGTGAATTAAATAAATAAAGGAGTTATTTTTGGGGATTTGAATTTGAGTTTTGGGAGAAAACTTTTGGATGGAAAATGTGTTTTGTGATGTTAGATTTGGGTCTTTGATTTTGAGGGAATTGAAGGAGAGCCACTTGATAGCTTTCTTTGTGTTTTATTATATATATATATATATATATATATATATATATATATATATATATATATATATATATATATATACCATTTTAATGGGATGGTTGGGGTTTGTAACAAACAAACCCTAACTTTGTAACAATATAAACACGTATAGTACACGTCTAAGCTATATCCAACAAATATAAATATGCACTGCACGTGTAGCCCAAATCAAAACATTCTATTTTTTTCTTATTCAATATATATTCATTTAATTCGATAACTTTACTTTTTTTAGACGTGCATCGCACGCACGTACATTATACTAGTATACATAGAGAGAGAGAGAGAGAGAGAGAGAGAGAGAGAGAGAGAAATAATTAAATAAATAAATTAGTTGTTTTGGGGGGATTTGAATTTGAGTTTTGGGGAAAACTTTTTGGGGGGAAAAATGTGTTTTGTGAGATTAGATCTGGGCCTTTGATTTCGGGGGGGGGGGTTTGAAAGAGAGCCACTTGATAGCTTTCTTTGTATTTTATTATATAGACTAGATTTGCCCGTGGGCAAGTGCCAACGGCACGTCTTCGGAACGATACAAAACACGAAAAGTCCTATAAACAGTAAAACAACAATTATGTAGCTCAAGTTTGAATTGTATGACAATAATTAGTTGTAAATAAAAGTCCATGTTTCCATTAGTATATGTTAAAAAATAATTATAAATGGGCGTGTAAAATCTAACTTCTTAGAACTTTAAGTGTGGAAAATGATGAAATTTAATTATTGAAAAGATATTTGCTATTTTCAATATAACATGTGCAATAAAAAAACATAAAAATTCTGAAAATTTACAAACTTGAAATCTTAAAATCTAAATTTCTAAGTAAATAAAGAAAGAATGAGAGAGAGAGAGAGATAAGGAGAGAGAGAGAAAGAGAGAAATATGAAAAAGTGAAGAGAGAAGAGAGTGATAGTAATAAAGTAATGAATTTTTTTGTTTTGGGAGGAAAATTTTGATTTTGGGGTTTGAAATTTTGGAAGAAAAATGTGTTTTGTGAAGTTAGATCTGGGCCTTTGATTTTTGGGGATTGAAGGTGAGCCACTTGATAGCTTTCTTTGTGTTTTATTATATAGAAATATGTATATATACACTATTATACATAATTATAATATACTATTATACATATTTGGCAAACAAAATGGCAATCATGAATGTAGAACAACCTCTTATTTTTTGACAAAATTACCATTTAGATTGCCAAAAATAAAAATGACAATTCAAATAAAAGGTCCATTAGTATATATGCTCTAAAAAAACATGTACATGTGAGACATCTGCGACACAAATAGATAAAGAAGAGCCATCAAATAATTTCTGGAATTAGCTACAAAGTGGTGGCCACTATTATTAGTGCAGGCTCATGGTAGATAATTACTAGCTTTTTGATGAGCCAAACCCGGGCTCATGATTAACTATTAGTCAAAAGTCAAAATATACCTCATGTCATGTACAACTCACAAGTTCATCATTGTTTCCCTACCCGTTTTGATGCTTTGAGAAAAGGTCAAATTAATTTTCTTTGCACGGCTATTAGAGCATCTCCAACGGCTAGCCAAAATGAAGAGGCATAGTCATATTTGGAGAGTCTCACTTAATTTGCATCTCCAACGGTTAGGCATATGGCTAGGCATTTTGCCGAGCCATGAACATGAAGAGGCAAAATGGAGAGCAAGAGGTAAAATATAAAGGAAGAAGCATGGTTGGAGATGAAGCAAAATGGCTTGCCAAATTCACTAGGCAAAAACACTATTTGAACAATTTGGCTAGCCATTTTAGCTAGTATGGTTGGAGATGCTCTTAGAGCATCCACAGTCGTTATTTATGCATAAAATATATTTTATAGCAAATGATAAGTTGCAGTCGCTTATTATTTATGCTTTTATTCATAAATAGCTACAGTAGATTATTATATATGGTATAAAATATAACTATATGCATAATATACGAGACGAAACTTGAAATTGCGTCCGACGAACTTGAAGTTGCATCCGACGACTTTAAAAAAAAAAACATTTAATAAAAACAATTCAACCCGGGACTTCTTGGACGCGTCCGACGGAGGGGTCCAATAATTTTTTTATAACTTAAATAACGTTTTTAATTAATAAAAAAATCATTAAAAAAATCCTAAAAATTTGCCCGATGCAAAGTGAAGTTCCATCTGAATTTTTATATATATTAAATTGGTAAAAATACCAATCGACGACTACAGCGAATTGACCAGATGTTATATGCATTTATGCATATATGCATTTTTTAAACAATGACGACTGTGGAGGCTCTTAGACCTAAACAGGAACATTTGCCTAGTTTTAACAGAAGTAATGTGTGATTGAGAACATGTACATATGATCTTGGTCCTCCTGGGAAAATAAAATAAAGAGATGAGGTAAATGATGCTTAATTTCGTGAATAGTTAGAATGATGTGTGAGCGTGAACTAGGGGATCTGAAACTATATATCATATATATATATGAAAATATAGTGATTAATTAATGTTACTAGTGGTCTTAATTGAACTGCATCCATATTGTATTGTATCTATATCTCTAATATTATAATGGGGGAAGGTCTTAGTATCGTCAATCTACTAACATGTGCATCGCACGTGCATAACTAATATGAAAAAGATCTCAGATTCGAGTCCTCACTATGTTCGATTTTTTACTTTAATTTTTTTATATATTAAATATGCATCACATGTGTAAATTACTATCTATCTATCTATCTATAATATAATATATTTACTTACTATTAATGGAAGAGTTTGTCACAAATAAACAATTTTTAATATATTTTTGTCACAAAATAAACATCACTTTTGTCACCAAACAAACATGTGCATCGCACATGCAACTCCAATTCTATTTTTCAACATGTGCATCGCACGTACACATCAAAATTTTTCCTTCTTAATTTTTAAAAAATACGTTTATCGCCCGTTCAGCTCCATTTTTTAAAAAATTAAGACATTCATCGCACGTGTTAATTACTGTTGACTTACGTATATCGCACGTTTAACTCCAACTCTTTATCAAAACGTGCATCGCACGTGAAAAATACTAGACTTATACTAATAGGAGAGAGACTCTCTATCTCCTTCTTCTATTTTAAAATAGAAAAAGAAAAGAAAATGTATAAATTTCTATTAAACTAACACGTGCACTACACACAATTTTATTAAAAAACCAAAACAAAATTATAAATTATAATCCTTCAAACACAGTCTCTTTTTCTCACTTTCTCAATCTCACAAAATCTCAACCCCCCCCCCCCCCCCCCCCCCCCCTCTCTTCCAAAGTAGTTTTAGTAATATTCAATTGTACAACATTATGGTTTGACAGTGATTATCTAAACCATATATTTATGTGAGAATGATAATGAAGATTTCAGTAATTACGGTATGAATGATATTCACAAGTTTTTCTCAGTTCTCTTATATTTTTTAGAAGTTCTATATAATTTTATGAATCATTCAAAACTATTTTATACTGTGAAATTTGCACAGAGTAACACTAGTATAATATTATGATGGCTATAATAATATCTTTATATGGGATCAATACTTCGTAATGTAACAAGAGTTCATCATTGAGATGTATAACTATATAATTACTTGAATTTTGCACAAGTAGATGTGTACATAAACTTTTCATTAATCCTTAATTTTGAAGTTATAACAGATTTTGAGCTACTCGGGGCGGCCCCACTGTATAGGCGGGTAAGGCGACCGCCTTGGGCCTCCACGGATTTTGCAATTTTAGGGGCCCCCAATTTCGAACTTCCCTTGTTAATATAGGCAAGTATTTCGCCCGTAAAAAAAATGTAATTAGGGGCCCCCAAAATAATTATTTGATCCTTTAAATTTTTTTAAAAAAATATTTGGGGATACTCTGGAAAGGCTTGATTGAAATTGAGGTTTTAAATTTGAGTGATTTAAAACAAATCCACATTTAAATGGATATAAAATCCGAAACCCACATTTAATTTAAACCCACATTCAATTTACAACCCGAAACCTGATAACCCAAACCCTCTTTTAAAACAAAACCCAACCACTCCCTTCTTTTCCCTAAAACCCAAACCCGGAGTCTCACTCCCACTCTCCATCTGTTCCTTCAATCCTTCTTTTTCCCCAAAAATCTCGAACGAAACCCCTAACGGCACCTTTCTTCTTAGCTCCCAATACCCAAACGGTGACCGAATCTCATTCCGAACGGCGCCTTCAGATCCCATCCCGAACAGCGCCTTCAGATCGACGGCAGCACGCTTTCCGAGGTTCTTCTCTCCGGATCTGTAACCAAACGAAGAATAAATTTCAAAAAACTCTATTTTTAATCATTTTGGATTGAAATGGGACCAATTTGCTGCCCACAAAGCCCAGTTCGATCCACTGAACATTTTTTAATCATCTTGAGTTTAATTTTATGTTAATAAAGTTGAATAAATTATTGAGTTATTGAGTTGCTTAATTTTATGTTAATTATGTTAATTAAGTTGAATAGTTGCATAATTAAGTTGAAAATTGATATGTTAGGCTTAATTCAAAATTTTATTTATTTTTTTAGTTTTATCATGCCTCAAAAATATGTGTCTGACGTGTTAAAAAGAAAGAAGAAACAAGAAGAAATAAAATTCATACAATCTCAAATTGGGGTATTTGATAAATTTCTTACCAACAAACCATTCTCAAGTGGTAATGGTAATGAAGAAGAAGTTCAAGAACATCAAGAGTTGAATATGGGTGATGAAAATGAAGAACCAGTTCAATAGTTGAATGAGAATATTAATTTGAATGTGGGTGATGAAAAGGCAGAACCAAATCAAAATTAAGAATGTATGCTATAATTTTTTATGATCCAATGAATTGGGAGATTATTGATCAAAAAGTTCGGAATTTATTAGTTGAAAGATGGCCCATTAGAGTTGATATTGATTTTCCTAAAGATGACGAAGGTAAACATTTTTCTTATGTACACTACACCTGAATGTTGTTAAATGGGAAAAAATATGATAGAAGATGGCTTGTTTATTTAACTAGTTTGGATAAAGTATTTTGTTTTTGTTGTACATTGTTCAAGAAAGAAGGGAACAACCATCAATTGTCAAGTGAAGGGTACAAACAATGACATAATATTAGTCATAGACTTCAAAGTCATGAAGAGAGTGAAGACCACATTAATTGCATGACAAGTTGGCTTGAATTGGAGACGAGACTCAGAAAACGTGAAGTTATTGACAGATGTGTGGAACTACAAATTATAAAGGAAAAAGAACATTGGAGACATGCCTTGTTAAGAATTATTACTGTTATTAAAACACTAGCTAAAAATGCATTGGCATTTCATGGTGACAATGAGAAGATTTATGAAGAGAATAATGGTAATTTCTTATGCTTGATTGAAATGATTGCCGAATTTGATCCCATCATGAAAGAACACATTAGGAAATTCCAAAGCAGCGAATCTCGTAAGCATTATCTTAGCCACAAAATTCAAAATGAGTTGATAGAATTGTTGGCAAGTGAGGTAAAAGGTGCAATCATTAAAACAATCAAAGAACCAAAGTATTATTCAGTAATACTTGATTGTACTCCAGATGCGCAAGTCATGAGGAACAGATGTCTCTGGTCATACAGTGTGTTGATGTTTCAAAAAATTCGATAAATGTAGAAGAATTCTTTTTAGAATTTTTAGTTGTAGATGATACATCCGGATTGGGACTTTTTAAAGTGCTTGAAGATATTCTAATGGTTCTTGGGCTTGATATTTTTAATGTTAGAGGACAGGGTTATGACAACGATTCTAATATGAAGGGGAAGAACAAAGGTGTGCAAAACAGATTAATTACTGTTAATCCTAGAGATTTTTACACGCCTTGTGGTTGTCACAGTCTTAATCTTGCAATTTGTGATATGGCCAACTGTTGTATCAAAGCTGTGTCTTTCTTTGGAGTTGTACAACGTTTGTATACGTTATTTTCATCTTCTACAAAGCGATGGGATATTTTAAAAAAACTTGTGTCAAATCTCATGCTTAAGACATTATCACAAACTATTTGGGAAAGCTGTATTGAAAGTGTTAGAACAATAAGATTTCAACCCGTGGAGATAAGAGATGCATTAATTGAATTGGCAAACAGTGATACAAATCTTAAGATAAAGAGTGAAGCTGGTTCCTTAGCAACGAATGAGATGGAGAATTGGGCATTTTTACTGGGTATGATTATTTAGCACAATATATTATTTACTATTAATTCTGTCAGTAAATACTTGCAAGAGGAAGACATGCATATTGATATTGCTATACTTCATTTAAAATGGCTCATTGCATTTTTTGAAGAGTATAGAGAAATTGGTTTTATGGAGGCTATGACTGAAGCTAAAATAGTTGCAGAGAAATTGGGAGTTGAACCTGTTTTTGTAAAGAAGCATGTCGTTCATAGAAAGAGGGAATTTGATGAAAGTGGTAGTGAAGAAACAACACAATCACCTAAAGAAGAATTTACGATTCATTACTTCATAACTGTAGTAGATCAAGCTATTTCTTCACTCAACAGTAGGTTTGAACAATTTGTGAAATATGAACAAATCTTTGGATTTTTGTTTGATTTGGAGAAGTTGAGAAGTCTATATGATGATGAGTTGAAAGTTTTTTGTGCCACTCTTAAAGAGTTTCTACATCACGACTCACATTATGATATTAATAGGGATGATCTGTTTTTAGAATTGAAACGCCTCAGATTAATTGAACCATCAGAAGCAAAAAAAAGCAATTGATGTGCTTAATTATTTGCAAAGGATGGATGGTATATTTCCATATGCATTGATCGCGTATCGTATTTTGTTGACCATACCAGTTACTGTTGCTTCTGCAGAAAGAAGTTTTTCGAAGTTGAAAATTGTTAAGTTTTATCTTCGATCAACCATGTCTCAAGAGAGATTGAATGGATTAGGCCTACTATGTATTAAGAAGGCGATGGTAGAAAGGCTTGATTATGAACATTTAATTAGTGAGTTTGCTGCACGGAATGCGAGAAGAAGTCATGCACTGGGATGATTAATGATGTAGGTATAACTCCTTAATGTTTATGTTTCTCCTATGTTTCATTTCTTCACTTCAGTGCTATTTCATTTTCATTTCATAATTTTCTGTTTCTAATTCATAATTTTCATTTCATCTATGTAGATGTGGAGGTGAATTGTTGAGGCAGCGTTATGCATTAAATGAGATACAATCAGAGCTTTCCATTGACAGGTTTTGCATATTTGATTATATGTTTTCACTCTATTTTGCATATATGTATGATGCTTATGAGAAACTTGTTATTCAATATGATCAAAAAAAAAACTTGTTATTCAATGATATATATTTTGCATATTTTGCTTTGAACAATGTGCAAATATTGCAATTTTTATTTTGGCAAATTTTTTTTATACATGTTTTTTTTTAATGTATGGGGCAGGGGGGCCCCATTTCGGAAGTTCTCCTTGGGCCCCCCGGAACTCAGGGCCGGCCTGGAGCTACTATATACTCTAGTAGTCTTTCTTTGGATCTCTTAATCAAAATGTTGGTTAATTAAGTTTTTGTACGTTTCGCACTCTAACCTCTTACTTTTCGGACGTTCAAATCAATATTTGAATAATTTAGAGAATATAGAATAACAAAGAACTGTAACTCACAGATTTAGAGGTCATTTTCCATTTTCATCACATATCTCGAATCATGGATATGATGAAATTAAGCACATATCTTGCATTTATGTATGTTAGTTTTGGTGGAAACTATTTCTCTAATCCTATGCACACATATAGATTGCCCAATTTGAACAAAGCGTATAGAATTTATGTTGTATGTGGGCTATAAGGGATCTTTAATTACAAATCACTCCTAATGCTTTGGATTTGAAACCACCCAACCATATATCAGGGTCGGTCCTAAGAAATCAAAAGTCATATACGAAACAAAAAATTGGGCCCTAATATAAGAAAATTTATTATCGATTTATTATTTTATGGCTTTATTGTTCCATCAAACAAAATATAACTAAATGTTGAAACAAAAGTATATTTTAAAAGGCAATTATAATTTCCTATTTCAGTTTGTTTAGACCCCCTAAATCTGATAGGCTCATATCAAGATTGACTGCACCAAGAATTAACTCAATTGAATAACATATCTCAAAGAAAAGAAGAAGAAAAAAAATCGCAACAAATTACCTTTGAGAATCGCAAACTTTGGAGTTTGGATGATGATAATCAATTACAGAGAGTGAGAGAGATGATTTTATATAAATGAAAAAATGATAAAGATTAAATCTTTGATTTATTTATGAGAAAGTGAAAAAGTAATTAAGAATAGGGTTATTTTTTTCTTTTGTTGAAAAATCTAAGCGTTAACATGGGTATTTATAGCAAATAGGGATTATGATTAGTTTTTTGAACTAACTTGGGAATTAAGTAAGGTTCAAATTAGTCAAACTCCCAGTTAAACCGGGTGCATTTGAATTGCCAAGAAAAAAAAAAGAAAAAACACCACCAACTTGATTCAAACCCGCAACCATTTATAAGATTCTTGATGATTCTTAACCAACTGAGCTACAATACTAACTATTAATACAATGGTTTTTTATTACTTACTTAATATTCATATAGTATACTGAATTTTGAGATCCTCGAAAATCAGGGGCCATCTGCGGTTGCACCACTCGCACACCCCCTGGCCCGACCCTGCCATATATCAAATTGATTATACTTGACGGTATCAATTTTGATTCAAAATGTTTGTCTGAATAGAGATACTAAATCAATAATTTAGTCGAGAGAATTCAAATCTTGTAATTTTGTTTGTCGTGTTTGTTTTTTTCTTCATTAAGCCTATTATATCTATATATTATACTAATAGGAGAGAGAGTGTCAACATCTCTCATTTTTCTATTTTGAAATAAAGAAAGGAGAACAAAAGTAGGAATTCACATTTATTAATACGTGCAGCACGCACATTTTCATTATATTAAAAACAATATAAAAGCCTCAAACATATAAACCTGGAACTTAATTATTAGAACTAAGTTTTTTCTCATTAATTGTTCGATGAAATGCCTATATAGCACACAATGTGTTTGTGAAAAAATTATATCTATATATTATACTAATAGAAGAGAGAGTGTCAACCTCTCTTCTTTTTTTTAATTTAAATTAAAGAAAGGAGAGCAAAAGGAGAAATTCACATTTATTAACATGTGCAATACACAAATTTTCATTATATAAAAAAACAATATAAAAACCCCAAACCTGTAAATCTGGAACTTAATTACTAGAACTGTATTTTTTATAAATTTTACTTAACTAAATTAATTGTATATATGTATGGTGTATGTATTAATTTCTGAAACCTTAATTTACTACATCATTTTATTTTCGATTTCTATTTTGTGTTTTTGAAATCGTGAAATTTGAATTTGAGGAAGAGCACGGGTAGAAGATGGGGATGACTATGGTACTGGGTCCAAGAATGAGATTTGGTAAGGAGGTAGGTGACGAAGAGTAGGGTGAGGCGAACAGAGAGGTGGAAGGGATGTTGGAGAAGGGGACGTCGTTGCGGTCGAAGACATCGGAGACGTGGGAGATGAGGGAGACAACATTTGATAGGTGTAATTTTTGGAAGGGGGAGGGGAGGGAGAGGAGGGTTGAGATAAAGAGAATCAAGGTCTGGGTGTTGCCGGCCAAGATGTATACAAAGGCCGGACTGTGAGCATATTTTTTAGAGTAAATTTTACTAAACTATACACTTAAAGAGTTAATTTCTCACATTTTTTTCATACTTTTTAAAAAATTCCATATAATTTTATGAGTTTATTAAAATTATTTTAGTCTGTGTAATTTGCACCTGGTAACGATAGTGAGTTTTAGAGCATCTGTAGTCATTTGCTAAATATGTATAATATGTGAAGTTGTGTCTATCAATTAAAAAATAATTAAATTCCTCCGACGCAACTTCAAGCTCCGTCTGATCTTAGATTTTTATTATTTTAAATTAAATTGGTAAAATAGGATCAGCATATGAACATGCTCCATTCCACCAAAATAATGCCCTAAAAGAGCCAACAGCTAAAGGAGCCCCATAGGAAAGCAACCAAAAGCGCCAGAGGGCTCTCCTACAACCACCAAAAGAACAAAAGAACAACGCCATTAAACTGAGAGGCTTATCCCTGCAAGAAGAACAAAAATCAATGAATTAGGGAGAATTAATATCTCTACTATTTTAATGGGAGAGTTGGGGTTGTAAACAAACAAACCCTAATTTTGTAACTGAGTAAACACGTGCAATATACGGCAAACTAAATCCACTAAACATACCCGTGTGATGCACGTGCAGCCCCTAAAAAGGGATATTTTAGCAAATGTCCCCATTTAAAATGTGAAAATTAGCATATACCCCCACTATTTTTAAAAACTAAGAAATACTCCTATCTCTAATATTATAATGGGAGAAGACCTTAGTGTCATTTGTAAATATTTTGTCAATCTACCAACCCGTGCAATACACGTGCATAACTATTATAAAGGAGGTTCTAAGTTCAAATCCAGATTATGTCTAAAGTTTTATTTTAAAAAAATATATTTATTAAGATGTGCATCGCACGTGCAAATTACTAGTTGAGAATAGTAGTAGTAATAGAGGTAGTACGTAAAAACACGGCAGCGTCATCAAGCCTATTAAGGCTTAAACGCTGGATTTTGTGTGGTGGAAGAGTAGAAGACCAATGCTTAGAGAAGAAAATAAATTCGTCAACAATAGTGTCAATTGGTTTAACAACGTTATTAAAAATGCGGTTATTTCTTTCTTTCCAGATAACCCAAATAATAGCCATAGTCGAAAGAATCCAAGGCTTACGATACTTATTACACACAAATTGACAGTTCCAGCAATCAAGGAAAGATGGGGGAAGAGAGGGAACCTTCCAATCCAGAAGACAGATTTGCCAAAGGGGACTGATAAAATTACAGTGGAAAAAAAGCTGATCAATGTCTTCGTGACAGTGAAAGCATAAGAACATAACTGGCCTATAGCAAGATTCCTCTTATTGAGAACTTCCACAGTAAGAAGCCTATTGTTAATAGCGAGCCAAGACAGGATTTTGGCTTTAAGCGGAGCACAGCCGTTCCAGATATGTTTAGCGAAAGGGGAGGATGCACCTCCATAGTTGAGAAAGTTATAAAAAGATTTAACCGAAAATAAACCAGAGTTGGTCCAACGCCAAAAGAAATCTTCTTTGGGATGCCAATCATATTTGTTTAAGAATGAAATGAGGTGAAGGTAATCCGGTTCTAATTCAGTAGGGAGAACAGTAGAAAAATGAATAGACCAATCTCTGATATTGTTATGAACAGTAAGATAGTCTACACTTTGGCCGCAGGGTTGAGGGTTAAACGAAATAAAGCCAGATAAGCTGAAGCTAGCTTCAGGTTGCCAATCCAGAGGTGGGTCCAGAAATGGGTATTGGAACCATCAGCACAGACATGAAAAATACTACAATGGAATGGGTCTACAACTTTCCACACCCCTTTCCGGAACGATGATGCTCTGGCAGAAAGAGTGGGATGGAACTCCCAAATCCCCTGACGTCGGAAGCAATTATTGGAAATCAGACGGGCCCAAGGAAGATTGTCTTCTTTAAGCATCCTCCACATCCATTTAGCCAATAGCGCTAAATTTTGATTTCTAAGATTGAGGGCACCCAAACCTCTGGTTGCATTAGAAGTGCAGACCAACTTCCAGTTACAAAGATGAGACCCAGCTCTATAAGTGGCTGAGCTAGACCAGAAAAAATTCCTTCTGATTTGGTCAATCCTATTGATAACCCAAGAAGGAACGTAGAAAAAAGACATCATATATAAAGGGATAGAAGTGAGGACCGCATTCACCAGAATCAATCTGCCCCCTATAGAGAGGTTTTTGCCGGTCCACACGTTAAGTCTGGATTCAACTTTATCAATCATCGAAAACCAATATGAGCTATGCAGTTTACCCCATCTCAAAGGGATCCCAAGATACTTAATCGAGAAGGAAGAGGCTTTACAATTGAAGAAATGAGCAATCTCTAATTGACGATTGTTAGAACCTCCAAGCCATAGAACCGACGATTTGTTGAAATTAATTGATAAACCAGGCACACTTTCAAAAATGTAAAGAAGGAGCTTGAGATTACGAAGAGAGGAGCCGTTAGGTTTGGCAAAGATAATGGTGTCATCAGCATATTGGAAGTTGAGATCGCCTCGGAAGCTGTGGGAGCCACCAAGCCCTTCAATGGCATGAGCGTCCCAGGCATTCTTCAGTAATTTACTAGAAGACATCTGCCACGAGAGCAAACAGGAGAGAGGAGATATGGTCGCCCTGCCGAAGTCCACACTTACACTTGAATTTGTGGCCTTCCGATCCGTTAATGATTATAGAAGAGGTGCTAGCAAATAGACTGGACTTAATCCAAGCAATCCACTTAGGGCCAAAGCCCCTATGAAGAAAAATGTCGAAGAGAAAATCCCAGCTGACCATATCATAGACCTTCTCGAAGTCTAATTTAAGCATAATCCCTTCCGATTTGGATTTGTGGCAATGGGAGATAATTTCTTAGGCTGAAGTCACACTATCAAGAATGCAGCGGTCTTTAATGAAATCCGATTGGACGGGATCAACTAGAGGGGAAATGACAATGCTCAGGCGCTGAGAAAGAACTTTCATTATGATCTTGAACGTAGTATTAAGAAGACTAATAGGTCTAAAATTAGCCACTGAATTCGCCCCAATAATTTTGGGAATGAGAACAATGTGAGCGTAATTAATGCGATCAAAGGAGAAGGATCCTTGGTGAAGATCCGCGAACATTTGAAAGAAATCATCTTTGAGATAATCCCAAAATTTTAGAAAAAAGAATGCAAGAAAGCCATCTGGACCTGGAGCAGAGTCACTTTTTAAGGAGAAAACTGCAGATTTAATCTCTTCCAAAAAGAAGGGAGCCTCTAGGATCAAAAGGTCATGAGTTACTAGGCCGTAAAGCTGCATCCAATCGAGATGAATGGATTGATTTTGAGAAGATCCAAGAAGATTTTTATAGAATAGGAGGAAAGTAGCATGAAGGTCAGCATCGGAATGCAACTCAACCCCATCGTTAATGATAGTAGAGATACGATTGCACCGTTGGCGGTGCGAAGCAAAGTTATGGAAAAATACGGTGTTACCGTCTCCTTCTTTGAGCCAGCGAACTTTGGCCCGCTGTGCCCATTTGATATGATCATTACGAAGAATAGAAGCGAAATCCCTTTTGCACGAGCTCCTCTCATTATGAAGAGACTCAGAAATAGGAGCTCTCTCTTCAAGCTTATCAATAGCTTCAAAGTGGAGAGGAATAAGAGTAAGTTCATTTGCTCGATATTCTGGACTTCTGGTTGTTTGGTCCCACTACAAGAAAAACCCTTTTCCGCAACGCCAAATATCGTTGCTAAAACTCGTTTGTCGTTGCGAAAAATATCTTTGGCAACGACATTTGTCGTTGCAAGGTCGTTGCGGGTCCGGGCGTCGCTAAAGATTTTGACTACGACTTGCTGTCGTTGCCAAACATAGATTGTTTCGCAACGACATTGCCGTTGCAATATATGTTGTCATTGCCATACCTAATTCCACCCGTGCTATGGTATAAAATCAATCGCAACAACCTTTGTCGTTGCCAAACATACTTCATATATTTGGCAACGACTAATGTCGTTGCTAAAGATACTTCATATAACATCAATCGCAACAACTTTTGTCGTTGCCAAACATACTTCATATATTTGGCAACGACTAATGTCGTTGCTAAAGATACTTCATATAATATCAATCGCAACAACATTTGTCATTGCCAAACATACTTCAT
The DNA here is from genome assembly GCA_017893485.1 of Hemerocallis citrina. NCBI lineage: Eukaryota > Viridiplantae > Streptophyta > Magnoliopsida > Asparagales > Asphodelaceae > Hemerocallis > Hemerocallis citrina. Next base: position 272,739,876 of record CM030364.1, on the reverse strand, counting down.
ATATTTGGCAACGACTCATGTCGTTGCTAAAGATATATTTTTCGCAATGAATGATTGTCGTTGCCTTACATTTTCTATTTTGGCAACGATTACTGTCGTTGACAAAGCTCGACTGTTTTGCAATTATTTTTATAATTGCTTTGCAATACTTGTATTTTGGTAACAACTATAGTCGTTGCTAAAGCTACCAATTGTCGTTGCAAAAGTTTAATTCTTTTCGAGACAAATTATATATTGTCGTTGCATCAGCCCTATCCAAACTAGCATACACTTCAAAAACATTAAAAACCAACATCATTCTATAATATTAACCTTGTCCAACATATTACATTTATGTCACATATAAGAAGCAATGCCCAAAATATTACAACCATCAACTTCTCAAAAAGATATCTAAGTATCTCATAATCATTTCCATTGTGCATAATAAGCTTAACCATGTTTTCTAATATTCTCTTGACATCTAAACATTGCAACAAAATTGGATGCAAGATTGAAAGAACTGAATCAACTTAGAACAAAAGAATATTTTGGGATGAATATTCTCAGAAAATACAAGTAGCAAAAAAGTGGGGTTGATGTTGGAGAGTTAATAACCTAAACCAACAGCTAACTCATATAAGATATAACTAAATCATACACTGTCAAAATATGATACAAAAATATATGCTCCCGGACCAATGGCTTCATTCCCTAATTCTCCAAATGCAGTTCCTTCTCGTGGTACCTACATATTTGAAATAATGATTAGTCCAGCAGTATACAATGAAACTATGAAAGATTGCCAAAACTATTGAAACTTGTATGCACAAAACAATATAGCATAATAGTGCCACTAAAATTTATAGTACCTTGATCATTCGAGGAATTTCATGCACCTCTATTTATAAGTTGTGCCAGCAATTCTTGTTTCATTGCATCCATTGCACGTTGCATATCTTCCTTTTGCTGTTCAATTTGTCTTGTTGTTCTTTCTTGAGTTTCTTGCAACTCCTTTATCATTTTCTGCTGCTCTTCAATATTCTTTTGTTGCTCATTGATCAAGTTTTGTTGCTCAAGTTGCTGTCTTCCTTTACAATAACCTTTTAATGCAGTTCCCTTGCCACGAAAATACCCTGATCTAGGCTTCAAAACATCTAGAAGGATCTCCTCTTGAGTCATTGAATCACCATGTGCAGCAACTGCTACTTTAAGTTGCTCCTAATTAAATAACAATAACAAAAAATAAAATTTACCATGAAGCATCTTACAAAAATATCTTACAAAAATATCATCTGCACTTGGTTGTTGTCACCTTCATATTTAAATTAAAGAAACTGATTAAACAAATTAAATATCATCTGCACTTACATGAAGAGATCACAATTCACACTTTATGACTGAGAAATGCTAAGAAGTAAGAACCATAGGTTTTAAATCATCTATACTGAATGTTAGATACTAAAATTCAGTAGAGATGATAATTAACTAATCCAAATGGAGTTTTAAAAAAATCAAATTTCAATTATTCCTCTTCACTATCTGCAATCCAGCCACACTCAGTGAATCCCTCCAGATGTTTTTATATGCAACATCCATGTTGTGGAATAGATATTTATGCTATTATTTCCACTACTTCAGAGATGTTACACCTGAGATCATGATTCTAAAGTGGATTACAGCCCGTCATATATTGGTAATATCAGACATATGTCGGGTGTATCTTTAGGCAAAATCCCAACCGATAAAGCAAGTGTGTCTTGGTAAAACCATGTTAGTCATCATATGGAATAACTTAATTCCTCTTACAGGGATTTTACTGTGATGCTTACTATGATGACCTGACTTTGAATGAGGATCATTTTGGTTAAATCCAGTCTCAAGCAAATAAAGCTGTTGTGGTATGCATGTTACATACACATCACAATACTAGTATATTTTTTCAAAGGATAAGTACTGTAACTTTATGACTAGAAGGCAAACATGATTGTATGGATGGCGAACGGGTCGCGCGGGCCGGGTTGGGACGAATTCGTAGCCGGGCCGGGCCGGGCCGGGCTACGTTTTCGTTTGGGTGGCCCGCCCAACCCGTGAACCCTTTAAGGCTCAACCCGGGTTGGGCCGGGTCGACCCGCGGGTTAGCCCGGTTAATAATATATATATAATTTATTTTTTTTGGTAGCTTAAATTAAAATAATAATAATAATAATTTTACAAATGATGTATACAAACAACCATATCTTTGTTTGATGAATACTACAAGTCTTCAAAAATTATAATACTAAGTAAATAATAATACCAATAAGTAATAATACTACAATTCTTCAAATATCCCCAAATGATGTTTAATATATAATACTAAGTATGTAATTCACTAAATTCAGTAATAATACTAATAAGTAATAATACTACAATTCTTCAAATATCCCCAAATGATGTTTAATTATAATACTAAGTAAGTAATAATATTAATAAACAAAAAAAATCGTTGAAGACTAATAATAAGATTGAAAGAGTGAAAATGACAACAAATTTTGGAATTTTATTCATATGAATTTAAGTTATACAATTTGAACAATTTATAACGAAATGAAGAATTCAATTCACAAATAAGTTTTATACAATAACATATTTGTTATATACAATTTTAATTGAGTACAAGTTTTCTAATTTGACATAACAAGAGAAAGCTATTGTAAGTATTGTTGTTGTTGTTGTTGTTGTTGATCTTCGGGCGAGTTGCTCCCACTTGTCGAACTTGATAGTGCTTTTCCTTGCGTCCTATCTTCAGCCTTCAGCCAGTCTTCTGTGCAAACGAGCATCTCCAACGACTCGGGGCTTCAACCGATTTCTGTAATCAGATAGAACCCTGCCACCTGTAGAAAATGCACTTTCAGAAGCAACTGTAGAGACAGGAGGAGTTAGCAAATCTTTAGCCATAATTGACAGAATACTAAAAGTGTGTTCATGTTCTTTCCACCACTGTAAAATATCTAGTAGAGAAATAGTAGGCTCAGTATCCTGTTGGTTATACCAATTTAATTCATTTGGTTGATTAGTCCTACGTTTTTTAGATTGAATTTGTTCAAGTAAACTAAATGTTCTATCACCAATTCTACTTTTACCCTTACCTTTAGAATTCCCAGAAGAAGAACTAACTACAGAAGTTGTACTACTAGAAGCAAAACGTCTATCATAATAATCATACAAGTTATTTAAGGTAGATTCAAACTGACCCAAAAAGGTTGCGCAATCAATTGTTAATTCTACATTGTCCTCTAAAAATCCAAAAAACATTTGTATCAAATTCTTCGTACCTTCTAATTTGATACGGGGATCCATAACAGTAGCAACACAAATCAACATAGGAGGAGGAAAATAATACTTCAAAAAATTTTGAAATGCAGGTATTACAATGTCACTAATATAGGCATCATTTAACATTTCGTTAAATATTTGTACCATGCTAACTAATTCAATAAAAATGCTACTAGAAGTAGATTCATATGTTTTAGAAAACTTTAAAGTTGCGGTTTTAAAAGGTTCTAGAAATTTCAACAAAGATTCGGCAAAAAACCAATCGTTGGGAGTCATTTCAAAATTGTGCATATTTTTTGCGATACAAAAATCATTTACAACTGTTTTATAATCGGTAACAACATTTAGTAAATCAAAAGTAGAATTCCATCGGTGTCTAACATCCTTTGGAAATTTTCTAAAAGGAACATTTCTAACCTTACACCAAGCTTTCCATTCTTGTAAAATGGTTGGACTTTATGCAATGAAATGTACACAATTTTTAATTTTATGTATATATGGATCAGCTATTTTTAATGCGTCTTGAACACATAAATTTATAATATGACATGCACATCTAACATGAAAAATATTGTCAGATGGAGGGTTTAATACAGATTTTAAAGTAGTAATTGCTACATTGTTGTTAGATGCATTATCAAAACTAATAGCCATAATTTTATCGCGAATATGAAAAACATCACAAATTTCTATAATACGGTTTGCTATTTCGTCGCCACTATGGGGATACGGCAACGACGCAAGTGATATGATTCTTTTATTAAGAATCCAATCATTGTCGATCCAATGACAGGTTATTCCCATCGTTGGAATATTGTTGACACCCGTCCAACAATCCGAGTTAAACTAACCCTACAAGTTAAACTCCATAAAATTGCAATCAACCCGTCCTTCATTTCAACATACATTTTAAAACAATCTGATTTGCAAGTATTTCTCGGAATTCTTTTAAAATGAGGGTTTAAGGCCGTTTGATTAAAATTTTCCAAGTTCCTACTCTCGGGATAGGAAAATAGTAACTCTTCCTTAATTACTAATCGGGCCATTTCCCGACGAACAAGTTCGGGATCATAAGGGTGGCTATCTACTTGACCGGTCCTAGGGTTGATTTTTTGTTGGCCTTGTATTTGATCAAGAAGTTCTTTATGATTATGTTGGATGTGCCTACTAATTGTACCGGTGCCGTCACCCCTCTTGAATTTGTATGTTTTTTGACATGTTTTACACACTTTCAAATCTATACCCGGAGTATTTTCGTCCGGGATATAATCATAAAACTTATGCCAATCGCTAGTTTCTCCTCTACTTTTCCTACTACTACGGGGTTGTGTGGTTTCGGTTTGTTGTTGTTGTTCTTCTTCTATTTGTATGTTACCTACAAATTCGTCGTGTGTACCCCATTGTTCCATAGTAGGATCAATGTAATCTTGGGCGGGCTCACTAGTTGGGACAATTGGTGGCCTACGTGAAGAGGAGGAGGAATCTTGTCCGCTACGACCGCTACCGCGTGATCTAGACATAATGTAGTAATGTGGTATGTAAAAAAAAAATCTACAATTTAGGAGCGGTGAATTATACAAAAAAAAACTAAAAAACAAGAGGGTGGAGATAGAGAAGTTCAAAAAAACGAACAATAATTTTAACTACAACGCAAAAAAAAATTAACAAGAGAGATAGAGATATTTTGATACCGTTCACCGTGGAATACGCGTATATAAAAAAAACCGTGAAAATTAGTTGGAAATAGAAAAGATGGAGGAGCGCTTTGCCGATTTCGCAATTGAAGAGTTGAGAAGAGCTTGAAGTAGATTTGACGATGGTTGAAGAGAGTTGAAGACGTTGAAGATGTTGAATTTTGTTTTCCGATATGACCGAAATTTGATCGTGTATACGCCTCCTTGTACACTAGTTTGATGATTACTACAATTGTTCAATTTTTTTTTTTTTTTGATGTATAATAGTAGAGAGAGTAAGAGAGGGAGGTGTGATTTTTTTGGAGATTTTTGGGGGCTATTTATATGCTAAATAAGTTGAAAAAAAAAATTAACAACGGCCTAAAGAGCCGTTTTACAACGGCTCTATTTTGGACAGAGCGTCAGCGCATAGCAGCGGAGCGGAACGGGTCGAATTTCGACCGTTCGACCCGCGGGTCAACGGTCGACCCGTCACGGGTCGAATGTTCGACCCGTACGGGTCGAACGGGTCGAAACCCACTGGTCGACCCGCGGGTTGGAGGGTCCAATTCGTGGGTTGGACCGGGTTCGTGGGCCGAGTTTCGCGAATTCGATTCGCGCGAATAGCGACCCGGGTCGACCCGGTACTGTTCACCGGGTTCGACCCGAACCCGCGAAGCACTTTACCAGGCTGGGTTGGTGGGCCGGGTCGCGGGTGGGTCGCCGGTTGACCCGGCCCAGTTGCCATCCCTACATGATTGCAATAGAAATTTCTGGATCTTTTCCGGTGTTTTCCTGCAATATAGCACCAGCGAAGATTCAAAAAAAAAAAGAATCAAGTTTGTCCATATACAGGGTCTTAATTTTCTGAGAAAATTATTCCTATAAATTTTCCAGTGAAAGCTTTTCAATAACTATAGCCAAAGAGCACAATCTAATCATAATTCATAACCTAATCAGTTGAGATAGACATAATACAAGGAGAATTTTTTTTTGCAAAAGCCAACACAGACTTCTTGGCAACTCAATTAGTGATGTATATAACAAAAGTAAGATTTCTTGGTCATTTAAACCTCAAAACTATAAAAAGGATGTGAATGCATAAAAGACTGAACAATATTCATTGAAATTTTAATCCTTATCAATGTTTAAGCCATTCAAGTTTTGAAACAAGCTAGGCACCAGTAAACTCACACTATGGTAGAGTAGTTCTACTGAAATACAGGTTTACTGTGAATCTTTTAACTTCAAATGTATTAATTTCTTTTACAAATGACCTGCCTAGCAATGTGATACAACAAATGACCTGCCTAGACATAATATAATCTTTTACCCTTTTGAGATTATACATTGAATGTATTAATTTCTTTTCCATAATGTTTGCAGGAACCGTCAGATGCAGTTCCATCGGGAAATTTTTAAAATGGCAGATGTGATTGTCACATCTACAGTTGGGTATTAATTACACTTCACTCGGTGCCTCTCCTTAGAAATATATATATGCATACAATAAACATACATACATTACAAATATCAGCTACCATTTAGTTATTATAAGTTGGATACCAGACATTCACTTAAGAAAACAAGCATTACACCTAGCTACTTCAGTAAATTTACTTGGACATCTTTAAAAATTTCTACTGCTATTAGGTGTAAGTAAGTAATCACCTATGCGATCACCATAATGAAGAATTTCGGACTGACAGGTAAGATACTTGTTTGTTGTCTTATCCAAAGATAAGAAAAGATTTTTTGGACCACGAAGGATGTTCTTTATTTGTTAACACGTACGTCTGCAAACAAAGTACATCCTACATAACAAACTGGCTTTCCACATGTTAACTATTTCCCGTTAACACGTCTGCAAAGAAAGATACAACTACCAATTTCCAAATGTTAACTATTTCCGTTTCTTCCATTTACTCAGTGTTACAGCATATCCTCTAAAGGATGATGCGTTAAGTACTGGCGAACTTGACTACATAAATGGAGGTGAGCACTGAGCAGAAGCTAAGTTTTTGTGTTACTACCAACTTATATAATTTCTTAAGTTAGTAACTTTTATCTGTGAACCTTGTTTTAGCTGCACTTGTGAGGTACTCAATATCAGGAAACTTTCTGGGCTTGCCTGCAGTGACTATTATGGTAATTATTTTCTTCCTCTTCTCTACATCATAAATTAATTGACTTCATGAAGTACAAATATACTTTGTTCTTACTCTGAAGTCAATCGATACTTCATAGGTTGGATGTGACACGGTAGGACTGCCAATTGGGCTTCAATTTATAGGGAGACCTTGGTCTGAAGCAACCTTGATTTATTTGGCTTCTGCATTGCAGGTAGACATCATAGTAGTATGATATTGACTGGATGTTTTTATTTTACTCTCTATCAATAGAACCAGAAGGGGATTCTTTCAGTTTCAGTATACTTAATTATCATCGATCTTTGATACTTACTGGGTTTCCTTTTTTTTCCCCAGTTAGAAACAAACTTGACATATGAAATCTCTTTGGAATATTCCAAAATTGTGCATAACATAGCAGTATATATTCATAAAGCATTCTATATACGAACATTCTTCATGTAGTATGCATAAACCTCACTGAAAATAGCAAATCCAACTTAGACAATTAGAAGAGTTATTATATTATTTGATAATTTTTGGATATGGCTAAGGGTTCAGTGTCACTTAAAATTTTCAGGCTGAAATTGGCTATCCAGTAATTTAATAATAATGCATGTGTGTTATATAATCAGTTACCGATTTATATTTTCATTTTCACAACTTAGACAATTAAGCTTTAGAAGGACCTTTGTCAACATTCTTAAGTGAACTTTAGTACCTTTAGAAGGACCTTTGTCAACATTCTTGTACCTAGGTAAATCACAGGTTGGACACCTATCCAACTGCGCATTTTCTTTCATATAAAGAATACAATCATTTTCTCAAGCATCAATCTTCACACACTCAAGACCCAAATCAGATATCAATTTCTTTGCCTCGTAATAGGAATTAGGAAGTGTAATCCTTAGAGCTTGACGTTGTAACAAGCACCGCTTCAAATGTTATTAAACTGCAACATTGCAACATTGATTCAGCTCAAAAGTTCTGATCAAGTACTATATAATATATCGACACGGCTGTTGCTGCATCATGGATAATATCATACAGACATTATAGCAATATTCATTATCTTTTTGCTCTTGCAGTGAATGGAAAGTATAACCAGTAATATAGACATGATGACTGTGTGTGTTCTTTTCGCTCTTGCAGCATATGTCAAAAGAAAAAAAGAAAACAAATCACACCAACCACACAAACAGAACCCATCTAAGAACAGAAGTTCAGTACAGCAAGCTTAAATCTTATTGGGAAAGGTAAAAAAGAAATACTCCATTCGTCTCACAAAAAGCTAAAAATTTACCTTCTATAACCTTCTATAACCGTCTATAAGGATCAAAACTGAAGTAGACAACCATTCTGATCATCTTACAAAGCGTAACAATAAGAAATTCCATTCAACCTTAAAATAAACCAAACCCAAAACCTCGACAGTTCAAAGAAAAGTGATTAAAAGGCTCGCTCTTATCACATCAAATCTCTCCAATTCTCATGCAAAATCACCATTTTTTCTCAATCAATTTATCAACCCCTATCCACAAAGAAAAGATCCAATAACTGAACGAGCACCTCTTAAACCCTTCCTTACTATTAATAAAAAAACAAAAAATCCTAAAATCAAAATTCTTTTTTTTTTGTCCTCCTACTTCCCTAACAACATCCACCACTAACATTCTTTCAAAAAAAAAACACCCAACAACATATTCCTTAGACTCCTACATTGCTCCATAAAAAATATAGGGAAAAAAATTATACCAGTCCAACGCGGTGATGACCACGCCAGCCCACAGCGGCAGAACCCCCTGACTCAAAATCTTGATCGCGATCGCGCTCTGATTTGGTGGCGAGATGTGGTTGCGATCGCGCTCTGATGTGGTGGCGGCGGGATGTGGTTGCGGCTAGGCTGGGATGTGGTGGCGGCGGGATGTGGTGGTGGCTAGGGCGGGATGTGGTGGTGGCGGGATGTGGTGGCGGCTAGGGCAGAAGTGGTGGCTGCGGGATGTGGTGGCTAGGGCGGGAATTAGGAAAGATACGACTAAGTATTTGGTGTGGTGGGTTTGGGGAATTAGGAGAATTTTGTGGCGACGTTTTGGGGAATTTGATGTGGTGGGGGATATTAAGTTAATTTTTTATATATATATATATTTGGCAACAATACTGTCGTTGCAGTAGATATAAGGAAATATACGCAACGACATTTGTCGTTTCCAATTTACACACAATCTGGCGCAACGACATTTATCGTTTCCAATTTACACACAATCTGGCGGGGATGTGTGAAGGCCCGAGAAAATTTTGTTTTATTTTTAGCAACAACTTTCGCGTTGCCATAACTAATTTTCACAACGACTAAAACGTCGTTGCCAAAACCTCGTTGCGAAAAAGGGGTTTTCTTGTAGTGTCCCTTTTTGAGCTCGGTATGCATCTGTCTGGCATGTTCATTTTCCTCAGCTATAGTCTAAGTGTATTGTTATCTCTACTCTGTGTTTGTTCTTTTTTGTCTGATGGTGTGGCATGGTTGTTGGTTGTTTGCCTTTTGTGGCCTGAACTTGATTTTGGCTGTTCGTTTTGTGCTCTGGCTGCTCCTTTAGTGCTTTCCTTTTCGTATTGCACTGAGAGTGGGTGCTTGTGCTCTGTTTCTTTTTGGTTGTGTTTGTGAGGCATTGACAAAGATGTTGATATTTGCCTCTTGTCTGATCGCTATTTCTGTTGCCTGAGTTTGGGATTAGGCCCAGCGCGGTTTGCTCTCTTTTGTTATGTCTTGGCTTGTTTTTTTTGTGGTTGTTGCAGTGGGTGGTGGGAGCCAGCTTCAGGTTGTGTTCTGGCTTGGTCTGCTCTGCACCTATTGGTTGCGTGTTTCTGCTGTTTGGGATTGGTAACGAGCCCTTCACGGTGGCTTGTTCCTGTGCCGGTGCTGTCTTGGGGCGTTGTATCGATGGCCGGTATTGGTAGTGCTTGGCTGAGCTTTTGTCTTTGGAGTTAGGTTTTGCCTGGAACGTTGTTCTGATTGTATTCTGGGCTTGGTTTTGTTCTTTGTTGTTTATTCACTGGTTGTGTTGTTTCCTTGTTTTACTCTTTGTAAAATGGATTTCTGTATGATACTCTTTATTTATTGTAATATTATTTTGTGGCTGGAGCCGTAAGACTATCCGTCTTTGAAAAAAAAAAAATTGGTAAAAAATATCATTCAACGACTGTAACAAATGACCAAATGCTACATGTATTTATGTATTTTTTTAAACAATGACGACTGTAGATGCTCTTAAACAACAATGGTCAAACATTTCCCTTCAACTTTACAAAATCTCAGATCACCTTGATAGTTACGCAGTTTAATAATTCATTAACAGACAAAAGCAGGTGAAAAACAACCCCATCCATACTCAACCTACGTTATTATTATGAACTTCCCCCAACGTGCATACGTATCTACTACAGTTCACTATGGGACCCACCGTTTGAAACTAACGTGTGGGTCCCAGTCACGAGTTAGCACAGCAGCAATGAGGGGCCCACCGATTAATTACTTGCATTACCTCCCCTGTGAAAGCTGCAAATGCGCAAAAGAAGAAGTAGAGGGAGCCCTTATTAATGTCTAACACAAATAAGTCCAGTTTCTCGTCACCCTATAGTTAAGTTAAGCCAACTCTAACCGCCTACTTCATTCACTGCATGTATGAATTTGACAGTCGTTGATACCGAAAATTTTTAGAAATTTGATATCAAAAACAAATTTTGAGTTTACGCTGCAGTCACGTTGTAACCCAAATTTAGAATTTTTCCGCTATTTAATTCGTCAGACGAATATATTCTTTTCTCCCTTAAATTTTTTTTTTTAAAACATAAAATAGAACGGACCAAGGATGATTTATCATTGCTATAATTTTTTTTATTTTTAAATTTGTTTAAAATTAGGGAATTTTTTTAATTAAAAAAATTGAACTGAAGGGAAATCATCTCCCCGTTCAACAATTTTTATTTTAATAAAAAAACGAACTTTTCCGTCCGACGTTTTTTTTTATAAATAAAATCACGGACGGTGAATCATTTTCTGTTCCATAATTTTTTTTAAAATAAAATCGATCGGACGTGGAATGATTTTCCGTCCGACGTTTTTTTTTTTTTTTAAAAATGGGACGGGAAATCATTGCCCGTCCGATACGTTAATAAATTAAAAAAATTATGCGACGAAAGAAGATTTTTCGTCCGAGTAAACGGACGAAATATCATCTTTCGTCGGCTATTTTTTTCATATTCCTATATCTTCTGCAAAATATGACAGACTACTGTTCCTCAAAAACCTAAATTTTGGATATATAGCCAACGACTGCTGCACCAACTTTTCTATTTTTTGCAAGTTTTGGAAAATAAGCCAACGTACTACAGATTCTCTTAAGACACCCAATATTCCAAACTCTTTATCATTTCATATGTTTATAAGAGCATTTGTATTCGCACCCTACACTTTCAAAATTTGAAAGAAAAAATGGGAGAAAAAAAAAGTGTTGCAGTCGCTTCTTATATTTGAAAATTTTGAGTTTTGGGGAACGGTAGCCTTCTTTATTTAATAAGAGATATAGGAATTTTCAAATTATACCAATCGAAAGAAAATCTTGCGTCCATCTAAAAATTTAATCCTTTTTTTCTTGGATGCAAGATGATCGTGTGTCCGAGCAGTTTTTTTAAAAAAATTTAATAAAAAAAATTGTTGGACGCAATATCATCTTTTGTCTGGTCAATTTTTTTCCCAAATGCGAAGAAAGTAATTTATAGAATTAGTCCTATAAAAGTTAATATGAGTACATATTAGAATTTAAATGAGATTTAATTAAGATTTAAGATGACATTAAGATTTAATTAAGGATTAATTTTAAAAACTCAAAAAAATTGCAAGGCCGCATGATCATCTTGCATCCGTGCAAAATTTTTCTTTTATAATTTTTTTGGACGCAAGATAATCTTATGTCCGTTCAATTTTTTAAACAAAATTCTCATATTTTGAGTTTCAACGATCGTAGCTAGAAGTCATTTTTCCTATTTCTAAATGCCAAATATGAAAATTTTGAATCTCAACAACTACAAGTGCTCTAACTGCCTCAACTAAATATTAAGAGAATTTCTGACATTTTAGTGTATTTATGCCAATAAACATACAAAAAATTATGAAAAATCAGTTGTTGAGAAATTAAAATGAAATACAGTTTATTGGGCCAAAAAATTACAAGTTAGATTAATTAAGAGATTTTTAAATTTAAATATTATTTCATAACTAATATCGTAGTTTTTATTAAAAAAACGTCGCATAAACGTTTACTTAAGTAAGACTTTTTTACTCATTAAAAACTGTATATTTTTGTACTCTTTTTCTTTTTGTACTCTTTTTCGATCTGAGCATACTGAATGTGATATTGAATATTTCCTATTTCCCTTCTCCTTAGATGCTCTCACCCGCAAAGTTTATTTTGTGATTTTCTCTTTCATTTTTAAAAATATTTATTTGTATTTTAAGCATATTTTATTTTTTTAAATTAGTCAAACGTTTTTTTATTCTTCTTATCGTATAAGCAAAACTTAAGCCCGCTTAAGTAAAATTGAAGACCGAGCGTTTTTTTTTTCTTAGAACGACTTTTTGAAACCATGACTAATATCACATTTTCAAAAAAAGTTAAATTAAATATTACTTCTACAGCCCGTCGGAATCTTATAAATGAATTATGAATTCATATTTGGCACAAATCGAATATATTATTTTACATTAATTATTTGCATGGCATACCTTTACATCTCACTAGTAATATACACGCGCGATGCATGTATCCATTTTATTAAAAAAATTAAAATAAAAAATTTTTATTTACACGTACGATGCATGTCTTAATAAATAATATTATATATTTTTAAAAGTAAATGTGATGACTATAATGGGAGAGTTGGAGTTGCACGTGTGTTGCACGTAAGTAGATAGATATACAACTCCAACTCTCCCATTATAAAAGTTACTAGTAATTTACACGTGCAATGCACGTCTTAATAAATATAGTTTTTTAAAAAAATTTAGACATAATCTGGATTTGAACTTAGAACCTCCTTTATAATAGTTATGCACGTGTATTGTACGGGTTGGTAGATTAACAAAACATTTACAAATGACACTAAGGCCTTCTCCCATTATAATATTAGAGATAGGAGTATTTCTTAGTTATTAAAAATAGTGGGGATATATGCTAATTTTCACATTTTAAATGGGGGTATTTGCTAAAATATCCTTTTTTAGGGGCTGCACGTGCATCACACGGGTATATTTGGTGGATTTAGTTTAGCCGTATATTGCATGAGTTTGCTCAGTTACAAAAGTAGGGTTTGTTTGTTTACAACCCCAACTCTCCCATTAAAATATTAGATTATATATTATACTATAAATAGATAGATATAAATAGATAATTTACACGCGTGATGCACATTTAATATATTTATAAAAAATTAAAATAAAGAATATTACGTAGTGAGGACTTGAACCTGAAACCTCCTTCATATTAGTTATGCATGTGCAATGCACGCGTTGGTAGATTTACAAATGACACTATGGCCTTCTCCCATAATAATATTAGAAATATGATATGCAAACACAATTTAAATTTGAGTCATGCTACATCCACTACCCATTTCACTACCATTATGTTCACTAACTTAGGTGGCAAATGTGATAATAATAATTGAGTAATGCTACATCCACTACCATTTTCACTACATTTCTTTTCACTAACTTAGGTGGCACACTCCAATAGGCAGGAAAAGATATAGGTGGGGAAACTCTCCAATAGGAGTATGCCACCTAAGGTAGTGAATAAAATGGTAGTGAAATTAATTTGGATTTTTAACACATGCACCCCTAACAAATAAACTAATACCATATATATCCTTCACAAATTAATATTATCATATTTGCCACTAACAATCTCAGATCCATCTTAAGTTGCCACTCCGTTAGAATTCTGAAACTTAACCATAGTTCAGGCCTCACCTCACTTTTAAAATCATCTTACCCTTATTACTTAATTAAATGAATTATACCCATTAACCCAGTTAATGACTGTGACAACATATGTCTGACGGTTCTCAAACGAATTTCCAACATGACAATAACATGTGAAAACCTCAATGACCGTGATTTTAAAGATTATATCAAGTTCAAATTGAACAAGATGATGCTTAAATGAGTCCATGGTTGCTATATGACAGTATGGAATTAGCGAGTTGGAGAGGAACTAAAGGGGAAAAGGATGGGATGCTCCACTGCAGCTGAGAGAGCATGATTAGTTCTTATTACACATGCTACTTTTGAAATGGGTGAACAAAGAAGACAATACTTCAAATCACAAAGATGACAAAGATCAAGTAGGCATGTTAATGTGTGTTCTCATCCAACTCAAACATCCTTAACTAGAGCTTTAGGAGTTTTGAAGATGAGGAAATGGACTCTCAATTGACAATGTTTTAATTTATTCAAGCCAAATAATTTGGAAAGAAATGACTAGCTTAAGAGCATCCACAGTCGTTTTTCTCATTTGCTAAAAAATGGCAGCTACAATAATAGCAAATATACTCGATCGCTGCAGTCGTCGTTTGCTATATTGTTTCTCATTTTTTAGAAATAAGCGAGCGTATACCGTCTCATCGTTTCAAATAAATTAAAAAAAAGTTAATTACTTATTAACTATTAAACTATATTAATTAACTAAATTAAATAATATAATAATAACTAAACCTAATTAATTAACTAACTAAACCTAATAATTACCTAAAACCTACCACTCAGCATTAATGGCAATCCACTCAGCCTTATATCACGGACGGTATATCATGTACCGTCTGGTGATTTTTTTTTCTTTTTTTTTTCTAATCACCCAATCCTGACCGTTCATTTATTTAAAAAAAAACCAAATTTAAAAAAAAAAGTAGAGACGGGGTTTGATACCCCGGCCGGGGTATCATTCCCCGTCTGAGGGAATATAAAAAAAACAATTATTTTTTATTTGGAGAGACGGGGTATCATACCCCGTCCGGGGTATGTATGCCCGTCCGACCAATTTTTAAAAAAAAAAATTTGAAAATTATTGAAACGGGATATGATCTTCCGTCTGAATCGATTAAAAAATTATTAAATCGGAGGGACGGGATATGATATCCCGTTCTTTATAATTTGAGAAAGCGCATTTCGTTTCTCATATTTGAGAAATGAGAATAGAAAGTTTGCCAAAAAAGGCAAAATGAGAAAGGATTGCAGCGCATCGTTTGCTATAATATGGCAAAATGGCAGATATAGAAAACGACTGTGGATGCTCTAATGAAGAAAAAATGAAAGAGAGCTAATGGGTTTTGAGTGGGGTGATGGATTTCGGATGGGATTACAAAGAGGGAGAAATTGATAGTTGAAGGAAAAAGAACATACGGATATTTTAGTCATTTTTCATTAATTATTTTAAGAAAAATAGAATATTTCTTCTTTTTAGGATATCTTATAAGCTGAGATGTATATGATTAAGGATGTATATATCCATTTGTGAAGAATTTATATGATATTAGCTTATTTGTTAGGGATAGGCGTATTAAAAATAATGAAGGTTCTCTCTTGTGAATTGGATCTACTACTATCCATATTGAAAATCCACACGTTATCTACAACTAAAAGATTATTAAGTAAATTGATGCGTTTCACACCTCCATATGACTCCATCAAATACCCATGGTAATATATAATTCTTAGACCTACATGCAGAAATTTTCCTCATGGGCTCTTACTAACATTTTTTTTTTTTAAAGGAAATTGTGAAATCTGGTCACCTTGTTACATTAATAAGAAATTAACGATACAAACCCAGAAAACTGGGTCAGACAGAAAATAAAACATATATAAAGCAACATAATCCGTACAAACAACAAATCCCGGCAACAACTCTGGCGGGTGGGCCGACAATCAGTCCAGCATGTAGAATGTACATACTATACAAAATATATTGTTAGTAAAAGAAATATATATAACACATATATATGTACGTATTAGTTGGATGACACACAGTGGCGGACGCAGAAATTTCAGTCAAGGTGAGCATAAGTAAATAGTAATTTTTTAAAAAAAATATTTATTTATCAAAAAATGTAACAGAAAAATATTGCCTATATATTTTATGTTGAACCGGAGTTTTTTACTTTTAGCAATTTGTTAGTTATATTAAACCATCAATTATTTAACTACAGAATATTTAGTGATCAGATCCACTATTTTCTAATATATGGTTGAGTAAATATCTGCATAATATATACTAGTAGTTTATACGTGCGATGCACGTCTTAATAAATATAGTTTTTTTTAAAGTAAAAATTCAGACGTAATCTGGATTTGATCTAAAACCTCATTTACAATAGTTATGCACGTGCGTTGCACGGGTTGGTAGATGGACAAATTACACTAAGGCCTTCTCCCATTATAGTAGTAGAGTAAAAATTCAGACGTAATCTGGATTTGATCTAAAACCTCATTTACAATAGTTATGCACGTGCGTTGCACGGGTTGGTAGATGGACAAATTACACTAAGACCTTCTCCCATTATAGTAGTAGAGATAAGCTAAGTTGCATGCGTAATAAGAAAAAGTTTAAAAAACTCATACTTGTATAATTCGATACTCATTTAGTTTGAAATGATAAATATAAAAATATAATTAAGAACATAAATATTGAGATTAAATTCAATTATATATCCAAAATATTATTCAGTATGAAAATGTACTTTCTCAAAATTAATTATATATTCAAAATTTTATAAATATACAATATATTTTATTAAAGACATTAATGAAAGTTTATTCACAATCCAAAACCAAGTTAAATTTCAAAAAATAAGTTATTACTTAAGAATTGAACCATGGTTCTCTTATAATAGAGTTTGAACCATCTAACCACAAAGTCAAGTCTCTAATTCATCAAAAATAGTATATAGAATAATACATATACATATACAATAATTGTATAGATACCTAAGTCTTCCCGATTTTGCAAAAGTTCAGGGTGAGCGGCCGCTCACCCTGAGCCTGCACTCCGCCCCTGACGACACAAGTATGAAATAGAAGACCAATAAAGGAGTAGAACTTGTGTAACTAGTTATTAAGTCTATATAATAAAACACAAAGAAAGCTATCAAGTGGCTCTCCTTCAATCCCCTCAAAATTAAAGGCCTAGATCTAATCTCACAAAACACATTTCCGCCCCCCCTCCCCCCCTCCCCCCCCCCCCCCCCCCCCCCCAAAACTCAAATTCAAATCCCCCCAAAACAACTCCTTTATTTATTTAATTCTCTCTCTCTCTCTCTCTCTCTCTCTCTCTCTCTCTCTCTCTCTCTTTTTATATATATATATATATATATATATATATATATATATATATATATATATATATATATGGGTTTTGCTCCATTGAAAACGGGTTCGTTTTCAATGGGTTGGAAAACACCCATCTCAGCCATCCGATCTAGCGTGATCTTGATCAGCGGCTGTGATCAAGATCCGCTAAGGTCTCCCACTAACGCTCCAAAATGCGGAGGGGTAACTTCGTCACTTCACGCAAAAAAACGTTTGGGACTTAGCATTTTTTTGGCATGGAGTTTTTTTTGTCCAAAAAATCACTTAGGCCGTTGTTTGAGACAACGGCCTAGGTTGTTTTTTTTATAAAAAATTTCAACTTAGGCCGTTGTTGGGAACAACGGCCTAAGTATGTATAAGTGTTTTTCCAAACACTTGTATATACTCAGATCTTCATCTCCCTCATAACTCTCTTTCTCGCTAGTGGAGCTCGATAAACCCATTTCCCCAAACCGTAGCTCTCTCTCTATTGAACTAAAAAACCTACTTTCTCTTGGTCGTTGCTTTTCACCGAATCTCTCCCTATTCTCAGTCTCTAGCCCTCTTCCTTTGAAGATCCCAATTACAAAAAAATCCTAACCCTTACGAAATCTACCCAACCCTAAAACTTTAATCCTGAATAAATTAGCCAAACTCTACTCCCCTTCCTTTCTCTACAGCAGCGCGCAGTGGCCTCCCGAAAACCCTCATTGTTAAAGGTACTAATTTGTCCTACTTGAGTAAATTGATTGGAAATTTGTCCTAACTAGGCTAATTGATTGGAAATTTTTCTCCAATGTTTGAGTGTACAATTGTTATATTATGCGTAGGTATTTATAGAGTAGGTAATTCTAGTTTAATTGGAGAAGTAGACGTAGTATTAGTTGTTGTTGGTTGTTATTCGATGTTAGTAATAGCGCACAAAGCGAACAAAAATTTGTAGAACTTTGCGAGTACGTCGAGCTCGCCATACACAAGCCAACTCAATTCGTAGAAGTTTGTTTGGATTCACGGTTTGAAGTGTACGGCCGTGTATCGCTTTCAATTCATTCCCGTGAGTGAAAGGGATACATCGGCGTATTTTGCAAACCGTGAGCCGAAACTCACCTCTACAAATTTTGTTGGCTCATGTGTTTTTTCGCCGTCCCACTCCCAAAGTATAGTAATTTTTTGATCTCGTTTGTGCAGATTTGTACTGTATATCAAACAACAACCTCAGTTCAAGAGTGAGGGGAATGCGAGCGAGACACGACCTTATCTTGCAAACCGTGGATCGGAACTTACTTGTAGAAGTTCCGTTACCTTGTGTACGGCAAGCCAAACCCAATCGAAGAGTTTTGTATTTATATGACGTCGTTTTCGACGTTTTGTCACTTATTTTTGTTTCATAGGTATATATATCGCAATCGTTTGTTAACAAGCTATTTTATATATAATGTGTATATTAATTGACCAATAATATATTTTTACCCCAGATGAACAACGATACGGAGAGTTCTGCTGCCGGTGATAATTTTGTGCGGGTAGAACCAATTACTGATTCCATGCCGATAGTCGAAGACCATCTGAAACCAAAGTCAGGTATGACATTCCCCACTTTAGTTGAGGCCGAGAAATTTTATTCTACAGATCGATGCTCGTTGTGGGAATTTTGCAATGCATAAGGGTGGAAATAAATTAAAGGGGAGAATGGAAGTAGATAAGTCATATCTTTGTAATAAAGCTGGGTCGTCGCCGGGTCAACATAGTGATGGTAGACGTGGAATAACCAGTAGAACGGGTTGCAAGGCTTGTGTTCGTGTAAAATTGAACGAAACAAGTAATACGTGGGTGGTGTATTCATTTCACGAAGAACACAATCACGAATTCACCTCACCCGGTAGAAGGCACCTCTTGCCCCGGAACAGGTCCGTGTCAAATACGGACAAAAGGATTATAGACCAAATGAACCAAGCTAATATTCAAACATGTCAACAAATGCTCTTCTTCGAAAGTGCTAGTGGTGGTCATGATCAAGTAGGATTCACAGAAAAAGATGTTAGAAATTTAGTTAGAGACACGCAAGAAGCATTGAAAGGACACGATTCTACAATGGTAATTGATTTTTTCGAATCTAAGAAACTGACGGATCCTTCATTTTTTTATGACATTCAAGTCGATCCCGAAGGGCGGTTGTCACATTGTATGTGGGTAGATGGTATTTGTAGGATGAATTATGAAGAATTTGGCGATGTAGTTTGCTTTGATGCCACGTACAATACGAACCGTTACGGAATGTTATTTGTTCTGTTTGTTGGAGTGAATCAACATTGGCAATCGACTTTTTTAGGAGGTGGGTTCATTCCAAATGAGACGGCCTCTTCGTTTGAATGGTTCTTTGAAAAGTGGTTAGGGGTTATGAATCGTGTTCTATCTGGTATTGTCACCGATCAAGACCGTGGGATCGCCATCGCAGTTAAGAAAGTTTTTCCCCAGACTCCGCATCGTTTTTGTATTTGGCACATTCTGGATACGTTACCCCAGGAGGTTCGTCTTGATTTCGATGTCGACAAGTTTAGGGATTCCTTGAAGAATGTAATCTACAATTCTGAATATATACATAAATTTGTAGAAAAACAGAATATTTTGATTTCGCAATACGGATTAGAGAGTAACAAATGGTTGAACGATATATTCGATATCCGTGAAAGTTGGGCACCCATCTACGCTAAAAAATCATTTTGGGCCGGCATGTTGAGTAACCAACGGGTTGAGTCGACACATTCTGCTCTGAAGCATCATACAGAAAAAAAGTATTCCCTGCACGAATTTGCCGTCATCTTCGACCGTTTTTTGGGAAGGCAAAGACACGATGAATTGAAAGAAAATCATCGTATCCGTGAGAAGAGACCGAAATTGAAGAGTGAATGAGCTTTGGAGGCACAAATGGCAAAAACATATACTTTGAAAATATTTTACAAATTCCAAGATGAAGTCACAAAAAGCCTCATGTACAATGTGACATTTGTTGCCGATCTTGAGACACCGGATAGTTCAACCTTCCATGTGATACTCTGTGGAGAATCAAAACCGGCTCGCCTTCTTCAATTATCCAAAATCAATGGAATTATTACATGTGCATGTCACTTATTCGAATTTGTTGCCATTCCTTGCAGGCATATTTTAGCTGTACTTCGTTTCTCCCATCACACATCCCTGCCAGATGTATATATTAAAAGAAGATGGACTAGGGATGTGATGAGAAGAAGTTACACATCAGTTCCAACCGAACCCAATACCGAGAATTTTTCTTCTCGATATTGTGAGTTAAGCTACCATGCAAAACAAATTGTCGATCTCGGTTGTTCCTCCAATGAGAGTTACAAATATACATTGGAGAATTTGCAGAAGATCATTAACGGGGTTTCTCGACTATAATCCGGATTAGGTGAACAACCGGAACAGACCTCACAACTACATGATAGTGTCGAACCTGGAGGTAGTTCACAACCGCATCCAAGTGCATAACCTCATGATCAAGGGAGTGGACACATACCTACACGCATTAGTGATCCACAGCAGTGCACGACAAAGGGAAGGCCTCGCGCCAAAAGATTGAGGCCGATTAGAGAGCAACTCCGCATAAAAAAACCGAGAATGTGCCGAAGATGCGGCATTGTCCAAATGAATCATGATTCAAGAAATTGTCCAACTTTATTTGAGGGGTATAACTCGTAACTTTTATGTTTGTCACTCGTTTAAATTTATTATACTTTATTTGTGGCAATTGAGTTTCTTACTAACTAAACCTAATCTTTCAATGAAGGCAAGAAGTAATTCATTCCGAAGAAGACAGTTCTGAGTCGAGATATGGCGATCCACTATGAATTGTAATTTTTTAAAATGTAATTGTTGGGTATATTCAAAACTCTTTATGCCACTTGGTTAATTACCTTTGATTGGTAACTATAAATGTAATTCTCGAGACATAAGTATCGTTTGTTAATATTGTTGTGGTACGCAAATGTTGGTTTGTTAATCAATTGTATCAGCTGTAGCTGTATCTGTATTTGTAGATTATTTTTTTTTTAAACCATTATTTCATGAATTTGGTTTTTCATTCAATATAACTAGTTTAAAAAGAGTTGATAACCTTAGGCCGTTGTCTCCAGCAACGGCCTAGGTGATAATCAAAAAATTTAAGGTTTGGGTGCCTGGGGGGTGCTCTCTGACTTAAAGAAGACAAAAGGAGCAACAAGTCAGGTAGCAATCCCATTTTTTAATCAATACTTAAAGCCGTTGTCTGAGACAACGGCCTTGGTTATAATCAAAAAAATTGTGATTTGGGGGCTGCTCTTTGACTTGGTTAATAGAAAAGAACTTAACAAGTCAGAGAGCAGTGGCTATTCTAAAAAATACTAAAGGCCGTTGACTCCAACAACGGCCTAGGTGATAATGAAAATAGTTGTGATTTGGGGGTGCTCTCTGACTTGGAGAACACAAAAGGATCAACAAGTTAGAGAGCAATCTCATTTTTGATAAATACCTAAAGCCGTTGTCTGAGACAACGGCCTAGGTTCTAGTCAAAGAGTTGTGATTTTGGGGGTGCTCTCTGACTTGAAGAAGACAAACGGAGCAACAAGTCAGAGAGCAACCCCATTTCTTATAAATACCTTAGGCCGTTGTCTTGAACAACGGTCTAGATCATAGTCAAAAAGTTGTGATTTTGGGGGTGCTCTCTGACTTGGAGAAGACAAAAGGAGCAACAACTCAGAGAGCAACCCCATTTCTTATAAATACCTTAGGTCGTTGTCTTCAACAATGGCCTAGGTCATAGTCTAAAAGTTGTGATTTTGGGGGTGCTCTCTGACTTGGAGAAGACAAAAAGAGCAACAAGTCAGAGAGCAACCCCATTTATTATAAATACCTTAGGCCGTTGTCTCCAACAACGACCTAAGTTGTAGTTTTGGTGTTTTTATAATTTTCTCTTTTCTCTTTACGTACAGTCTCTGTGAAAATTTATACCAAAGACAGATGATCTACACTTGTATATCTTTCCGCTATATTTTTTTTAAGTGCCGATTACTACCACCTTTCAAACCAATATATAATCATGGTGGTTAAATATGTAAAAAAAATGATAAAAAATAATTCATAATCATCCATTTTAGGGAAAATTTACATATATTACATGTATAAGGTTAGGGTTAGGAATTTTTTGATATATGGGTTTACATTTGTGGATGTACATATGGTTTTTTCCATATATAAGCGGGACGTGGGGATCTACATGTTGTTTAGCTTGGTGCTTGTTCCCATTTAGGTGTATGTTGAAAGTCTGCTGGCATGTGATTTTGTTGAGCTTAACAACAAGGAAGAAACTAGCAAAATAACAACATTGTTGAGTCCTAATGGCAAAACATGGAAAGTTGGGTTAATTAGAGTAGGGCAGAATCATGTATGCAGTGGTGGAGAGAAGTGGAGAGAGTTCACAGGTTCTAATAAACTAGAAGTAGAATATATGTTAGTGTTCCATTACAAAGAGAATATGTTCAGCTTTTACAATAACCCTAACCCTACGTTAACCCTAACCCTAACCCTTAACCCTACTCTGCTAACCTTACAATAACCCTAACCCTACGTTAACCCTAACCCTAACCTACATATCACTTTTATTAATTTTTATTGGTTATATACAGAATATGTATAAATTTTTTTTGTGGGAACTTAATACCTGTCTACTCCCAACAACCACAAATTAATGATAAATCAAAACAAGATTTTACCACAAATGTTTTTCTTGCAATAACCTTAACCCTACAATAACCCTAACCAAACCCCTGACCCCCGCTAACCCTAATCCTTCCCGTAACCCCCTTTAACACTAATTACCAAACTTGTTACCCTAACCCTAACCCTAACCCTAACCCTAGCCAAGTCGAGAACACCCCAATTTATCCCTTTTTGGCCTAGGGTCCAAGGCCGTTGTTGCAGACAAAGGTTAAATACCTTAGGTCGTTGTCTTCAACAATGGCTTAGGTATGAAATTTTTGGGATTTATACAATATTCTCTTAACTCTTTACGCACAATCTCTGTGAAAATTTATACAAAATATAGATAATCTACACTTGTATATCGTATAGGTATATTTGTTTATTTGCTCATTACTTCCACCATTCAAAGTGTCTCGAAGAACTGCACACAATTACTTCACAACGAGATTCCACATCCCAAATTTCCACGGAAGCAATAGTTTACATGTAGTGTTTGAGAGTAATCTATGAACTTTTTTAGAATACTCTTCACATTGGTTTATACATGTGGTCAAATATACATGTGGTTTTCTGTTACAGTTTCCCAATACATGATGGTCCCTATTTAGACCATTTTTCCCCGAAAATAATCAGATCCAGTTCTTGATGGCCAAGTATTTTGATCTGATTACTCTCCGCTCAAAAGCGAACCGAATCTTTTTTATTTTTGATTTCTTCTTGCCCATCATAATTATTGGATATTTTTGATATCTACATGTGAATTTTTCGATTTTGACCTTAAACTACATGTGGGGATGTACACGTGGTTTTTTCCATATTTAGGGTACATGTGGGGAGGTACATGTGGTGACGTAGTTTAGGTTTTTTCCATATTGAAGTGTCTGCAATAATTATCCTTCTTGGTTTTTCCTTTACATGTGGTTTTTTCTTTACATGTGGGGTTTTACCTTATTGGGTTTTTTCATGATGAACTTGTGGAAATTTATACAAAAGATAGATAATCCACACTTGTATATCGTATAGGTATATTTGTTTATTTGCCCATTACTTCCACCTTTGAAAGTGACTCGAAGAACTGCACACAATTACTTCACGACGAGATTCCACATCCCAAATTTCCACAGAAGCAACAGTTTACATGTAGTGTTTGAGAGTAATCTATGAACTTTTTTGGGATACTCGTCACATTGGTTTATACTTGTGGCATATTCTGTTGCGGTTTCACAAAAAAAAATTCAGATCCAATTCTTGTTGGCCAAGTAGTTTGATCTGATTACTCTCCGCTCAAACAACGAACCGACACTTTTTAAATTTTTGATTTCTTCTTGTCCATCATAATTACCTGGTTATATTTTTGATATTCGGAGATGGGTTTTTGAATTTTAGGAGAGTGTTTTCGGAAGAGTGCAAAAAAAGGGGAAAACTACATGTGGTGATGTACCTGTGAATTTTTCAATTTTGGTCTTACACAACATGTGGGAATATACATACGGTTTTCCCCCATATATTGTGATGAAATTTAGGTTTTTCCCATATTGAACATGTGATTTTTTCCAAGTATGGTCCACATGTGGGGAGCTACATGTGGTTTTTCCTTTACATGCGGGTTTTTACAGTATTGGTTTTTTCCATAATGAACTTGTTCTACTACATGTGATCACACCTCTTCTTCCCAATCTCGTGAAATTCTTCCCAGTTGCATGTATGGTGAATGTCTTCAGGAACATCTTCATTGTAAACAACGTAAAACGATTTTGTACATTATATATTATTACTCAAAAAATTAATAATATATAACAAAAAAACCAAAAAATATAATATATTCTTTAGTTACGTGCCTAAAAATGGAATTGAATAAAAAATATAAACAAAAAAATATTCATATGAACGTCTATTTTGTAGAGTTCAGAAGGCAATGCACGTAAAGATTGGAGAGACACATGTCATTAATGATAGAATTTAAATATCCATAAACTCTCTACTGGAAACTTATTACCTATCTACTTCCAACTATAAATAATCCTACCCTAACCCCTACAATGAAGCCAAACCAAACCACTAACCTTACAATAACCCTAACCCTATCCTTAACCCCCTTTAGCACTAACCCTAACCCTAACCCTAACACTAACGAATCAAATAGTTTTTTTTAAAAAATATTTTCTGAGTTGTTATGTACATATTAAAACAACGTGATTAGGTTAGTTAGGTGTAGTCAATTTTTTTTAAAAAAATGTAATATTGTTATACAAGCCAAGTTCTCATCTGTCTTTTGTATAAAGTTCCACAGAGATTGTTCGTCAAAGGTGAAAAGAAAATTGGAAAATACAAACAACCAATTAATTTTTGGCCTACAAACTAAGAGGGTATGTACATTATATTGAGGGGTTCTTTGACCAGTTGCTATTTTTAAATACCAACAAATCGAGAGCATTCCAAATGCTGTCTTTTTGGCGTATAACCTAAGCCGTTATCTCGAACAACGGTCTTGAGTGTAAACAATAAAGTGGAGCTGCTCTCTAACTTGTTGGCTCTTTTTGAAGCCAACAAGTCAGAGAGCAGCACACAATTTTCTATTTTTTTCACCTACAACTTAGGCCGTTGTCTGCAACAACGGCCTTGGGTATATCTATAAACTGGAGCTGCTCTCTGACTTGTTGGCTATTTTTAAAGCCAACAAGTCAGAGAGCAAGACAAATTTTCTATTTTTTTACCTACAACTTAGGGTATATATATAAACTGGAGCTGCTCTCTGACTTGTTGGCTATTTTTAGAGCCAGCAAGTCAGAGAGTAAGACAAATTTTCTTTTTTTTTTCACCTACAACATAGGCCGTTGTTTCCAACAACGGCCTTGGGTATATATATAAACTGGAGCTGCTCTCTGACTTGTTGGCTATTTTTAAAGCCAACAAGTCAGAGAGCAAGACAAATTTTCTTTTTTTTTCACTTACAACTTAGGCCGTTGTCTCCAACAACGGTCTTGGGTATATATATAAACTGGGTATATCTATAAACTGGAGCAAGTATAATTTTCTATACCCTAGGCCGTTGTTTGGGGCCACGGCTTAGGTTTAAAAAAAAATCTACATTTATACAGAGCAGCTGAAGCTGCTACACTTGAAAATATCACCAAATTTCAAACACTTTGCCATCATCTACATTCTCCGACTAAATTCATATATACAACCGCCAAAATTACCCACCATAATTGACTATCAGAAATTAATAACAACAACATCAACTACACTTACACTTAAGAACCACATTTTCCAATAATTAGTTACAACAGGTTAAAACCCACAAAATCAATAAACAAAAATTACAATATCCAAAATGCATTGGCTAAGCACCGGGCTTGTAATGCTGTGGTGCTCGCCTCTTCCGAGCAGGGTTTCGGCGCCTCAACGTGGTTGGCGATTCGGGAATTTGTTCAGATCCACCCTCCTCTTGTTGTACGTCTCCGACAACCCTCTCCCCACTCTCTTCATCCCATGCTTGATCGTGAGATGGATGTGAAGTTGAACCTTGTCGTTCTCTGATCTCATGGTCCCGTTGCCCCATCAATGAAGCTGGCCTACCCCTCACACTTTTACGTCGGCCCCCCCGGTCCGTGTAATGCTCGATCCAAACGTTCAGCACATCCCAAAGCATCCATATTGCTACAGCATCCAAGGAGCATCCTCCGAGCGAAACTCTTCATAGGCGTGCCCACATTACTTTTTAGTACCTCCGCGCATTCTTTTGCCATGTCCATCGTGTTATCAATCTAAATCAGAAAAAACCAACAAAAATAATTACACAAATTAAATAATTGAAAGAATTCATGAACTTCACGTATAAAGAACATTAAAATAAATATGAAGATTGAAGTTACCACTGTACGTATAGCTGTGGCCTTCGGTTGGAACATGGGTTGTGAACTGGAATATGCGGGTAATGGTTCAATCTCCCTCTCCTCAATTTCTCGTTGGATACCAGCATGTAGTACTGTATCGGGAGAGATGTACAAACGTGTATATTGTTGGAACCAAGTCATGTACTTTCCTTGCAGTCTTCCATCGTACTCTGGAACATTGACGAGTACAAGTTCAAACCGTCGCTTGTTCCATTCTGCAACGTGAACACGATGATAAACTGCCCAATCATGAGTAGGCATGCGGCCAGTACCCCTAACGGCGTGTAACTCGTGATCGTATAGGTTTGCGCAGCTTGAGGGACTATCTTGTTGAAGATTGAACTGACGAAGGACTCTTTCCGGTCGCGGATGCTCGACTATACCGAAGTTGATGAGGGCAGCCGTCGTCAGCCACAACTGCGACCCGGTGGTGCATATTGGCGGTAGTCTTCCCACACGCTCGGGTGTATACGGTGCCCAAATCACGAACTCTTCACGTAGTTGGTCGAGCTTTTCTCTGTAGTACGTTATTACACCCTTGGGGTTGTCTTTGTAACTCCTTGTACCAGCCCAATATACTCCTAATGGTGCTAACATAGCAGGATCTTCAGGTTGGGCCATCCAACCATCCTTGGGTCTCCTAATGCAGGGACGACCCAAGTGCAGTCGTTCCCAGGACCAAATCTGTAACAAAACCATCGGTCCGGTCATTTCTGATGATTCTAGCGCTACATGACACAACGCCCTGTATAGCATTGCCAACGCGCAGCTTCCCCAGCTGTACCGGCTAGCTAAGCCTAGGTCGGCGAGCAATCGTAGGTACATGAGGTGTACCGTATCGCCCGATGAGTTAGGCAATAAACCCCTCCGATCACCGTTAGAATGTAGGCTTTGGTGTAGGACTGTACATAGTCGTCGGGCGATTCGTTGGTCAGCGTCCCATCAAAATGTCCCTTCAACCAAGATAGTCGGATTGATTGTCCTTGGAAAATGGTATCGTCTTCCCCAATCGACTCATCAAACTCAGTATTGAGCAGTTTGTTGCACATCTCTACTTTATCAAAGTTAATATTGCCCGTCACGGCAAACCCATCTATTGGAAGGCCGGATATCATCACTATATCCTGTAGTGTCATCGTCATCTCTCCGACCGGTAGATGGAACGTGCGCGACTCTGGCCTCCAGCGCTCCACGAGTGCCGAGAGAAGTGCTCGGTCGAGTTTAACATTCCCCATCATGCTTATTCCATAGAAACCGGCCGCTACAAGGTGCTCGACAATACGTGGATGCACCCTCATGGTCTCGTGGGTGCGGAAATTACACTTACGCGTCGTCCCACCCCACACTTTCGTGGATCTGTGGCGATCTTGCAAGGTCAGTTCGCCGGGATTTATTGGTCTTGGACCACGACGTCCTGTCATCGAAGAGGATGCACCAACCTACACGAACCAAAAAACATAATTATTATTAGTCTAAAATAAATATCACTAAATACAAAATTAGGGACAATACAAGTTATTAGTTCTCACATTCTCTGTAGAATGTTCCCCCCATGCTTCCTGGGATGTCCTTCCCCTTCCGGTTCCCCTCGTTCTAGCCATTTCTCTGTAACAAAGCTTGTATATATAAAACTAATTACTCGCCGAAAATTACCAAACACAAACCAACGAGATGAAAAAATTTCAAGAGTTCGCTTATACGCGTCAAAACAAGCCAAACGAGATGCAAAAATTCCTAAATTTCGCCGACAACTAGGGCACACCAAACACAAGCCAACGCAACTTGTAGAAGTGAGTTCCGACCCACGGTTTGAAATATACGCCCGTGTATCACTTTCACTCTTTAAAATAGAGAGGGAAGCGATACATTGACGTATCTCGCAAACCGTGGGTCGGAACTCGCAAATACAAGGTCCGTTGCGTTATGAATGGTTAGACGAACCTACGTGCACCGTTTCGAATTTTTTTGACTTCGTTTAAGCATTTTTGTATTGCGACCGTACTAAAAAAAATTCGAGGTATATTGAAGTATTTTCATATACGCGTAAAAATAACATAAACGAGATGCAAAAAATCCAAAAAATCCGACTTTGGGTCGGGATCCCCGCACACAGGCCAACGCAACTAGTACATAGGAGTTCCGAACCACGGTTTGAAAGATACGGCCATGTATCGTTTTCAGTATTGAAAACTGAGCGGAAAGCGATACATAGATGTATCTCGCAAACCGCGGGTCAGAACTCGCATGTCCAGGTTGGTATGACTTGTGAGTGGTGAGACCAACCTACTCGCAAAGTTTCGTATTATTTGGACTTCGTTTAAGCTATTTTTACCTCATAACGTATTCCACAAGTTCCGAGGTGGATTAAAGGTTTTTTTATATAGGCGTCAAAACAACAAAAATGATAAACTTATTTCCTAAATTTGGGTGTCACCTCTGGCACACCAAACACGAGCCGCCGGAACTTGCAAAGGTGAGTTTTGACTCTCGGTTTGAAAGATATGGCCGTGTATCACTTTATATCCGTTGTATTGAATTGAAATGATAAACGGACGTATCTCACAAATCGTGAGACGGAAATCGCCTCTACAAGTTCCGTTACCTTCTACGCGGCGAGTCCGACCTACTCGTACAAATTGAATTTTTTCAACTCGTTTTTTTTCATCTCCTATATTCCACCACTACAACTACCACTACATCTATGAAAATATCAACAAAATGTATACAACATACAAGATGAGAGCTAATTATATACTCTCTAAATTATAGACTATACTACTACGCATAATACCAAAAAAACCAACTCCAAAATTGAAAAAAAAATCAATAAATTCAAAGAGTTCATTATAGTAAATTGGGACTAAGAAAATACCTGGTCCAAAGAGAGAGTGATAGAGAGTTGGTGAAGATGTGAGAAGCCGCTGCACGCGGTTGTAGAAAAAGGAAGACAATTTGTGCTAGGGTTTAGATGATTTGGGAATTTGGATGTGAAGTTAGGGTTTGCTGTATTGGGGAGAGGAAGAGAGAGATAGGGAGCTTTCCACAAGGGGCGGAGATCGAGAAGGCAAAGAAATCGATGCCAAAGGGGTTGGGAGAGTGAACTAGGGTTTGGGGATGGGTATCGGGAGCTCGAGAGAAAGAGAGATAGTGTTTGTGACGAAGTGAGGGAGATGAAGCCCTGAGTGTGTACAAGTGTTTGGAAAAACACTTGCACATACCTAGGCCGTTGTTGGAAACAACGGCCAAGGTATGTTTTTTTTAATAAAAAAACAACCTAGGTCGTTGTTTCCAACAACGGCCTAAGTAATTTTTTCGACAAAAAAAAACTTGACGCCAAAAAAACGCTAAGTCCCAAACATTTTTTGGCGTGAATTGACGAAATTACCCCTCCGCTTTTCACTTCGTTAGTGGGAGACTTTAGTGGGTTTCGATCACAGCCGCTGATCATGATCAAGGGTGATCGGATGGCTGAGATGGGTGTTTTCCAACCCATTGAAAATGGATCCGTTTTCAATGGAGCAAAACCCATATATATATATATTTATGGAAACATGGACTTTTATACACCAATTCATAATTATTTTTTAACATATACTAATGAAAATATGGACTTTTATTTACACTAATTATTGTCATACTATTCAAACTTGAGCTATATAATTGTTGATTTACTCTTCACATTGCTTTTCATATGCTGTACCACCAACCACCAATTTTTCTTTAACCAAAAAGAAAAACAACCCATCTAATCCAAAAAGAAGAAAAAAAGGTAAAAAAGCAACATAACTTTGGATCAAAATCACAAAATTAGCTAGAAACCCAATGTAGAATATTTCAGAGCCTATATTCAATGAGCAACTAAAAAGAAGAACAATGGAAGATAAGTAGGATTTTCACAATTAGAAAAGTAGTAAAAAGATGTGTAAATAAAAAAAAATTCGGACTCAATATTCAATTAGATAGTAAGGAAATTACAAAACATACATTTTACTCTATCTTTTTCTTTCTGATTACAATAATCTCTCAATTAGATAGTTAGCTCTTAGTTCTTTCAAGTGTCTTAAATAGATACAATCTCTTATCGTCTATTTATAGAGTAGTAATCTTCAATCTTGTGATAAATAGTGGCCAGGTAAACCTAACTCCCATATCAAATATATTCTCTCAATCAAATTATGAATAAATTCCTAAGTAATTTCGCAAGATAATTATAAAAGAATGTATCAAATATTGCAAATATACAAAGATATAAATAGCACTGATATTGGGTCTGGTCGGGTCCTGCGCTACGTAGACTTGGACCCGCTCCTCTACGGGTCTAAATATTGGACCCAGATCTGACCCGTAAAACCGGTCAGGTCTGGATCCTATTAAAAAAAGGGTACCCATCGGGTTCGGGTAGCGGCGAGCAGGGTGCGGGGAGCAGCGGGTGGCGAGCGGGGCTGTTGCTTTTCTCTTTTCCTTGCTGTTTTGTTTTGTTTTATTTTGTTTTGTTTTGTTTTGTTTAATTTTGTTTTTGTTATTGGGTTTAACTAAGAGGTTAAGTTCTTTTTTTGTTCGGGTTCATGACCGATTTCGAGTTGGATCTATTTTGAGCGGACTTATTTTGAGTGGACTCAGATTCGACCCGAAATGAAGCAGTAACTATATTAGGACCCTGACCCAACCCACAATAGATTGGATTGGTTCTGGTCGAATGCCGGTCCGGGTCAAATCTGAGCATTGCGTTTTTATGACAATGCTAGATATAAATTTACAAGAAAATAACAAAAAAAAATTAGAGATTAAAAGATTGGAGAAATAATTAAGGTTTATTTCCAATATTAAATACCCCTAATACAGCACACTAGGTACTCACCTAAATCAATCCCGGCGCTCATCTGAAAGCACCCTCCTTAAAAATCTCCAAATTAAAACCCCCCTCTCTTCTTTCAAAAACACCCCTTATATTCTCTTCTCATTCTCCTTCTTCTTCTTCTTCAACCTCTAAGCTCTAATGGGTGTCTGCTACGCCAAACCCATTTCGCTTTCCACCTCCCCTTCTCAGTCCCCACCAAACCCATCTCAAAACCCACAAAATTCGACCCAAAAAGAGCCCAAAAAGGAGGAGGAAGTGAAGACATGGGCATCACCATTGTGGCCATTTTACACACCAAGTCCATCACTTTTTGGCAAAACTAGGAGCCCTGCCACGTCGACACCGAGGAGGTTCTTCAGAATGCCGCCATCGCCGGCGAAACACATAAGGGCGGCGCTGGCGAGGAGGCAGGGGGCGGTGAAGCCTAGGGTGGCAGAGGGGATAGAGGAGGAGGAGGAGGGAGATGAGGAGGGGGGGTTGTTGGATAAGAAGTTTGGGTTTAGGAAGGATTTTGGGAAGGTGTTTGAGATTGGGGATGAAGTGGGAAGAGGGCATTTTGGGTATACTTGTTTGGCTAAGTTTAGGAAGGGGGAGAGTAAGGGGCACAAAGTTGCTGTTAAAGTCATACCAAAATCAAAGGTAAATTCTTTTTTGGCTAATTTTGTCTGAAAATAGCCTGATCTGAATTTTACATTTATTATTATTATTATTTTAAAGAGATGGGATACTAAAGGAAGGGTATATCAGGTTTGGGATCAACTGTTATGTTTGTTCTCTGTTTGTTTGTTTGGTAGTGAAAGATGTTTTAGGGTAGTTTAAAAACAAAATGCGGATTGGGGTATTATACAGTAAAATGTAGTAAGCTTTTGGGTAATTAGTGATAACAGCCTAATTGTTTTAAAATGTGTTTTTTTTTCTTCAAAAAAGTTAAATTTTGGGGCAAGATTTGAAAAATATGCATGTTTTTACCCCCTATTGGTTTGTCCGTTTTTGTCCCTTTCTTTGGAGATACTTTTTTAAAAAAAATAAAAAAAATAAAAAATTCTAAGATGATAGGTGATGTCCCGTCGATAGCTATTAAAAAATAAATAATTTAGGGGTTTGGTCCCCTATAATTTGAAAATTCTCAAAATCTTTCTCATATTTGAGAAGTCAGTGTAGCCGCTTTCTCAAAATTTGCAAAATGAGAAACCGTTGCGGCACTCATTTTGCCAAAAAATGAGGAAAATGGTAAAATGAGAAACCATTGTGGATGCTCTATTTGTTGTGTTTTTAACTTTTGGTAATTTAAGTCCTGTTTGGCCTTCAAATTAACAAAATTGAATGAAGGAAAAGGATTTATGTAGCTCATCACAAAAGCCGAATTAATCCGTATTAAATGTTTGATTCATAAACAATTGTCAGTTTGATGGTTATGGTTAAATTGGTGACCTTGACTATGTATATAATAATTGTGTTGGCCAGCATCTAATTTGCTAGTGTTTGTTCTGTATTTTATTCTTAATTCCATATGTCCATATTGTTAATCAGTTGATCTAATTGAATTAATTGTTTGCTTATATATTTTAGTTTGGTCTTTACTAAATGGACGTAGCTCTTTTCTTACAGATGACTACGACAATCGCAATCGAGGATGTTAGAAGAGAAGTGAAGATTTTGCAAGCCTTAACTGGTCATAAAAACCTAATTCAATTTCACGATGCTTTTGAAGACAAAGACAATGTGTATATAATAATGGAGTACGTGACATTTGTGTTAGACACTCATTCAATAATTGATGTTTAATCTGTATACCACTATCCATATCTTTAGTATTTATCGATTTCAAATACCTTATGCTACCACATGCCTATGGGATTTTTTTTTTCTTTCTGTTTCCTGTAAAGCTTATAATCATTAGATTCCTGGTAAATGTTTGAATAAGGAATTTGCTTTACAAAGATTATGTTTGTAACTGGACATCAACTTTACAGTGGCATTAGCCTTTCTGATGATTTGTCACCTAAATTCTTTTTCAGATTATGCGAGGGTGGCGAGCTTTTAGAGAAAATACTTTCAAGGTCTTACACCCGCCTCTTTTATTATTGTATACTAATCTAATGCACATTCACCTGCTATATTGAGATAGTTTATCTTAATCAAGTATCTTGTTGTATCTAGGGGAGGGCAATACTCAGAAGACGATGCAAAAGCTGTGATGGTCCAAATACTAAATGCTGTTGCATTTTGCCACCTCCAAGGGGTGGTTCATCGAGATCTCAAACCAGAGGTAAATTTTGCTACTACTTAGTTTTATTTTGGATCATGGTTCATGACTCTAGGTGTGGTTTTGTAAAAAAAATTATTTCTGTAAATATATATACACTCATTTTCAGAAAACAATTTTCAGAAAACAGTTTTCAGAAAAGAGTTTTCAGAAAACTGTTTTCAAAACAACAAACCAAACGCACTCATAGTATTTTATATATCTTCTTCGTCTTTTTCTTTTCCTTTTTGGTAAGGGATAGTCCTAATCAAGGTTTTAAATCTCGATGTTGGGAACATAATCAGATTGCCAAAATTTTAGGATCAGGATCGGTATCGGCAGGATCGGATCGGTGTATCCAATTTTTGTTACAACCTATTTTTAACTAAAAATTATATTTAAATATTTTCTTTTATTAAACAAATTATTTTAATTATTTAAAAAAATTAATTGATCATACATATTTGGTATTTAGCTTAAATGATTGTGTTATGTATGCATAATATATACTGTTATAATCTAAGAAGGTGTGAAATCAGCCTCTCCCTAATATGTGTGAAATCAACCTAAGTGTACTATATTAAGAATGTGTGTACAACGACCTCCTTTCTCTTATATATATACATTGTGTGCTAAATTGCAAGTTCTCAAAAATATGTATAGACTTCTTCCAATGAAAACTTGCAGGGACAAATATCTTGCACAATGTTTTAGATATTGGATATCAATATCATATAGGAGGTAAATTTTCATATCGGATACCAGATATCGGTGATATTTAAACAATATTCGGTTGAATTTTTTCCCAAACTGTCCCACTTTTTGAAAGTTTTTCCCAAACTGCCCTAGTTTTTTTTTAAAATTCCCAAAATCGACACTTGCTTTCCGAAAAAGCGACTTTGGGTTAAACCCCATTGCTTTTTCAGAAAGCGAGTCAAGGCTTTCTGAAAACCAAAGCCTCACACTCGCTTTCTGAAAAAGTGATGGGGTTTTACCCAAACTCGCTTTTTCGGAAAGCGAGTAGGGCGTTTTGAGAATTTTAAAAAAAAGTAGGGCAGTTTGGGAAAAACTTTCAAAAAGTGGGACAGTTTGGAAAAAAATTCTATTGGGTTAACATATCGGAAGAAAATATATATTATAAATGTGATTTAGATGACCGTTACTCATTATATATTACAAGCACAAGCAAGCTAATGCAAGTAAAATATATAATTGCCTAAATGAAATCTAACTCATGAAAGAAAGATACATATTAAATATTTGAAGACGAGAAAAGAAAATTTTCGAAAAAACTTGAAGACGAGTTAAAAAGTCTCCATGTCCACTCCATTGAGGCAATCTGCTCATGCTACTTTAAAATAATATTTTAGTTTATTATTTACTGAGAGCATCACTATCGTTGCTGTTAAAATATGGGTATTTGGCAATTGGAAAATAGCAATAGTTTAGGTTCGCTGCTATCGTAAAAGCCAAATTTTGGAAAAAATAAAAATAAAATATATAGACGGAAGAAGATCCTTCGTCTAATAATTATTTTAATATTTTTAATAGTAAAAATTTGAGCGACGGAAGAACATCTTCCGTCTGTTAATTTTTTTTAAAAAAATTATGATCTTCCGTCTGGACTAAATTTAATTTTTATTTTATGCCAGACGGAAGATGATCTATTGGTTGGCAAAATTTTTAAAAAAATGCCCAGATGGAAGAACATCTTCCGTCTGAGGCCAGAATTTTTTTAAAAAAATGTTATTCAAACAAAAAAAAATCTTGGACGGGTGGTAGATTTGTACATTTTTTTAAATAAATGGGAAAAGGGAAATGACTAATTTGCCCCCACTCATCTCAACCTACCTATTTAAATGTAACCCCTGTTTTCGCAAATACATATTTTCTATGTATTTTCGTTATTTCGATTTCTGTAAACTATTTTTTTCCGCTTTCAAATTCCTTTTTTTTGTTGAAATGTTTTGTAGGATCTCCTATTAAAATCTATCAATAATTTTATTTGTGACTATTTTCCAACGATCTTATATTGTAATTCAAATCCTATTATTGTTGTTACTATTGTTATTATTATTATTATTTTGGTTATTATTATTATTATTATTATTATTATTATTGCTGTTGTTGTTATTAAATATATTGTTTATTAATTTTAGATAGCCTACTGATCCTACTTTATATTTTATTATTGCTGGAGTGTAATTTTATGTAATACTATCTGATTTAATTAAGTAATATGTGCTACTATATTGCTATTTATCATATTTTTGCCTAATCTTATTATTATTATTATTTTAACTTGACTAAAGCAAAATGTATCTTGCAATTTATATATATAGCCATTTATTTTGAAAGCCACTCTATTTTATTATTATTATTTTTTTTATTATGTTGAGTGTTTAACTATTTAGTATTTTATTATTTAATTTTCTTATTGGATTTTTATAACCCACACCCATTAAAACCCACACCCATTAAAACCCACACCGTTAACTCTCTACCCTATATAATACCACTCCACTGTGTTTACCCTAGCCTGTTCATCTACCCTAATACCTATTAACCTTAGTTGCCTATCTCCTTCCCATCCCCTTTGACCCTACCTCTTGCTTCCTCGTCCTCATACCGTCGCCAGCGCTCTTGCTCGCGCCCCCAATCAACTCCTTGCTCCACCTTGCCCTCACCCTCTGTGTGCGCCCTCTCCCTCTTGCGTCGCGCCCTACAGCAGCGACCCCGACACGCCAGCAGTCACCCCCTCGGCGAACCCTGCATCGCGCCGCCATCCAGTGCAACCAGTCAGTCGCGCCGCGCCATTCAGCACTATCCCGACGCAACCCTGCTCCCCCTGTCGCGACTTCACAGCATCGCCGACGTCCAGCTCCTGCGGCGCACCTCTTGGGTGCTGCTCCCCAATGCACCCTGGTCCCCTACTCCCTGTCGTGCTCCTCTCGGCGACTGCACCGACAACAGCACAGCCGTTCACCACCAGGCTACCTCCCCCTGTGCGTGCCAGCACAGCCAGATGACAGCAACTGTCGGTCCCCTTTGGCCGCCGTCGCCTCCCTGAGCGCTGCCCCTGTGCGCCGTCGACCACCAAGCGAGCTTCCTTCGCTGTCGTCGGCTTCCTCTTGTGCAACATCACTCCATTATTGCCTGTGATTGTGGGTCGTTCGATCTGATCAAGATCCGAGCTATTATCATCTCCATCCCAATCTGATCAATCTAAATCGTCGATTGCTTCTTGATCCGTGGATCTTGGCCGTTGGATTTGCATCGATCATCACCACCACCACCACCATCATCATCATCAAGATCTTGATCTCGACCGTCGGATCTCCTTGGATCATCGCGATCGTGATCTTGATCTTGATCTTGATCTTCGATCTCAGCCGTCCGATCAACCGATCACACTTGATCTCGGCCCTTGATCGTTTCGATCGTCTTCTACTTGGTGAGTTAAACATTTGATCCACCTTTTGTTCTCATTCATCAAATTGTCAATCATGGTATATTTACTTTTTTAGTACTCTTCTAATTTTTATATATTTTATGTTCGATCTCGGCCGTTGGATTTACTTAATCTTCATCTTGATCACCATGTTTATCAACGAGATCCGTGCCCGATCGTGATCATCGTGGTCGTTTGCTCGTCGCCGGGATTTCGATCCCGTTATCTATGTAGCACGGACACGGGTACGGGATACGGGTACGACACGACTCGGGTACGGGGATACGTGATTTCTCAAAAATATAGGATACGGGTACGTTATGGGTACGTTGAATATAAAAATAATAAATTTATTATACATTATGTAATAAAAATATAAAATTTCGAAAAATTATAATAACTAGAAGAATGGTTGTAAAGTTGTCACAACTACAATATTTAACATTGTGCTTAATCTACTATCTGTCATCATGATCTTATTGCTATTACCACTTCCTACATTTGCAGATTGGTAATATGAAACAATCACGAATTATCTGTGTCTTTTCTATAAGCTATATTGAATTGATGGATATGGAACAGTATTATGGTATGCCAGAAGTTTTGATTTTGAAATATGTTTTGCAGCCTGATATAACAGCTCCTGCAGCGATTGAATCCTTGTTCTTTTCCTCCACTACTAATTGATTTGAAGAAGATTATAAGCAGCTTATGGAAAATTATATTAAAAAGAGAAGACTCTAAAGAACATTCCCCTAATTTGAAATATTAATTTCTGTGTTCAGCTACAGTGACAAATAACAAAGGTGGAGCCATAGTCAGATACCCAAATGGCTCACCAACCACCCCATTTGACTTCGGATCCGGTCACCTCAACCCAATTCCTGCAATCAATCCCGGCCTAGTATATGACTACGACGTCAGCGACATTCTGGACTTCCTTTGCAGCAATGGTGCAACTACACTTCAACTGCGCAACCTTACAGGAAAAGCAGTCTCTTGCAACAAGCTCAATACTCAAACTTATAATCTCAAGTTGTCAGTTTCATCATTAGTTCTGTTTTTTTTTCCTTTTTTCTTTTAGCAAGTGTTGTGTATGTGATGAATGTGATGAAGATGTGGTCTGATGTTGTAGTGAGCCGTTTAAAATAACTAATGATAGACTGACTAAGTGATTATACTAACTAAAATCAATGTACTAAATTGCCTCAAATGCGATGATTAAAGTCCTCTATACAATGAAATAAAACAAGAATCACGGCACAGAAAATGCAGGAAATAAAATGCAGGAAATAAAACAAGAAATAAAACAAGAATGCAGGAAATTAAAGTCTACTATACAATGAAATTAAAGTCCTCTTTCTGAATCAGTCTAATCTTATTGCGAGTATTATTCAAAATGCAGGAAATAAAACAAGAATCACGGCACAGAAGCAAGCTGTATTGGTTGGTAAAAACTTGAAGCTGGAAATAAAAAAAAGGAATCGAACCTGTATCAGCGTCGGACCGGAGGAGCGTCAAGGCGGAGGAGAGACCGGAGCAGCGTCGTTCGGAGAGAGAGACGGGATCGATTTGGAGTGGAGGCGCGCGAGGTCAACCGCGAGTCGAGGTGGAGGCGCGAAGAGGCAGAGGTCGTGTGAATGAGAAAGGGGAGAGAAGGGATCGATTTTGGGTTTTATTTTGGGGGAGAGAGGGATTTAGGGTTTCTGTAGAGAAAAGGGGATTTTGGAGAGAAGAGAGAGATCGTGTGAATGAGAAAGGGGAGGATGGTGACTGATTTTGGAGAGAAGAGAGAGATCGGTGAATGAGAAAGGGGATTTAGGGTTTACTGTAGAGAAAGGGGATTTTGGAGAGAAGGGGGAGATCGCGTGAATGAGGAGAGAGAGAGCGCGTGAAGAGAGAGACCGCGTGAGACTGATTGTATTAATTTTTTTTTTTTTTTTCTTCTCCGTAATAAACGCACCCGGGCGCACCCGTTGCGCACCCGGTTCGCACCCGAACGTACCCTAAGCGTGTCCAACGTTTTTTTTTCGTTTTTTTTAATTAAAAAATTCCGGATACGTACCGGGTGCGTACCCGGAACGTACCCGCGCGTACCCGCACCCGATACGCACCCGGTACTGGTACGATGGCCATTTTGGAGTACCCGTGCTTCACAGCCCGTTATTCTCAAATTATCGGGTCGAATCGGCATCTAAAGGTAAGTCATTTCTACTCGAATAGTTATTATATCATATTCGAGATTTTTATTGAATCTCGCAAGTAGATCTAATTTGATTATCGTGTATTGCTTATTGTTATCTATCATTGGGATACTACGGATTTACACGAGCGAATCCGAGTAGTAGTCTTGACATCGTGCCATCCTTGTCTCCAATGTATAGGGATTTTACATGCATACATATAGTTATTGAATATAGGAATATGGATTATTATTGTATTTCATGTCATGACATCTCACAACAATTGTAGATTTCATACTAGTATTGATGGCTTATATGATTGATGTTAGTGTAATAGTTGTTTGTGATTAGTAAG
This sequence comes from Hemerocallis citrina, assembly GCA_017893485.1. Classification (NCBI taxonomy): domain Eukaryota; kingdom Viridiplantae; phylum Streptophyta; class Magnoliopsida; order Asparagales; family Asphodelaceae; genus Hemerocallis; species Hemerocallis citrina. The sequence goes on along the minus strand of CM030364.1, from coordinate 272,699,642 downwards.
ATTATGGACATTACACATCTTAATACCATGTTCACATTGGTATGGCTTGCTGTGATTTATGATTGTTAACCCCAATTCATCGTCCCTAATTTTTTAATCGTTTTATTCAAAAAGAATATGTTGACACCCTGAAAATTTACTCCAACCTGAACATTACCTTGCTGTTTCGACCTAGATAATGTCACTAAAATCAATAACTTCTTGAATATGAAATGTAGCCCCGGATGTCTAGTTTACTTTCCTTTTTGGCAGAATTGAATTCTGAGTTATGGTTTGAGAGATGTCGCAGTTTTACTGCTGCTGTGTCGTACAATTTCAGATCCTAAAAACTGTTGTCACATTTTGATTTACAATTAATTTAACCATGCTACCTATAAGATAATGACTTAAAATTTTACATGCTGATACTAGACACACTAGAGAACATTTCCTAATTTTCCTGAAATTAATTAATGCTGTTTCAGTCCTGTTCCATATATATAAACACGATTTTACAAATTCTGGCTGAACACAAATCCTGTATAGTTTGCTGTTTTGACAGATGTTACCATAACTTTTATGTACCTTAATTATATGCGTTGGAACCGGGAAGAAGTCTAGTTTCTAGACCTTCTGATAGATCCACATTTGCTATCTCGTAGCAACGGTAATTCTGATTTTGGTATAGCAACCTACTGCTATCCAGAATTGGGTTTCTATATTTAATAATATGGAATTGAATCTATAATGTTATATTTGGTGCATTTATTTGTATAGAGTATATTGCATGATTTTAGGGTTGTTTTGTCATCTTTCTAGTGTCCCTTATTAATCGCATTATTGTATGTTAATTGAATAAAGAATGGTAATCAAGCGGGGGTTAAGGGTTGACTAGGGTTGTTGACAATATAGTGACTGTACTCGGATGATGGCCAGTGATTATTATCGTTATCGGCATCGTGTAAGAAATTACACATGTCCAGTGTTATTACCGTTATCGTCATCATACCCAGTACATGAACTATAGAATCTACCACCTTAATCTAAACGAAATTGATTGTACGCATTACGCATGGAACCTGTAGTATGGGATACAGTAGTACGCGCATTAGCTAGGATTAAAAATGAATAATAGACTTAAGACTTTCATCACATTGTCATTGCATATTATCATCTTTATTGAACAGTGTTATCTCTATTGTTACCATTATTGTTATTGTTTATCGTTATCGTTATAAATCATCATTATTGCACAATGTACTGTTATCGTTTTGTCACTGTTCAACAGTGTTGATTTCATCGTTCATTGAATTCATCGTTATACCGTTATTGTCATTGTTCTCTGTTTCTCTACTTGCTGTCCGCGACTAGAAGGACATTTTTTCCTCTTTAGATGAAGCTTACAGGTAATCAAGGAGATTTACTTGACGGACTAGGGGAGCAACAATGGTGAAGGAAATGTTTTGCTGTGCCACTTAAATAAATGTTGCTTTATTTAAGAACTTTAGTAAATTGAACAATGTTGTTTTCCTTGTATTGTGGGCTTTGACCCGGATGTTGTTTGCTATTCTAGATGTTGGATTATTTTTATGTTGGTTATTTTTATGCTTAAATTCCATGTTGTTATTTATGTGATTATTCTTTTTAATTGCATGCGTGGTTGTTTTACTTCTTGTTGATATTGTTGAGTTGGACCGATAACAGCCTATGGATGACGCAAGTCATTCGTTGGGCCGTGTCACGTGCTTGCATTTCGTATTTTTGGGAAGCGGGGCATGACATTAAATGCATGAGCTTCTCTCATATTTGCATCTCTTCTCTCTCATCCAAATTCGGCCTACTGTTATATTTTCATCTTTTCTCTACTTCAAATTCGGCCTAATGGCCCTAATCACTATACTCATCACACTACTATTTTTCATGCTCTTCTCTCAAACAAAATAGATGTCGATCCAAAGATATATTGGTAGAGTTAAATCTAATCTTCGAGGCAGGTCGGATCATGGCACAACAAGTGCGGAGGTCGAACCAATCTCAGAATCTCGTAATTTTGCCTATCCAAGTTTGTGGAAAAAGGTGGTTGATGACTGCCAACATGTGCATCAGTTTATTACCTAGCAGCCTTGGGGGATTTTGTACTTTTAGGAGAAATTGGAATGGTCCAATCAAATCATACGAGTGATGTTCCCGTGTTCCACTAATAGATCATACGGGGTGGCAGCATTTTTTCATGATTAATACAGAGAAATCATCCATGAAGCTTGTGGAGGCATTGGCTGAGAGATGATGGGTACTACACACACTTTTCATCTCTAGGCAGTTAAAATCGATTTTTTGAACTAATCGGTTTATAAGCGACTAATGATTAATCGGTTAATCGAAAAATAATCGGGGATTAAATTGGAAAAATCGTTATATATATAATTAAAAAAAGATATATTCACATTATGTAGCAACCCTAAATCCTAACATAAAACTATTATGAGATTATCAAATAGGAACATATAGTTATAGAAAAAAAGAATACTTGGTTTGAGCTGAGTTTGGATTCTGGATGTGGGTCTGGTCGGGTTTGTTGGTCGGTTCCATCAAACAAAAATAATCGGAGAGGAGCAGTGCGAGCAACAAGAGCAAGAGGTGCAGATGCGGACCGGGTCAAATATGCGACGGTACAGGGGGAGCGACGACGGATCAGATTTAGGTTTGCTCGTGGAAGAAGAAGAGAATTAGTTTGGATTTGGGTTTGAAGATAATCAGTTTGAGTTTGGGTTTGCACGAGGAAAAAGAGAACGACAATATGTCGGGTTTGGATTTGCGCGAGGACCAGAAGGGGTTTGAATTTGGATTTTGGTTTGGGCCGGATTGAGCCCAAATAATGCAAACGAGCATGAAAATTAGAGGAGATTTAATCGGTTAATCAGCCACTTAAAATCGGCCGATTAAACACTAATCGGCTGATTATTCCCGATTAAATTACTAACTATTGAAATATTATAAATCGCTAAAAAAATAATCGCTTAGCCTCCGATTAGCGATTAATCGGGGATTAATCGGACGTAATCGGGGATTTTAACTGCTTAGCCGTGCGGTGAATTGAGATTTACCCCGTTAGATTGGATAATGCTAACGGGGTTATCTATCGGATCCGGTGAAGTACCTCCGTGTAACGACGATGATTATCCCTTTGAAGTTGTACATGCTCGCTTTTTCCTTAAGATTACTGAAGCTGTTTGGAAGGCTCAAGGAATATGCTCCTCCTTCCTTAAGAAGTATTTTTAAATCGGTGCAATCGAGGCAGCTTAAGAGGATAATCATCTAGTCTTGAAGATTGCAAAAGCATTCTTCATGTTCTTCTTTTCTGAGTTTCTTTTCTCCAACACTGCTTGCGTTATCAGATTTGGTTGGCTTGCAGCACTAGAAGATCTTTAAGAAGTGCGTACATACGATTGGGGTGGTCATGCAATGACACTGCTATATGTCTTTAAATTTTTGTAGCAGAGTGAAAGTGAAATCTTTCAACGTGCCATGGCAAGTACTAGACGTAATAGTTATTGTTTTAATCGTTATTTATTAAACTAATCATGATTGTTTGTATTTACTTGGAAACTAATAGAAATATTTAATATTTAGTATTGGGCTTATGAATACACAAATATATGTCAGAAAACACCTGAGCATGAATTGATTCTTTCAAAATTGTGTCTTTTATAATGAATCGCTTTAATTGAGCATCATTATAAGTCAACTCGAGATAACGTTGGTATAACTCCTGTAAATCGTAGTGTTATATTTTACGTTGGTAACACATATATTTGTGCATTCATGAGCCCAATACTAAATATTAAATATTTCTATTAGTTTTCAAGTAAATACAAACAATCATGATTATTTTAATAAATAACGATTAAAACAATAACTGTTACGTCTAGTACTTGCCATGGCCCGTTGAAAAATTTCACTTTCTCTCTGTTACAAGAATCTAGAGACATATATAGCAGTGTCATTGCTTGGCCGCTCCAATCGTATGTACCCACTTTTTGAAGATCTTCTAGTGCTGCACGCTAACCAGATCTGATAACGCAAGCAGCGTTGGAGAAAAGAAACTCACAAAAGAAGAACATGAAGAATGCTCTTGCAATCTTCAAGGTTAGATGATTATCCTCTTGAGCTGTCTCGATTACACTGATTTGAAAATACTTCTTAAGGAAGGAAGAGCGTATTCCTTGAGCTTTCCAATCAACTTCAGTAATCTCAGTGAAAAAGCGAGCCTGTACAACTTCAAAGGGATAATCATCGTCGTTACACGGAGGTACTTTACCGGATCCGATAGATAACCCCGTTAGCATTATCCAATCTAACGGGGTAAATCCCAATTCACCGCACGGTAGATGAAAAGTGTGCAGTATCCCACAATTTCTCAACCATTGCCTCCACAAGCTTCATGGATGATTTCTCTGTATTAATCGTGAAAAAACGCTGCCATCCCGTATGATCTATTAATTGCTTCACTAGTGGAACACGGGAATATCGCTCGTATGCTTTGATTGGACCGTTCCAATTTTTCCTAAAAGTACAAAATCCCCTTGAAGGCTGCTCGGTAATAAACTGATGCACATGTTGGCGGTCATCAACCACATTTTTCCACAAACTTGGATCGGCAAAATCACGAGATTTTGAGATCGGTTCGACCTCCGCACTTGTGATGCCATGATCCGACCCGCCTCGCAGATTAGATTTAATTCTGCCAATATATCTTCGGATTGACATCTATTTTGTTTGAGAGAAGAGGATGAAAAATTGTAGTGTCATGAGTATAGTGATTAGGCCGAATTTGAAGTAGTGAAGAGATGAAAATATAAGAGTAGGCCGAATTTGGATGAGAGAAGAGATGCAAATATGGGAGAAGCTCATGCATTTAAATAGGTAGGTTGAGATGAGTGGGGGCAAATTAGTCATTTCCATTTTCCCATTTATTTAAAAAAATGTACAAATCTACCAGACGAAAGATGATCACCCGTCCACGATTTTTTTGTTTAAATAACATTAAAAAAAAATTGGCCTCCGACTTCCGTCTGGAATAATTTTTAAAAAATGGTCCTCATCTTCCGTCTAGCAAAATTTTTTTAAAAAAAAGTTTGACAAACGGAAGATGTTCTTCCGTTGCTTAAATTTTTACAATTTAAAATATTAAAATAATTATTAGCCGGAGGATCTTCTTCCGTTTATATATTTTATTATTTTTTCCCCAAAATTTGGCTTTTACGATAGTAGCGAACCTACACTATTGCCATTTTTCAATTGCCAAATACCCATATTTTAACAGCAACGATAGTGGATGCTCTAACTATGGAGATGTTAATTTATTATTCTTTTTGTATATACTCTCATAGAAACAATTAACCTAATAAAGGAATGATATTGTGACTATAAAATCAAATTTGTAATTTTGTAAAGAAAGAGTCAATAAGATCTAAATATATATGACATTCTTAGTCATATGTTCATCATTATCAGTTTTAGTTTCTATCATCTCTCCCTAACCTATAAAACAGTTACAAACCCCCGGTACTGCCCATTATTATTAGATATTAAAAAAGTGAATCTCTTCTTCACATGTTCGATAAATGAAAACCCCTAGGTCTTCATCTCCTCTTCGTGTACACAATAAACAAAGAAGGGAGGAGTGATGGTGTGATAATTTTTTGGAGGAAGCAATAAGAATGAAAGACGATAAGGTTTTTTAGCTAATTTTTTTTTGGGACCCCTTTCTTTTTATACGTTGAGTTAGGTTCTAATCTGGTTTGAGTTTCCTAACCCAAAGGTCCATGGTATTCTTTCTTTTATAACACCAGATTTTGAATGCGGTAATATATTTTAGATATCTTCTGATATAGTCATATATTTAAAACACTGATTTCGGTTCCGTTAATTTGTCCAAAATATTGTAACAGCCGGTGTAATGGTTGTGACGGGTGATATTTAAAACACTAATCTTGCATAAAGGTCGTGTAAGTTTTTATTATTATTATTAAATACTGTATTTATTTATTTCTCCTATTTTATATCCATCGGATCAGTTGTCTCCGGGTTGGATCAGATTTAATCACTTGATCCATATGGCATCTTGGCCGATCCCTGCTTTTGATCGTTGATCCTGATATTTCGGTGGAGGATCTAATCGCCTCCTCCAAAACCAATCTGGATTGGCCGGATTGGATCGGGATCGACTGATCCTTTAAACTATGGTCTTAATTTGACCCTTTCATTAGCTTTTTTGAATGCTCTTTTCTTAGGTGGATAAACTTACTAGTTGAATGTAATGTGTTATTTCTGAGGAGTCCATTTTCTCTTTGTTTAAGCTTAGTTTTCATCGTTTTCAACTTTTCATGCTCATACATATTTAAGCCTGTGACATTGCCCTTATAATATAAATGATGGTTTAAATCTATCATAAAGAATTAATAATTACTGTTTATAATTGAATCTCATGTCCCAAGCGTTTCCTACTGAAGCTTGCCTACTAGTTAGATCTGTTAATACAAGGGGGTAATGATGACGATGGTGGTTAGATGTTTCTATGGATCAAATGCTACTCTCATGTAACACCTCGTAAAATTAAGTTATGATAATTTTGTCCTGCGTGTGTTACGCACAGGTATTTTGTACTGTTACGTGTAATATTCGTAACATTATAAAAATTTCTACGTATTTTCTACGTATTTCAATTATTTATTTTATCACTTGGACAAATTCTTTTTTGTAATTGAGTTCATTTCTCCTATTTAAGCCAACTTAAATATTTACTAGATCCATTCGTACGTATTTCCATATGTAGATTTTGATACACATACATATACATACACACACTTTCTCTCTCTCTCATATATATATATATATATATATATATATATATCATTTTCTTATACATACAAACAATCACATCTTGAACCCGTGCCTTCTTCCCCACATTTCGACTGGCCATTTTGGAGAGAATGAGAGGAAAATTGACCTAAGTCTAAGGGCTTCAGGTTAGTGGAAGAGTGGGGTGATTAGTAGGAAGCATGAGTAGTTTTAGCAACTTCCATCCACTTCTTTTGTTTATAATGATAGCCGGCCAACTCCGTAGGGGGTTTTCATTTTTTTGTGTAGAATCAAATTACTTGGCTTGGAGCTTTTGTTTTTTGTTTTTAGAAGAAGAAGCTTGGGAATTTCTAATTGCAACGAATTCATCTTACAAAGTGGGTGTTCTCCAACTATCTAAATTTTGTGTAGTAGTAATCATGCTTAGATTCTGTGTTAATTGTGGTTAGATTATGTGTGTGAAATATATATGTGTGGGTGTTTCTCATCTTTCTAATTTATTTTTATTAGTAGCATGCTATGTTGTAGAATACATAAATGTGTGAATGTCCCTTAAACTTTCGATTTGAATTTTTAATGATAGTATGCTAGTTTGATTAATCTATGAGATAAAGTGTTATGAAGTAGAGAGCATGTTAGATATTAACCTTCATCTTCGTGTTTGAATATTAATCATGAAATTTAATAAAGTGCATAATTAGATTTATGAAATTATTTAATGCCAAGATTGAATGTTGTCATTGGAAATAATGTTATTATTATGTTAGTTATTTCTTAAAGGGAGTATATTAATTTTATTCATGATTGAGAGTAGATTGTGTGGTAAATAGTTGAATTGTATGACATTGTCTGATAAGATGATTTCGACAAAGGATTAGAATCCGAGTACCAAGTTTATATTTGTTTCCCCGAGGGAAATCAACTGAAGTTGAGGCTTGAGAGCCTGATTAGTGTGTGCGGTTTAGAGCACTGTGTGCGGGTGGTCTTGGGTTCGATCCAAGGAGTTCAAATCCTTTCTGACACTTTTTTGAAATTAAATGAGTCAGCAAGCAGTATCTTAATTCTTTGAGAGGACATTTACAGATATTGAGGCTTGAGAGCCTGGTTAAAGTGTGTGGATTAGGATGCTATATTGGTTGCGGGTTCGAATCATGTGGTGTTCGGATTTTGTTTAAAAAATTCACTATTTGAGTATTTTTAACATAAAAATTATATTTTTGGAAATATTTTTGGGTTAATTTCCACAATGAATTAAATGATTAACTACGGAATTGATAATTAGATTTGAAGCATTTGATGATTTTTATGAAGCTGAGGCTCTTTGAGGTCCTATTATATCATTTGAAAATTTTTATTTAGTTATTTGAGGATGACTAGTTAGATGAAATGAATAAGAGATGAATTGAGTGTATGAATGAATAATATTTGTAATAATTATAAAAGAGGTTATGGATAACCTAGAAAGTTTGTGAATTTTGGAATGTGTGGATTTAGAAGGCGTTTTGATTCTGATTGGGGGCTTATTAATTTCAGTTTGAGGTTTGATTTAAGATGATGTTTGATTTTAAGATTTAATTAGTTTCTGTTTGGGCTAGATAACGGATTGAGTTAGTTATGTGGAGAATTATAAATTGGTTTGGAAATTATGAGTTGATAATAATGGATAAATTAGACTTGTGAGTGGCAACTAGCTTTCTTTCGAGATGGTTTGGGGCAGTCGTAGATAACCCTAGGGTGGTTGGGGTGGGACGTCCTGTGTTGGTCGAGTCCTAGAGGCTGAGCAGATCTAGGGTACCGGCAAAGATGTGAAATTTGAGAAATTGCAAGTGTGGGCTAATGTTCTCAGTGTGTTGATTTAAGTTCGGTAGGATAAGCTAGCTCTAGGCAATATTACTTATATTTGGATTCAAGGGCAGACACTAGGCGAAGTTATGGCTGAAAACAACGATGAACATGTCCGGTAAAGAACTGTGGTTCGGGACGGACAGGATACGCCCGGTAAATCCACGATGTAGACCAGGGGTAGGCCTGGTTCATAGTTACGGGTGATCGACTCGATGGGTCGGGTCCTAGGATACGTCCGGTAAATCTGCATGTGTGGGCTAGGGATAGGTCGGTGAGGTCGATAAAATGGCCGGTAAAGAGCTGTGGCTTCTAGGAATGTTCACGACTGAGGATACGCCCGGTAAATCTACATGTGTGGGTTAGGGATAGGCCGGTAAAGTCCATGATCCTAGGGATGCAATTTGCACATGATTACGCATTGGAGTACGGTCATCGAGTTAGGATTGCATAGTGAGGGATTCAACTGTATAATGAGGAAAACGTTAAGGGTTTGTCCTCAGACCTGTGTATGAGCGGCATAGAATCCGAACAAGTGCGCATTAGAATTGCATTGTGTGCATAGATGTTTGTATTAGTCATTAGATTCATGGCATACATTGACATTCTTAGGATAGCCACTTATACTTTGTTTTCTGCATTCAAGTTTGTGATTGTTAAAGTTGAAGATCACTTTGTTTCCCAAATGTGTCAGTTGTATTCAACTGATGTGCCCACAGTTTCCCAAATGTTGCATGACTCGGATTAGCAAGCGGCGTGGACGCGAGCTTGTGACGAGGAATGTTGCAAGATTGAAGATTGAAGATTGATGATGATATAAAATGTATTATATATGTGTATTTCCGCTGTCCATTGTAAAGAATAATGTGGTAATGAAAAATTTTTAATTTTTCTGTAATTTTGTACAAAATTGAAGTAAAGATCAAGTAAAGATCCTGGTTGTGCTACGAATTACGTGGGTTTGGAATTTGGGGCGTTACATCTCAGAACAATTTTTTTTCTTACTTTATTAGAATTTTCATGTGTAAGTATATGGTGGGTAGAGGTTTGAATTTTTATATATAACATCTAAAAGAGCGAGGTTGAAAGATGAAATCCATGAAAATTCCTATCTTTAGAAGGATGAAAGAGGGGGTTGAATCAATTAGATAATATCATGTCGTACCACATAGAAGAATGAAGATCAAGGAGAAGGTGGGTGCTGATTGATCATCAAAATGTAGTTTCCTCGCCAATGTCCCTGGGCATTGATATGTGAGCTGATCCTTTGTAATATCTTCTATATACTTTTTGGGTTGGGCACAGTGGCTGACCTACATTGTAGCGAGGGTAGGGAGACACACACCTTCGGTTTTTGCAAAATCGGGAAGTCCTAGGTATCTATACATTTATTTTATATATATGTTTATGTACTTGTATTGACAAATTTGAGACTTGACTTCTTGGTTAGGTAGTTCGAGCTCCATTACAAGAGAACCAGGGTTTGATCCACTTAAGCAGCAACAAATTTTATTTTTTATTTTTTAATATTATTTGGTTTTGGATTGTGAATAAACTTTTATTAACGTCTTTAATAAAGTTGGACTATATAATTTTAAAATTTTGAATATCTAATTTAATTTTAAGAAAGTTCATTTTCATAATGAAAATATGTAATTGAATTTAATCTCATTATTTATGTTCTTAATATAATATTTTTATTTTTATCATTTCAAATTAAATGAGTTTAAAATTTTCAAGTATGAGTTTTTTGCCTTCTTCTCATTAGGCATGTAACTCAACTTATACATATTATGCATACATTTACTCAACATTTTTTTAGAAAACAGTAGATCTCATCACCAACTGTACAACAACAAAGCCTTTTTCCCAACTTGTTGGGGTTGACTACATGAATCATGGTTTTTCATTCTGCTCGGTTTAGCGCAATTTCTTAAGGCCACAGGAAAACATTTTTTGCCTTATAGTTTCTACCCAAGTATGTTTAGGTCTTCCCCTACCTTTAACTCTACCCTCAATATTTATCAAATCACATTTTCTAATGGGGACACTTTTAGGGCTGCAAACGAACCGAGCTATTCGCGAGCTACTCGGCTCGAGCTTGGTCAAAGCTCGGCTCGTGTCGAGCTCGAGCCGAGCTCGAGATCGAAAGCGAGCTCGATACGTAAACGAGCAGAGCTCGGCTTGAAGGTACGTGGATTTTAGGCAGAAGCTCGCGAGTATTCGGCTCGAACTCGGTCAAAGCTCGGTCAATCGTGTCAAGCTTGAGCCTGAATGTGAGCTCGATACATAAACGAGTCGAACTCGAGCCTCAAGGTATTCGGCTCGACTCGGCTCGTTTGCAGCCCTAGGCACTACTAGGTCTACGTGCGACATGTCCAAATCAACTGAGACGATTCTCTCTTAACTTATATTGGATAGGAACTACCATTACCATGTCTCGTATATGCTCGTTTCTAATTATCCTTTTTGGTTTTACCACACATCCATCCTAACATCCTCATATTTGCTACACTCATTTTTTGGACATGTTTCTCTGTTGCCCAACACTCTGCTCCATACATCATTGCTGGTCTAACATCCATCCTTCATGGGATCTGACAAATTTTTTCACTGTCTGTCAACCTAACATAACACTCCTTTTCCAATTATTGGCCGAATTCTTGGCTTGGGACAGGCAATGGCGGAGTTATCTCATCACAAAATGTCCCATAGTTACATAATTGATGGTTTCATATAACTAACAAACGATAAAAGTAAAAACTCTCGTTCAACATGAAATATATACACAATTTTTCTTTAACATTTTTTTATACATAAATATTAAAATTTAAAAATTACTATTTAATTATGTCCACCCTACCCTGACTAAAATTCCTGCGTCCGCCACTGATTGGCTAAGACCCCTGACATATTGAATAGGCCTTGTTTGGCTAACCTATAAACCACTTATACTTTAGTGTCTTGAAAAACATTCAATTATGGTGTTGGGATAATATTCCACTATCTGAAAGACTCCAAGATCAAGAAGTTCGTCCCTAAAATTCCCAATAGTTTTTATCTTTTTATGACTCAAGTGGGAGTTAAAATCGAGTACTAATGGTGTTATCCTGGATATACGTTATACACAATTATTTAGAATCTGCAAGAAGTTTCACATAACTTTTTTTTGGAACACACGCATTCACTTGCACCACGCTCATTTTGTTACTGTATGTAGTGTTTTAAATATCACCCATTTCAACCGTTATACCGGCCGTTATATCGTTTTGGATAGGCCAACGTTATGGAAATCAGTGTTTGAAACGTTATTTGTCCGTTCTATCAATAAGATGTCTGAAATGTATCTAATTGATTCAATATCTGGTGTTATAAAAGAAAAAATGACATTGACGTTTGAGTTATAAACCTGATTAGACCTAACTCATTGTATAAAAAGAGAGAGAGGTGAAATAAATCAGCTAAAATTCTTTACCGTCTTTCATCCAAATGCTTTCTCTCTCAAAAGTTTATCACACAATCGCTCCTCTTTTTGTTATTTATTGTGTAACACGCAGAGGAGATGCAGCCCTAGGGTTTTCATTTATTGAACATGTGAAGAAGAGATTCATTCGGAATCTCTAATATTAATGGATGGTAGTGGGGGTATGCAATTATCTTATGCATTAGAGAGAGATGAGACAAGCTAAAACTGATTACGATGGAGATATGTCAAAAATACGTTATATTCATCCAGATCCCATTGGCTCTTTATCTTCAAAATTACAAATTTAATTTTATTTTTAGTATATCCTTTTTTAATTAAGCTAATTGCTTCAATGTGTGTATATACAAAAAGAATAATAAATTAACATCTCCAAGGTTAGCAAACAATAAATTAAATATTACTTTAAAGAAGCTTGAGCATATTGCTATATGGAGTGAACAGAGAGACCTTTTTTGCCTGTCTTCAAGTTTTCTTACGAAAATTCTTTTTCTTGTCTTCAAATCTTTAATCTGTAGTTATCGTTCTTTTATGTATTAGATTTCATGTAGGCAATTATACATTTTAATTATAATTATTATTACTTGCATTAGGTTACTTGTATTTGTAATATATTGTGTAAAGTTCATCTAAATCACCATTATAATGCATATTTTCATGTGATATGTTAACCCGATATTGTTTAAATACCGCTAATATATCACCGATATCCGGTATCCGATATGATAGTTATCCTTCCGACACAATCCCGATATCCGATATTTTAAACATTGACTGTATATGAGTTGAAATCAAGCCACGTCTTTTAATACATTTTGAATGCATATTTTCTCTTTCACAGAATTTCCTGTTTACTTCGAAAGATGAAAACTCTGAGCTGAAGGCTATAGATTTCGGCTTATCAGATTTTGTGAAGCCAGGTCTGTGACCAAATTTCAGCTATGAAATATTTTTTTGTTTACTCATATCTGCATCATTTTTCTTAAATCTGTTTTCTTAATTGACTTGCAGATGAAAGACTTAATGATATCGTCGGAAGTGCATACTATGTTGCACCTGAAGTTCTACATCGGTCCTACAGCACAGAGGCTGATGTGTGGAGCAGTGGGGTCATTGCATATATACTTCTATGTGGCTGTCGTCCTTTTTGGGATAGAACAGAGTCAGGCATATTTAGGGCAGTTTTGAAAGCTAATCCTAGTTTTGATGTGGCCCCCTGGCCCTCGATGTCCTCTGAAGCAAAGGACTTTGTTAAGCGTCTTCTGTGTAAAGATCCACGACGAAGAATGAGTGCTGCACAGGCTTTGAGTGAGTGTTCTTTCAAATCTTTATTATTACCTTTACTATTTATGTAGCATGTAAATGCATATTTCACTCATTAATAATTCATTAAGGGGTTGTGGGCTCAGCTGCAGTTGCATTTGCCAAGTGCTTTACATTCAAGCCACTGTAACAAAAATTTATTGTAGGTCAATGGTTACAACACATGCAAAAAATGGTAAGAGGGTTGCAGATTGGTTGCAAATTCTTTATCTTGCAACCCTTCTACATCGAAACTGGCCACTTGTAGGATTCCAGGCATCTATCTGCAAAATGGCCTTGTTGAACGCCAATGAAACACCCTATAAGTTTCAAACGTAATGATTTTGTCAAATTTTACTAGTGTTACCTGGGAAAAAAGAAGCACAGAGTTGCGAAAATCCCAGTTCCTATTGAACTTTGCAAGAAGTATGTGAAGCTTATTATTCATGTGAATCCAATCTTTTGGTGAACTACTTGTTCTTCTTTCCTTTCTAAGCGGGAATTAGTGATTATCTTAAAGTCTCTTGATTTATTAATGCTGATCAATTGCCTATGTCTGTGTTTAACAAATGGCTAGAAAAGAAAAACATGTGTAGTGTGCATGAATATGAGTCTTGTATGCCTAAATGTACAAGAGTTTGTTATATCACCTGTCTGATTGATTCATTGCTCCTACCTGCAGGCCATCCTTGGATAAGAAGCTCCAGTGACATTAAAGTACCACTTGATATTCTAGTCTTCCAACTCTTGAAAGCCTACATGCGCTCATCATCCCTCCGTAGATCTGCATTAAAGGTGGATATTATGTTTATCATACTGTTGATTTTCACCATCCAGTTTCATTATGTATATGCTATCTGATTGAAGGTGTGGTAATATATTTATGCTATTATGTTTTAAGTATTATATGTACCTAGTCCTAAGGTAGAGATATTCATGATTTTTGTTTCAATTTTAAAAGTCATGTTAGTCAGTACAAGTTATATTTTCCCTTATATGTCCAATCTAGATTTGATGCATATCTGATGAACATGAAATCATGTATTTTTTCGCGTTGCAGGCCCTGTCAAAGACACTGACTGTCGATGAACTAGTTTATTTCAAGGGCCAGTTCGCTCTTCTGGAGCCAAATAAAAATGGATGCATTACACTTGAAAACATCAAGACGGTTAGTTACTTTTTCAATGATTCTGGTAAAGTATTTCAGGAAATTGTAGGTTTAATCTTGTCCAGAAATGATACTGACATCTTGTTTTTTACTCAGGCTTTGATGAAAAATGCAACAGACGCAATGAAAGAATCCCGTGTTCAGGATTTTCTCGTCTCGGTATGTGTTTCACTAATCTACCTTAACCCTTTTTCTACATCCTGTTTCGTTTAATTTTTGGGTTGAAATTGAGCCCTAAAAACTTTATTTTTCTATGCCAGTTGAGTGGTCTTCAGTACCGAAGGATGGATTATGATGAATTCTGTGCGGCTGCACTAAGTGTGCATCAGCTTGAAGGTCTAGATAGATGGGAACAACACGCTTGTTGTGCTTATGAACTCTTTGAGAAGGATGGCAACCGAGTTATAGTTATTGAGGAACTTGTGTCGGTATGTCTAACCACTTCGCTGAAATTATCTTATAGCACAATTTAGTGCACGAGATCCAGCCTGTATCTCTTTGCTGAAATTTAATGGCACTTTGCTGAAATTATCTTATAGAAAAACTACCATCCTGAGTAGCACTGGCACACATATCATGATCTTATACTCGTACCCATGCGGGTAGCATGCAATTACTGACACTTCTCCTCTGACACATATTAGACAATGAGCTCTTCTTAAATATGTCCCAACTTTTGTAAGATATCCTTATATGTTGCTTTGACATTTCGTATAATCTTTCTGGACACACAATTAACTAGTTTTAAATACTTCTTTGCATTGCATATACTACTGAATTGTTATTAATTTTGTGTGGAGTATGAAGCTTCTCCAGTTGTATAGTCTTTTGTAAGGACTATGCAAGCATTTATACTTTTATATATAGATCTCTTATTTTGGTGGCTTAGATTAAATCTATTCTCGTGGATGTCCTTTCTGTTAAATTTATGCATAATTGTGATATATTTTGTTATGGTTGTGTCCCATAAATCTGCCATGTCAGGATGAATTGATTGAGACTGTTCTCTTGGTGATTTCAGGAACTCGGACTCGGTCCTTCTATCCCTGTACATGCTGTGCTCAATGACTGGATTCGGCACACTGATGGCAAGCTGAGTTTTCTAGGGTTTGTTAAATTATTACATGGTGTCTCTAGCCGGTATCTTGTCAAAGCGCACTAACTGAAATTTTATGCCTTGAAAACTCTTCTGCGATTGAACACGTAGACAAGATGCAAAGTGCTTCTTGGGCTTGTATGCACCAAAACAAGTGAGTTGAAGAACGGAAAAGCTAACAGCATTCCCATGGGTTTGCTCAGATTCTGTATACTTTTGTCAGTTTTCTTTCAGGAGCATATTTTGCAATGAGAAACTCTACTCTGGGGGATTATTTGTGTAGGGTGGTTGTGTACTATCCGAGAAGACTCTGTTTTACTAACACAGCATGTTGCTGTAACTATGACTAGATGGAAGTATAGTATTGCCAGATTGTTTTGGTTGACACATATGGATTGTGTCTTGTCTCGTTACTATTATTCTCTCGTATCTCTTTACGTAGTTCTTATCTCTCTATAGTTATCATTATGTAGTTTTCATCTCTATCTCTTTACCTTTGTAATTATATAGTAAGTATTTTGCTGAATGCCTCAATATTACTGATCACATTATTCCTCCCAAATGTCTTTAAATCTAACATGTTTATTTGTGCCTTATGTTGTAACTTGTAACTGGTATTTGGTCTTACATCAAAACCAAAATAAACAAGCGATTCAGATTGTAAATTGTAAGGTCCTCTTCTAGATATCAATGTCATACAGTCTTGAGTCTTGTTTGCACTAAAAATGGCCTCCATTGGATTTGTAGCTTGATTGTTAATTTAAGTATGCTGTAACATTCATCTTGATTTTAATCAAGGGCAGTTTATTTGTCTGTTTCGAAGTCTTCTGGTGTACATGTTAGAGCACAATAAGCAGCGGTTTCGATTTCTATAAAGTAGTTTATCATTTTGTGTGTATTGATGTCTTATTTTTTCATGTCGGTGTGTCCGTATTTGTGTTTCTTAGAGCATCTCTAGTCGTTGAGATCCAAATTTTGGATATTTGGCATATAGGAAAAGAAAATTTGCGTTTGCGATGTAGTCGTTACCCAAATTTTTTTTAAATTTTTTTTATTGAAAATCAAGGGATGATAAATGAATTCCCGTCCGACGTTTTTTTTTTTTAAATTGTGGGACGGCCCATCCCCCATATATATATATATATATATATATATATTTTAATAAAATCGATTGGATGATTTTCCGTCTAACGATTTATTTATTTTTTTAAAATTGGGATGGAGAATCATCCCCCGTCCAACGATTTATTTATAAAAAAAATTGGGACGGGAGGGGGGAAAAAAATTCAAGCGACAAAAATTAATCTTTCGTCCGATCGAATGGACGAAAAATCTTCTTTTGTCGGTTATTTTTTTCAAATTTCTATTTCTGCCAAATTTGGCAGACGACTGTTCCTTTAAAACTCAAATTTTGTGTTTATAGTCAACGACTGCACTACCAAAAATTTTATTTTTTGAAAATTTTGGTAAAATAGCCAACGGCTACAGATGCTCTTAGCAAATGGGACCTTAACCCCAAATGATCGGATCTTAGACTTGTTTGTCAGTTGGAGGTCAGCCTTCTACTAATAGAGTATCGATTTCTCTTGTATTATGTATCTGCAAATATATATATATATATATATATATATATATATATATATATATATATTTTGAGGTAAAAGGTGGAATAAGGCCATCCTGTTTCATTAATAAGCAGTTAATAAAACAACCCCGGCGTACCGGGATAAAACAGCAATACAAAAATATAAAGTACAGTGCAGAAGGAAAAAGCAGTAAAACAAACATACACCCCCAACAAGCCCTGGGGGTGGGTCAAATAACACAAACATCAAGCCAGTATCGAGACCAGTAGGTTGAGACAAAACCAACAGCTGGCAGAAACCCTGGCATGACTGGTGAAGCCAGTCCCTCACTCCAACGTCGGTCCGAACTCAACCTCCTCATCATCAAACTCTTCTACCTGGAAAACTCTGGCTATCCTTCCTCTTGCCCCCGTGGCTGCAGCTGTAGCCCAAAAAGAGATAAGATGCATGATATGAGACAGGTTACCAGAAATACTATTACATGACACATGAAAATAAAAATTATTTCTGTCCAGCCATAAAACCCAAGTTGTTGCCGCGACTGCGATGTACCACGCGTCCTTCATGTCATGGCGCTGTGTTGCGAATTTGGGATCAATCCACAGATCCTCATATACATTGGGGTAGTCGCCCGTTCCGAGAGCTCGAAGTACCTCCACCATAGTGGCCTTACTTCTGGGGCAGTGAATGAAGAGGTGGTTTAGATCTTCCACATGTGTGTTGCAGAAACCACAGTTGGTAGCCACCTGTGATTGTCTTTTGGCAAGGTTTTGCCTAGTGAGGATCGCGTTATTCAGTACTAGCCATAAGAACGCTCTAACTTTAAGGGGAGTTTTCGCCTTCCACAGCACCTGTGCCCAGCTGGGTCTGCATCCTCGAAAGTGTATCCGATGATACAGGGATCTCACCGAGAAATCTCCCTTGCTCTCGAGTCCCCATCTCTTCTGGTCTGGGCCTTGTGTGCACCTTGTGCTTGTCCGCGTGATGTGAGCTTGCATGTCAAACAACTGCTGTTGTAAATTAGGGGTTAGCGTTCCTCGGAGCGCCGACTTCCAGCCTCCGCTTTTCCACCCTTCGGCAACGGTCATATTCGGTCGACTCGACCTCTCATACTGCTCTGGGAACGTTTCCTTCAGGGTATGGGCTCCACACCATCTATCCCACCAGAATCTGGTGGACCGGCCATTGCCGATAGTCGACGTAACTGCCGAGTTGAAGGGGCCGCTCGCCTTGGCAATTCCTTTCCAGAGTCGCGATACTTTAGTCCCTACTCGGAAGCCACAGTTTCTCGTGCCTTTACCCCTTAGGTAAGGTTGAATGAACTCTTGCCAACCTTCCCCGCTGTTATGGAATACCTTCCACCACCACTTCCCCAACAGGGCGAGGTTCATATCTCTGAGGTCGATGATGCCTAGCCCTCCATGTCTCTTCTTCATGCAGGCGATACTCCATTTGATGAGGTGATAGCCACCTTTCTCCGAATCTGCCCCTTTCCAAAGGAATCGTTTACGAATTCTATCAATCCTCTGGATTACCCATCTTGGAAGCTCGAAAAAGGACATGTAGTAGATTGGCAGGTTAGACAATACTGAGTTAATGAGCACCACTCTGCCCCTGAGAGACAGCGATTTACCTTTCCAACCCGACAGTCTGTCCTCTACTCTGTCAATGATAGGTAGCCAGTCTGCTTTAGCCAATTTCCCTGGTCTGAGAGGTAGCCCTAGGTATTTGATAGGGAAGCTACTCGTCATACAGTTCAATATAGTAGCGTGTTCCTCTGCTTCACTCTCAGATAGGAAAATTGGAGTCAGCGCACTCTTGTTAAAATTAATCCTAAGGCCTGACCAGGCCTCAAAACAGTAAAGGGTTCCTTTAAAGCAAGCAGTTTCTCGCCTAGACCCATTTCCAAAGAGAAGGGTGTCATCTGCATATTGTAGGATCGTACATCCTTTAGTAGATGCGGAACTGGCTACCGGCGTGATCCACCCTTTTTCCTGGCAATTCCTAAGCATAACCCTCAACACATCCGCTACGATGGTAAACAGGAGTGGTGATAATGGGTCCCCTTGTCTAAGCCCCTTCCTGCAAGGGAACGACTGCCCCGACCTACCATTCACGGATATGGCCGTTTTGCTAGTCATTAAACACTGCCTGATCCAACAGATCCATTTACCCCGAATCCCCTACCCCTGAGAGCTTCCAGCAGGCATTCCCAATCGACCGAGTCATAAGCTTTCTCAAAGTCCAGCTTAAGCAGAAAGCTCTTAGAGTTAGACTTATGGCAGTGGTGGATAACTTGTTCTGCCGTTGCCACACAATCTAAGATATTTCTTCCCTTAATGAAGCCCGATTGAGCTTTGTTGATAAGGTTGTCCATAGTACTCCCCAATCGGATAGCTAGGATTTTTGAAATAATCTTCGCAGAGCAATTTATGAGGCTGATCGGCCTAAAATCGCCCACTTTCGATGCCTCTTCCCGTTTGGGAATGAGGACTACATCTGCGAAGTTAAACATACCCAATCTGAGCTTGTTGTGAAAAAAGTCATCCAGTAGAGCCATGTAGTCTCCTTTAATCTCATCCCAGAAAATTTGGTAGAACATCATTGGGAAGCCATCTGGCCCAGGCAACTTGTCTGCTCCCATTTGATCGATAGCCTTTTTCACTTCCTCCTTGGAGAACGGAGACTCCAGGCAGGATAGCGACTGCGTAGACTCGCTCTTGTACGTCTGCCAGACGTCATTCCTGAGGGGGACTCGGAAATCATTCTTCTTCCCCAAGAGGTCCTTGTAGTAACCTTGGAAGGCTGTGGAGATCACTTGTTCATCTTGTACCATCCCCGAGTTTGTTTCTAAGGATAAGATAAGATTGGACCTGCGCCTGGCACTTGCCACTCGATGGAAGAAGGCCGTATTCGCGTCTCCCTCTTTGAGCCACGAAATTCTAGATCTTTGCTGCCATTTTATTTCTTCCATCTTATAAAGCGTGGCAATGTGCTCACGGAGCTCCAGGAGTCTATTTCTTTCCTCCTGTGACAAGTCTCTCGACTCCTCCACTCTTTCAAGTTCATCAATTCCTTCCAACAGGGAATCTTTAGCGCGCCAGATTGTAGAGAACCTAGATTGGTTCCATCTGCATAACCGCTTTCTAATCCTACGAATTTTTTCACACCATCGGTTCACAGCATCTGTGCCAGTCACTGGGAGCGCCCAGTTTTCCATCACCATGTGGTGAAACCCCTGAATCTCCAGCCAGGCCTTCTCAAATCGGAACTTTCTATGCCTTTTGGCTCCCTGATGCCCCACATCAAGCAGGATTGGAGTATGATCTGACGTTGGCCTAGGGATCGATCTAGCCGAAGCAAGGGGAACTTAGCCTCCCAGTCCATCGATACGAGAATCCCGTCCAATTTTGCCATAATCGGAGTAGACTGCATGTTGGATCATGTAAATAACCTATCGTTAATGGGGATATCTATCAACTCGAGGTCCGTGATCACCCTATTGAACTCCGCTCTGTGCCTGTCGCTGGAGCCTCTCCCCTTGTGTTCGAACGCAAACCAGGTGATATTGAAATCCCCTCCGATAATCCAAGCCCCCGGCCAACGGAGGCGAATATTGACCAATTCTTGCCAGAAAATATCTCGCTCTGAAGCCACGTTCGGCCCATAAACAACAGTGATAATCTGCAAAAACTTATCCGACCGTCGTTCCAGCCGTGTAGTCAGGGAGAATAAACCATTATAGACCTCTAAGCAGGAGAACAGGTCCGAGTTGAAACCAATGGCGATTCCCCCTGAGGCTCCCGCGGATGGGCGTAAAACCCATTCCTTGATTCTATTCCCCCCAACTCTCCTGAATTTGGTCCCCTGTACTAGTTTGGTTTCCTGAAGCCCAACCACTTCCGCCTTGGACTTCGTGATAACGTCTCTAACCATATCTCTTTTACCCTTATCCCCTAGACCCCGGACGTTCCAAAACAGTGTATTCATTGGGGAACCATGTCTGAGGTGCCAGTGTGTGGGGGGCTCGGGCGAGATTCGCCGACAGAGATCGTTATCCCCCTAGAGTTGGGTTCTAAATCCTTAGGAACACTAGTATTAGCCCTCTCAATTTCCCAACCCCTCATTTTGTTAAGAAGGAACGCGTTTCGTTCTTTATCACAAACTTCCAAACCACAGGAAACAGCTAATAGAAAAACTTCAGAGTCTGACATGAAATTTAAAATATTAGCAAGAAAATTTTTTGTACCTCCATTGACGTGTTTAGCCGCTTTGGCGGCCGTTGCTCTCTCCAAAAAGTCATCCAGGGACTCCGCATGAGCCCTCTTAGGTGACCGCAGCACCCTGCAGCCGACCGTCCTTCGAGATGATCCAACACTGCCATGTGGGGCCGACTCTGGTATAGTGGAAAGCACCATCTCTGGCGAAAACCCCATATGTGTATCAGGAATAAACTCTGAGTCCCCTGATTCCTCATCAGTAAATGAGAAGTCAACCTCCAGGTTAAGCCGCTCTTCTAGGTCCTCCTCACTATCAGCGTGCTGACTTTGAACCTGCACGGCAGTCTCTCTAATTGTGGACTCCTCCATAGGCCCACAAAGCGACGACGGCGCCACAATAGACTCAGATCTCACAGAGCTAACCATGGTGGACCCTTTAATGGGCCCACACACCGTATCAGATGATGTTAATCGTAATTTGGCCCCCTCTATAGGCCCAAATACTCCTATAGGCTCCCCATAACGCTCCCCCGCATAGGAATTAAACTCACTGTCGCCGGTCACATCAATGC
The DNA here is from genome assembly GCA_017893485.1 of Hemerocallis citrina. Lineage (NCBI taxonomy): Eukaryota > Viridiplantae > Streptophyta > Magnoliopsida > Asparagales > Asphodelaceae > Hemerocallis > Hemerocallis citrina. Next base: position 272,677,532 of record CM030364.1, on the reverse strand, counting down.
GGTGCACCACACTGCTGGACCACGGTAAACCGCGGTGTAGCACACCGCCCATCGCAGTTTTCAACACCCCTTCACAGCTGTCGAGGTGGGTAATCATACCCCCTCCCCCATGTGGCAGCTTCGCATTGCTTGAAGCTTCGGCAGGTCCAGACTTAGCGTTAGGTGTAAGCGATGCTGTAAACGTTGCCAAAACCATATCTTCATCCTCCTTTTGGTTGAGCCCCTTCTGAACTTTGAAACTTCCGTTGTCTTCATTCCCCTTATAGGGCTCTTTAGGTTCATGCTCCCCACTCCCCACACTCTTCTCTTTACCTAAATCCAGCTCTGGGCTCTGGCACCCTGGTTCCAAAGGCGCTACTTTCAGGGACTTTGGAGCTGCCCATACTCTTTCTACCCACTCTCTGGTAGATCGAGCTTTGTCTTTAGTTGTTTGCTCGGCAGTGGGTTTGTCTCTTACTAGCTCCAAAGCATGTCTGCTGCTGCCATGGGGTTGGTGATTGCCACTCTGGTAGTCTACCACCCCTGCCTTCTTACCCCGCTCCACAGACTGCTGTCGCTGACAACTTTGCAGCGCTCCCCTGCCAACGTTGTTGCTCTGAGCCTTGCCTTTTGCTAGAGTCGCCCCTGATGACGAGGACTTCACTAGATCTGGTCTTGGGATAGCTAGGCCGTCGGATCCAATGAGCTACTCCTGCAGCCGCTCATCGGCGTCCCGCCTTGCCCCTGATCTCCCAGATCCCTCGACTGAGGCCTCTTGGCGCGCTTCCGTTTCTCTCTCCGAAACTTTTCCTGGATCTGGGTTTGAGGAATCAAGGCCGTTGGATCTCTTGATCTGCCGTCTTCGCTGATCATCGGCGCCCCTCCCATTCTCACCCTTCTCTGCTCCCTCACCTGTAGCCTCTTGGCGTGCCTCCATCCTCCTTGCCGCCTCTATCACCTCTCGATGGGCCCTCTCCACCTCGTGAGAGCCATCAATGGTGAGCCCCCCTGCTGGAACCGTTACTTGTTTGTAGCTCCTACCATCCCTGAGAGCGGACTTAGGTGCTGGGGCAGTGATGGAGGGTTGGTCAGGCTCCCCGTCGGCGCATCTTTCGAGGACAAATCGAATGAGGTAGGCGTCCTCGTAGGAGTAAACTTTCGCCAACCTTGGCATCAATGTGATATCTCTACTTCTTATCAAGACCCTCGCCGAAACAATTTCTGACCTTCGAACAGTCTTCTCGTCGACCTCCTCTACTGTTCCAAATTCCGTAACCATCTCTTGCAATGCTTCTTTCTTCCAAAAATGTAGAGGAACATTATGGATCCAAACCCAATATCTAAGCCCTTGGGATTTTTTGGCACCGAAACTAGGTGACCATGCCTCGAACTCCATTTTGAAGTGCCCAAAATCTAACGCCGCTTCTCCGGTAATCTCAAGCATTTTTTGTGGTGATGGGAAGGAGATCAAGAACCGTAGGGGGCACATTCTTTTGACGACCCAGTCGCGATGCGCCTTCATCGGCCATTTATCGCTCAAAGCTTTGAGCACATGTGCCTCCGACGGTCTTCCCGCCGTCACACTCGCCACCGCACACCACTGTTTGAGCCAACTTTCCTCTGCCTTAATTGTAGTGATGCTGTTAGTCAGCCTGATCGTCGCCGGGCTGTCCGGTGATCTACCCCGATAGACTCTTCTTGCTTCATCGTCATTGGAGGCGGCAGCGTTGATGCAATTGTACAAAAAGTGCCCCCATTTCAAACATCTAACGCAGCGCACCTCTTTGGTGCACTCCGTACGGAAATGATCGAGCTCACCGCAGTTAAAACACGGTACCGGCTTCCTCTTTCCCTTTCTATGTTGTTTCTTGAGAATTTTTGGTAATGGCGGTGGTGATTTGGATCTTTTATACCCTTTGTGAGCAACCACCTGCCACCTTTTAACCTCTTCCCCAGCTGGCGGTAGGCCACTGCTCGCCCGTGGTTCCTCATTTGGTCCCCTTCCTTGGGCCCAAATGGCGTTGGACCTAGGGTGTTCGGTGGCTATCCGCCTTGGAGGTAGAAGGTTAGAACTGGTCGGGGGGGATCATGAGGTTGTAGAAGCTTGTTGGGAGATAATGGTGGAGAAGTAGCTGAAAGGGGGGGTTGCTGATGATTTGTGTCAGTAAGTTGTGGCGGAGAGTTGGAACCCCTCTATTGCTGGTGAAAGTGTTGTTTCAGGACATTGTTCCTATGGTAAGTTCTCTGGATTGTGCTTTGGTGAGTGTATTTGGTGTTCTCCCTGTAGCTTCTTTCTCTATACCTTTCCTGATTGTCCTTGTGATTGTCTTGTTGGTAACCAACCATGCTGTAGCGCTCTTGGCCGTGATGCCGGCTCGAAGTCGGGGTTCTCTTATGCCGTAACTGGCCTGTAGGGGGACCCCTTCTTTGGGCCTTCCCGTCCCTAAGTAGCTCAGTAGAGTGGTGATGATGAGCGGAACCACCCTCCTCTCGCCGTGGTAGCGCACTTCGGTGTTCCCGCAGGGGGGGAGGGGGGGGAGCTTGCCTGAGCCCCGATGGTGCCTCCTCCGAGACAAATGGGTTCTTCACGGGTTGCTGGTTAATGGGTGGGTGTTGGTTTTGATTTTGCTTTTGTGTTAGAGCTTTGGGTTTTGGAGGAGAAAAAACAACGTCGGGATGTGGAGGATGTTGTGGAGGGGGAGGTGGTGGTGGAGGTGGACAGGTAGGGGTGTGGCGGACCCTCTCAACGGGTCCGCACCCCCTCATCTCAAGTTCAGAAAGCATATACTTTATTGGAACTGGGTTCTTATACTTCTACTTTTTGAGACCGGTTGGGGTGAAGGTTGGGGATGAAGAGAGGAGATGGTGTAGCTGCTTCACAGTTCAGCGAAGGAGCAGATGAGGGGTAAGGAGGAGAGAGGGACGGAGAAGTTGATGTCGGAGAGGCTGGGAAAGCTCGGGGTTGGTGGGAGCTCCATGTATGGTTATCTTCGAGTTGTTATGATTGCACTGTAGATATATTTTATTACAAATTAAAAGTATGTTTGTTGTATATGCTTCGTGATTATCTGCAAATATTCTCATTACAGTTGGTAATATACCTGCTCGTCGTAAGAATTTAATATTATGCAGAATTTAATATCGACTAATCAAACCCTGGTGTCAGACTCTTTCAGTGAAAATAATCCGAATAAATCTAAATACACATAACAATTAATTTTCAAAAAAAAAAGAACAAAAAGAAAAATTAAACTCGGTGATTTTTTTTAACTTTAATTTTTTTAATAAAAGATGACCCACGTCATCGCTTCATTAATGATAAATAATAAAACAAAGAAGTACCAAAATACATCCAACAGAAGGAGCCCAAAGCTCCCAATATCATCCTCCTACCCCTCCTCCACTAGCAACGGAACACAAAATAACCAGTCTATTACATTCATTACAAAATAGCATAAGGATGAGTTCACTACCGCTAGGTCTCCCCGGTGACCTTCATCTTTTTCTTTTCTCCTGCGTAACCTGCCCAATCATGGATTAGAAGAAAAAAATTTATGCATTGAAATTGTGAATGAACATGAATGATTGCGAAAGCGTAATTCGTTCTGCTCTAGCCATAGGTTCCAGACTGTTGCTGCTACCGTTATGTCCCAAGCCTGTCTATTCTCTTCCCTAATTAGGTTATCCCTCACTCTACCCCACCCGTCTGAAGGCGCATTAGGGCGCTCGTTACATCCAAACCCCCTACAGATAACCTCCCACGCAATTCTCGCCTTATGACACATGAAAAAAATGTGCTCTACATTCTCGTCCGCCTGTAAGCAATACTCGCACTTGACGTCTATGGGCACATTTCTTTTCTTTAGGTTCACCTTGGAAAGAATAGCATCATTGAACATCAAACAGCAGAACACTCTCACTTTCAGTGGAGCTTGGGTTCCCTAGATTATGTTTTCATCTTTGCTTCTAATACCACCATCGTTTAGCCATCTGTACATTGATGACACGGAAAAATGCCTAGCTTCGTCGATATTCCAATATCTTTCGTCTGCCCCGTTGTTTGTATACCCTCGCTCTGCTTAAATGAGCCTATTAAGCTCTTCGAACTGATGTGTACTCTCAGATGACTGACTGGTTGCTACAGTAAACCTTAGTTTCCTGTTTCTCCAAACATCCGCCACCATTGCATCCTTGTCATCTACTAACGCTGTAGCCTGTGGGAAAAGGTTTTTGAATGACCTATTCCCACACCACTTGTCTTTCCAGAACCTAGTATTTTTCTCGTTTCCTATAGAGCACGTAGTATTTGTGTGAAATATTTCCCCTTGATTAGCCACTCCTCTCCACATTGGCGAAACCTTCCTACGCACGCTTCTTCCTCCAAAACGATATTTCTTCCTTCTTCGAAACAGATTGAAAGAGTGGCACCACTACCTTTTATGCAGGTTATTGATCTTCCACCACCACTTACTTAATAGCGCTTGTTGACTCTTAGTTTGGTGTGCACAAAACGTGCTAATTTGTACTAATAAGTTTGAATTTAGTGTGTCAGATTTTTAGGATCAATTAACATCAAGAAAAGATCCAAAAGAGATTCACAAATATACAAACAAGAAAAGTAATAAAGGAAGATTGCATACATAAGCAAAAGAGGAAGTTATTCAAAAGGAGTTCTCAATTAATTGGTCTCCATGCAATCTGTCAAGACTGGATTTTTAGTAATATTTTCGTGAGATTATTATTGTATATGATTGATTAAAGATGGATTAATTTATGGTAAGAAAACAAAGCGGATTCGTATCATACAGCCAAAACCGGTCGACCGTACATAATGTCGGTCGACCGCATTACAGTCGATCACAACTTTAGTTGCTTAAGACAGCGGTCGACCTTTCATCTCTCTCGCTACGCCAGAGAGCTGAACGGTCGACCGCACGTTTTTTCTGACGGTCGACCGCAACTTGAGCTGTATACTGTTTTGGAATGTATCGTTTCTATATTTGATCGATACACTTCCTCTTCTACTTAAGAGAATGAATTCACTGTGTCTTCGCTACCTAGTTCTTCTGAGATTTTTTTTTGAAATAATCCTTCGATAATCAATCCGAGTGTGAGCGTGAATTTGGTTGTATTCTTCAGTCAAGATCTCAAAACGATCTTGAGTTTTCTTTTCTTTTCTTTTCCACTACGGTGAGATTGACAGGATTTGGATTAGAAGTCCTGTGGGTGTAATAGGTCTCTCGGCCTGAATCCGAGAATCACTGTACTAAGGGTTTTGAGTATAATGGAACGCTTGTGGCGGAGAATTGCTACAGGTAGGTGGTGTGGACGTAGACCTGAGGGTCGAACCACGTTATATCGCTGCGTCATCTGAGTTTGCGTTTCTTGTCTCTCTTGCATTTACTTTACTTTATTACGTTAATTTTTAATTCCGCAAGATCACCCTATTCACCCCCCCAAGGGTGATTCACAGCGCTCTGTTCATGTCATGAAGATTAAGGATTTCCAGCCCGCCGAATTCTCTTTTCTTACACACTCTCCCCCATTTTACCAGATGGAACCCTTTGTTACCTTCATCCGTTCCCCTCCACAAGAATCGTCTTCTAAGCTTGTCTATCTTGTTTATAACCCACTTTGGAACCTCGTAAACTGACATAATATAGAGTGGGATAGCACTAATAACCAAATTTAACCGGGTAATCCTTCCACCTAGTGACAGAAATCTACTCTTCCATCCTCCCAATTTCTTAGCTATCTTTTCAGTCAAAGGATTCCAGTCATCTCTCCGCAGCACCCCTGGCCTTATTGGCATGCCCAGATACTTGATTGGGAATTCCCCCATCTCACATCCTATCATGGTGGCGATAGAGTCTGCCGATATGGAAAGGTTTTCGCTAATTGGTACCATATTCGTCTTGCTTAAATTGACAGTCAGCCCCGACCAGCCTTGAAAGCATGCCAATGCTACCTTGATAGCTACAATTTCTTTCCTTTTGGCCGTTCCGAATAAGATTGTGTCGTCGGCATACTGGATAATTGTGATTGGGTTTGCAACTCCTTTTATCTGGACCCCTTTGATGACATTTTGCTCTTGAGCCCGACGTATCATTTCTGCCAGCCCGTCTGCTACAATGGCAAACAACAGTGGTGACAGAGGATCCCCTTGCCTAAGTCCCCTTCTGCATCTGATCTCTTTTCCATATCAGCCGTTCACATTTATTGCCGATTTTCCACCTTGGACACACGTTTTCACCCAGGCCCGCCATTTCTGACCAAAGCCTTTCAACTCCAGTGCTTCATCAATGCACTCCCAATGAACCGAGTCATATGCTTTTTCAAAATCTAGTTTCAGTAGGAAACCATCCAATTTTCCTTTATATCCCCTGTAAACTATCTCGTGTGCTGACGCTATACTGTCCATGATATCTTTTCCTCGGATGAACCCACTTTGCGATGGGCTGACCACATCCTGATAGCGAGGTGCTAATCTTTGGGCCAACACTTTTGTCACGATTTTGAACGATCCATTAAGCAAGCTAATCGGTCTGAATTCAGAGTCCGAGCGCACTTCGCCTTTCTTAGGGATCAGAATAACCGAGGCTTAGTTTAGTCTATCCAGCTGAAAGTTTTCATCATAGAACTCTTTAAAGATGTTCATTAGGTCTTCCTTTATGATTTGCCAGTATTGTTTGTAGAAGAAAATTGGCAACCCGTCTGGCCCCGGTGATTTGTCCTGTCAACTCGGTGATTTATTTTGGTTAAATATACTAATTGAAATAAAAACAATTATGTGTTTCTGATTTTTAGTCATAATTAGTTCAGACCTGCAACTGAAAGAATTTTTTGCGATACTATGCCACTTTTTGAAACAATTTGCGATTTTAGGCCACTTCCCAAACTGTTAGCACTTTTGGCTAGCAAGTGCCACGTCAGCAGTGACCGCTATTGGGAATAGTGGCCTCTTCATAGCGACCAACACATTGGACTCCTACACTTGACAGATTTGTATAATTACAAACCACTTGGTATAACTGAGGTCGCTATTGTCAATAGCGACCTTGTATAACCAAGGTCGCTATTCCCAATAGCGACCGCAGGTTGGCCCAATCACTTTTAGTCCCACCTGAGGTCGCTATTGGGAATAGCGACCTTATATAACTAAGGTCGCTATTCCCAATAGCGACCTCAGTTACACCAAGTGGTTTGTAATTATACAAATCTGCCAAGTATGAGAGTCCAATGTATTGGTCGCTATGAAGAGGCCAATAGTGGCCGCTGCTGACGTGGTACTTGTTAGCCAAAAATGCTAATAGTTTGGGAAGTGGCCTAAAATCGTAAATTGTTTCAAAAAGTGGCCTAGTACCGCAAATGATTCCAACTGAAAGCCCAACCCAAACCCGATAACAGCATTAGCGGGTTGTCGGATTCGGGGTCCAAAAACATCAACACCAACGATTCTCTTTGTTACCGTTCCCTTCCCTTCCCATTCATGATTCCTCCAATTCTCCCCCTTTTTCTTTTCTTCTGATTTTTCCTTCGAAATTAGAGAAGAAGAAATGGCGGCTGCTGCTACCGCTTCTTCTTCTTCTTCCTCCTACTCCAATAAGCGAAAGCATCCCATCATTTCCATCTCCTCATCCTCTTCCGATTCATCAGAAGACGATGAAGATGATATCCAATCCGAATATGAGGAGGAAGAAGAAGAAGAAGAGGAAGATGAAGCCTCCGATTCCGAATTCGAACCGGAAAGTGACGAAGACGACGGCGAAGATCGTCTCAGGTTCATCATCTGTCTATTATCTATCCCTTTGAATCTTAGCTTAATTAATATTGAGATTGGTAATTGCAGTGAGGATGGAAGCGGCGGATCATCAAATTCTGATGATGACGATGATTGCGATGATGATGATGACGATGGTGATGATGGTGAAGGGAGTAATGGCGATTTGAAGGGGAAAGGCACAGACAAAGAGCAGCGCGACAAAGTGATCAGTCTTCTTCAGAGTATGTTTCCATTGTATAAATCAAAGACTACTTAACACTCAAAATCACTTCTTGAAACCCCTCTTTGAACTTATCTAGATATGAATTTTTATTATAATAATTCAAATCAAAAGTTAGAATCATGGTGGAAAAAAAATAATATTCAGGTTTTGCCATTTTTTTATTTTTATTTTTCCTTTTCGCTAAATGCGCCCATACGCGTCATAAGGGAGGGAAAAAGACTATGATGGAGAGGCAGACTTCCCGAAATATACCCCCAATCATTTGTGAAGTGTTGCTGCTTATTTTGGTATAGGAGCAAATATATAGTGAGTTAATAATTGATGAAAACTACTAAAGTCTGACCTTTGATATTGGCCGTTAAAAGTGGTTAGAGCTCCTGAGATTGAATCAGGATCGTTGATTGACCACCGTGATCTGAATCCGACGGTTACTGATGCGGCCGATGGACCTGCAAAAAGCCTAAAACACCGGGGTAGCCCCGGTGACAGAACTTCCGACGCTCAAGTCAGAATCAGAAAGAGAAAGAGTGTATGAGAGAGAAAACTAGCAAATTGTTGGTTACCTTCTGTCTGTAGAGGGGGAGGGATATTTATAGGCCTGAAAGACATATCAAGAGATTGATTTGTGTCCGTTGGATCGATTTGATTTTCTTATCTCTTTCATGTCTCCCCCCCAAGAGAGAAGATCTTCTTGTTAGGGGATAAGAGATTTGACTCCTAGCCTGTATGGGCTGAGTGTCTTTCCTAGTGGATCAAGTCTGTCACTTTTTATGGGCTTGAAAGAAAGCCATGTCTTGGAGAAGGCCCAGACATGTTAAAGAGGTTTGTGCTGGTCGATTTGTCTGTGGAAGCTTTGAGATGTGCAAGAATCGCACGATCCTGATTTGCTGCGATTTTTACCATCATCATTAGCCCCTCACTCCCGCTAGGCAAATTTTTTTGCTTTTGAGGAGTAGTACGTCCTATTTTTCAACTATGGAGTATAATCTTAGCAATCAGGGTGTTCGGAGATACCTGGAACTGATTTGTGGCTTTTGAAGGCAGTGAATGTATTTTTATATTTTTCCATATTTCTTTGGATTTTTTGGAATTTTCTGGATTTTTTTCCAATTTTAAAATCACTTTTTCGAATTTTATAATTAATAAATCCAATTTTAATTATTTTTTGGAAATTTAATTAATTTTCCGAATTTAAATAATTATTTCAGATTTTTAATTAATTTTTCGATTTTTAAATGATTTTAAAAGATTTTTTATGAATAGTCAAGGTTCGGCATGCTTTTTGAAGCGATCAGGATCGTTGATCAGCACCGGCTTGCGCATTGAGTGGATCGAACTGCTATGATTCGACCGTCTGTGATTAGGGGCTGATGTGGCACAATCTGGAGCGTTGATCACGCCCTAGCTCGAGCGTTGAAGGGATCAAAAGGCGGAGATCTGATCACTATGATGAGGGGCTGCGTGGCATCATCAGGATCATCCATCAGCGCTCGACTCGCCCGCTGAGTGAGATCAGATGGCTGAGAAGGGCACGAAGTTTTGGGGAAGACGACTGGCGACGTGGACGCATCTGAGCTGCTCATCACACTTGAGCTCGATTTTTGGAGGGATCGATGGGTCAGAATTTGATGCAAGGACCCCCTACCTCGACTAACCGTTTGGCTGAGCTATGGCCATTTTTTCCGATTTTGTAGGCTTTGTTGAGCTACGGGGAGTCTGTGTATTTGCGGAGCTATGTGCTCTTGTCATCGTCGAGCTACCACGACGTCGAGACGTCTCCTTTGTTGCTTCATTCTTGACGCCGAGCTCTGAGCCCTTGGCTCTTCAACCTTGCCGAGCTATGGAGGGCGAGCAGTGGCCGAGCTATGGAGCTCGGAGTCCCATTGAGCTATGGCCTTCGAGCTTTTGTTGTGTCTCGCCGAACTATGGTGGTCTTGTTTTTGGCCGAGATATCGAGCTCTTGTTTTTGGCCGAGCTATGGGACGCTGAAGCTTCGCTGAGCTACGACGTTCGAGTTTTGGCCGAGCTATGGACTCGAGCTATGTTCTCGCCGAGCTATGGAGGCCGTGGTTTTGGCCAAGCTATGGAGATGATGCTTCGCCGAGCTATGGGAGTTGTTTTCGCTGAGCTATGGGAGCTGTTTAGCCAAGCTGTTTGAGCTTTGCCGAGCTATGAAGGGGCTGTGGCAATTTGAGCGATGGCTTAGAAGTATTAGGCTCTTTGCTGACCGAAGCATTCGAACTAAGGCGAATTCCATCGAGCTACGAGGCCCCTTCGTCGCTAGGAGTTTGGGCGGAGGAATAGTCGAGGCGGGAGCTCGGTGTTTGGAGTTGGTGGAGCACGTAGTTGAAGCTGTGAAGGACGAGCTCGTGGGAGAAGAGGTGGGGTTTTAGTTTTGGCGCCCAGTTTTGAAGAAGAAGATGGAGAAGGAGGGGAAGCAGAGTGGGTTTGGCTAGCGGGTATGAAACCCATATTCATCTTACCCCTTCATTAATTCCCTTGGATTTGGCTCGCGGGTTTGGCTTGTAAACCCGACCCGATCCGAAACCACTTATACCCTACCTCCTCTTTCATAAACCGTGAGTACATTTGGTTGGAATATTTTCATTTTTGCAACTCTTTGGAGTTTTTGTGGAGATTTTTTGAAGTCTTGATCTCGCAAGGTGCTTGCCTTGTTTGGAGTTAGGTTGTCTTTGATGGAGTTCTCTTTCTTACACCAAGGTAGGAGTGCTAGGGTTCTTGGATTTGATCATCTCTTTGAAGTTTGAGTTGATGTTGGTTGAGGGAGGTTGAACGGACTTGGGGACTTCGTGGGGCTAGTAGGCCTTGTCACAAGGAAGCTTGAGTAGTGATGGGTTTTCTTCTCTTGGTGGTGAACATGGTGCCCACCAAGTGTTTGTGACATTGCTCGCCTCATCACGTCCATCAAGTGTTTGTGAAATTGCTCACCCCATCACATCCACCAAGTGTTTGTGAAATTGCTCACCCTATCACGTCCACCAAGTGTTTGTGAATTTGCTTACTCCATCACGTTTACCAAGTGTTTGTGAAATTGTTCACCCCATCAGACTTCTTTTTCATCGGCCGAGCACGGTAAGGTTTGCTCATTTTGCTAGTCAAATGTCCTGTTGATAAGTTACTGTTTTTATTGGACCTGATGTAGTGTGATCTGACTGTTGAATCTTGTGGAGGGCTCAGATCCTGTCACGTGGCGATTTGATCTCTGGAGTTCTATATATCCCACCCCTTCATTTATCACCTTCACTCTCTCTCCTAAAAATTTTGAGAGCTTCTCTCTCTAGAAATCGTGGTGTTTTACCGGGTGGTGCTGGCGGCTTGCCTGGTGTTCGACGAGGGTGCTAGCTTTAGCTGTTGGTTTGGAGTTTCTACCACTTTGGCTAGGTAACATTCTTGCAACTGCTATTTATCATGTCTAGCATTTTGTAGATCTGTGCTTCTACTAGATCAGTTGGTCCAGATGGAGAAGAGGGTGTTGCGTTTGACCACTTTCCCGGAGAGAAAAGTGAGCGAGGTGAGGCCGATCGTTCCACCGTTATGGAAACGATCGTCGAACCTGAAAGAGATAGGGGGTGTATGCTCAAGACCCTGTTGTTCCTTGTTCCAGAACTAATTAAAGAGTATTTGGTAGTTGACCAACAGTTTCTTAGGAGCGGCATGGAATATGACGAACCAGAGCTTGTCCATACTACTGAGGCTAATTATGCCGCCACCATTCTTACACGAGATGAGCTTGTCGTGATTAGAATGAGTTTTGGCATTCCGCGAGTACAGCCTACTCCTGCTAGGTCCTGGAGTTAGGGCATGTTACCCCATGTCTGAGGAATACTGTTTCTTTTCGTGCGATGCCTTCTTTGCGGGGCTTTACTTGTCCCTCCGCCCCTTCGTTAAAGAGGTGCTCAACTGGTATCGGCTGTGTCTGGTGTAGCTAATGCCGAACACGTGGAGGCACGTTGTTGGATTTGTCTTGCAGTGCCGCCAGCTGGGAGCTGAGCCAAGTCTTGTGGTGTTCTGACGTCACTTCAAGCTTACCCAGCTAAGCAAAGTAGAGGAGCGTTGGTACCTTAGCCCTCGTAAGAATAGGGGGTTGGTCGATGCTCCTCGATTGATAAGATGTTGGAAAGAGAAATTTCTGGTTGTTCGCAGTGCCGAGTCGTAGGGGATTCCCACTACTTGGAAGGGAATGGTTCCTTCGGCGGTGCAAGCGGAGCCGGTAATGACCTTGGAAGAGAAGATTGTTAGTGATGCCCTTCTTGGACTGAAGGGGTTGGCATGGCAGAACATCACTAACGAAGTACTCTTTGAAGGCGGTCTTGGACCGGTTGTTCCTAGTACGATCTTTCTGTTGTTGCCTTCATGCCATATTATCCATGCTTTTGTTGCTTTTTGGTTGTTTTATCCATGCCTTTGTAATCTTACGATTTTTAACTCCTTCGTGTTTCATCTTGCAGGAAGGACAAACATGGATTACGAATATCTTCTGGCCGATTTGGATGCGCTGTGTACCAAGAGGGAAGATGAGCTGAAGAAGCGGAAGAGGTCGGTTGCGCATCCTTCCCCGTCCCAGGACTTGCCGCCCCGGGCCCCTGTTGTGCGAACTGGGCACCCTGCAGAGGTACCGCCTGCTGTCGAGGCAAGCTCTTTCTTAGCTGCGGTTGTGGCGAGTGCCGCGTCAGCCCCATTGACTGCTATGGTTGCTGTGGTACTTGCTAATCAGGGGGACATGGTCTGTACTCCTGATTGGAACGTGAAACCTCAAGAGAACTTTTTGGAGAATTCTGCTGCTTTCCTCGAGGTTTGTTGCCACATTCTTGCTCCTGCTGACAGAGAAGTTGAAGATGGAGCCCCCCGAGAGATTGGTCTTGGAGATTGCAAGGGCGCATGTAATGGTATTATCTAGTCCCCTTTGTAGCTTAGCTTGTGCTTTCCTTGTATCGTTATGTTTTAACCGTTTTCTCTTTGTTTCAGGCGATGAGCCACTTCGAATATTTGGTGGACTTTTATGCGGCCGAAAAGAAGAACATGAGGGTCTGTATCTCTTGCGCCGAGAAGGACAAGAAAAAGGCCATCAAGGAGTCCAAGGCGGAGTTCGAAGGGCTGAAGAAGAAGGAAAAGGAGGCGTGCCTTGAGTTGGAGGCATTGGCAGCGAGTAAGGAGGAAATGCGCCTTGAGTTAGAGGCGTTGGCAGCGGGTAAGAAGGAGATGCGCCTTGAGCTGGAGGCGTCCAAGGAGAGAGAGAAGACATTAGAGAAGAAGAACGGCGATCTTTTACCGGAGTTGGAGAAGGCTCGTATTGATGCGGCCTCGGAGCTGAAAGTCAAGGTGGCCAAGGTTCATGCGGAGTGCAAATCTAAGCTGCAAGGGGTGATGTTGAAGTCTTATGCCACAACGATTTCACATGTGGTGGAGTGTGTTCTCAGTTTTGACGGGAAAGGCTACCATGTGACCCTTCGACCTGGTGAGCCCCTTAATACGGGCAGGAAGGACGATGGTGGGATCGGCACTCCTGCGGGTGGCGCGAGGAGTGGCTCTGGAAAGAAGGACAAGGGAAAGAAAGCAGCTGGGGGTTCCTTGTCCGTGGTGGCACCGAAGCATGTGGATGCTTGATTCACCTTGATACGTCCTTTATCTTTCAGGCTATTCTTGATTTGCTTGGTTTGGGGCTAGTAGTTTACTTTCTGTGATACCTAATTGGACTGGCCACCACATTCATGTATTTTCCTTTTATTGTTTGAAAAACTATCTTCTAGATTTGTTATCACTTATCCTACTGTGTTGATGTGCTTTGAAGTGATGCTTGCTTGTGACACCTAGTATTTGTCTTTTTGTTTGACCATGCTTCTGGAATTATTGACAGATGATCGTTGGATCCGGGGAGAATCCCCGTAGTGACGAGGTTGAGCGCCTTCGCAAGCGACTGCGCATAACGGAATTGACAGTTGACCGTTTGCATGTTCAGTCAGAGGACGAATGGTTGGAGTCTGTTCACCTTAAGTCGGCGCTCGTTGAGAGGGATTGCAAGTTAGCACTCTTGTATTCCGATCGTCTAGTCAACTTGCCGCTGCCTCCGAAAGTGACGAAGGACAGTATTGGAGAGTGCCCCACTCAGAGAAATAGTCGTCGAGAAAGACTTGGAACTATATCGCCTTCAACCGAGGCTTGGTGGGTTACAGACGACAAGCACCTCGCACGTCGTCAGTGCGAAAACGGAATCAATGGTTGAAGGGAAGGAAGGCACCACGACTCATGCAAAAGAGAGTGAAGGTTGGAGGAGTCGGGTTGGTCGTTGGGGGAACGGTGCCAATAGCGTTGGTGCCCCCTCGATATCCTAGCGGCACCCTGAGTGGCGCGCCGGCTTTGTTGAGTTTGGGTTTGGTTGGTGGAGAGTCACATGCCTCGTGTGCTGGCCAGCAATCTTAATCTATGGGATCGACTTTTTTCTGTCAAAGATGCTGGCGGTCAAGGAAAAGAAGTGCACATCAAGCAACCCACAAGGAGGCTTGTATCTCTTTAGGAACAACGTTCCTCGCCCACTAAGTCGCAAGGACGGCGTGTAGATCAAGTTGTATGATTAATGATTTTGTACTTGTAAATATCTATAGTACTACTGAATCTGAACATATGGATTTGTGATAATTATGTGATTTGATGAACTCTCTGTGTGCGATCCTTGCTGTCGAGATTGTGGTGCCATCGACTGGGTTCTTTGTAGCTAAATAACAGGGCCTCAAGTCGGTTGCGTATAGCTAAAGAACTGTCACGGTGTATGACGGAGTTTAGAACTTCTCCGTCTTGACCTCAGCTAGTTGTAGGAGCAACTCTGAGGGAGAGTTGTTTTCCAAACCTGCTGTATGGGTCATCTGACAGATTGTGAGTCACATCGAGTGGAGAGTTGCACTCTAAGTGTTGTTTTTTACAAGTGTTGCTAGAGTAACTCCGATCCACGATTTTGGACCTCTTAATCTGTCTTTGAGGGATTTTAACTAGTTTCAAGAATAGATCGAATGGCGAGTTGAACTCTGATCATGTGTAATTACAGGTTGCGAGAGTTACTCTGAGCCATGGGTATGGATTCCGAACTTGTTAGTTTAAGTATTAACTGGTTGCAGGAGCCGATCAAATGACAAAGCGCATTCTGAACTTGCTTCTCTGTAAATTGACAGTCTCTTTCGAGCCATGGGTGTGGACTCCGAACCGGTTGTGGAGGCACTAACGGATTGCAGAAGCAGATCGAATGGCGAAGCGCACTTCTAAACTTGTTTTATTGCAAATTGTTAGTCTCTTCGAGCCATGGGTATGAATTCCGAACCCGTCTTATGGAAAGACTTGTAATGAGTTTTTGGTGCCGCTTATGTGTATAAGTTTGGCGCTCAACTCATTGTGTAAGTCTTCGAGGAATTTTAACTAGTTTCAGAACAGATCGATTAGCGAGTTGAACTCTGAACGTGTGTAATTGCAGGTTGCGAGCGTAACTTTGATCCATGGATCTGGATTCCGAACTTGTTTGTTTAAGTATTAACTGGTTGCAGGAGCAGATTGAATGGCAAAGCGTACTCTGAACTTGCTTCTTTGCAAATTGACGGAGTCTCTTTCGAGCCATGGGTATGGACTCTGAACCCATTGTGTGGAAAGCTTGTAACGAGTATTTAGCGCCGCTCTAGGTATAAGTTGGACATTTTAGCTCATTGTTTGCTTTAATAAGTTGAGAGATGCAATGAAATAACTAGCTAATTTTATTGAAAAATAAACTACGGGGCTGCTCTAATGGCTGACCCTTATTACATGCATGATCGTTGGTGGAAGCGGTTGTTATTGAAAGGAAAAACTAAATGGCTGCTCTAGTGGCTGACCTTTATTACAAAATTTAAAAGTTCTACGGAAATTAGGAGAGGGCGTTTCAGACGCTCTCGTTGTACTTCTTGAGGTGTCGCTCATTCGAAATCCCTACTGACATATCCTTGCCTCCCGGGTCTTTAAGTTGATGAGCTGTCAAGCGAACAACTTGGTTGACCTTGTCTGGACTTGCTTGCTTCGGAGGGAGCCCCCGTTGTTTTGCATAGAGAAGGAGAAATCTTCTGATGTGCCGATGAATTTAGGCAAGATTATTTGCTCCCGTTGAATGAGCAGGGTGGCTTTGTGTTAGGGATTTCTACCGAAACCCCCCTTTAGGATCTTGTTGAGTTATTTGATGCAATCAACACAAACTACCAAGCACATATGAGATCTTACCAAACACACCAAAGCACACACAAATTTGTCCCGGTTGGGGCTTTCGCCTTAATCCGGAGGAGAAGAAACCCAAGATGTTATTCAACTAGAGAAGATACAAGAATATTACAATTCTCACCATGACCCTCTCTCAAACCTCACCAGCAAGTACTAGTTGTTTACAATTAAAGAATCACTCAATCTTTCCTTCAATGAAGTACTTTCTCTCTTGGCTCTCAATGGAGGCCAATAACAACAATATATAGAGATCTAGAGAAAACCTAGTTTGATATCTTGATACTATAGCCTTTGGATATTCCTGAAGAGATAACCCTACGATAAGAGCCGTCAGATCTGACTTGAAGAGCAAGTTGGGCTTCTCACAAATCACCAAAACCCGACCCAATTTATCCATCAGCGCCGCGCGTGGTTGACTGCACCCCAAGTTCGGTCGACCGTCCCCCTCTCGGGAACTTATGCTGAGTAGGTCGGTCGACTGCACCCCATGTACGGTCGACCACAACTCCTGCTGCTACTGCTGCTGATTGTTTTTCTTGCTTCCACTCCGTCTCCGATCGTCTCGATTCCTTCATCGTCTCATCATCTTCTTATCCAACATAGTATGCAAGACATAAACCCAACACTTTGGGTGTATTGTTGGGTTCTAATGAGGACGTACTCGAAATTGGAAGGAGATAACTTTGACAAATTTGAAAATTCTCGATTTGACTGCCCAGTGTAGCATCTTCGTCCTCGTTTGCAGGCTCTGCAGTACAATGATTGCTTTACTGTAGTTCTTTGGCATGGAGGGGGAGAACCGAACCTGCCATGGTAGCAGTGTAGCACGCCCGTGCTGCCTGTTGGCTTCCCACTACCTGGCCTACGCCTGCTGTTGTCGGAAATTTCATTTTTATATGAAACGCGGAGGCGACGACGTGGAAAGCAGCTAGTCCGGGGCGACCAAATATGGCATTGTATGCGGATTTGACGTCGGCTACCAGGAAGTCTAAAGATTCTGTCCGAGTTGCTGGGGCTTTTCCTGCCGTCACGTCGAGTGCGAGAATTCCCTCGACTTGGACAGGTGCGCCTGAGAAGCCGTGAAGTGTATAAATGACTAGCTTGAGTCGTTCTCGAGAGAGCTTTAGCACATCAAATGCAGCCATAAAGCAGATGTTCACTGAACTGCCGTTGTCTACGAGGATACGTCACACCTCATGATTTGCCATGCCTAGATTGATAACCAGTGCATCGCAATGAGACGTTTTGATGCCTTCGAGGTCTTTATCAGAGAAGGATGCAGAGAGGCCTGAACCCTTTGGGGGTGGAGTGTTATGAACTGAATTAACTTTCCTTACAAAAGCTTTGCAAGAGGAGTTAGAATCTTCCCCTATGGGTCCTCCATGGATGGTGTGTAGAATGGCCATGTGCTCGGAGTCTCGTGATTCAGAAGGTCTTTTTGGACGCTTATTAGTCCCCTGTGGCGGAGGGTTTTCAGCGTTATTGTTTCGTTGGACAAACTGAGAGAGATAGTTCCGCTGAATCAGGTCTTCAATTTCTTGTTTGAGGGCTTTGCAATTATCGGTATTATGTCCTTGGCCTCTGTGAAATGCGCACCATAGGCCCTTGTCTCTTCTTTTGCCGGCCGTTGTCATTCTGGGAGGAGGACGAACTATCCCATCTTTTTCAACTGCCATGAGGATGGCGGATACACTTGTGTTCAAAGGAGTAAATTTGTCGAAGCGGGTGTAGGAGGAGGACGGCGTTGACTTGCACCATTGTTTAGAAACTTCTTGGGTGTTTCCTCACTTGCGTTCTTCGGTTTGTTCCCGAAAAGTGACTCTTTCTTGACTTATGGATTGAGAGCTTCCTCGACCCCGATGTACTTTTGACTCCTTTCTAGGAGCTTAGTGAAATCTCGAGGTGGCCTCTTGGCGAGGGATGTTTTTAGTTCTTTGTGCATGACGTTGTGACGGAAAGCTTCATCCGCCACTGAAGAGTCCAAGGAGGAAATTGACCTTGCTTCTGCTGTAAAACGTTTGACAAAGTCCTTTAGCAGCTTTTCATCTCCTTGCTTCAGTTCTAACAGGAAGACACTTGTCTTTTCAGCTCTACGGCTAGTAACGAAGTGTGCAATGAAAAGTTCCTCGAGCTAGTCAAAAGAAAATATTGATTCTGGAGTCAGGCGCGAATACCATTCTCTTGCTGATCCTTTCAGTGTTGCGAGAAATGTTCGAACATGAGTGCATCAGTGGCGTTATAGACTATCATGAGTGTTTTGAAGCTTTCGATATGGTTAGTCGGGTCTGATTCCCCATTGTAGGATTCGAATTGCGGGGCCTTGAAGCCCTTTGGGATGGGTGCATCGAGGATGGCTCTGCTGAAAGGAGGTCGACTAGGGCAGTAGCCCTACTGGAGCGGTTTCTCTCATTCATCTGTTCTGGACGATTCTCTACTTCTTGGATACGGCGAAGGACTTGGACGTCCTTCTTTTGGGATCCAGTTGAGTCGGCGGATCCTTCGTTAGGGGGCAGACTCAGATCTTGGCTTCCTTGGATAGCATAGAGGATGTCGAGCTTGAACTTATCCAATTTAGCCCTAGTAACTGGGGCATTTTACCCTTTGTTCTGCACAGGAAGCTTTCGACTCTCATGAGTTGGGCTCCTAATTATTGGGCGCCCCCTGTGAGAGGAGGATTGCCTTGATCTCTGTCTAGGAAAATGGGTTCTCTGGTTCGCTTGATGTCCCGAACGGGAGGCCTCAGACCGGACACGCCTCTCGTCCAATTGGATTCGCAGGTCGGTTTCTTGTTGCCTGTTATTGATGATCTGGCGGAGATCTCTAGACTCCCGAGGGCCTCACGAGGCCATTGAATCAGTTGAAGCATTATGGATTGAGATGCGGTCGTGTTGGGGATGTTGTTCATGTTGGGAGCCCCCTGGTGCCTCTTCGTTGGAAGGAGTATGATTAGGCTGTCGGGGTGACTGTTGAGGAGGAATTAGATCTTCCATAGGAGGAGCTGGTTGACGAAGAGAGTTGGTGCAACGGCTGGAGGCCGCCCCTTTACCTCTTAGTTTTGGTGGCATGGCAACAAGCCTGACATGTGTAGTTTTCCACAGATGGTGCTAATCTGTTGCTGCTTATTTTGTTGTGGGAGCAAACAGATAGTGAGTTGATAATTGATGGAAACTACTAACAGTCTGACCTTTGACCTTGACCATTAAAAGCGGTTAGAGCTCCTAAGATTGAATCAGGATTGTTGATTGATCACCGTGATCTGAATCCGACGGTTGCTGATGCGGCCGATGAACCTGCAAAAAGCCTGAAACACTGGGGGGTGGCCTCAGCGACAGATCCTCTGACGCTCAAGTCAGAACCAGAAAGAGAAAGAGAGTATGAGAGAGATACTCGCGAATTGTTGATTACCTTCTGTCTGTAGAGGGAGAGGGGTATTTATAGGCCTGAGACATATCAAAAGATTGATTTGTGTCCGTTGGATCGATTTGAATTCCTTATCTCTTTCAAGTCGCTCCCCCTCAAGAGATAAGATCTTGTTAGGGGATAAGAAATTTGACTACTAGCCTGCATGGGCCCCAGTCTTTCATAGTGGGTCTAGTCCGTCACTTTTTATGGGCTTGAAAGAAGCCCATGTCTCGGAGAAGGCCCAAGCCTGTTAAAGAGACCTGTGATGGTCGATCTGCCTGTGTAAGCTTTGAGATTAGTGCAGGAATTGCACGGCCCTGATTTGCTGCAATTCTTACCATCATCATGAAGAAAGCTTCAATCACTGGCGAAAGAAATTATTGATTTTTGTGCACCTGGATAACAAGAGTCCACGAATCGCAATTAGCCTCTACGTGTCGTGAACATACTCTTTGTGTAGTGAGTCTCTTTGCAATTTGCATAACTAATTTGAAAATTTTCTTGTTCAGTGTTGCACTGTCTACCTTGTTGTCTCTTTTTGATTGTTACTATTGCCCTTGGTGAAAATTAATGGAGACCTTATACCATAGATAATTAGAAAGGGTAGAGGTTAGATGAACATAGGTATGTTGTTTAAGATCATGTAACAAAATGCTGGAGTTGTTTTTGTTCCTACCAAGTCTTGGGTTTTTGATTTCTTCACATGAATAGGATGTCTAATCTTTTTGTAACTTTTACTTTTTATGATTCACATTTGAAAACAAATCTTTGTAATTCCTCTCTCAAACTCGTTTTGGGGATAGGTTTGTGTGCCAACTGCCAAGCCAACTTTTTATTTAGGACCTACTGTTCATTTAGGTGTTTAGGTATGCGAATTTTAAAACAATTCTGATGCATAACCATGGAGAAAGCCTCTTGGTTATCATATATTACTTGAATAGAAGTTTCCAGTATTTTAAACTTGCAGTAAAATAATTGCTTAATTTAATTGCCTGATGAAGCCTTTCAGCCTTTCAGATCTTTTGTTAATTCTCTTTTTGTTCGATAGGAGGGAAAAGTCTGAATCAACTGAAACTGGGAGAGTGCAAAGCCTATTTGAGAAAACACGAGCTAAGGATAAGTGGGACTAAATCATCATGTATCGACAGGATTGTGGAGCATTGGAGGTCAGTCAGTTATGCTGCGTGTGAAATTAAACCTGATTTACATTTTTTCGTACCACTCTTGACCAATTAAGAATACTACTCCTCCCCCCCCCCCCCCCCCCCCCCCCCCCCCCCCCCACACACACACACACACACAAAAAAAAAAAAAAAAACATACAGACATTAAGGTTGTTTCACATCATTTTTGTTCACTATTGTTAGGATATGTACTTGTTACTGGTGCACTGATTTTCTTTGTTGGATAGAAAAGGCAAATGTAATGCCTCCAGAAAATACCATGACGAATTTGATCAGTAAATCTGAAAACATGCTTCTTCTCACTGGATGTCAAGAAAACTCCCGAAACCTAATTGTAGCCTTTTAGTAGATTTAGACGAGCATCGTCTAGGTAGAGGTTTATCTATAATATATGTTAACTGTATTATCCTTAAATTAACTCTGCTAACTCAGTGCTCATCGACCTTTATATTTTATTTGTCTGTCCTCTATTACAATGTTGTTTTTAAACTTCTTCTATAAAATACCAAGTGACCGCTTATTAATTTTGGTTGGATTTGTACCCATAAAAATGTTATATGTACTACTTAAGCAAGTGCTTGAAGCTTCTATTCATGTCCTTATGGTTTTGAGAATAGGAGAATCAAATTGTTTAGTTTTTAGGCAGAGTAGTCTATATGATTGTCAAATTACATTTGATTTTCTTTTCTTCTTCCTGTTCTTTGTTAAGAAAATTGTGCTGCATATGAAGAAATGATAATTCACTTAATTCAACTTCAATTTGAAGGTATCTTTTTTAACCGTGCTCAGCATTTGCATTCATGTCCGTTATAATTAGCTAATCAAAATTCTTTTGGGGCATTTTAATGCTCCCTTCAGTGACATTATTATGCCTTGGTAACTACTAAGAGGAAGTCGTACAGAGTGTGAAAATCTCATGCCCAACTTAATGATAATTCGAGGAATGATAATTCACTAAAATTAACTTTGATTTTAACAATAAATATCTTTTTTTCGCCTCTTGTATAGTTCACATGCATTTGCATATATACCCGTTATAATTAGCTAATCATATTCTTTTTTAGCATTTTAATGCGCTCTTCTATGGCATCCCCATGCCTTGCTAACTTCTAAGAGGAACTTGTGAAGAGAGTGAAAATTTTATGCCCACTGAATGGTGATGGGATTCTCAGGCATCTAATCATCATTTCTATTTATATTTTATTTTTCTTGAAACAAAGGATTAAAGATGGGGATGGTGAAAAGTTATATCCAGCATCATCTTTTGTGATCAATTGTACAGGTAGATTACTATCAGCAGTTTTTTAGTGCACAACAAGATAGCTTAGTATCTTAAATTACTTGTTGGATTTCATTGTAGGTGATGTCTGCACAGGTGACGTGGTCTTGTTCAAGCAGAAAGTTTATGAGAAGTATGCTAGTTTATTTTGATACTTATTTCTGTAGAAAATTTCTACCTTTATTTAATTCCTCATTCAGGCCTTGTATTCTTTTCCTTAATAGGTTTGATCTAGTTAAAAGAGGTGGAGGTGGAAAGGTTATAGGAAAGCGAATAATTGCTGGAAGAATTGTGAAAGAAAGCTATGGTGGATCCAAACAGCAGCATACTTTCAGTGTAAGAAAAAGTTTACAGCGAAATGTTGTTCACTTATTCTATCTGGTGATTGTTGTTTATTGATTTTAAAGGTTGATGTTTTGTGGAGCAAAGGTGTCAAGGCATTGTCACCATTATTTCCTTTGCTTGTGAAGGGGCGTAATCTCTACAGAATGAAGACTTTCCGCCAGGTACATAAATTTTCAGTTACATATACATACATGATTTTCACTTCTCTTTTCACTATTTACAAAATACTTCGTCTCTTATTGACCTACATATTCATGTCGTACTATTCCAAATTTCCAATACAAATCCCTTACTTTTTTTTCTTTCTCAAAGTAGGCTGTAGCCAAATGTTTATTCATCTCAAACAACTAAAATCCCTCCCAACCTGTAGACGTTATAAGATTGGGGATGGAGTTGATAGTACATCATAAGAGCCATTCAAACTTGGATCATTACTAACTTTATCAAGCTCGTGAGCTGCTGTATTCAAACCGTGTTTCTGATGAATTAAGATTGCGCTAGGCGTCGTTTTGAGTGGCTCTCACGTTGGATCTTCGGAGGTGTTGTTAATCAAGTTAACAACATTGGCTGCATCACTAACCACCGCAATAGCTTGTCTCTGAAAATGGAAGGCTAACATAATCCCCATTTGAGTAGCTTTCTATTTGGCCATTCCTGGATCATTTTCTCGAGCCTGAACTGCTCTTACCCAAATAACTTTACAATAATGATCTCAAACTAAACCAACAGCACCAGATCTTGTAGAACCAATCGACCATCCACACGAATTTTAAGCGATCCAATAGGTGGTGATTACCATCTGTCCCGGGGGGGGGGGGGGGGGGTCTGATGTACTTAACCCTAAGTAGAGAACTTCCAAGAATTTTAAAAGATTAAGTTTACCAACATGTAATGCAAATTAAGTCAGAAATTAAAACTATTAATTGGTTTGATGGATTTTCAAGAATTGAAATACATTTAACAAGTCAAATTAAAGATTCACGTCTAACAATCAACAATTATACTTGATCGTTCTTAGCAAGTAAGATATGCAATAAAGTTTCGTATTCTAATTAGCAAATAGAATCACATACTCAATTTCGTGGACGACAGTAAATTTAGATAATATTCTAGAGATGATAAAGCAGTATCACAAATAACTGAGAAGTGGAAAGAGTTTACTCATGTCGAGGAAAGTGTCAAAGATTAAGATAAGACCTTCGGGGGTCTCGACGACAACAAAGAGGGTGGCAAAGAGTGGTGGCTTGTGGATGGGTTGTTGTTCGATAGCATACAAAGCAGCACGGCAGCGAAGGGCGAAGGCGTCGGACAGCAACCAGGTTAGGGTTTCGAATTGCAGTGGATTTGGAGGATTAGGGTTATTGTCGGGGATTTAGGTACTGGATCTGATGGGGCTTCGAGTGATTTTGGGGATTCGGGTTTGTCGGCGGTGAGGGAGAGGCAACGGGGTGGTCAGTGGTGGTGGGTGACGATGGGGGTGGCGCTCGGTTGGAGGGGGAAGAGATGAAGGGGCAAGAGGCAGGCAAGGGGGACGAGGGTAGTCGTCGGGGTCGGGGGCGAGGAAGACCAGGGACGCCGGTGGCCTTGGGGTTGGGTTTCGGGATTCAACCAAGAAGGAGAAGAAAAAGAAAAGGAGAGAGATGGCGGCTGTGAAAATTTGGGGATTAGGGTTTGAGATTTGAATTGAATTTGGGGTATAGTTTTAGAGTTTATCACAAACCCTAAAATTTTATCTCAATATTTCACACAAAAAGATAAAGAGTAAAACTCAATCACAATAATTTTTTTAATCAATAATAGCATTCCGTTCTTATTATTCTCAAAGCCTATATATTGACTCAAAACAAATCTCAATACAAATTTTTAAAATATTCTAATGCATAAAATAAAGGGTGCAAATCTTAAAACTACTACATATGGCTATAATTGCCAAAAACAAATATGAGTTTTGAAATAAAATACTAAGCTAAGGGAACAGCCATTCTAGACGATGTATGCGCTTATAGAAGCACCCGAATCGTCTCGAATCGATGTTCTCATCAGGTTCCCAGTTTGAGCTGCACACGTCCTCGAACAGGACGTGTGCATGATGAGGATATCCATTCTATTTAGTTTATTATTTTATTTCAATACCATATTTGCTTTTAGCAATTATAGCCATATGTAATCTTTTTTTATGCATTAGAATATTTCTGAGATTTTAGAAAAGTTTGAGATTTGTATCAAGATTTGTTTTGAGCCTATATTAGGCCTTGAGATTAATGAGAGTATGTTATTCTTGATTAAAAAAATTATTGTGTTGAGTTTTGCTCTTCATCTCTCTTTTGTGTGATACAATTGATATCCAACTTATTAGGATTTGTGATAAATCCTAATAAAATTTTAGGGTTTGTGATAAACTCTAAAACTATCCCAAATCCCCAAATTCACTTCGATTCCCAAACCCTAATCCCCATCTTAAAATCCTAAACCCTAATCCCCAAATCAAATTAAACCCAAACCCCTAATCTTCTTCTTATTCGTTTCGTCTTCCTCCTTCCCTCTCCTGAAACCCAACACCTATCCCCATCTCCCGCTCACTTCGATGCCAATCCACCGCCATCGCCATCGCCATCGTCACCGCAACCCTGTCGCCACCCTACCCTCCCTCACCTCCAACATCAAAGCTGACCATCCCCAAATCTCCAAATTCCTTCCCGACCAAAACCCCACCAGCGTCGACCTCATCTTCCCCCTTCCATCACCACAGTCTCTCCGCTACCACCTCCAGAAAACCCCCACCGCTCCGCCTTCGAAACCCCCACCAAATCCCGACCCTCTTCCCCTCGACTGCCGCAGTCGAAATCAAAACCCTCGCTGCCATCAACCTCCAACAATCACCACCGCTCGACGCCGTCCAGTCGCGCTGCTTGATGCCCCCTGATGTGCCACCAGCCATCGCCAGATCCAACCACCAGTCATTCCAACAGTGGCTTCACCTTCGATTGTCGCAACTGTCCTTCGAACTCTCGGTATACTCTTTCCACTTTTCAAATATTTGTGTTATACTGCCTTATCATCTCTATTATATTATTTGATATTCTGTCGTCCACAAATATTGAGATTGAGTGTTCCACTTGCCTAATTAGAGTACAAATTAATATTGAATCTTTTACTTGTTAAGAACGTTTAGGGATATAATTATTAATTGTTAGAACCGAATTATTAAATGGGTTTGTTAAACTTAATTCAATTCTTGAAAATCCATCAAACCGATTAAACTGTTTAAAATTCTAACTTTGATCCGCATTACATGTTGGTAAAATTAATCCTTTAAAATTCTTGGAAATTCTCTATTTAGGATTAGTTTTACATAGTGCAGCTCAAAGAATTGAGGCAAGTTCGTATCACCCCGTCAGCTGTGAACTCTGAATTGGAGAATACAATCTTACATCTATTCTTCTAGATCCACCACATTAAATTTGTATCAATTCTGAATACACCCTCACCATTTTTAATAGATTATATCCATTTTGTAATAACAGAATGTGCAGTCACTCTCATCAATAGAGTGATTGATATAAGAAAGATCCCATACCTCCTTGACCAGCAGTGTAAAAGCAAATGAGATGGAGATTCTGGTTCCTCTTGACAAAGTGAACGTGAACAAGCAACACCAATCCCATTGAGGAGGCACCTGCTCGGGACCAAATTTGGCATTAGAGTCACTCAGTGCCCTCCATATGTAATGAAGCACTCTAGGTTGAATGCTTCTCTGGGCCCGAAGTTTCTTATACATAGGGTCTTGGTTACTACTACCATTTTTAGTAGTCAGGCTACAATAGGCTGATTTTGTTAAAATGACCTCTCCTCTTGGGCATCAGATTAGTATCTCTTCTCTCTTAGGTTCTGAAAAGCCGATAGGGGTATTGAGAATCTGTGAAGCTACCTCTTCACTAAACTTTCCTCTAATTAGTTCCTAGTTCCAGTCATGTCCCTCCTCATCAATTAATCCGACCTACTCTTTGTTAAGGTTAGTTTGAAGATAGTACACTAGAAATTTTGATACGCAGTGCACCATCTCCTTGAACCTGGACAGTTTAAGAAGATTTCAGTTAAATCATGAAGTACCTTTCTCTTGATGCTAGTTTTCCAACATGTCATCTACATGTTTATATGGTGATACTGGATATTTAGTTGTGCATGAGATTTTAATAAAAAGAAAATTTTGTTTGTGTTTTTGTATGTTCAGCCTTGGAAAAATGAAGCAATGAGATTAAAAATACTGGACGAGAAGCACAGGAGGGGAGCAGCAGCAAGACATGTGAGAGCAATTGCGAGAGCTACTGCTTCAAATAAAGGTATTGTTTCTTTCTTTAGTAATCAGCAGGTATCAGTAATTAAGTAGAATCATTTATTTTCTCAGTAACACAAATCTTCTCAATCCAAAGTTCCTTGGGTAAATACATTCCACTGTAATGGCCTTCATGATGTAATTATATAGAGGCCCTGAGCACCATGTGGAGCATTAAGTACAAGAGTTATCTCTTTCAGTACAAATTATGAAATTCTATCTGTTCATTTATCAAGCATTTTGTTGCATGCATGAAATATTTCATTTAGAAATAATAGAAAGCTTTGGAAGCACATATGCAGATGTTGGAAACAGAAAAGATATTGCAGACCTCTCAATATGGGAAGTCCTTAAAAATATGCTAAGGAGACAAGATAAAATAGGAAAAGCATAACATGTATATTCTCATAGGAACAGATGTTAAATGCACAAGAGCACCTATAAAGGCCCACCACATTTTCCTAAAGGGTTAATAATGACTAATTTGATGGAGCACAAGTACACAAAATAAGTTGAGGATCATCCATGACATGTTTTAGTTCCCCTCAACCCCTCCTTCACTTTATCAAATAGTTGAATTAAGTGACCTCAATTTATGTGTATAACTTTAAATATATTTCAAATAGACTGGTCTGTCAAATTTGCCCTTCAAATGCCCAAAAGATACAATAATTGTTCGAGTATCTATACTGGAGTAAATCAACTAATGGTAGGTACTAAACAAAGAAAACATGCAAATAAGAGATGTTTATTATCAAAAGTACATCCTCTCCAAATCTTATAGCCCCGAGACACTTAAAAGTGGATAAATGCATCCTAAGTGTGTACTTGCCAATAGGATTATATTTTTTCCATTTCTAATTTGCCTTCATTTTTATACCTAACCAAACATCCAAAGAAATAGTATGGGAAAGGGAAAGGTTTCAAAGAAAAGGGGCGAGGAAAGGCAAAGAGAACTTTTTTTTATCAACACTATATATCATTGAAAAGTTTACTCCATTTAAAATTTACCAAGGAGTCCACCTTTTTCTAGTGGACTCTTATAATTCCTACACCTATATATAACTTGCTAATTCATGTTCACTAATTACCAATTAGAAATTTTAATATCCAAATCAAATTAAGCTGAAACAAATACCGGAAATCGATCATTAAGCATCTGAACATTACGCTACTTGTCTGGTCTCAACTTCTGCACCAATGCTGCATTCTGAAGGAACGAAATCAACGCTGCTGGCCGCCGTCTCCTCCAACGATTTCAACCGCGAAACCACCTCCAATATTCTATCATCTGTACGAAACACTGTTCCAGCTCGACCTCCGGCGGCGTAGCTGGACGCGGTGGGTTGTTTTCTCGACATCGGACCTGCACAAACCTAGGGCTTGTGACCAAGATGAGAGAAGGAAGAAGATGGTGAACAATCAACAAATGTTTGGGTTTCTATTCACACTGGAATCAGTTACAATTTGGGGTATTTAACAGCCTATGGCACGTGCAGAGCATACCAATCTATTACAGGGACTGAACTATAAGAATACAAGCATATAAGCAAAAACATCCATCAAATATCTTTTATTACGCAGGGTTTATATATGATGACTTTGTTCTCTTCTTCTTCCAAACAGAGGCAGCAACAACAAACAGAGAGTAATGACAGCTAGCAGCAACACCAGCTTGGCTGGATCCAACTGAGGATTGGATCAATCATTCCCCCCTAAAAAAAAAGCTACCATGGTGGTTGAAAAGATTATAAATCTCTCAATACTCTTCTCATCTATCTCCCTCCCTCGGGCCAAATACAAGGTGCTTTGCAATAAACTGTTTGAGCACTAGTCTCTTGGTGACAGTCGATTCCATGACTGAAATACGATGAGTTGCTAGTGATAGTGAATGCCTCTTCCCATCTCTATCCTTATCCACCTCCACAAATACCTCAGTATAATATCAGATTAAGTAATTTTTGGCCACTGAATCTGTGCTTGGCTGAAAGCAGGCCCTACAGCTCCAACTGAAACATGTGGGGCACTTGAAGCAGATTAGTAGGCAGTCCAACTTGTAGATTTTGCTGAACTTGAAGCTGGGGAGGCTGGCTGCCACCATGAGGTAGCATCACAAAGCTTTGGAATGGGTCATCATTGGCTTGTTTGACTGAACTTTGGAACCTAACAGCTCGCTGAACCCGGGCCTCATCAACCTCTCCATCAATGTCAAGTGGATCTGTGCAGCTTTTGACAACATCTTTCCCTTTGCCAAGCTCCACCAAGACCTTACTTAATCCATGATGAAGATGCACATTATATGCACTATGGCTTGGATCCAATGCAAGGGCTACCTTGAAGTCTTCTACAGCCACACACAATTTACCCTTTGCAGCATCGTCTTTTGCATTTTTAGTCTTTAGGAGATTTTTTAAAACAAAATATGATTTCTTCAGGTCACTATGTTCTCGATCTAGGCAAAGTCCTTTTTGGTAGTAATAGGCAAGACCATGCAATAATAATGCCTCCCAGTTAATTTCACCCTCTTTAAGAATGTAACTAGATTTTGAAATAACACTCGAGTCATCTTCTTCATCTTCATTAGAAAAAATCATAACCATCCTTCTCTTCCTGTTACTTGCACCTTTCGATTCCCTCTTGTAATTTATATCAGCCTTCTCATCACAACTCAAAGAATCAACTGCTTCATGCGCATTAATTTGATCTTTAGCAGTGTTGACAATATTTTGAACATCACTCATAGTGTCTATGGCAGGTCTTGAGGATTTTGTCTTCACTGATGCATGACCTCACATACTAGCTAGAGAGCCACCACTTGCCAATGAGGTCTCAATTTTGCCTTTCTTTTTGTTGTCTGGCGCAACACTTGTTGTTTCTTTAGAAACATTAGGCTTACTTGTTTGGTCATTAGCTGATGAAGCAGTCCTATCAATTGTACCACTTGAAGTGGCCACTGCAGAGGATGACACACCATGCTTTGCACTTTGCTGTGCTACAGATCCTTACTGAATTGGAACATGTGACTCTTTGTGGATGCTACTACTACCAAGTCTCACAGAGATTCTATTATTATTTTTCAGCTGTGATATAGCGCCTTACACCGATAGACTTCTCATCAACTGTGCGCCTAACATAGGAATTTGAAACACTGCAAAACCTGTTGACCCTCAAACAATTTCCACTCGTTATTGGCTGATTGAAGAGCTCTTCTGCATGTACAAATTCAGCACTCCAGAGCACAACTGATCCATGGGGGCGCTAGCTTGGACACTATAAACCTGAACTGAACATTTTCCCTTTAATTTCTGTTTTCTATCTGCAAGATTACGCCCTGATGCAAGTTTAATGCAATATGATTGCGGATTGCTCGTTACCCATCCAGATAACATATAAACAACTTCTATGTGAAAAAGTTTGTTGGCTGCAACCTTCCTACTCCCAGCAAAAGCATTACGTTCTTCAACTTGAATATCACAACATGTTTATTGACTCGGCACCACATTACGTTCACTTTCAACTGAATCAACTTCATCAGTATCTACAGACTAGTCACAAACATTCTTGTCACCTTCATTCAACTTCATCTGATAAAAGATTTTCGAAATAAGAAGCTCCTCATCAGAGAACTCTAATTTCACACCTCGAGGCAATCCAAACCATTTTTCACCTATATTAGTCGGTAAAATAACGTGATATTCTCTTTGAGACTTCTTATCATCATATTCTAATACTGAATCAGCAGTTGAAAGTATTGGAACCTTGCCTGGGAGATTTGGATCCTTCTTGGACAACACGGATTTCTCCAATGAATTCGATCGAATAGTTGATGCACATTCCCGAATCCACATAACTGATTGCACCCTCACCTCTGAAGTTGATTCTTAGACTGCACAATTGAGGTGTGTAGGGAATGGAGAAGAAGCTTGTTGTCGCAAATGGGGAGGAAGATGCCTAGCCTGCAATTTCTTGGTTGATGTTGATTCCTCACATGTACTTTGACGAACAATGGATGTGCATCTTCTACGCTTCAAAGTCAAGTTCTTTTCATAAACCGAAATTGAATCATCACCATGTCGATGTTGTGGGTTAGGGTTCCTGCATCGAACAATTGATGATCACAAAGAACTGCCAATATCTTCAAACTTCCAACGCTCCTTTGAACGTCGAGAATGATGAGTGCGGCATGAATTTTGAAGCAACCGATCCAACTTTAACTCCAATTGCTCAAATCTCTCTTCGAGTTCTTGGTCGAGTTCTTGGTCAGGAAATTGATGTCGTGGTGAAGAGTAACCCCCACCACCATCATCGAGACCATTCTGATGAATTCCCAACCTCTTACACCGGTGACGAGACTCAAAGACCAATCGCCTTTCAAGATGGGACAACTTATGGGATTCTACACCATAAATTGTGGAACTCATTATCTGGTCCTTTGAACCGACCTTGGATCAAAATCCATGGACAAGATTCCTCGGACTCTTGACCTCACCGTCGAATTTGGTCATCACCGTGGCCATTGCAGGACCTTGAAGCTCTAATACCATTGTTCCAGCTCGACCTCTGGTGGCGTAGTTGGACGCTGCAGGTCGTCTTCTCGACATCGGACCTGCACAAACGCAGGGCTTGGGACCAAGATGAGAGAAAGAAGAAGATGGTGAACAATCAACAAATGTTTTGATTTCTATTCACATTGGAATCAGTTACAATTTGGGGTATTTAACAGCCTATGGCATGTGCAAAGCACACCAATCTATTACAAGGATTGAACTGTAAGAATACAACCATATAAGCAAAAACATCCAACAAAGATCTTTTATTACGCAGGGATTGATATGTGAAGACTTCTCTCTTTTCTTCTTCCAATCAGAGGCAGCAGCAACAAACAGAGAGTAACGACAGCTAGCAGCATCACCAGCTTGGCTAGATCCAACTAAGGATTGGATCAAACACAACAAAATAATAATTTAAAAAAGAAATAAAGAAATAGAGAAACGAAATCCCTAGATCTAACCTTAAGGGACGTCTTGGTTTATATTTCTAGGATATTGGATTTGCTTTGTTGAATTTGAGTTTTGGGAAAGAGGAGGCCCTAGAAAGAATTTTACGTGCAATGCATGCTTCTATGAACTGTACTAATTTCAGTCGTTAATTACTGAATCAATCGAAGGAATTGAAGTTCAGGATTCGCTCTGGACATTCACAAAATCACATTCTTGCTTATATATATATATATATATATATATATATATATATATATATATATATATACTAGGTATGCCCGTGGCACGTATTCGAAACTGCATATAAATTTATTTGGAATTATTTGGTTGTGTGAACTGCATATAAATTATGCATTATACTTGCTAAGTTCAAAAGTCATTCACTATACCTCTTTAACAATTATTCGTTAAATTGTTTCAGATTTTATGTTATTTCATCTTTATTGCCCTTAAATTTCTCAATATTGACTTATCCAATTCTCCAAAAACCTAGCTATTTTTCAAGAAATGCGAGCACATCCATTACAAATATGCACGATGACGTGAAAAAAAAAATTCTGAGTGTAAACAAATACAACCACCTTTCTAATACAATCGTCTTCTCTATACAGCCCTCCTTTGAAATTTTAGTGTTTCCTAATTGTTTTCTAATACAATCACCTTTAAATTGTTTCCTACGGCACGTCATTGCGAACAATGATCAATTAATTAAGTTGTTTAGTAAAAATTTCGACAGTCTCCTCTAAAATTTTACAGGCAGTTAATCTTAACTTTGACGTAACAGATTTCGTTTGATATTAGCCAAGATATTAGCCAAGATATAAAATAGTCTCTTCTAAAATAGCATCCTCTAAAATTTTCATATTAACCATGATACAAAATAAAAACCAAGATTTCGTTTGAAAACGTAATATATTTTTAGGAATTATCGTAAAAAATTCGACAAAATCTCCCCTTAAATATTAGCCCTTTTAGAGCAATTCCTTATGGAATTCTACTCACAATTAAAAAATTAATATCACAGGCAGTCAATATGAATCCTCCCCCGGCCAATCCAAGCAACATCACACAGACATCATATATACAGGGCTCTGGGGGAAAAAAATCTTCATATGACTAAAGATACAAAATAAATACCAAGATATCATTTGAAAACATAATAGATTTTAGGAAATTTTGTAAAAATTTCGACAGTCTCCCCTAAAATATTAGCCCCTTTATAGCAATTCCTTACGGAATTCTGCTAACAATTAAAAATATAACATCACAGACAATAAATATCAATCCTCCCCTGGCCAAATCAAGCAACATCACACAGGCATCATAAATATAAGGCTCTGGGGGAACAAATCATAATATAATGCAAGATACAAAATAAAAACCAAAATTTCGTTTGAAAACGTAATGAATTTTTAGAAAAGCCTTTGAAAAAACTTTGAAAACCAAACACAGAACCCAATACTCCACTACTTTGCGGGTACGGGTATTAACATAACTACATTATATCATCATTATATACAGATACTTACATCATCTCCTAAATGCAAAATATTACAACTATTACATTCTCCACCATAATATACACCAACCAACCGAATGACCAAAAAATAATTACAGGGTTGAAACAATGCTTCAAGTCTTCAAGTCTTCAAAAATGGGACCAAACAGTGAGCCTAAAAAAACAGTAAGAGTTTTGAAACAAATAGTAAGAGTTTACAATAATCAATTAAAACAATGAGAGTTTTAAAACAATAGTATGAGTTTTGAAACCATTACCTTTCAAACAGGACAATAACTTTTAACTCAATGGTTTGAATCCAACATGTTCTTCATCACCCTACAAAAAGTTAAACTGTCAATAGGTACATAACGGTTCTGAGTGTAGACGACAATCTGGGGGGGAAAAGAAGCATTAAATTAGCAGCAATTAACGACAAATATAGGGTGTAGTTGGAAACTGTAGAGTAATGGGTACATGCATTTGAAGCCTACATCTATTGCAGCCGCAATTGCATTTCTAAGTTATTTTAATGCTTGTTAGTTGGTTTCATGTATAATATTTGTTATGTTTAACATTGCATTTCCTTCTATTTCCTTTCTTCATAACAAAACAGATATAAACAAAATAGGCTGCTTTAGGAGCTAGTCACATGGCCCCTGTTTATACATAATGCCTAATCCTTAAAATCCATTACCATATTGTTGGCATGAATTCACCACGGTATTCATGTGCCAATCTGCCACTAATGAGGTATAAAAACTTCAATAACATTAAAAAAACGCCTCAAAATGACATTTGTTCCTCTTTCCAGTAAAAATTTAGCTTTTACATCAACACATGATGGCATTAACAATTAGGGACAGAACAATAACCACAAAAATCATCTAGACAGCAAGTGATGAGCATAAATTGAAGATGCATGTATATACCTTGGGGTTGTACTCTGTATTACGCGCTTGCAGGGCAATAGACTTTAGATCCAACTTGCAATCCAAATTTACAGTTGACACAATATTCCTCCTTATTCAAGCAACATTTCAAATACTTCAAAATCAAATTAAGGGCACCCACATAAATTTTCCATAACTAAAAATGCATGCGAATGTTTGCCAGTAACAAATTCTTAAAACAGCCGCACTTACATCGTTCTACTTGGAGTAAGTTCTCTGTACGAACTTACAAAACATATATTACTGTCTCATTAATTTAGCAACTACAAAATTCATTTTGAACACTCACAATGGAAAAGTGATCTTAACTATTTAACCCTTCACTTAATTAATGCACAAAGTTACAACATTCACCTTTCAAACAGGACAATGCCTTTTAACTCAATGGTTTGAACCCAACATGTTCTTCATCACCCTACAAAAAGTTAAATTGTCAATAGGTACATAACGGTTCTGAGTGTAGACTAGAATTTGGGGGAAAAAACGAAGCATTAAATTAGCGGCAATTAACGACAAACATAGGGTGTAGTTGGAAACTGTAGAGTAATGGGTACATGCATTTGAAGCCTACATCTATTGCAGCCGCAATTGCATTTCTAAGTTATTTTAATGCTTGTTAGTTGGTTTCATGTATAATATTTGTTATGTTTAACATTGCATTTCCTTCTATTTCCTTTCTTCATAACAAAACAGATATAAACAAAATAGGCTGCCTTAGCAGCTAGTCACATGGCCCCTGTTTATACATAATGCCTAATCCCTAAAGTCCATTACCATATTGTTGGCATGAATCCACCACGGTATTCATGTGCCAATCTGCCACTAATGAGGTATAAAAACTTCAATAACATTAAAAAAACACCTCGGAATGACATTTGTTCCTCTTTCCAGTAAAAATTTAGCTTTTTCATCAACACATGATGGCATTAACAATTAGGGACAGAACAATAACCACAAAAATCATCTAGACAACAAGTAATGAGCATAAATTGAAGATGCATGTATATACCTTAGGGTTGTGCTCTATATTACGCGCTTGCAGGGCAATGGACTTTAGATCCAACTTGCAATCCAAATTTACAGTTGACACAATATTCCTGCTTATTCAAGCAACATTTCAAATACTTCAAAATCAAATTAAGGGCACCCACATAAATTTTACATAACTAAAAATGCATGCGAATGTTTGCCAGTAACAAATTCTTTAAACAGCCGCACTTACATCGTTCTACTTGGAATAAGTTCTCTGTACGAACTTACAAAACATATATTACCGCCTCATTAATTTAGCAACTACAAAATTCATTTTGAACACTCACAATGGAAAAGTGATCTTAACTATTTAACCCTTCACTTAATTAATGCACAAAGTTACAACATACACCTTGCCAACTACTCATTCTTACAACAGTCACTCAAATAGCTCAATCCAGCCAACTCTTTGTTCTCACCTAATAATAAAAACACCCTCACACATCTCCTAAAATTTTCACATCAGATTCCAATTTTTTCATTCCAATCCACACTAAACTAAATCAATTCAACACCAAAATCCTCCATAAACAACTAAATTCAGATCTAAATCAACAATTCCAGAAACTAAACAGTTAAGAGCTACATCAAAAATTTGTTTTAAAAATGAAGAAGAATTATTAGCAATTAAGTCACAACAGTCCCATTATATAATTGGCAAATTCATTACCCAATAGTGTAAGAGCAAAATAAAGTTATTAGTGCACACGAAATAATTGAGCATCATCATCCAGAACACTACCAAGTTTCCTACTACAGTTCTGCATTCGACTTCCTCTATCACCACACATTGATGTTTATCCATCATAGACAGGAAGCAAACATACCTGACGTAAGACCAAGGTAAAGGGTGTATGTTTGGGTAGTTCGATTCCTCTTAATAAAACATTGGAGCGGGATGTCCCTTGGGCCCGGCTGCAAGTAATATAAAGACAATTTAAGAAACACTACTTCGCAATTGCAATAAAATAAAATAAAATATTAGATCTTGTTTCACAATTGCAATACTAAGCTATGGCTAAATCAGGCTATTACATTCAAGTAGCTAAAATTCGGATACTGTAGTTAACTTCTTTAGTTAGAGGGAATATAAGAAAGACCATGTCTTCCGCTAATTACACCTCTCTCAAAAACAATACTCAAGCCAGAAACTATCCTACATATAATTGTACATATAATACTCAATCCAGAAACTATCCTAACTCAATCAAAACCCAAGGTTTGCAAACTAAAAATTCTAACAGTTCTAACCAAAATTCTAACTACAATTCACCTAAAATCCAATATACAATGCACCTAAAAATCCAATCTACAAAGGCAGTCCGCTTCTCTGTTTCAATCTCCTTGCGCCTTTGTCTTTCCCTCACTTATTCTCTTCTTCATATCTGTTAGATAATACTGATGAGTTTTTAAGATGTTGTGACAGGAAATTAAGGGAATAGGCTATAAAGAACTAATCATTATGCTCATGTACAGGTTGAGCACGCACTCGAGTACTCAACTGCTGGGGCTTTCTCAATCTTCATCCAACTCTCCTCAATTGCACTACACCCAAACACACATTATTCAATCAACAGTAAAAATTGCCATCTTTCCAGAGATCTGAATGTGAGAACATGAGGCCCAACCCCGTACATTTATAAATATACAGAAAATAAATTAGCAATAATATTAGGATGTGAAGTTAAAATTTGGAAAAAATATCTTCTGTTGCTCTATGGGATAATAATATGCTCTCTTTTATACTAAACTACCATCAAGTAGAGAGCAAGTGAACAATAGCAAGACAGGAACATATTGAGAAAGAATTGTAGATGCCATCTTACCATCACATTGCACGACCGATTTTAAGTTGATTTCTTCAAGTTAAAATACCATCATGGCCAATTGCAGATGACTACAACATGATGTCAAACAAACCGTCATCTTTGTGATTACGTGCAGAATATAAATAGGAAAGAGACAATCAATTGTTTATTAGTAAGAATGTGAAGAAAGTAAAAGCAAACAAATCAACTTATCAACAAAGTGACATTGTTCTATCTTACTCTTCATCGATCTTTCCCACACTTGTTCTCTGCTTCTGTTTGCTCTCTTAATCCCAACTTTGACCAAGCTATCTTTCCACGTCTTTTTCCATTGTCAGCATTGCTCCTTTTCCTCTTCGCTTCTTCCAACATAACCTCCTCCACATCAAATAATCCTAACATAAATAGTACCGTCATGAGGTCTATGCATATCATGCAGGTTGAAATGCAGTATACAAATGCAGCAGCAATCATAAATTAACAACATCCACACAAAAAATAGTATTAACCATCAAACTTTTGTTATAAGCCATCTAACATTACACCGACAACTAAGAAAGTACTCAATGATCCAATAACCTCAGGGCCAGATAAGTATTCATGTTATGATGCTGCTACATCATTATTAAAGACAATAAGCAAATGTCCAAACTAAAGTGATCTGTTACTAAATTAGATGCTAGACATTTTAACTACTTACAATCAAGCACAAACCACAAAGTATATTTCTTAACTCACAAAAAAACAAAGATATTAAACTCTAGAACAAAAGTTAGAGAAGATAATAATCTGATAACATAAATCAAAATAGGTACAACACAAACATCACGATTATGAAATAAAGAACAACAACAAAAAAAGCGAACACCATACCATTAGAGAAGTTGAGGTGACCTCAGCTCCAAACAATGCGTACAGACCTACAACACCATGTTTATGTAAGTCAATAGCTTTCAGAGACTCATGGAACTGCTCTCAGAAGGCATGTGAGTTTAGAGTTAAGGTTTCTCCTGCACACACATTGTACAGATCTACAACACCATGTTTATGTAAGTCAATAGCTTACAGAGACTCATGGAACTGCTCCCAGAAGGCATGTGAGTTTAGACTTAAGGTTTCTCCTGCACACACATACAGCAGATTCTGTCTCTTCCTACAAAGCACACTAATTTGACCAAAAACAAAGCATACTAATTTGACCAACAATTCAATGAGAAGTATAATGTTCTTAATATAGTACAACAAAAGTATAGATAATCAGGTAGATAATTAATGATGCACACAAATAATATAGTACAGCAAAAATGTAGATAATAAGCAGAAGTATAGATAATCAAATTCTAATTAAACTTCAAATACCTAACTTTATGACTATTTCCATCTCAGAAACTCATCCTCTCCATCCCATCAAAATCCTAACCCCCGCTCCCAAATGCAAACCCAAACCCCGAAGTTCAAAAAAATTATTCAAATATCAACAAAAATAACCAAAATCAAGAGTCATTTGAATACTACCTTGAAGCTGTTGGAGTTGAACCCGAGGAGATTTACCACAACTAAAAACTCATCCTTAACTCAACTCAACCACAACCCAAATCAACCACAAAGATGATTTACCCAACAAATCAACCACAACTCAAATGGGAATTTGATGAGGACATCAATTCTATTTAATTTAGTATTTTATTTCAGTACCATATTTGTTTTTGGTAATTATAGCCATATGTAATCTTTCTTTTTGCATTAGAATATTTTTGAGATTTTTTAGAATCTTTTGAGATTTGTATCAAGATTTGTTTTGAGCCTATTTATAGGCCCTGAGATTAATGAGAAATATATTCCATTTTTTATTAAAATTATTGTGTTGAGTTTTGCTCTTTATCTCTTCTTTGTGTGATATAATTGAGATTCAACTTATTAGGGTTTGTGATAAATCCTAATACAATTTTAGGGTTTGTGATACTCTAAAATCTACCCCCAAATTAAAAAAAATAAAAATTAATCCCCAAATCCAAAAACCATAATCTCTCTCCATCGTCTTCTACCTCCAACCCCCCAACCGACCCATTTCCTCCCTTGTCCCCAAAATTCTCCTCGACCTCAACCTTCCGAAACCCAATGCCAACTCAGCCACCCGTTCTCCTTCTTCGACAAACCTTCCGAACTCCTCGTCGCCTTCGTTGCCTACCACCCGCACCACCACCGTCGCCCTCATACTCTCCCATCTTCGCTGCCATTTCCCCACCGCCCGCCAACCCCTTCAGCCCCTGCACCACCCCGAACCTCCCTCCTTTCCATCCCGACGCCGACACGACATCCCGTTACCTCCGACGCCATCGCGGGCCCTCCTTCTCCTTCCCCCGAGTGCACAACAATAGGTTGAGCGACTCAGATTTGATTTGATTTACTCTTCTTCTGGTTGGATAGCTTTGGTGATTGGTATTTGGAGCAAGGGATTGGATCTCTGTGTGAGAAGCAGAACGCGTGGTACCACAGTCTTCGAACCTCGGTATACTCTTTCCACTTTTAAATATTTGTGCTATACTGTCTTATCATCTCTATTATATTATTTGATATTCTGTCGTCCACAAATATTGAGATTGAGTGTTCCACTTACCTAATTAGAGTACGAATCAATATTGAATCTTTTACTTGCTAAGAACGCGTAAGATTTAATTATTGATTGTAGAGTGGAATTATTAATTGGGATTGTTAACGTAATTCAGTTCTTGAAAACTCATCACACCGGTTAACTGTTTAAAAATTCTAACTTTGATCCGCACTACGTGTTGGTAAAATTAATCCATTAAGAATCTTGGAAATTCTTTATTTTGGAGTTAGTTTTACATCAGAGCTTCTCAATTTCACTTCATCTAACTCAAACTACCAATCTAACACAAACCCAACAAAACCAATGCAATATAGTAAGTATACCTGAGATGTAGTATCAAGAGACGGTGAAATCGGTGGTCGGGATCAACTCAAATGGCCACAAATCAAAGAAGAGAGACGATGAAGGTTCGTGTGGGGGTTTGGGAAGCTCCTCATCATCACACTCCAACGGCCGCAACTGCCGTTGACTCCTCACTACCGCCTCCATCGTCGATCGTGATGGCCATCGCCACCATCGCCTCACTGCCATCTCCATCCCACCGCTACTCTTCCTCGCAATCGCTCGACAACGACCCGAGTCCTCGAGCATCGAGCAGCCCCTCACTGCTTGCGTCCAAGCTTTGACCTCAGCCCCATCGTTGCTGCTCCTCCATCATTGCTCCCCCCGAACACCGCACACCTCAGCCCCTCACCACCGTCCTTGACGCTAGGATTTTGGGAGACAACAGAGGGAGGTCGGCATCGATGAAAGAAAGAGGGGGGGGGATCGATGAGAGGGAGACACACACACAGAGAGGGGGGGTCGGGAACGATGAGAGAGGGGGGGGGGGTTTCGGGATCGATGAGAGAGAGAGAAGGGGGTTTTTCGGGAGAGAGAGAGGGTTTTGAAATTGTAGGGTTTGAAATTTTGGGCGGAAAAATATGTTTTGTAAGAATCAATCTGGGCCATTGATTTTAGGGGAGATTGAAGGAGAGCCACTTGATAGCTTTCTTTGTAATTTATTATATAGATATAGTGTTGACTGCTCAAATTTAATCCTTTATTCTTTAACTTGCATTAGCATGTGTGTGTTTTTTTTTTGTCATAAGCATTAGCATGTGTTAGGCTAACTGGTTTACTTAAAAAATTATCCATGTATCAAGGGTCCTAATAGTTGAGTGTTTAATCCCAGGTTCCAAGCGCAAGAGAAATTCCTCTAAAACCAGAGCACCTCCTAACAAGCAAAGAGAAAAATCGAAGCCTGCTTTAAAGAATAGCACTCTACCAAATCAAGAACCTCCTAACAAACAAAGAAGAAAAGAGTCAGAGCTTGTTACCAAGAAGAAACAGAAAGGTGGCTGTCAACCAAATCATGAACTGCCTAACAAGCGAAGAAAAAAAGATTCGAAGCTTGCTACCAACAAGAAGAAACAGAAATGCGCCAATCAACTAAAACAATCACCGCCTAACAACCACAGAAAAAGAGACGTGATACAAAATTTTGCAGGAGAATCATACATTGGTAACACACAAGTAAATATTAGAGAGGTAGAACCAACAAGCAGCTTGAAGTTTTGTGCTCCTTCAGAACAACCCAGATACCATCCGAATAGGTTTCACAGAGAAAACCCTTGCCCACAGAGATTCCCTCATGGTTATAACAATCACCCACCAGTTGTACCATTTCACATGAACAACACAGGGATATCTCATCCTTACCGAGCAAATTATACACCAACTTATTATATGGATAACATACAGAGTAGCATGAACCATTATCCATCTGAAACTAGACCACCACATTCTTACATATCATATCGAACAAGCTATGGGTATCCTGCATTTCAACAAGACCCAAGGAGACAAGTAGCTGATGGTAGGTTGTCATCTGGCCAATATTATGGATGGCAAAGGCCTTAGTGTTGATTTCTTCTCAACGGATGAGTGAAAATGCTTTGGTGGTTCTCTTCATGTGAATTCTTTCAGAGTCTGTAAAGATAGATGAATGTGCCGACAGTTTGGAAAGTTAATTCGTTTGTGAATCATATTTCCTCTGTGATTGATGAAGCTGGACCTTGGGGAACTGCTGAACTTGGCAGTTTATCAGTTAAATGATTGTAGATGGACGAGTTAATTGGTTTTGTTTGTCAAATTGTGTTTGTTTCTTTCCTTTCCTTTCCTTTGATAGATTATCCTTATGATCTACTCAATTTTGCACTTAGTTTAATTGGCATGAGGAACATGTCTGTCTGATTCTATTGGTTCCTCATCGAATCGGATGTGTTTCTCATGCCAATTTGGGGATTTAACTTCCAGGAATGATGTGTCCTACAATAGAAATGAATATTTGTATGGGAAAATGAAGAAAGTGCTGAAGATGGTGAATTTCAATTGTAAACATTTGGTTCGGTACTTTCCTTTCCCTTCGCATCGCATCGATCCCCTATCCCCCTCACCTGAAATGAAATCCTATAAATTGGGGTTACAACGTTCAGGAATGAAAAATTGTGAAGGCAGAGATTGAAGAAACGGCGCATGACAATGAATTTCAATTATCAGGAAGGTCCATAAGGCGGCTCTGAGGATGTTGGATCGGGTCCCTTGGCCATCCACCACCGCCACCGCCCCCCACCTGCCACTAGACATTTGTACAGTGCGGGAGCATAGAAGTTTTTCTTATTTTCATACTGTAACAAACTTGCCTTTTGTGAACTGTTTGATGCTTAGCAGCTAAAAGGTCAAAAAGAGCTGCATGAAATGTATGGTCAAGTATTTCACTGAAGGTTGAAGGAGCTCAGTCCTAAGAAATAGTGGAAAATATCCGGACACGCGCAGATGGAAGATACACGAGCACTTACGTTGCATGATACCACATTGGTTGTCAAACTTGTTTTTTTTACTCATTCAATTGAATAATGTGTGCATTCCCAACCCTACCGTAAAGTAAAATAGGGATCCAGCAGCAAATTTGCCAAAAAACCCTCCAACCA
Organism: Hemerocallis citrina; assembly: GCA_017893485.1. Classification (NCBI taxonomy): domain Eukaryota; kingdom Viridiplantae; phylum Streptophyta; class Magnoliopsida; order Asparagales; family Asphodelaceae; genus Hemerocallis; species Hemerocallis citrina. Next base: position 272,634,886 of record CM030364.1, on the reverse strand, counting down.
AACCCCAATTGAAATTGTGGGGCTCAATCCTCAAATTTTTGGCAACTGCAGAAATGGAACTGTAAATATGCGGTTCCAATTCGCAGCCGCATCTGGTGGGCCCCTCTTTCTTTTTTTTAAAAAAAGATTTGTTTTTGTTATTTTATTATTATTTATTATTAGTATTTAGCAATTGCAATACATATTTTAATAAATATATAATTTTCAAAGTAATATAATATAACACGTGTGAGGCACATGTTAATAAATATATATATATTTTTAAAGTAATATCTAATCTCTACTGCTATAATGGGAGAAGGCTTTAGTGTAATTTGTCCATCTACCAACCCGTGCAACGCACGTGCATAACTATTGTAAATGATGTTTTAGATCAAATCCAGACTATGTCAGAATTTTTACTTTTTAAAAAAATATATTTATTAAGATGTGCCTCGCACGTGTAAACTACTAGTTACTATTTAATGGGAGAGTTTGTCACAAACAAATATTTTTTAATAATTTTTTGTCACACAATAAACACCACTTTGTCACCAAACAAACCCGTGCATCGCACGTGCAACTTCAAATCTATTTATCAATACGTGCATCACACGTAAAAATTAAAGTTTTTTTTCTTCTTAGGTTTTTAAAAATACGTGTATCGCCCGTTTAGCTCTAATTTTTTTTAGAAATTAAGGCATTCATTGCACGTGCTAATTACTAAACAAACTCGTTCATCGCACGTTCAACTACAACTCTTTATTAAAACGTGCATCGCAAGTGAAAATACTAGTAAGAGTATAACGAGAGAGTTGGAGTTGTACGTGTGATGTATGTAAGTTGGTAGATTTAAATAAAGTGCATAATGGGAGAGTTGAGTTGCACGTATGATGCACGTAAGGTGATAGATTTACAAATGACAACTCATCTTCCCACATTTTTTTTTTTGAGAATAAAGATGGTCCTGCCATCATTTCATTAATGATTGTTAACGAAACATAGTAGTACAAAAGGGACAGTAACAAAAGAAAACGCAACACGCGTCAATACTGTCAACATCTAAAAGCCAGAAAAAACAACAACAGGAATATCTTCCCACATTATAAACTTAGAAATTTGTTTTGTCTTGATTTTAACTTATAAACTTTTTTAAAATTAGCTATTATAAATAATAATTATACCATTGTTAATTTTTTACGAAGATCTTCAAAATGATACAAACACTGAATATCTTCCAGATTTGTTTGAAGTTTTAAAATAATAATATAGATCAATTAATTGTATTATCTCTTTCTTAGTAAGTGTATTATCAGATTCTAAATAATTATATAATAACTTTTTAATTATTTATATTATCTTTTTGCATTCAAAAATACTAGTATTTAACACGTGCATCGCACGTTTTAATCAATATATAGTTCTTAAAGTAATATAATATAGCACTTGTTAATAAATATATATTTTTAAAAGTAATATAATAAATATAATGAAAATGTTTGAGTTGTATGTGTAATGCACGTAAGTTGGTAGATTATTGATTATTAATAAATGCTTTTCTAATTAATACACATTTAAATGTGCGTTGCACGAGTTGGAATATGGACAAATTACACTAAGGCCTTCTTCCATTATAGTAGTAGATTGTTATGGGGAAAGAAATTTTTTTTAAAAAAAATTTAGAATCTTATAATGGGGATTGATTGGAAAAAACAATATGAAACCCCCAAACTAAAATAGTATATTGACAGGGTTGGATTGGGAATGCTCTTGGAGTCCAAGTACCATTTTATAATGACGTGAGGGAAAACTTGTTACCAGTTTTCCTCGCTATTTTCTACACAATTCACGGGTCTCTTCTAGAAGTTGGAATTTGATAAAAGGAGTGATGTCATCAGTTCTTCAAAAATCTTAGTTACATTATATATTCCTATTCAACTAGAATTAATTAGTTGGATGAAATCTTACTCTTGGTCCTTATATTTGAAATTGTCCAATTAATATACTTCTAGATTACAACATGGAAGTAACAGCACTTTCACTAAAATTCATTGTTGACCTTAAGTTTGGTGTAAAAAAATGCATTATTAAGACTAATATTTTCAATTGAGATCAATAAGATTTACAGAAAAGGTAATTCAAAATAAAGAGTCAAAAAATTAGCAATTAAGCAAAAGATAAATGTATCAAAGAAGACTGCAAAAATCAAGAAGATTTCAACTCAAGAAACATGTGCTTCAAATCTTCAAAAAAACCAGCAATGATAAATTATTTATTTCTGTTTATGTGAGAAAATACTATGTAAAGAGTCGTTGATTGATTGATTAGTATTTGAAAAGAATATAAAGTGGATTCTCCAAATAAATGTTGAATTTGCACGATAGCGGTTAATCGTACAATATGTCGGTCGACCGTCACAACCGCCAACCGCTCACTATAGTTTAAAAGTGAGTCAGTCGACCAGTCGCATCTCGACTCTCGAGTTAAAAAAGAGCAGTCAACCGTACTCGTATAGTTTTGATTGTTTCGGAAATATCTTTTTATTTTTGGAAAGATACATTTCCTTACTCTATAAATAGAGACGAATTCATTAATACTTCATCCCTTGCAATCATAATTCTTCTGACTAATCATTCAATCAATGATCCGAGTGTGAGAGCTTTTATTGCTTTCTTCAGTTAAGATCATTATAGATCTTGAGAGTTTTTCTTTTTTTCCACTTTAGTGAATTTTGCGGGACTTATTTGTAGAAGCCCTGCAAGTATTATAGGTCTCTCCACCTGAATCCTGACAATTACTGTACAAGGGTTTAAAGTGTAGTGGAACGCTTGTGGTGAAGAATTGTTACAAGTAAGTGGTGCGGATGTAAGCTTAGGGGTCAAACTACATTATATCGTTGTGTCTTGCGTGCTTGCTCTGTTTGCTTTCTCTAACTCTATCTCTTTACTTTACGCATTTTATTTAAGTTTTTAATTTCCGCACAATCACCCTATTCATTGCCCTGAGGCGATTTACAATAGTATCAGAGCGAGGTGATCATTAATAGCTTAAAAGCTAGAACAAAAGGTCCAATGGCCGAAATTCCTCCTCCCGAAAATTTGTACACATCGAAGTCATTCATCTCCAATGGAACAAGTCTAACACGTTCACCTTAGTTTGATGGAAAATACTATGATGTTTGAAAAGTTCGTATGTCTTATTTTTTGCTGATGCTTGGAGAAGAAGTATGAAATATTTGCATAAAGCAAGTAGAGATCCCTGTCAGTGATGGAAAGGCAGCTTTCACAAAAGCTAAACTAGCATTGAAAACTACAAATTTCAAGACTATGACAACACTTTATGCAGGTCTAAATAATGAAGAGTTGATGCGATGTTGGCGAAATTGCAAAATGGTGTATGAAATCTGGAACAACATGCTAAAACGACATGAAGGAACTGTATCCGAGATAAAGGAAGAAGTCAATTTATGTTTTTATAAGTTTGATGTTTTTCGTATGCTTCCATGAGAGACCGTAGATCAGATGCAAGTCTGCTTTGATATTATCACACATGAACTTGGGAGCTTCGGTAAGGGGTTAAATGATAACCGAAAGGTCGGTAAACTCATAAGCTATGTCACACCTGAATGAGATATCAAGGCTGCTGCAATGAGGGAGACGCTTGAAGAGAAATGCTTCGACTACTACACATTTCAAGGGAAATTGAAGACGCATGAAATGGAGATGGGCAAAACCAAGAGGTATCGGGAGAACATTGGGATTATATCCAAAATTGAAGAGAAGACCATCGCCTTGCAGGGGCGAAGCCAGAACAATTTTACCGAGAGGGCCAAGATTAAATTGACTGATTACATGTAAAAATATAGAGATTTTTCATAATTTTTAGAGGGGCCAAACAATAAAATTTAGTTTTCATGGGGATTAAATTGTTATTTTTTTGAAGGATTTATATATTTTTCAATAGTGTGAAGGGGGTTTTTGAAAATTCCGGGGGGACCCGGGCACCCCCGGGCCCTCACTAAGCTCCGCCCCTGTCGCCTTGAAAGCAGCAACCTCATGTTCAGAGTCAGATCATGAAGAATCTGACGAAGAAATTGCGTTGCTTACAAAAGATTCAAGAAGTACAATAAACAAAAATTTGGCTGATCTCAAAGAGAAAAATATAAAGTGGATATATGTTACACATACAATAAGCCATAACACATTCGTGCAAAATGTCCCCTCTCGCATGATAGGAACAAAGATTATCATCACTCTAACTCAGGATTCAGAAATAAGGCATTGAAGGCAATATGGCTAGATTTAGACTCCATCGATGAAGAGAAAAAACACGACGACTTTACATTCATGGCTCTTGGGGATGCTGATGTGCAATCACCGCCCTAAGAAGAGGTAATTGAAGAACCCACCTATGATGATCTAGTTGACATGTGTAATGGTTAAGAGATTATGCAAAGAAATTAAGTCATAAGTTGAGATAATATAAACAAATGTCTAATGAATCACATGATTCTTGCATTGGTAAAAACCAAAAGTTGAAAAATAAAAATTCCTTGATTATTAAAAACTTTGAGTCATTTAAGAAGGATCATGATGTGTTGATAGAAGAAAATGAATGTTAGAAATAACATATTCAAAAATTTCTGGCAATACATAATGAAAACCTAAAGAAAATTCATGAAAAACTGCTTATATTACTAAACTCACCGATGATTTAAATGAATGCAACAGAAAGTTTGATGATGTAGTGGAAGGTTGTAAGGAAGCACTCAAACAAAATAGGATACTTGATGCTATTCTAGATACTCTTCGTTGGAACACTAAAAACAATGAGAAACTAGAAAAAGACTTTGTAATCGAATAATTGAGCTTGAAAAGATTGTTGAGAAATATGAAGGGCCCGATTATCGTATGACAAGGAATTCAAGATCATATCATGATAATCATGGACTTGGTTACAATGAGCCACTACAACGTCAAAATACTAAACAATCATGTCATACTCATGTGGATAGCTATTCAAATGAACACAAATCTTATCACATATATGTGCATAGCTATTCAAATAAACATAAATCTAAGCATAGCTGTTCAAATGTGCATGATCCAAGGCATAATCGCATTACTTGTCACTATTGTTGTAGATTATGACATATTTCTTACAATTGTGCTTTAAATAGGAATACTAACTTCGTTTGGATAAAGAAGAATACAAGTGCAGGAACAGTACCTACTTGGATACCTACTAATCTTAATGTAGATACATCAATGCATTTCACCTAAAGATCGGTGGCACCTTGATAGTGGATGCCTAAAGCTCATGACGAAAAAAAACTACATTTTGCATCACTATCAAGAAAATAAAAGGGAAGGACATATTTTTTAAAAACTTTTGAAGGTAACCCAATTTTAGTTTAATTTTGATGTAGACTTTTGGTAAGAAAATTAAAAAACACTTCATTTCTCTCAACTATACGATATAAGTTACATAGTTACTTTTTAAAAATATGCATACTAGCTGTTAAGATAAATTAGAGAGATGAAAACAATACTGAAAATTGAATTGAGAAAAAACTGAGTACAATATCTCTTATATATAGGAGGAACCAACTACAAAACTAGCCAACTACCCAATAAGGCTCTATAATATCTAACACCCCCTCTCAAACTCATGATGGGTCAAACAATGTGAGTTTGCCCACTAAATATCGAAATCTCTGAACAGTATGAGATTTGGTGAAGAAGTCTGTCGTCTGCTGTAACGATGTAATAGAATGAAGTGAAATAGTCCCTACTTCAAAGCGCTCAAGAACATAATGACAATCAATTTCTATATGCTTCGTTCGCTCATGAAAGACCGGGTTGCTTGCAATATGTAGTGCATTCTGGTTATCACAATGAAGATGAGTAGCTCCTGAAGGAGTGACACCCATATCTGATAACAGCCAACGAACATGAAAACAATACTAAATATTGAATTAAGGAATAACTGAGTACAATATATCCTATATATAGAAGGAACCAACTACAAAACTAGCCAACAACCCAATGTGGGACTATAATATCTAACACTAGCCAAACTGTTAAAGGTAAATGAATTTTAGTTCAAGTTTCTTCAGTAATAATATAATTTTGGTAAAGTAACTATTAGAAAACAAGTACTAATGTTTACTACTTGCTAATAAACTTAAACTCAAATGAATTAACACAAGAACAAATATGAGACATTTCTGATATACCATGTTCTACCAATGAAAGTATGTGCACGGAGCTTTCTAAGCAAAGACAAGTTGAGTTTGAGATAAATACGATGAGGAAAATTCATTCACTTCATTGGACTACAAGTACAACAGTGCAAAGTATTATGAACAAAAAATATATTGAAAGACTATGAGCTAATTTTTTTTCTCTCAATTGTAGGCACACAAAACACATAGATATTTGGTACTACTTCATCAAAAATATATAGACATTCGCTATCATTTTATTAAAGACCATTTTCAAAAGGGAGATATTGTCCTTGATTATGTTTCAACGGATTTACAATTGGCTGATATTATTACAAAACCATTAGATGAAAAACACTTTCACTTTTTAAAAGGTGAATTAATCGTTATTGATATTCAGCTTGAACAATTTTTGTTCGGTCGACTGCGCAGTCGACCGTTCCTCTTACTGTTTTTTAGGTCAAATGATCTCTCTATCACAGTTTGACCGGTCGACTGCACAGTCAACCGGCCCCTATTCTGTTGTTTTTTATTCACAGGGTGTTTTTTAAAATCTTCTATACATTGTGTCTTTTGTCCCCTCTTGGTGTGTCCAAAAAGGGGGAGAAAATCTTAGAGCTTAGAATTTAATTTATCTATTCATGAATCTTCTCCTCTAAATTTGTGTGTTCTTGATCTTTAACTCACATTTATGTGTGCATGTTTTCAACCATGTTTTATTTTATGCATATAGAATGTATCATAAACACACACTCATTTAAATTAGTACATGCATGATTTTTTTTTTTTTTGGGGGGGGGGGGGGGGGGGGGGGGGGTATTGGATTAAGGAGGAGAAGTTGAATTTGTTTTAAACTTAAATTCTAAGGTACGTTTTGTTCACACCAAAAGGAGAAGATTGTTGACCCTAAGTTTGGTGTTCACAAAATGTATTATTAAGACTAATATTTTCAGTTGAGATCTACATGATTTACTGAAAAAGTAATTCAAAACAAAGAGTCAAAAAGAATAGCAATCAAGCAAAAGATGAATGTATCAAAGAAGATTGCAAAAATCAAGAAGATTTCAACTCAAGAAATATGTGCTTCAAATCCTCGAGAAAGTCAGCAATGATCAATTATTTATATCTTTTTTTGTGAGAAAATACAATGTAAATAGTCGTTGATTGATTGATTATTATTTGGAACGAATATAAAGTGGATTTGCCAAATAAATGTTGAATTTGCACAGTAGCGGTCGGTCGTACAATATATTGTTTGACCATCACAACCACCGACCGTTCACTATAGTTTAAAAGTTAATCAGTCGACCGGGCACATCTCGACTCTCGAGTTAAAAGATGAACAGTCGGCTACTCTAAAGAGCGGTTGACCGTACTCGTACAGTTTTGACTATTTCGGGAATATCTTTTTCATTTTTGGAAAGATACATTTCCTCACTCTATAAATAAAGGCGCATTCACTAAGTATTCTTCATCCCTTGAAATCATAATTCTTCTGAACTAATCATTCAATCAACGATCTGAGTGTGAGAGTTTTTTTTTTCCAGTCAATATCATTATAGATCTTGAGAGTTTTCTTTTCTTTCACTTCGGTGAGTTTTGCGGGACTTGTTTGTAGAAGTCATGCGGGTGTAATAGGTTTCTTAGCCAGAATTCCGAGAATCACTGTACAAGAATTTAAAGTATAGTGGAACACTTGTGGCGGAGAATTGCTACAAGTAGGTTGTGTGGACATAGGCCTGGGGGTCAAATCACGTTATATCATTGTGTCCGTGTTTACTTTGTTTGCTTTCTCTAACTCTATCTCTTTTCTTTACGTATCTTATTTAAGTTTTTAATTTCCGCACAATCCCCTATTCAACCCCTAGGGTGATTTGCATTGATTAATTTATCTAAATGAACATTGCAAGTGCATGCCCAAGTATATAAGTTACTTCGCTAGTAAGCAAGAGATCATAGGTTCAAATTTATCTTGCATCAACCCCTTGTTTTTTATAAAAAAAAGTAAAGATGACATTGTCATCATTTCATTAATGAGAGTTAACGAAACATAATAGGTCCAGTTACAAAGTCTCTTACAAAATAACAACTAAATTAAACATCTTAACATCCTGATGCGACAAAAGTAGCAAAAAGCAAATCAGTTACAGATACATCCAAATGCTATCCTAAGAGACCACCCTTGTGCTCTCCCTCAACTCAGTGTTCCTCCATCCTTAGCCTCTTTGTTGTCCCTGCCTGACCTGCCCATGCATAGATGAAACCAAAAATTTTATGTATAATGCTGTGAAAGGTATGAGTGCAATTACGAAAATAGTAGTTATTTTGGTATAGCCACAGTCCCCAGATAGTCGCAGCCACCGCAAGATTCCAAGCTTCCATGTCAGTCTTTCTAATGTTATTCCCCCTCCTAAAATCCCATGCTTCATTGATCGAAATAGGTAATTTTATGCATCCAAACCCATGGCATACTACCTCCCAAGCTAACCTAGCCCTATAGCAAATGAAGAATATGTGATCAGTGTTCTCTTCGTCAGTGTTACATCTAGCGCAAATGGTGTCGATCTGCAATCCTCTCCTCTGCAAATTGCTTTTGGATAAGAAAGCATCTTTCTCCACAAGCCAGAGGAAAGCTCTTACTTTCAGGGGAGCCTGTGTATTCCATATAGTTTTTTCCATTTTTGCTTCTGATTGCTCCATCATTCAGGCTCTTGTACATTGATGTTACCGTGAAGTTGTTATTTGGTTCTAAATTCCAAGTCCTGACATCTTCTGTGTGGTCGGAGTACCTTCCTTCCGATCGAATGAAGTTGTTCAAACTTATCAGCTGAGTTAAACTCTCTTGTAAATATCTTCCCTCACCTTCAACTTAAGTCTATCATTGCGCCAAACATCCGCGACAAGTGAGTCTACCGTTACCGTCGGCCTAGCGGCTTCCGGGAACAAACTTATCAGGGTATTATTGCCACACCACTTATCCTTCCAGAATCTTGTGTTTTTCCCGTTTCTAATGCTACAGATTGTGTTTGTGTGGTAAACATCTCCGACTCTCGCGACCCCTTTCCAGAGATATTATTTTTTCGTGCCCATTATACTTCCTCCAAATATGAATTTCTTCCTTCCCCGATAAGCCCCAAATGATTTACACCACCAGCTATTTCGTCTCCTGCTCATTTTCCACCACCATTTGCTCATCAAAGACCGATTCATGTCTCTTAGATCTAGGATTCCTAGCCCACCATATTCACTCCTCTTGCATACTCTTCCCCAGTTGACCAGATGGAATCCTTTGTTGGATTCATCAGCTTCCTTCCACAGGAACCTTCTTCTGCATTTATCAATTCTGTTGGTAACCCACTTTGGGATCTCATAAATTGATATTAAGTAGATTGGTAGGCTACTGAGGACAGAGTTAAGCAACGTGATCCTTCCTCCAAGCGATAGAAACCTTCCTTTCCAACCAGGCAGTTTCTTTTCTACTTTATCTATTATCGGTTGCCAATCTTCCTTACGCATCGCTCCTGGTCTAATGGGGGCCCCCAGGTAAGTCAGTGGAAAGTTCGCGGCCTCGCAACCAAACATACTCTTGATGGAGAGAATCGGAGTAGAAACATTATCACCTAGAGGAATCACGCAGCTCTTGTTGAGATTCACCTTCAGCCCTGCCCATGCCTGGGCACATCTCAAAACTATTGTAATTGCCATTATTTCTTCCTCTTTTGCACTTCCAAAGATGAGCGTGTCATCCGCATACTGCAGGATCGATATTGGTTCCGAAACCTCGTTTACCCGAATCCCGCTAATTATCCCCTCATCTCTACCCTTCCTGATCATCTTTGCAATACAATCAGTAATGAGGGTAAAAATAAGCGATGACAGTGGGTACCCTTGGCGCAATCCTCTCCTGCATCTAATTTCTTTCTCGGTCTTTCCGTTGAATTGGACGAAAGATTTTCCCCCTCTTACACATTTCATCATCCAGGTTCTCCATTTGACTCCAAATCCTTTGAGTCGCAGTACCTCGTCCACACTGTCCCACTCCACTGAGTCATAGGTTTTTTCAAAATTTAGTTTAAGCAAGAATCCATCCACTGTGTCCTTGGTACCTCCATAGACTAGCTCATGTGCTGAAGCGATGCTATCCATAACGTCCCTTCCTTTAATGAATCCACTTTGTGATTCTCCAACCACGTCCTTAAGATGAGGAGATAGTCTAGATGCTAGGACTTTAATGATGATCTTAAACGACCCGTTAAGTAGGCTAATTGGCCTAAAATCTTCGCTCCTAAGAACCATGCTCTTTTTGGGTATGAGAATGACGTTTGCATAATTCAGTCTGTCTATGTCTACACTATGCCTGTGAAACTCTTCGAAGATTTCTATGAGGTCCTTCTTGATGATTTTCCAATATAATCTATAGAAGAAATTAGGTATTCCGTCTGGTCCTGGTGCCTTGTCTTGTCCTAAGTTTGTGATCGCTTGATGCACTTCTTCCTCTGTAAATGCCCCTTCTATTCCTTCACTTTCCTCTAGTCTCCAAAAGTTATCTTGTAATTTACATCTATACGGCCTGGATTGTCCCACCAAATCCTTAAATTTTTTGTCTAGGTGTCTTCTGATCTGTCCCTACCTCTAATCCATTGATGCGGTTATGTCTCCTTCTTTCATTTGCCACCTTGTGGAAGAACTTTGTATTTGCATCTCTCACTTTAAGCCATTGGATCCTGGATCGCTGCCTCCAATATTGTTCTTCCATTTCTGCATATTGCTGCATTTGTAGCCTATTATCTGTCAACTCTTGCACCTCTGCTCCCAATAGCATCATACTTTGCTCCATAACTTTCAGTTCCTTTACTTTTTCTCCTAGCTCCTGTATGTTTCTTTTGATTTGGCCGAACTCCTGTCTTGTCCATTCTGTCAGCCGCCTGCGTAATCTTCTAATTTTTGTGTTCCATTTTCCGATGGCATTAGTTTCTGTGGTGTCTGCATTCCATGTCTCTTCTATAATCTTTCGAATGTTGTTATGCATAGTCCATGCTTTCTCGAAACGGAATTTGTGTGGTTTGTTAATTTCTTCCTCGCCGCACTACAATGCTAGGGAGACATGATCGGATGTGTATCTTGTGATTGTCTTGACTGACGCTAATGGAAACGCCTCCTCCCATTCAGTGGATACGAAAATCCAATCAAGTTTAGCTAGGATCGTGTTGTGTTGCATGTTCGTCCATGTGAACCTTCTGTCAGACGGATTGAGTTCCATTAGTTCTAAATCATCTATCGTAGTATTGAAGCTATTCATGTCAGATCTACTCGCCCCTCTACCCCTATGCTCATGCTGGAATCTAGTAATATTGAAGTCTCCTCCAACCACCTATGGTCCGTCCCATTGTTCTCTGATTGTTCTAAGTTCGTCCCACAGCTCTACCCGCCTTCTCAAATCGTATGGACCGTAGACGGCCGTGACCACATTCACCCAATTATCAATCCGTCGTCTTAGCCTAACAGAGATGGTAAATATTCCATATTCTCTTCAATGATATCAAAGCAGCCCGAGTCAATACCTAGTGCTATCCCCCCCGACTGACCTATGGCCGACTTAGTTTTCCACTCATACCCTCTAAGAGATCTTATTCTATCAAAGTCCTCTACTCTTGGGTTCTCTATTCTAGTCTCCTTTAGCGCACAAATTGAAGACCTATGCTTAGAGATGGTACTGTTGATTAGCCTATTCTTCGACCCTTGTCTCATTCCCCTAACATTCCAAAAGATGTATAACATTAACTAATATTTTGTTGCCCTACCTTCTAACATCTACTCTCAACTAGTACTCTACCCAGTTAGCAGACCACCCTGCTAAATTCTCCTTAATATAATTTATTGTGAGAAGTTGTTCTTCCTCCGTAGGACCCGTAGCTAGACCGAATAGAGTAGCGTAATAGAGCAGTGTATTATCAGGAATATAATTAAGAATTGTAAGATCACAATTAGTCATACCTCCGCATGCTGAAGCTGGTTCTTTTGCTTTGGCCGCCACCCGAATCAAATCATTCCCGCTTGGTCCCTGCTCTCCCCATTTATCAAGCTACCTTTTGCTCTTCCTCTTATATTCCACAGTTTTCTTGTTAGCGTTGTCCCCTCTTGCTAATTCCCACACTTTTTCTTCCCATTTGTCTGTATCAGTCTCCGAAACATGTGATCCCTCGCCCACTCCCTGTGTTGCAGCTAATTTCGGTGTGGGGGCAAACAGATAGTATTTGTGGATTCTTAGGGAAACTGAATAGTAAACCTGTATACCTGTTCCGTCGGGGTCTTATCGTCGCTCCTGCCGTACACCTGCAAAAAGTGCGAGACACCGGGATTGTTCCCGGCGACGCACTCTCCGACGCTCAAGTCAGTAACCAGAGAGATTATGAAAGAGCGCAAAAACTGGAGAAAGATTGATTACCTCTTAATGGAGATGGATGGGGGGTATTTATAGGCGTCTTAGGGAACAGATTAGGCATGTAATTCCTGTGTATAGATAAGGAATGTAATCCCTAATCCCCAGTGAAGGGATAGATATGAATCAGGGCCGTTGATTAATATTAATCAGAAACCCTAATTCTATCCTGCTGGACCGGGTTTGTTGCGGGTTCAAACCCGCACCCAGTCGTGGTGGGTCCGTTCGCGGGTTATTGGATCTGTGAGAAGGAGACCCAGTACCTGCTTCAGACCCATTTGTAGGTGAAATTACTGTTTTACCCCTGGGCTTCAGGATTCGTGTCCAATTTGGACGGTCTCGATTAAACCCATATTTTTAGCCACATCACGAGCCCCCCACTCCTAAAGGCTGAGGGCGATCAGTCTTTGAGGAGTAGTTTGACTGTTTTAGTGGCTAGTGGAGTTGTATCGGAGTCCGAATGGGTGATTTTGAATCCTGAAGTGGGTGGTAAGGTAACTTCTTCTTTTTTGAAGCCATACGATGTTCCGAAGTCATGTCGAGTTTTTATTTATTTTTTCGGGCTATTTATTTAATTTTGCGATGTGTTAGCTAATCGTTCGGGGGGCTTAACAGTACACTCTAGGCAATAATTGTTCGTTCAGGGGCTCAAAAATATCCTCCCGAATTTTTAATTATTTTCTAGAATTTTTAGCTAATTTTCCCGAATTTTTAGCAATTTTTGGCAATTTTTAAATAAATAAAACGATTTAAATAAATAAAAATCGATTTTTAAATACTGATTTATGACGTGGCGTAATCTGGACCTTCGATCAGCGCGGAGCGCGAATTTCTGAGTAATCAGACGGTCCCCGTTTCTCGGCAGGCTTTTTTGCCGTATACGAGGGTCGGCTCCTCGGCTCCTCGGCTCGGAGGGTCAGCGCCTCGGCTCGGAGGATCAGTGCCTCGGCTCAGAGGATCCGAGGTACGTGGCATCATCTGGGCCGTCCATCTCAGCGTGGATCCCCATAAAATGCTATCTTGTCGTTTAGTGGACGTGGCAAGATCTGGGCCGTCCATCATGACGAGCGCGCTTTTCGACAAGATCCAACGGCTGATATGGGTCGGAGCATTTTTTTGCCATATACGAGGGTCGGTTCCTCGTCATCTCGGCTCGGCCTTACCATTTACAAGGTACGAGTGTCGGTTCCTCGTCTCCTCGGTTCGGAGGATTGGTCCTTCGGCTCAGAGGATGGTTCCTCGGCTCGGTAGATTGGCTCCTCGGCTCAAACCCTCCGAGGTACGTGGCATCATCTGGGCCGTTCATCTCAGCGCAGATCCCCATAAAATGCTATCTTGTCGTGTAGTGGACGTGGCGAGATCTAAACCGTCCATCATGACGAGCACGCTTTTCGACAAGATCTAACGGCTGATATGGGTCGGCGAGTTTTTTTGCTATATACGAGGGTCGGTTCCTCGTCATCTCGGCTCGGAGTCTACGTGGCGTTTGCCGAGGTGCTGAGTTGGATACTTTGAGGATTGCGTCTCCTATTGGGGTCACTTTTCCGAGCCCAGTAGCTCGGCTGCTCGACTAAGCTGTTCGGTAGCTCGGTTGGGCAGGCCGATGGCAGGCAGTTCGGAAGGTACACGTGGCCGGATCTGGTCCGTCCATCATGGCACGAATCACGAGGATGTGGTTCAGATCACGAGAAAACGTTATCTTGTAGTTTTGTGGGCGTGGTAAGATCTGAACCGTCCATCGAATTCTGACGGCAAATTTTGGAGAGATCCGACGGTGACTTCGCCTCAGAATGATTTTTCTCCATATACGAGGGTCGGTTCCTTGTCATCTCGGCTCGGAGCCTCAGTGCTGTTGGCTGAGGCGCTGAGTTAGATATTTTGAAAGAAGCGTCTCTTGATGGTTCCATTTCTTCGAGCCCAGTGGCTCGACTGCTCGACTAAGCTGTTCGGTAGCTCGGTTGAGCAGGCCGATGGCAGGCAGCTCGGAAGGTCCACGTGGGCAGATCTGGTCCGTCCATCATGGTGCGCATCACGAGGATGGGGTTCAGATCACGAGAAAACGTTATCTTGTCGTTTTGTGGGCGTGGCGCAATCTGAACCGCCCATCGAATTCTGACGCGAATTTTGGAGAGATCCGACGGTGACTTCGCCTCGGAATGATTTTTCTCCATATACGAGGGTCGGTTCCTCGTCATCTCGGCTCGGGGTCTAAGTGGCATTCGTCGAGGTGCTGAGTTCATTGTTTTGAAGGGGCTCAGTAGCTCAGTTGCTTAGCCGGGTCTGTTCGATAGCTCGGCTTGGCAGACCGGTGGCCGAGTCGTTGACTTGAGTGATTTGAAGAGTTTTTTGCTTTTCGTAACGTCGCAACTTTCTGCTTGGCGCTTTGGCTTCCTAGTGGGCCTTTGAGGTTCCCAAGGAGGCCCACTATCCCTTGGGGTTATAAGTTTTCACTCCCCCACCCCAAGCTCATTTCTTACTTTTCACTCCAAGATTTCACTTTTGTTCTCTAAGTTCTCTGCTAGCGGCGACTCTTGCTCCAAGGTCGTGACGTTAGCTGTCGCGTGGGCCAGGCGATTTCCGGCGAGCACATTCCGACTCTTGCTTCAAAGGTCAGTCTACTTAGCCTTAGCTTTTTTCTAGAGATGTCAAGAGTGAACTAGGGGAGTGGGGCCTCGTCTTCGGGCGATGATGGCGCCGAGGAGAGGAGAAGGGTGGAGGTTCGAAGAAAGGGAAAGCAGGTCGCCGAACCGTCGGCTACCGAGGCGAGGCAGGAGAAGAAGAAGAGGAGGGTGGCGACCCAATCTCCCGTGGTTGAGGTGATTGTGGAAAACCCGAAGCAAGCCCCCAAGATGGGACGATATCCCTCCGTTCTGTCCGGGCATTCGGGGGTCAGGCAGTACGAGGGCGACCTTTTGGAGAAAGCGGTCTACGGAAAGTCGAAAGTCCTCGAAGAACCCAACCCGGCCCTTCCCACCGAAGCCGACGAGCTCACTTCGGTGCTATCCTAGAGGGATCTCCTTCGGATCAGAAAGGGATTCGCCATCCCTCCGGAGTACAAGCTGATGATCCCCGGCCCTGGGATGCGAGCGAATTCCAAGCTGTCATCATCGGATATGTGCATGTTCGACTTCGACTCCTTGAATGCCAGACTATGTTTTCCGCTGCATCCTTTCATCCTCCAGATCCTCGGCTGGTTCTGCCTCGCGCCGACCCAATTCATGCCGAACACATGGCGTCACGTGAATGCTTTCTTGCTTCAGTGCTACAAAGCTGAAGTAGAGCCGGACCTAACAGTTTTCCGAGGCCTGTATCGGATAAACCGGATGCACAAGACGGAGCATCGGTACTACTTGGGGCCGAGGAAGGGTGTTAGGATCATAGAAAACCCGGACTCAATTAAGGGTTGGAAAGAGAAGTATTTTATATTAAGGGGTGAGGCGATACGGCACATTCCGACCCGGTGGAAAGTGGAGGTGCCGAAATTTGCGAGAGCCGACCCTGTATTGTCTGAGGCCGAGGAGGAGGTGGCGAGGAAGATCATGGCCCTTCCCTTGCTGAGTTGGAGGGAGTTGACGGAGGAGGTGCTGTTTGGGTCCGGCCTTAGCCCCATCGACCTGAGTATGCTCCTGACATCTCATTTACTTTCGTTTTTCTTTCAAGTCTTTAGTTCGTCTTGCTGACTCGTTTTTTGTTGTCTGATGCAGAGGAGATGAGGATTGATTTCAACGCTATGATGGCCGATAGGTCCAAGTTGGCCGGGGGCAGGAAGAGGAAGAGAGCGACCGTGGCTGCTTCGTCGACTCCGCAGCCCACGGTCGCCTCGACTACCACCTCGCCTCCTCCGGCTACTGAGGCGCCTCCGGAGGCGGTCGTTGCCGAGGAGCCCTCGGTTCTTGTGGCCCCGACCGTGATTGAGGGGGCCTTTGATGTTAACACGGCGCTGGGGCTCGAGGCTCCGCCGTTGACCAAAGCGGCCGAGGAAATCCTGACGGAGCAGCACAAGCAGTTGTTTGTGCCGAACTGGCGGGTGAAGAATCACGACGGATTCCTCGGCAACTCGCAGATGTCGGTGCAGGTCGTCAAGCACTTGGCGACCCCGAAGGACAGAGCCGCGCTGAAGGCGGGCACGGTCGGCGACGACACCTATGAAGTGGCTCGGTCATTCGTGTCGGTAAGTTTCTCTTTGCGAATTTCTTCAAGTTTTCTGCTCGGCTTGCACATTGCTCTGATCGTTGTCTTTGCAGGCCACCTGCCACTTCGGCCACCTCCTCGAGACGTTCGCCGAGCAGGAGAAGGAGCTGAAGGCCGCCAGCGACAAAGACAGGGCGGAGAAGGTCAAGGCGGTTCGGCAGCTCGAGGCGGAGCAGCGGCGGGTCGAGGCCTTGAAAGTCCGGGTCGCCGATCTTGTGGCGGACTTGGAGAGAGTCAAGGGGCGACTTGATGCGGAGTCTGCCAAGGCCACGAAGGCTGCCGAGGAGCTAGCCGCGTCGGCGAAATCTCTGGCCGATCTGAAGGCGGAGAAGGAGGTGCTGGCCGTGAAGATTAGGGCCGAGGTAGAGGCCGAGGTCAAGGCTAAGGCGAAGAAACACATGGCCGAGAACATGGAGAGGTCCTATCAGAGGGCACTCGACCATGTTCAGGATCGTGTCCCCGGCTTCGAGCGGGTCGGCTACAGACTATGGCCCGGGTCGCCCTCAAGCGGTGAGGAGGAGGGAGGCGAAGGCGACGAGGTCGAAGGCGATGACGAGGAGGAGGAGGCCGACCCACCTGTGGCGAACGCTCAGGTCGAGGGAAGGATCGAGGGGCCATCTAGCGACGCGCCCGTGGTCGAAGTGGCGACGCAGGTGGACCCCTGATCCCCTCGTAAATTTTTTGTAGTTTTTTGTTTTGTTTTTTCTTTCAAACAGTGTAATGCCTTTTGCGGACTGGCCACCGCTTTTGATGAATGAAAAGTGTTGCGTTTTGAATTTGGACTTCTGTCTAAGTGTTTGGTTCGGCCATATAGTACTTCAATGTTGTCCCTTTTTCATTTCAGATTGCCGAGCATACTCTTATCACCACGGCGGCTCGGCGCCGCGCAGAGCTATTTCAGCAGTCCCGGGAGGATCGTCTCGAGGGCGAGGTTCATCTAACGAGGCGAATACTTTATAATGTAGAGAAGAGGAACAGTGAGCTGTTGGTCGAGCTGCACCATCTGCGGATAGTCGAGGCCGAACTATCTGCGAAGGAGGAAGAGTTGGTTCGGGTTTCGGCCGAATGAGATGACTTCGCAAGGAAGGTAGAACAGTTGCAAAGGGTGACGGTCGACAAGAGCATCGAGGTGACCCACTTGCGCCGCGTTATATCCGACAGCGCCGAGTATCCTGGTTCGGGGAAACTTCCTCGATTCAAAGTGATTGTGAAGGACGACACGCTGAAGGACCGGATCGTCGAACTGGAGGAAGAGGTTGCTCGGCTCAAGCCTCAGCCGGTGAGGGCTAACGTCCGGAGCACCTCGTGCACTCGCGAAGAGATTGAGCGAGGGATTACGTTCTATCAAGCCGCGAGCCGAACCCCCATTATAGGTAGGACAGCAGCCAACGCCCAAAGTGGGGTAGCGGTGTCTTCAAGTGGTGCTTCGGTTGGAGCGACTGTCAGGGTCAGTGGCGAGGGGGCGTCTCGATTCGTCGGTCTAGAGACGAGCTCGGAGGTCAAGAAGCGCCGACCCAAGGTGTCGCTGAACCGGAGCGTCCCCCTTCCGCAGAGGCAGTAAACGGGTTGTGTCTTGTCTTCGGACTTCCGAACTGTGTTTTGTTGTAATCTTTTTGTAAATTTATCCAAGTTATATTAATAAAATTGGAGTTGATTTATCCGAACTATCCTTTGCTGGCTTCTTGTTGTGCTGTAATCGCGCTAGCTAGGGTAGGCTCGAAATGAATCGCGAGGTGAGTGTTTGCTTCATCGAGCATCTTGGCCTCGAAACTCACACTTTTGCCGCGGTTCTGAATCTTGCTCGGCACCTTCAGGTGCGGCTCGTTGAGGTGGCCGAGGTATAGCTGTTTTGAAGCTGCGGCGGCCGTTCGAGCGTCGTTCTGAAAAGATGGGACCAGTTCCCTAACAGCATTAATGGTGCTCCGGGATCCGTGGGGGCATTCCACCTTCCCAACGACGTTGAGAGTGGTGCCCTTTAATTAATACGCGGCACTTCAGCTCCCTAGGCGCGACTGTTGGACTCCCGAGGGTCATAATGATAGTCTCTTGGGGGAAGGCTATAAGTACCACACCCCCCCTTGTAGTTTTAGTCATTGCAGTCTTGAGCTTTAGTGGCATCGATGGTGTCTGCCCTTGGGCGGATGCCAGCCTTGTGAAAAGTTTTCGCCTCTAAAGGTTCGGAGGGGTGGTCACCCTACTGCCTTGTTCTTTTCCCGTTCTTGAAGACTACGATGTGGGTGTCAGGGGCGGGGGAGGACAAGGCAGAAGAGTTGGCGACCGTAGTCCGGACCCGAGGGAAAGGCTTTTCGGGAGGATGGGTTGCCGTTCTTCAACCGTGATCTTCTCCCGATTCTGACGGCTCCGATGTGGGGGTCAGGATCGGGGGAGATCGCGGTAGAAGAGGTGGTGACCGAAGTCCGGAACCTTGGGGGAGGTCGCTTCGGGAGGACGGGTGGTCGCTCTTCCACCATGATCTTCTCCTGACTCTGACGGCTCCGATGTGGGTGTCAGGGTCAGGGGAGATCACGGTGGATGAGGTGATGACCAAAGTCCGGAACCGAGGGGAAAGTCCCCTAAACCTTAACTCAAACTCTTTCGAGGCTCGGCTAGATACTTGCTCGGCACGGGTCGGCTGCGCTTTCGTAGCTCGGTGACCGGAGTGACTTTTGCCGAAGGTTGGTTCTGGTTGCCTGTCGCTCGGCGTTTGGGGCCGAGCGAAGTGAGGTGATCAGAACCGTTGGATGGTGGCACGAATCTTGAGGCGGGTCCAGTTCCCAAGAAAACGTTATCTTGTCGTTTTGTGGACACGTGGCTTAATCAGATACGTTCAACACACTCTAGCACACATTTTGAGATGATCTGACGGTGGTTTCGCCTCGAAAGGTTTTTTCGCCATATACGAGGGTCGGTACCTCGTCCGCTGGGCTCGATGGTCGTGAGGGCAGTTCGGAACGGCCATCTACCTCCGGCCCGCTTGAGGACGAGCCGGTGATGTAAAGTCGAGCCATAGGACCCCGACCATCGTTAGGTTAGTTTGATGGCTGTGGGAGCAATTCTGAACGGCGATCTACTTCGGGCTTGCCTATGGACGAGCCGGGGAAGTAAAGTCGAGCCGAGTGTTGGACTCCGAACCATCGTTAGATTAGTTCAACGGTTGTGGGAGCAATTCCGAATGGCGAACTACTTCTAGCCCGCTTAGGAGCGATCTTGCGAAGTAGAATCGAGCCAAGTGTTGGACTCCGAACCATTCAACGGCTGTGGAAGCAATTCCGAACGGCGATCTACTTCTGGCTCGCCTATAGGCAAGTCGGGAAAGTAAAGTCGAGCCGAGTGTTGGACTCCGAACCATCGTTAGATTAGTTCAAGGGTTGTGGGAGCAATTCCGAATGGCGAACTACTTCTAGCTCGCTTAGGAGCGAACTTGCGAAGTAGAATCGAGCCAAGTGTTGGACTCCGAACCATTCAACGGCTGTGGGAGCAATTCCGAACGGCGATCTACTTCTGGCTCGCCTACGGACGAGCCGGGGAAGTAAAGTCGAGCTGAGTGTTGGACTCCGAACCATCATTAGATTAGTTCAAGGGTTGTGGGAGCAATTCCGAATGGCGAACTACTTCTAGCTCGTTTAGGAGCGAACTTGCGAAGTAGAATCGAGCCAAGTGTTGGACTCCGAACCATTCAACGGCTGTGGGAGCAATTCCGAACGGCGATCTACTTCTGGCTCGCCTACGGACGAGCCGGGGAAGTAAAGTCGAGCCGAGTGTTGGACTCCGAACCATCGTTAGATTGAAGAGTTAATAGCAGAGAGATGTAACAATAGCAAAAATATGAAAAAAATTTATTTATTAATATCCAATGATCGGCTGCTTCTAAAGTTGCTAGTCGTTATTACAATAAAAGAAAATTACTACAAGTAACAGGAGAGGAACGGTTCGACATCTCGAGTTACTTAGAGAGGCGTTGTTGCTCTCTCTTGGTATTTTAAGAGATGGTCGGCATTCCAAGTCCTGGGAATCTCCCTGCCTTCGAGATCTTCTAGTCTGTATGTGCCGGGGCGGACTTCTTTAGAAATCTTGTAAGGTCCCTCCCAGTTCGGGGCCAATTTGCTTTTCTGATTAGGGAACGAGATGGCCAACTTTCGGAGGACCAGGTCCCCCTCTTTGAGGTCCGTTGGGCGGACTCTTTTGTTGTATGCTAGCTCGATCCTTCTTCGGTAAGTTTGCTGGCGTATGGCAGCTCTCTCTCAGATTTCGTCTATCAGATCTAGACTAGCTCTGAGCTCCCTAGCGTTCTACTCTTCTTCATAAGCTATCAGATGAGGAGAGGGTAACCCGACTTCTAGGGGGATGATGGCCTCGGACCCGTAGGTGAGATTGAATGGGCTCTCGCCTGTTGGGGTCCGCTTCGTGGTGCGGTAATTCCAGAGCACGTTGGGCAGCTGATCGACCCACAAGCCTTTGGAACACTTGTCTAACCTCTTCTTAATGCCTGAAAGGATCTGTCGGTTGGCATTTTCGGCCTGGCCATTTGACTGAGGATGATAGACTGAGGAGAACCGGTGTTGTATGGCGAGGTCTTCACATAAAGCTCGGAAGGCAGCCCCCGTGAATTGCGTTCCGTTGTCCGTAATCAGGACCCTGGGGACGTCAAATCGGCAGATCACGCTCTTCCAGAAGAATTGAACGACCTTGTTTTCGGTGATCGTGGCCAGGGGCTCGGCCTCTATCCATTTCGAGAAGTAGTCGACTGCCACGACTAGGAACTTAAGCTGTCCGGGGGTTGGTGGAAACGACCCTAGTATCCCTCACATTGCGAAGGGGATCGGACTTGATAGGGAGGCGAGTGGCACTTGTGGAAGGCATCGGATGTCGGAGTACTTCTGACAGGAGATGCATTGCCGAACGTGTCATTCGGCGTCCCGTAGGAGAGTAAACCAGAAATACCCGTAGTTCAACACTTTACGCGCCAGGGCTCTGGAGCCAGGATGGGCCCCGCCGATGCCTTCATGAAGTTCTTGCAGGGCGTAGTCTGCTTGCCCGGGGGAGAGGCACCGCAGGTAGGGCCGACCGTCCACCTGGGTGAAGGAGCATTTATATAGGATGCCTCCGATCAGTGTGTAACGCTCGGCTCGGGTTCTAACTCTTCGCGCTTCCTTGGGATCCTCGGGGAGGAGCCCGTCCCTTAAAAACTTGACGAGGGGTTTCATCCAATTGTCTTCGAGGAGGACAGGCAGTGTTTCAACGGAGTCAAGCGTGTCGTCCTCTATGCTCTGCTTTAGGAGGACTTCTATCAATACGGTCTGCTCGAGACCTTGAAGGGAGGAAGAGGCTAATTTGGATAGGGCGTCGTCCTGAGC
Organism: Hemerocallis citrina; assembly: GCA_017893485.1. Taxonomy (NCBI): domain Eukaryota; kingdom Viridiplantae; phylum Streptophyta; class Magnoliopsida; order Asparagales; family Asphodelaceae; genus Hemerocallis; species Hemerocallis citrina. Next base: position 272,612,697 of record CM030364.1, on the reverse strand, counting down.
ATTTTCTTCTCGGGGGATCCTTTGGATGAGGGCCTCTTCAAACAGCGCCATGAGGCTCTTGACTTTGGCTAAGTATTTAACCATCCTGTCATCGCGAGCTTCATATTCGCCGAGGACCTGACTGACGACTAGCTGAGAGTCGCTAAAGATTCGGAGGCGCTGTGCCCCTGCATTTCGAGCCATTCCAAGGCCGACTATGAGTGCCTCGTATTCAGCTTTGTTGTTCGAGACTTTGAAGTTTATACGGAGGGAGTATTGGAGGATGAAGTCATCTGGGCTTGCCAGGATGACCCCTGCCCCGCTTCCCTCATTGCAGGAGGATCCGTCAACATAAATCGACCAGACGGGTGGTCCCTTCACTGTTTGGCTGGATTCGGGGATAGTAGTCTCAACTATGAATTCGGCTAGCGCCTGAGCCTTGATCGCGGTCCGAGGCTGATAAGTTATATCGTGTTGGCTCAGCTCGATTGACCACTTCATAAGGCGACCCGAAGTCTCGGGCTTGTGAAGAACCTGTTTCAGTGGCTGGTCGGTAAGAACAACCACCGAATGGGACTGAAAGTACGGGCGAAGCTTTCTCGCGGCCATCACCAGGGCATAGGCCATTTTCTCTATCTTCGGGTACCGGAGCTCGGCGTCCCGAAGCACTTTGCTGACATAGTAGATGGGCTTCTGAGCCCGCTCTTCTTCCCTCACTAAGACTGCACTGAGGGTCTGCTCGGAGGTTGCCAGGTAGAGGTAGAGGGGTTCGCCAGGGATCGGTTTGCTGGGGAGTGGGGGATTGACGAGGTAAGCCTTGAGCTGGTCGAAGGACTCCTGTTGCTGCTGCCCCCATTCGAATCCTTTAGCCCCCCTGAGGGCTTTGAAGAAGGGGAGGAATTTTTCCCCAGACTTTGAGAGAAAGCGCCCTATGGCGGCGAGGCGGCCTGTTAATCTCTGAACTTCTTTAACATTTCTAGGAGGGACCATGTCCAATATGGCCTTGATCTTCTCCGGGTTTGCTTCAATTCCTCTTTGGCTAACCATGAAGCCAAGGAACTTTCCTGATGAGATGCCGAACGCACACTTGTTCGGGTTGAGTCTCATATTGTGCTTTCTCAAAACGTCAAACGCTTCTTGGAGGTCGGTCACATGATCAACGCCTACACTTCCATGTTCCGACCGATCTGAGCCTGGAAAACCTTGTTGACGAGGCGTTGGTATGTTGCCCCTGCGTTCTTTAGACCGAACGGCATGACTCTGTAGCAATAGAGGCCCTGGTCGGTCACGAACGAGGTCTTCGGGATATCCGGAGGGAACATCCGGATCTGATTGTAGCTTGAAAAGGCGTCCATGAAACTGAGGAGCTCATGTCCCGAAGTTGCATCGATCAGGGTGTCAATGCTCGGAAGGGGGAATGGATCCTTGGGGCAAGCTTTGTTGAGGTCGGTGAAATCAATACAAATCCTCCAAGTCCCATTGGACTTCTTCATCATTACTACATTCGATAACCACTCAGGATAGTTCACTTCCTGTATGAACCGGGCCTTCAAGAGCTTGTCTACCTCCTCTTTTATAGCGAGCTGACGCTCGGGGGCGAACTTGCGCCTCTTCTGCTGAACCGGTTTGGTCCCCGGATCAACGCTTAGGCGGTGGACTAAGAGCTCTTCGGAGATACCGGGCATATCTGCAGCTGACCAAGCGAAGAGGTCTTGATTCCTTCGGATGCATTGTACAATGTCTGAGTATAGGGCGGACGGGAGGGTCTTGCTGATAAAGAACTTGCGGGCCGGCTCCTGCTCAGAGAAGAGCACTTCCTCCAATTCGTCCACCGGCTCGGACGTTGGTCGAGCAACATCTTGGGGGATTTCCAGAGTTTCTAAGGAGAGGACGGGTCCGAGGGTAGAGGTCATATAGCACTTGCGGGCCTGCTCCTGATTGCCCCTTACTTCTCCTACTCCGGCCCGAGTGGGGAACTTCATTTTGAGATGGTAGGCAGAAGGGACGGCTTCAAGGGCAGCCAGGCCGGGCCGACCCAAAATGACATTGTAGGCTGCTGGGACGTCTACGACCATGAAGTCCATCGACTCCGTTCGGGTAGTAGGAGTTTTGCCAGCGGTTACATCGAGGGTAATTACCCCCTCAATAGTCACTGGCACTCCCGTGAACCCATGGAGTGTGTAGCCGACGGGTTTGAGTCTATCTCGGGAGAGCTTTAGGCCTTTAAAAGCTGCGAGGAAGAGGATGTTGACGGAGCTGCCGTTGTCTACTAAGATCCTCTCTACTTTGAAGTTCGCCATGTGGAGACTGATGACGAGTGCGTCACAATGAGGGGTGGGACACCTTCAAGATCTTCGTCGGAGAATGTGACGGGCACTCCGAGGCCTTTGGGAGGAGGGGTGGTTCGCACCGAGTTGACTTCTCTTATAAATGCCTTCCGAGAGGAGTTCGAGGAGCCCCCTACTGGGCCCCATGAATGAGGTGGAGGACTCGCTCTTCCTCAAAGTCAGGCGTCTCTTCTCGTTCCGGACGCTTGTTAGCCCCCGAGGCGGGGGAGGAAGTTCGGCTCGCTCCTTTCTTACAAACCTGGTCAGCTGCCCCCTCTGGATAAGGGCTTCTATCTCGTTCTTTAAGGAGCGACAATCGTTGGTGTCATGCCCGTGGTCCCGGTGATAACGGCACCATTTTTCTTTGTCTCTCCTCTTGGCGGGGGTATTCATCCTCGGAGCAGGAGGTATTATCCCTTCCTTTTCGACTTCCATGAGAATGGTTGAGACATTAGTGGTGAGGGGAGTGAACTTCTCGAATCTGGGGGGAGGTCGGCACTGGCCGGCATTATCCTTCTGGATCTTCTTAGCTCCGTCCTCTTCTGTTCCCTTTCTCTTCGACCCGGAGGAAGACCCCTCCCAGTTGGGTCGATGCTCGGCCTCTTCGGCCCGGATGTACTTTTCACTGCGAAGGAGGAGGTCAGAAAAGTTCTGTGGAGGCTTTTTTGCGAGGGAGGAGCGGAGGTTAGAATTGAGGACATTAGATTGAAATGCTGCCGCAGCGACCGACTGGTCAAGGGATGCTATGGACCTGGCTTCAGCTGTGAATCTCTTTACATAGTCTCTCAATTTCTCCCCCTTCTTCTGGTGGAGGTGCAACAGTGAGATGTTGGTCTTCTCCGCTCTACGGCTGCTTACGAAATGGGTGACGAAGAGGGTCTCGAACTGCTCGAAGGAGAATATTGAGGAAGGGGCGAGGCGAGAGTACCATTCTCGTGCTGGGCCCTTGAGAGTTACGGGAAAGGTTTTGCAGAGGAGGGCATCGGAGGCTTGATGGAGGAGCATCAGGGTCTTAAAGCTTTCGATGTGATCAACGGGGTCGGTCTCCCCGGTGTAAGTCTCAAATTGGGGAGGTTTGAAGCCGAACGGCACAGGTGCATCCACAATGGTTCGGGAGAAAGGGGGTCGGCTAGGACGTAGGGTCCTCCCCCTAAGCTCTTCTTCTCGGTCTATCTGACCCAGGCGCCTCTCTACCTCATGAAGACGGCGGTACATGGTGTCATCCCTCCGACAATAATCAGTCGAGCCTCTAGACTCGTCTTCGTATGAGGGAGAGCGAGGGCTACGGCGATGGTAACTTCGGGAGCGACGAGGACTTGGGGTACGCCGGAAGTTGCTAGGAGCAGGACGAGGAGATGGGGACCGTCGGCGAGGGCTTCGGAACGGAGGAGGAGATGGAATCTTGGGTGCGTTGGTGTTGGGACGGAGATTGAGAGCTTGTAGGACGGTCGCTTGGAACTGCTGGAACTCGGCACGTGTGATGGGTGCCTCATTGTTCCTGGGCTGTTGCCGACCTGTAGGGGAGTGTGGCCTTCTTCGGTAGTGCTCGGGGGATTCTTTCCGACCCCTTCGGTTAGGGGAGTGTGGCCTTCTTCGGTAGTGCTCGTCCGGACGGTATTGGCGGGAGGTTCCCTCTCGGGCCCGCTTTTCATCCAGATGGCGGCGGAGGTCATCATCTTTCTGGCGGTTGAGGGCGGTATTATGGCGACCAGAGGCTCGGGGATGATGGGAGGCCATAGAGTCCGTAGAGGCGTTGTGGATGGAGACGTGTTCTTGGTGAAGAGGCTGTTTTTGAGGGTTAGGACCCTTTGGAGGAGGCTGATTTGGAGGAGGAAGGTCCTGTTGGAGCGGGTCTTCCGCTGTAGGAGGAAGTTGCCCCTGCTATTGGGTAGGCTGGATGGGGACTTCTTGCTGCTGATCGGGGTTGGGTCCTCGATTGGACCCTCTTGATCTGACTTTCCTAGGAGGCATGGCTGGAGAAGATCTGTTCACCGGGAAGAGGAGAGGTTTCTATTCGTTAGTTTCCCACAGACGGCGCCAATCTGTTGCCGCTAATTTCGGTGTGGGGGCAAACAGATAGTATTTGTGGATTCTTAGGGAAACTGAATAGTAAACCTGTATACCTGTTCCGTTGGGGTCTGATCGTCGCTCCCGCCGTACACCTGCAAAAAGTGCGAGACACCGGGATTGTTCCCGGCGATGCACCCTCCGACGCTCAAGTCAGTAATCAGAGAGATTATGAAAGAGCGCAAAAACTGGAGAAAGATTGATAACCTCTTAATGGAGATGGATGGGGGGTATTTATAGGCGTCTTAGGGAACAGATTAGGCATGTAATTCCTGTGTATAGATAAGGAATGTAATCCCTAATCCCCAGTGAAGGGATAGATATGAATCAGGGCCGTTGATTAATATTAATCAGAAAACCTAATTCTATCCTGCTGGACCGGGTTTGTTGCGGGTTGAAACCCGTACTCAGTCGTGGTGGGTCCGTTCGCGGATTATTGGATCTGTGAGAAGGAGACCCAGTACCTGCTTCAGACCCGTTTGTAGGTGAAATTACTGTTTTACCCCTGGGCTTCAGGATTCGTGTCCAATTTGGACGGTCTCGATTAAACCCCTATTTTTAGCCACATCACCCTGTAATGCTTCAATTATTTCTCCTGTGTCATCGCTTACTGCGAACTCCCTCAAGCCCTCCACCTGTATTTGAACCAGAGAGTGTGGAGGATGATGTCCCTCGAATAGCTCCTCATTCTGATCTTGGTCCCTATCTTCCCAAGCTATCGCATTCGAACCCGTTCATTCTCGTCAGCTGATTCGAATAAATGGGGTTGAGCCTAATCCGTTTCATCTAAAAGCTTATGGACCTCAGCACCCTTCGAGTTTGAACTCAGATAACACCCCTAATCCCCTGATCCTTATTATAGGATGAGAGAGCCTAGTACAGCTACAGGCTTTGTCCAAAACAATTATAAAAAAAAATAAATTAAATGAATATTCCAGTCGCCACTGTAGACTATCTCACAATATCCTTAGCAAAATCCAACTCAACCAACGTTATTCACAAAATTTATTATACTATTCTTATAATCACAATTCATCTCCCATGCGTAAAACAACATTTACATTTTTTTTTTTTTACATCAATGCACAATTGCGATTTTTGTCTTACAGTTTACACCTAGTATCGACCCCTACTGAATGAGCTACTATTTTTGAACCCTCTACTTATAACTCTAACAGCAGGATTGAAATGCAAGTGTCCGAAAAAACTGTTCTTGTTATAAGGCAATGGTGTCTTCTTCTTCATCTCCTCGGAAGCTGCCCTATTTTCGGTGTAATGCAACTCATGTGCGGAAACCGCGTGCTTAGACCCACTCTTCGTAGAGCTCTCACCCTCTTTCTTCTTATTATTCGCAGGCGACAACAATAAAGAAGAAGAAGAAGGAGATGGTGTTGATAGAAGAGAATATTTACGTAATGGATCTTTGCTTTCTCTCCCTGTCACTCGACCCTCTGACGAGCTCCTAAAAAGGAGCAAATCTTTCAACCTCCACTTCTTGCTCCCGTTGCTCTTTGGCGGAGGAGGGGCCGGGGAAGCAGGGACGGAGCTTGAATGAACTCTCGACGGGGAGAGAGATCTTGCCTCTCTTTTGCTTCTAGGGTGATCAGCAAAAGTAGGAGACAAGGGAGGTATCTCCCGTCCTCTTTCTTTCAACATGGTATCAGAGCAAGGTACCTCTCTGTGTCTTCTAAAACCATCTGAAGGCACGGAGGGTTTCATTTGGCCCATGTTGAAGGCCGTACTAACCTCTGGGGGGATACCTACTCCGAAATCAAAGTCACCTTCGAGTTTTGGTGTCATTGGCATCTCCTCCCAATCTGCGTCGACGCTCGCTTGCAAGTAGATGGAGGCGGCACGATTAGGGCTAGTTGGGGCACTAGGGTAGAAGTAGAAGTAATCATTAGGGTTGCCAAAGGGCTTGGGGCTTCTTGAAGGAGCACTTGCAATGTTGTTGAAGTTGAAGTTGGAGGGTGAGGATGTAGGTGATCTTGACACCACCTTTGCCATGTCTTTTCTTGAACTCTTTTTCTAAAAAGTTTTCTTCTTCTTTTTTTTAATGTCTTAGCTTTGGATGAGTGAAGTTTCATGCTTTATATGGGAAGGGAAGAGAGGATGAGGAGGTGATAAAATTGACCTACTAGAAGGAATTGAATTGAATGGAACGGACCGGAATGCAGCCTGTTCAATTAATACTTAATAGTGCAGGAATCCAGCTGTGGACGGAAACAAAGTTCAATATTAACATTTTTTTCTAGGAGAATAATTCAGGCCATGAATTAAAAGTTCAGCGGAGAATTTATTTTAGGCCCATAATCTGACTCTGATTTCCATGATCTCTTTACCCTCATTTTGTAATTATTCAAATAATTAAAGGAATAGCAATTAAAGAAAACCATTTTCTAAAAAGTTCATTAAATGTACTGGTTTTTATTAAATGTGATGTAATTATTTTTTATGAAAATAAATTTTTGTTGGAAATGTAGTTATAATTAATTTTTAGCTAAATAAAATTTTAAGTAATTTTGTCTCAGTTTTGATGGTGACTACACATACATGAGTTTTTACTCCAAACATACATTATAAATGTATTTGGGGTCCACTTCTGTGTTTTAGGGAGAAATGAGCCCCAATACATTTATAATGTATATTTGGAATAAAAACTCATGTATGTCGAGCATTTTGCTTCATGCTAAGAACCCTTTCTTCTTTTCTCAGCTAAATACACGATCTGCATTACTGAAATTGATGCAAATGTTACAAAACATAAGATTAAAAAAACTTTTAAATATATAATTTAAATGAATCAAGTATTTTGATTTTTCATCACTCTACATTTAGTGACATCATAAACGTACAATATGGATCATAGATTTAAATGTGATATTCTTTAAATGAAAAATTTTGGATATGCGATATAAACCATGTGATGGTTGAAACCATATATCTTATTAACGACTGAAGTGGGTAACTAACCCACTTTTGGAAAACATTTAGTCAAATACCCTACTTTCTAAAAGATTTAGTCAAACAACTCATTTTTATAAAATATTTAACTAACTACCCCTTTTAAATATAAAAACCTAAAAACAAAATTTTATATATAACCCTATTTTAGAAATTATAAACTATAATACACCTTATCATTATAAAAACTGTATAATTCACATAAGATAAAGAAACTTAAATTAAAAAATCTTTCAAAATTCAATATTAGATACGTTGATAAAAGATTAGCAGAAAGAAAGTATATTGCTAGTAAAGAAATATCAGAATACCTGTTACTAACAAGAAAAGTAACGTATCAACTACCTAAAGAGATACAAAAAGAAATAGCTTACAAAATATTAGATTATAGAAAAGAAGAAGCAAGTTGGTATTACCAACACCTAGTAGCATACAAAATAATAAGTTAAGTATGACCAACCAAACAGTTGTATTAATTCCTAACATGAACCCAGAAATTTATGTGATAAACATACAAGAGTTGGAAGAACATTACAATGGTCCTGAAATGTTAAGAGATATAAGAAAAGATTTAAGAATCATAAATAAAATATAAAAGAATTAGGTAGACATATAACCAATGTTCTAAAAGTCGCTAGGCGGTAGTCGGGCGGCCGATGGCTACCTAGCGCCTAGGCCTTGTAAGCGGAGCTTAAGCGGCTAGGCGCTAGGCGGTTTTATTTATATATTATATATTTATTTATGTATATATTTTATTTATTTATTTTATACATTTTGTTTTGTTTAGTTGTTACCAATTCTTACTCTTGATATTTCTCCTTGCAATTGCAGTATGAGCTTTACAAAATCGAATCGGTGTATTATTATTAGTCTTTTTCTTTTTTTTGTATAGTCTTATACTCATCTATTAAACTAGTATTAATCTATGACGAAGATCAGTCGTAGAGATTACATGTTCGGCTGTTCCAGTCCATGGAGCAAACAGTGTGCGGAAGCGGGAGGCTTGAGTCGGGGGATGGGGGAGGGTTGTGTCAAGAGAAGTTTGATAGAGAAGAAGACGTAATGTTGACGTCAGAGGTGAAGCACGGCGGGAGGCAGTGTGTGGTTGTGTTGACGACTTGATTTTGAAGCTGAAGAGAGGAGAGAGGTTGTGTTGACGTCGGTTGAAGTTGAAGCGAGCTGCGACTGCAAGGAGGGAGGTAGAGGAGGAGGTTTTGACGACTGAGTGACAGAGTGAGTGAGAGCTGCGACTGCGAGGAAGGAGGCGAAGGAGGTTGTGTTGACGACTGCAAGCAACGACTGAGAGGAGGGAGGCGAAGGAGGAGAGAGGCGAAGGAGGTCGAAATTGAAGCGCATTGCGAGCTGCGAGCCTCCGACTGCGAGAAGGGAGGCGGAGGAGGTGATTTGGGGGTTTTAGAGAAGTGGAATTAGGGATTTAGAGAATAAAATTGATTTCGGGGTTTTTTACGGGGGATTTAGAGGAGAAAAAAAGTTTTAAGGGTTTGTATTAAAGCGGGTCGGGTTGGAATGAGTCGAGTCCTTTTTTTTAATAATTAAGTCCTAAGCGGGTCTAGCCCGCCTAGATCCGCTTACACTGATTACGCGCCGCCTAGACCCGCTTTTAACTGCCTAGAACCATTAACCGATTTTCTTAAATGCCTAGCCCCTAGGCGAGGTGTTGGAGGGCCGCCTAGGCCGTTTTTTAGAACACTGCATATAACTAACTACCCAGAAGAAGAATCGGGCATAACAGAAGAAGGTATGAAAGAGTTAGAAGTCATAACAAAACTTAATATAAATATCTTGGAAATAGAAGATTTAATGGCAAATCATAATTCAGAAGAAGTAGAAAAAACCTTGAAAAATCTAGATATAACAAATGAGGAAATAAAAATGGACCGAGATAAGATTATTGCAAAATCTTCAGAAATTTCAAGTAAAATGTATGAAATCTCAAGACCACGACCTAACAAAAAACCTTACCATTTACCATGGAAATGGCAGAACACAAAAAAAAAGAATGCAACTAGGAAAAAATAAAGAAAAAGAAACCCCAAAATATGAACCGACAGAACACTACGAAAAAGGAATAACAGGAAATGGAGAATGGTTAGACCTAGATTGCGTAAAAGACGTAGATAAGACAACTAAAGAATGGGTAAAAGCATCACTAATAGTAGGATTTAGGCAAAACCTTAACGGAAATGCATTTGAGAAATTATAGAAGCCATCTTTATAGGAGTAGTAGCAAAATGGTGGAATGGGCTAGAGGAAGAAGAGAGAAATACTATAAGAAAATCAAGACCAATTGATGATAGAGGAACTGAAGAAAGCTCAGCACAACGGACCTTAGGTTTAAAAGAAATAATTACAAATTACGAAAAAACAATAAGAACTGAATTCAGTGTATATGATAAAGGAGAAAAACACACTATATATAAAAAGAATCAAGCAAGATAGAGACTAAGTAACTTAGAAATATGCGACATGTGCCATTTTGACAACTATGCTTGTGAATTCCGATAATATTTTCAAGATAGTTATTATACAAAAGAAGAACGGAGTCCAATTTTAGACTCATTCTTTTTAAAACTATCTTATCCATGGAGTATAAATATATATAGTGCATACATAAGTGAGAAAGTAAAACCAGAAGTAGACACTTTAAGGTATAGAACGCAATTCGTAAAAGATTATAGGGACAAAGTATGCCAAGATGCTAGAGCAATGAAATATTATAGAACATATAAACAAAGAATTTGTTGTGAGGATGCAAGGCCGAATCATTGGGGATGCAATAATAACTATAAATACACAAAGAAGAATAATCACAAATTCTAAAAATATAAACCAAAATATAGGAAAACTTTTAAGAGATATAGAAAACCTTACAAAAAATACTTTAGAAAAATGAAGAAGAATAAAAAACGGCAGTATACGAAAAATCCTAAAAAATGTAATTGTTACATATGTGGAGAGGTAGGACATATATCACCAAATTGTCCTAAAAGAATGAAAAAAGAAAATGTAAAATACGTAGAAGAAATTGAAGAAATGAATAACATAAATTATGAACCCATAGAATATGAGGAAGAATGGTCAGAAATAAGTGAAGATGAAGAAATAATGGTGATGGAAGAAGATAGTGGAAATAGTGAAAGTGAAACAGAAGAATGTGAAATAAACATGATAACAGATTTAACAGAAATAGGAGAACCTTCAGAAAGAGAAGAAAACAATGAAGAACTAAGAGAAAGAATGTGCTTTGATATACAAAAATATGATAAAATAAGAGCGACCAAATTAGATATAAATCCAAAAGAAATTTTTAAACTACCAATATTTGAATGAAAGAAAAGTACCATCATAATAGCTAGGAATAATGAACAACCTATAGACATTAAATAAGCACAAGGCAAAACCATAATCCCATTAATAACTGAAAGAATAATAAGATAAGAGATGAAAAAAATAAGCGAAAAGACCAGGGAACATTAAGACACATACATTTAGGAGCTGTACAAATAATAATAAAAGCCTATTTTAAGGAAGGAATAAATACACCCCTAAAAATATACCTAATGGATGATAGGATAATATCAAGTACACAAGATGCCTTAATAGGAATAGTACAAGGAAACCTAATGTACCAAAAGATAAAGTTTACAATAAAACCTAATTTCTCTATAAGCATGGCAGAAGAAAATAAAGATAAAAGTCTAGTTTACAATAAAACCAAAAGATAAACCCTGAAATGACTATACCAAATTATATAGAATTCGACTTTAATAAAGTAAAAGAAACTGCAAAAGGAAAAGCACCACAAATAATGTTTGGAAAGAGATCACTATCAATAAGAAATAAACAATAAGCATTGGAATTAATACCAATAATAAATACATTAGAACACCAAAACAATAGCCAATTTAAAATAGAAATGGAATATTATGACAATGGAAAATGGAATAAACAAATAGCCTTAGTAAATACAGGAGCTACTAATTCACATATTAAACAAACAAATATAAAAATTGCTGAATTAATAACATTAGAAAATCCAGTATTACAATAATAGACATTCAATTGTACATAAAATCATACTACCACTAAGGATAAATGGTAAAAAGGAAATGTTATTACACTTATATGCAGACCCAGAACACCATGTTAATGAAATGTTATTAGGAACTGACTTTTTTATATCAGTATAACCTTACTCAATTCAAGAAGGAAAAATCACAATAACAGTAAACAATAAAAGCATGATAATAAATAGAATATTGGACAAATGAATCCATTAAGAGCAACAAAAAAATACATTATACATTCTAACAGAATTTATTTACGAAGGATACAAATCAAGAAACTATCACAGTCTAATAGACACCGGAGCAGGTACTAGTCTATGCCGCGAAAATATACTACCAAAATGAAAACAAGATGGTTTTAATAAAAAAGCCATAACTGGATTAATTGGACAAACTATCATACTTGACAAATATCAACAAAATGTTAATGTACAAATAGAAAGTTACATACTAAAAATACCTATAATATACCAGTTTGATGATATGAATAATGATGTACTATTAGGAAATGATTTTTTCCAACAATACTATCCCATAACTATATCACATAAATTAGTTGTATTTACAACACCTTGTAGACACCAAGCAATAGCAATTAGAATTGACTTGCCACACATCAGAGTTCTTCAACCCAGCGTGGTGAATATCAATATTTACCAAACAAAACTAGAATACAACAAGTTCAAGAAACAACTACAAAAGAAATTTTACAAAAACAATTAGAAGATCTGTGTGGAGAAGACTCCTTGGCAAAATGGAACTGAAGTGAACCCACAGCACATATAGAGTTAATAGATAAGAACAAAATAATAAAAATTAAACCTATATGACATACTCCAACAGACCTAGAAGAGTTCAAAATACACATAAAAGAATTAATAGAAAATAATTACATAAGAAAATCACAAAATCCACATTCATCACCAGCATTCATAGTAAGAAAGCATTCAGAAGAAAAAAGAGGTAAATCTCGAATGGTAGTAAATTATAAGGAACTAAATAAAAATACTAAGAGGTTTGGATACCCACTACCAGACATGCAAATACTACTTAACACAGTAAGAACAAGAAAAATATATTCCAAATTTGATTGTAAATCATGATTTTATTATGTGAAACTAACAGAAGATTCAAAACCTTTAACAGCATTTAGCACACCTCAGGGATTTTATGAATGGAATGTATTACCATTCGGTTATAAAAACAGCCCAGGAATATTTCAAGAGTATATGGATAATTTTTTTGAAAAATACAATAATTTCATATTAGTATATGTATATGATATTCTAATAGGATCCGAAAATGAAGAACAACATAAAGAACATCTACTAAAATTCATAGAAATAGTGAAAAGTGCAGGTATTATACTATCAAAAAAGAAAATGAAATTATTTAAAACTGAGATAGAATTCTTAGGAATAAAATTATCACATGAAGGAATAGAATTACAACCACATATAGCAGAAAAAATAAAGATTTTTCCTAATGTCCTAAAAGAAAAAAGAGAAGTACAAGCTATAATAGAATTACTAAATCAAACAAGAGGTTACATACCAAATTTATCAGTAAAAACAAATTGGTTACAACAAAAACTAAAAAAGTTTAAGAAATGAAAATGGACCCCGGAGGATGAAGAGAAACTTAAATTATTAAAATAACAAACTTCAGAATTACATAAGCTAAGATTACCTGTTAAAGAATGTTCTTGGATAATAGAAACAGATGCTTGTGAAAACAATTGGGGAGCAGTATTAAAATTTATTGAAATAGGAGAAAAGGAGGAAAAATTAGCTAGATATAGTAGTGGATCTTTCACACAAACCCAACAAAATTACCACATAAACGAAAAAGAACTACTAGCGATCTTAAAAGCTATAAAAAAAGTTTGAACTATTTATAATACACACAAAATTTACAGTAAGGACAGATAATACCCAAGCAAAGAGTTGGATTAACAAAATAATAGACCCAACCATAGCAAACAAAAGATTGACAAGGTGGCAGATGGAGTTAGCACATTACAATTTCTTAATAGGAAACATAAAAGGAAAAGATAATATTTTAGCTGATTTTCTATCAAGAAATTAACTATTTCACTTATTGCAGAATGGAAATCAGAGTTCAGCAAATAGAACAAGATGTTATTTACATCATGGAAACAATGGAGCAATTAAAAGGAGCATTTAATCAGTTACAACTACAAATATGTGGACTCCAAAGTCTGTTCTATCAGCATGTAAGTCAGCATGTAACCACAGAAAATATGGTGGTGAAAAAATGAGTGAGATAGGTGATCCTTCTCAGTCAGTAAAAGAAGAAGCAATTATATCCTCAAATAAAACCACATACAAGGAGACACTTCTTACTGAGAAAGTTCCTACCAAAGTATCAAAAAAAATATTATTTTTACAATATATTCAAAAACTATGTCAAGTAACGGAGGTAAACCAGTTTATCAAGACCATATCTCAACAGCGCATGAACAAGGCCATCATCCTACCAGGAGCTAATCCAAGAACAACTAGGGCACTATTCGAAAGAGGACTTATCCATTGCATCTATCTGTCCAGAGAATGTGAAGAACTAATCCACCTACCGAGAGAAATTTATAAGACAGCCAAAAGTTATTTTGGGCTCATGAAGGCCTCAAAAATATATGTCAGGATGTATTCAGCCATCCCCGAGTATCTTAATGATGAGGAAGAATTTCCAGCACAACATATTATAAAAATAGGGATGACCACCCAAACGATAAATGGAGCAACAAATATTCTACCATTTAAAGCTGAAGAATTTGAGAAATTAATCCCAGAAAGAAGGGCAATGGGCTTCAGAAACATGTACTGTGAATTGAAAGACATAAAACAAAGAGACAGCAATATATGGATCTATGACAGCCCAGATCCAGATAAGATAATAATGTATAATATAGCAAAGATCAAACAGCCACAAGATAAGCATGAGCTGTTTGACAGCTGGTACCAGATACTATCTACTGGAGCAATGACAATGACAGCAGAGACAGCTGTACATTACTGTAGCCTGATGAAGATGGAACACCAACATAAATGTGCAGCATGTGAAGATGTCGGCCAAGATGAATCTCTTTTCCTAGGATAGGCCAAAATATAATCAGAACAATTATTGTAAGATGATGTAAGCACTTACGTATTGGTAGCAATTATTGAACATAGGATGTAAGCAGTGATGTATGAAAATTTGTTGTAAGCTAATTCCTTGGCCTATAAAAGGGAAAGCAAACCAAGAGAGAAGCAGGACTATCCGGGAGAGAAAAAATTCCTCAAAATCTTGAAGAGTCTGTTTGTAACAAGTTTGAAGAAAATAAAATATCTTTTATGAGTTCATGCATCTACCAAATCTTGTAGAAAATACGAAATGGATAACTAAATCTCTTTCTCATAGGGAGAGTTTTGTAAGGCTTTGCCTTACTGATCTTGCAAAAAGACCCATTTGCAACCTTCTATAGTTAGACTGTACACCTAGCAGTAGGAAATGAGCTAGGTTGTGGTTGTCTGTACCGAAGTGCTACTAGTTGTTCCTGACGTATCTCTTGGATGAAGCTCTCTTAAGGGCATAGTAATCCTAGGATGGGAAGAACGTAAAAGGAGCACAGAAATTGGGGTGCATACAAGAGGTATTTTATCCACTGGTAGTAACTGGTACAGAGCAGCTCAAAGAGGTTTAACTAGGTCGGAAGCATGATGAGCCATTTTGTTTTGATTTTTATGGTATCCTTAAGAAATCTCTCCCTACACATGATTTCATTTTCAGAATAGACAATATCCATTATTTCGACGAATATTATTTTACACCAAACTATCATCTTTAGAATTTTAAAGTTTTTGATATTCTCTTCCTTTTGATCACACGCTTCGCTCACACAGTTGGTATCAGAGCATACTAAATACATATGAAGAAGAAGAAGACAAGCGAAAGTAATGGAGGTACGAGAGATAAGAAGAGGAATCTAACAAAGGAGAAGGAGACAAATTTAATAAAGAAACCTAACAATGGTGAAAGTGACCTAACAAAGGAGAAGGAAACAAATCAAATAAAGGAATCTAATAATGATGAAAGTGACTTGAAAACTTATGGACATACTAGTCTATCAAGACTGTAAGTTAGCTGTACTACTTTCTTCATGTTGTCGTGTATTATTTTCTTTATGTCGTGTTAGTCTTGTGAGTTTGCTTTATGTACTGAGTCAGTTTATGTACTTTTTATTTGTATCTGCGTAAGAGTCGGTCCTGTAATCAGTCATGTAACGCTTCACCCAATAATGGTATCAGAGCCATTAAAGAGTAAGTAATTTTAACTTAATTTCTATAATTTTCCGTAAATTTATTGATAATTTATAAGCTAGAAAACAAAAAAACTAAAATCTAATATTAAAAAATAGAAATTATCCTAAAACCCAAAAACTTTTAGATTTTGAAGAAAGGTCACACATCAAGGTTATTTCACTAAATATTTTCCAAACAAGGGTATTTCACTAAATAAAAACAAAAGGAGGGGCAAAAAGCTAGATAACTCCTTATTAACTGTCATAAGTACAATATGCATGAGTTTTGATAAATATCCATTCACGGTCAATGCGAAATTAATTCACTATCCTAAGAGGGGTTTATCCATGTCACGCCCCACTTCCCAAAATACGGAAATACGAGTCTGTGACGAAGGCCCAGCGAATGATATTAACATCATCCATAAGCTGTACCAGTCTTAACTCAACAATATGAAGAAAAAAAATCATAACCACACTGATAAAAATACACATAAACAATAACGGAGATAAAAACATGCAGTAGTCAACATAATAACCAACAACTGGAAAAATAAACAACAGTTACGGGTCAACAAGCCCGGGATATAAAGTTCAACAAAAGAATAACAATGCGAGAAAAGAATAACATGGAAGAAGATAATTTATTGCGAAGTAAGATCTTGCTCTAATCCTAGAAGAACTGCTCACCAATGCCTCCTGGCAAATCTCCTTGTGCACCTGTAGCTGGATCAACTAGAGTGGAAAAGAAAATGTCCTTAGAACAAGTATGGACAGCAAGTAGTGAAAAGCAAAGAGTAAGGGAACATCATCAAGAAGTATGAAGCAAGATCAAAGTCCAAAACCAATAACGATATCAATAAACAATGGTGTTTATTAGCATTTTATTTTCCTATCTAGTGCACGTACTGCTGCGTCCCATACCACAGGTTCGATGCACGCAAAACAGTGTACGTTTTAGACTTCGTGGTGGGATCTACAGAGCATGTACTCGGTGCAACAAGATAACATGATAACAAGTTCACAAGTAATTCTCCACCTTCCATGTCAATAGTACAAGTACATAAGAAGGGCCATACCGAGTACATTTTCTGAGATTATCCACTGCTAAGTTAACCCTTATTAACCCCGACTGATTTAATATTTTATTATTTCATTCATGATCATGCAAGTGTGTATACGAGTATCAAGCTGACGATAAAAATACAGCAAAATGATACAATGCATGATAAAATACAAGTAATTGTGAAATTGAAAAGAGCAAACACAACAGTATTAAAATAGCAGTAACTCATAAACTATAACTCGGAATTCGATTCTGCTAAAAGGAAAAATAAACTAGACATCCGGGGCTAAAATTCATATTCAGTAAGCTTTTATTAATTCTGATCATCACTAGGCTGATTATCCTAATCTTTACAGGTTAACGGTTCTGGCAGCAGCTTACAGTCAAAACTTTATGGGTGAAAACTAGGTGTAAAATCAATATAAAAATCTAAAAAATTTAGGAATTGATCATAAGCATGTCTACTAAGTTTCTGGAGAGTTTCAAGTCATTACACTACTGTTATTGTAACCCCTGTTTTCATTAATACGTATTTTCAAAGTATTTTTCCGTATTTAAATTCTCAGTATCTTATAATTATTTTTCCCTAATTGATTTTATTATTTAAACTACCTTTAGCCCAATTGTTTAATTGTTTATTCTAAGCCCAAGTTTACATTATTGATTTTATTAAGTATTATTTTGAAACCAAATTGTTTATTCTAAAGCCCAAATTCGTATTTGATTTTATTAAATTAAATCTGAGCCCAATTGTTTAGCCCAATACCCTAATTATTTTATTTAATTATTTTGAAACCATTTTAAGCCCAAGCCCAAATCCATTAACCCAGAACCCATTTAATTATATAGATTAACCCTACATCTACCCGTATACAATTTCTTCCTACTTTCCCCACTCTTGATTCCCGTACTATAACTTCTCCCCCACTTTACCTGCACATTTTCCCACTCCTCGTAATTCCCCCCACTCTCTCCCCATGTTCTCCCACTCTATCTCTTCGTTTATTATATCACTTTAAATAAACTCCTCTTCTCCCCGTTTCTTCTCTTCCTCTTCCCTGTTTAGAAAACAAAATGTAACCATCCTCCTCCTTCCTTCTCCCACTCTACAATTCCTTCCCCTGTTTCCAAAACAAAACAGAACAAAACCAAACAAAACCCGAATCCAACAACTCGTCTTCCTCCTTCCTCCGCAACCACCTCGTCTCCACCCCGCACCTCTCCGTTAGCCAGTGTTGCAGCCCTCCGAGAACCCCGAGCACCTCCAGTGTCCCCCTTCGCCATCACCTCAGCAACCACCGCTCGAGTTCCGCTCGCCTTCCATCCCTTCCACCGCGGAGCCCCTCAACCTCGACGCTCCTCCTGCTCAAACCCAGCCACGCTCTCGCCGTCTTCGCGCTTCATCCCCTCCATTCCTCCGCTCGACTCAACCGCATCGTCTTCAACATCCCACCATTGTCCATCGCTAGTTCCCCTCACTGCTTCCATCTTCCGCCATTGTCGACATCCCTCGACGCTCCACCCCCCACTCATATCGCTACTCTGTTCGTCTCCTCCGCTCGAATCCCCACAGTCGAGCACTCCTCCTCGTCCTTGCCTCTGCCTGGGGCCATTGCCGAGCATCGCTCCATCCCCGAGCACTCAGTCGACGTGCCAGCCCGAGAACCCAGCGTCTTCCCCCGTTCGAGCTCGCCTCCACCATCGCTCTTCCGTCCGGTCGTCGTCGTCTTCCCGAAGCATCGCCACAGTCGACAACTGCCAGTCGCTCGCCTCATCTCCCTCTCGACACCCCACCGGTGAAGCCTCGAACCTCGATGCCATCGTCGAACCCATTTTCCGTCGCTGCTCCCACTCAGTCGCCGCTCACGCTGCCGCCGCCGGAGACTCCTCCCAGTCGCCATTCTTTTTCCCGCTCACTTCTCTCCCGTGAGCTGTCTCTCTCCCTCTCTCTCTCTCTCTCTCTCTCTGTTGAAAAGGGTGAAGAAGGAGATTTGGGGATTGGTATTGCTGTTGGTGTATGTTAACAGGAGTTGGTTTGTTGAAGTTGGTATTTGTGAAGTGGAGTATTATTCCTGAGTAGATTGTTGTTGATGTTTGGTGTGTGGTGTTGCTTTGTTAGAGAATTGAGTTGCGTTGGTGTTTGGTGTTGTGAAGTAGATTGGGTAGGTGTTGTTGAGTGTTGGAGTTTGCTTTTGTTGCTATCCTATTGGAGTTGCTGACTTGGCGTGGCTGCCACACATCTCACACGTGATCTACTGCTCGGGATACTGATCCCGTTATTCTGTCTTAAATTTCATCGTCGTCAACTAACAGGCAAGTATCCCATTGTACAAATTCGTTCGTCTAGTACAAGCTCTTGTAAAAACACCGCAAGTATATTATTTGAATCTATTCGTATTATACATAATCTGTATCCCGTATTCGTACAAGATCATGAATACTTTGTTGCCATGTCCGTTGCATGAACACGATACACACATATATACTATTATATAGGATGTTGTGCTTGAATTGTTTGTTCCTAGGTTGCATGTTGTTATAATATATTTGATTCTTGATTAAGAGTTATACATGCCATTAGTCGCATCAACCTATTTTATAGACCCTGAGATATGTTTTCCTGCATTGTATAAGTATTGACTACTTGATCCTGTCATGTTACCCTTGCCATGTTACCCATCCTTATTGTTGCATGTAGTTAGTGTTCATGTATAAATTGTAATTAAAAAGATAACAAGCCGGGGTATAAAGGAAAAAGATTTAGTAGTGGGCAATATAGAAGAGCGTATTCGGACGGGAGCTCGTGGTTCCATGCTGCAAATTTGTAAGTTACAAGTTACAAGTTTGCTAAATTATAGGTTTACTTGACATATTTCACGCTACAAGTTACACTACATGTTCCACATTGTACGTATCTCGAACAAGATATATTTTTTCCGAGTACGTGACCTATAAAATCCACCACTAGTCTAAATGTTCACTCGATTGCGAGTAGCAACCATGTGGTATGGGACGCATGAAGTGCTACCTAGTTAGGTTAATAAAAGACATGACATTGACACATACACTTGCATGATCCGTTTACATGTTATATAGTTATGATGACTTGTTTACTTGTTTGCATGTTACTCGTTCATGTTGATACATTTACTTGCTTACTCGTTTACATGTTACATGTTCCTATAGATTATTTAATTATTTACATGCATGCTATTTGTTCCATGAGACCTTATTCTTGATTCTGTTGCATGTTGTAATTGCTCTATTATATGATTCTTGATTCCTTGTTCTTTCCTGCTTTTGTTTTATTCTATATTTATCCCGTTGCTTATACCACTTGCGGCCCGTGACTTGTATTAATGGGTACTTCTTTGTCTCTTCCCTTGTAATAATATACTTGCAGGCCCAGATGGAGAACTACCCGAAGGTGTTGCTGAACAGAGATTTTAGAGTTATTTAATTTCATATTATTTTAGTTTATATTTTATTCATGTAATCTTTGTTGTAATCCGGGCGTGTTTGACCCGTAACTGTGTTTCTTTTCCAGTTGTTGGTTATGTCCTGTATTATGTCATGTAATATGTCATGTACTTTGTTATCTTATTGTGATTTAACATGCTTGCGTGGTTGATATTGTCATCTTGTTGTTGAGTTGAATATACAGCTTATGAATGATGTATTTGCATCATTTCCTGGGTCTTAGTTACGTGCCTGCGTTTTCGTATTTTGGGAAGCGGGGCGTGACAAGGTTTTTAGTGGTATCAGAGCCAGGTTATGGCTAATGTGTTAGTTCGACTAATACATTAGACAGGCTTGACTCATCCTGGTTAGACTCTAATTATTTTAGAGTTTAGTCGGGTTAACTCAACAACATGAGCACCACGTTAATCACATGGATAATAAATAACCAACATATAATCTGGATACTAACCGACTTGATTTTGTGCAGAAAATGGCTCGTAAAGGGGCTTCCTCATCCCATCCCCGCAATGAGCTGCAGAGAGTGCGGCCGTCATCCAGGCACTATAGCAGATGATGCAGATGCAACAAGAACACAATGAACTTATAAGGACTGCATTGGACGTTGCCAATCGGAACGCTGCTGTACCTGTGCACGGGATACTTCCTCCCAGACCCGGCACTGTCACAGATTTTATGAAGTTGCATCCGGACAAATTCATGGGCACCGAATTGCCATTGGAAGCAGAGCAATGGCTTATTCAGACGGAGCAATTGCTTCAGGCAGCGAGAATCGCTGATGTGGACCGAGTAGACGTTGTTAGCATCCAACTGATGGATATCGCTCGTATTTGGTGGAGAGCTGAAGTTCAGAGACTAGTCAGGCCAATCACTTGGGCTACCTTTACGGAGAGCTTCCTAATGAAGTTCTTCCCAAACGTCTCGAGGATCGAGATGGAACGACAGTTCACTTCGCTGACACAGGTAGTCAGATAGTTGATTTATTTTAAATTTTGTTACGTATTTCACATGTAACACTATTAATCTAAACACTATCCTGACTCAGGGAACTCGGTCTGTGGATGAATATGCCATGGAGTTCACCAGACTCAGCCGTTTTGCCACAGCCTTGGTGGCTAACGAAGAGGACAGAGCCTGGAGATTTCTGTTGGGGCTAGACTATGATATTCAGGACCATCTGGTTGCTCTCCGACTCCACACCTATGCCGATGTTCTTGAGGCGGCTAGAGCCCAGGAACACAGCCGTAAGAGGAGGAATGCTGCTCAGCGGGTTGTTCAGCACCCTACTGCTGCTGCTAGGCCTACTGGTGGGCCAATTCGGAGGCCAGCCCCAGCCCCTACTGCAAGGCCAATGCCCTATCCACCTACTGCCCCGAGAAGAGATGTAGTTTGTGACTTCTGCCATAAGACCGGTCACATACGCAAGGACTGCAGATTGGCGAATCGCCAATATTTCGCTTGTGGGTCTCATGACCATGTACTCCGAGAGTGTCCACAGGCGAGAGTTTCTCCAGCCACCGGAGGGCCGATTCAGTAGAGAGCACCAGTTCGAGGACCACCGCAGCAGCAAGTCTATGGTCAGAGAACCGCAGCTCCTGGGAGAGGCCAGGCCTACAACTTGGTCGCAGAAGAAACGGAGATAGCTGAAGATATCGTTGTAGGTATGTTGTAGTTTGTTATTTTGTATCATTCCTGTCTTTTCCTTGCATCGCTTATTTCTGCATATCTCTGGTACATGCACATTTTCAATTATATTCTTGGACTCAATCTTAATTCATTCATTCCCTGCTTATATCTTATTTAATCCCGGTATCACCACCTCTTTCTTGTTTATTACTTCTTAATCTCTTGGGTGTTACACTTGCTCTATAATATATACCGCCTACACAAATTTCGATGACGAAATTTTGTTGTAAGGTGGGTAGGATTTGTAACCCCTATTTTTATTAATACGTATTTTCAAAGTATTTTTCCGTATTTAAATTCTCAGTATCTTATAATTATTTTTCCCTAATTGATTTTATTATTTAAACTACTTTTAGCCCAATTGTTTAATTGTTTATTCTAAGCCCAAGTTTACATTATTGATTTTATTAAGTATTATTTTGAAACCAAATTGTTTATTCTAAAGCCCAAATTCGTATTTGATTTTATTAAATTAAATCTGAGCCCAATTGTTTAGCCCAATACCCTAATTATTTTATTTTAATATTTTGAAACCATTTTAAGCCCAAGCCCAAATCCATTAACCCAGAACCAATTTAATTATACAGATTAACCCTACATCTACCCGTATACAATTTCTTCATACTTTCCCCACTCTTGATTCCCGTACTCTAACTTCTTCCCCACTTTACCTACACATTTCCCCACTCCTCGTAATTCCCCCCACTATCTCACCACGTTCTCCCACTCTATCTCTCCATTTATTATATCACTTTAAATAAACTCCTCTTCTCCCCGTTTCTTCTCTTCCTCTTCCCTGTTTAGAAAACAAAATGTAACCATCCTCCTCCTTCCTTCTCCCACTCTACAATTCCTTCCCCTGTTTCCAAAACAAAACAGAACAAAACCAAAAAAAACCCGAACCCAACAACTCGTCTTCCTCCTTCCTCCGCAACCACCTCGTCTCCACCCCGCACCTCTCCGTTAGCCAGTGTCGCAGCCCTCCGAGAACCCCGAGCACCGCCAGTGTCCCCCTTCGCCATCACCTCAGCAACCACTGCTCGAGTTCCGCTCGCCTTCCATCCCTTCCACCACGGAGCCCCTCAACCTCGACGCTCCTCCCGCTCAAACCCAGCCACGCTCTCGCCGTCCTCGCGCTCCATCCCCTCCATTCCTCCGCTCGACTCAACCGCATCGTCTTTAACATTCCACCCTTGTCCATCGCCAGTTCCCCTCACCGCTTCCATCTTCCGCCATTGTCAACATCCCTCGACGCTCCACCCCCCGCTCGCATCGCTGCTCCATTCGTCTCCTCTGCTCGAATCCCCACAGTCGAGCACTCCTCCTCGTCCTCGCCTCCGCCTGAGGCCATTGCCGAGCATCGCTCCATCCCCGAGCACTCAGTCGACGTGCCAGCCCGAGAACCCAGCGTCTTCCACCGTTCGAGCTTGCCTCCACCATCGCTCTTCCGTCCAGTCGTTGTCGTCTTCCCAAAGCATCGCCACAGTCGGCAACCGCCAGTTGCTCGCCTCGTCTCCCTCTCGACACCCCACCGTTGAAGCCTCGAACCTCAACGCCATTGTCAAACCCATTTTCCGTCGCTGCTCCCACTCAGTCGCCGCTCACGCCGCCGCCACCGGAGACTCCTCCCAGTCGCCATTCTTTTTCCCGCTCACTTCTCTCCCGTAAGCTGCCTCTCTCCCTCTCTCTCTCTGTTGAAAAGGGTGAAGAAGGAGATTTGGGGATTGGTATTGCTGTTGGTGTATGTTAACAGGAGTTGGTTTGTTGAAGTTGGTGTTTGTGAAGTGGAGTATTATTGCTGAGTAGATTGTTGTTGCTGTTTGGTGTGTGGTGTTGCTTTATTGGAGAATTGAGTTGCATTGGTGTTTGGTGTTGTGAAGAGATTGGGTAGGTGTTGTTGAGTGTTGGAGTTTGCTTTTGTTGCTATCCTATTGGAGTTGCTGACTTGGCGTGGCTGCCACACATCTCGCACGTGATCTACTGCCCGGGATACTAATCCCGTTATTCTGTCTTAAATTTCATCGTCGTCAACTAACAGGCAAGTATCCCCTTGTACAAATTCGTTGGTCTAGTACAAGCTCTTGTAAAAATACCGCAAGTATATTATTTGACTCTATTCGTATTATACATAATCCGTATTCCGTATTTGTACAAGATCACGAATACTTTATTACCATGTCCGTTGCATGAACACGATACACACATATATACTATTATATAGAATGTTGTGCATGAATTGTTTGTTCCTAGGTTGCATGTTCTTATAATATATTTTATTCTTGATTAAGTGTTATACATGCCATTAGTCGCATCAACATGTTTTATAGACCCTGAGATATGTTTTCCTGCATTGTATAAGTCTTGACTACTTGATCCTGTCATGTTACCCTTGCCATGTTACCCGTCCTTATTATTGCATGTAGTTAGTGTTCATGTTTAAATTGTAATTAAAAAGATAACAAGCCGGGGTATAAAGGAAAAAGATTTAGTAGTGGGCAATATAGAAGAGCGTATTCAGACGGGGGCTCGTGGTTCCTCACTACAAATTTGTAAGTTACAAGTTACAAGTTTGCTAAATTACAGGTTTACTTGACATGTTTCACGCTACAAGTTACACTACATGTTCTACATTGCACGTATCTCGAACAAGATACAATTTTTCTGAGTACGTGACCTATAGAATCCACCACTAGTCTAAACGTTCACTTGATTGCGAGTAACAACCATGTGGTATGGGACGCATGAAGTACTACCTAGTTAGGTTAATAAAAGACATGACATTGACACGTACACTTGCATGATCCGTTTACATGTTACATGGTTATGATGACTTGTTTACTTGTTTACATGTTACTCGTTCATGTTGACACGTTTACTTGCTTACTCGTTTACATGTTACATGTTCCTATGGATTATTTAATTATTTACATGCATGCTATTTGTTCCATGAGGCCTTATTCTTGATTCTGTTGCATGTTGTAATTGCTCTATTATATGATTCTTGATTCCTTGTTCTTTCCTGCTTTTGTTTTATTCTATATTTGTCCCGTTGCTTATACTACTTGCGGCCCGTGACTTGTATTAACGGGTACTTCTTTGTCTCTTCCCTTATAATAATATACTTGCAGGCCCAGATGGAGAACTACCCGAAGGTGTTGCTGAACAGAGATTTTAGTGTTGTTTAATTTCATGTTATTTTAGTTTATATTTTATTTATGTAATCTTTGTTGTAATCCGGCCGTGTTTGACCCGTAACTATGTTTCTTTTTCAGTTGTTGGTTATGTGTATTATGTCATGTAATATGTCATGTACTTTGTTATCTTATTGTGATTTAACATGCTTGCGTGGTTGATATTGTCATCTTGTTGTTGAGTTGAATATACAGCTTATGAATTATGTATTCGCATCATTCGCTGGGCCTCAGTTACGTGCCTGCGTTTCCGTATTCTGGGAAGCGGGGCGTGACAGTTATCTTGGTGTTTCAACTGAAAGTTGTGTCGGTGTTTCATTAGTTTGCAATCTGGAAAGTACAGACCAGTAGTGACTAAAATTGTGATATCTCATAGCTCACAGATAGGAATCAAGATCCGTCAAGTGGTTTGGAAACTAGATTCATTAGGCTACAATTCTCATTTATATGGTTTCGACTGATTCCTATTGTAACAGGGTCAAAACCTCAGTACAAAACAGAATAGGCAGCAAGACATAACAAAATCATCATATATATTTATCCAAGTGAATAATCAACATGTTCTTGTTATCATAAAATGCATTAATATTAATGTATAGCAAGTTGAGATGAAATTCTACTGTATACACGGCAAGATTATCATGTCACGATTCAATTCACAAGATTTCAATCAATCAACATGTATTCATATCATTTTATATTACTCATATGCAAGTTCTAGTCAATTTGTTCATGTCGTGTGTGCATGCAAGTTTAGGTTTGAATCAATGGATATTGGCACGAGTCAAGGATACTTCGGGTTAACTCGTGTAAACCCTCAATATCTCCAACAGAAAGTACACAAGCAATATATGATAATCGAAAGAGAACTACTTGCGGAGGAAATCAATAATCTTGAACTAGAAAAATAAACCGAGTTTAAGTGGACTTACCTTTTGTGTGAGAGAATCAAATATGCGAAAAGAATAACGGGATTGGAATCCCGGGCGATGGACCAAAGCACAGGCGAGACACGTGCAAAATACCAAACAGCAAGAGCAAGACCAAACAGCAAAACACCAAAAGCTTGGATCCCCCTTAGGCAAATCAACAAACACCGCACACCGAATCGAGATCCCCCCACTCCACAAAACACCACACACCGAAAATAGCCAACCCCGTTTCTCCTCCTTCCTTACTTCGATGGAGAGAGAAAGAGCGCGGGAGAGACCACGACGGCGACTACGGAGCGGCACAGTGGCGGGGCAACGACGACAGATGGCGACGACGTCGCTGCAGTCGGGAAGCGACAGCAACGGCGAAGTTGGTGGCGTTGCGGCGAGGGCGAACTTCATTTTCGTTCAAAAATAGGGGAAGACGAAAACTGGGGTGTTTTCGGGCTTGGACAGCAACGAGGAGGAGGAGGAGGGGTTCTTCAATGGTGCGGGGGTGGACGGAGTGGTGAAGGCGAGGCGGCGGCAAAGAGTAGTGAACAGTTGGGTTCGTCGATGGGGACAGGGTAGCGATGAGCGACAGAGCTTCAGAGTGGGGCGATGGAGGAGGCAATGGTGGGAGGCCAAGGCTGCGGTGGAGAAGGTGGTGGGTTCGAGCGGTAGGCTCGAGGTTGCAAGCGAAAGTTGCAGAAGACGAGGCGGCTCGACTTGGCTCGATGGAGGAAGATGAAGGAGGTGGTCACTTCGACGAGGAAGAGGATGAAGATGAGCTGGGGCTCGCGAGGCTGTCGATGGGGTACTGGAGTGGAAGGCAGAGCAGGGCGAGGTCGTGCGAGGATAGGCGGGCGAGCTGAGGGGGTTGGGTTACAGTCGAGGGGCCAGCGGAGATGGCGACAGGAGGTTGCGAGGGCTGACGGGGAACATGGCGACGATCTTCAGAGTGAGAGGAGGTGAGGGCGGCGATTGTGGGGGAGGAGATCTGGGTTAGTTGTTAGGGAGTATATGGGTTGTGGGTTTGGGTAGACTAGGATTTAGGTTCAGGATCCAATAAGGAGATAGGTTTGGGTAGATAATAGTTTGGGCTTGGAAATGAATTGGGCTAACAAAAGCTAACAAGGATAACAATAATAATGACAATAATACCAGAATAATAAATTGTAACAGAAGGCCCACAACAAGTCCAAAATCCAAAATACATTAAAATAGAAAAGAGAACATTACAAAATACAAGAAAAATCCGTACAACCGGAAACAAGGGTTACAATCCAAATTTACACTAAACCCGAAAATAGTTTCTTTCACGTGGATGTTATGTGAGAGTAGGGTTGGCAACCCAGTCGACCGCGTCGGGTCAGGTCGAACCCACCCGGGTTGGAACCGAAGTTGGGCGGTTTCGGGTCGGGTCGGTTGGTTAACCGGGCCGAGTTGGATTTGCAAAATGTCGACCAGCCCAACTCGTTCGGGTCCAACCCGGCTCGGGTCGGGCCGCGGGTTAGCCCGTGTGTTTGAACATTTTTTTTAACTTAAAAAAAAATTGTAGTAGTAATAATAATAATAATAATAATAATAATAATAATAATAATAATAATAATAATAATAATAATAATAATAATAATAATAATTAAAGAGCGAAATTGCTAAAAAAATGTATATATTATTCATATGATTTCAACTTATACAAATTTCCAACTTTTTTTATAAGAAATAAAGAATTATTATAAATTGGTTATATACAATTACAATTTTCTTCAATTTTCCAACTTATTTATAAGAAACAAAGATTTATTACAATTTTTTATACATTTACAAATTTCTTGCATATGTTGGTCTTTAATTTGTTGTTGTTGTTGGTCTTCAATTCTTTATGTTGGTTGCTATTGTTGTTGTTGTTCTTCTTCCGGCGAGTTGCTTCCACTTGTAAACGTGTCGATCCCTATTCCTTGAGTCATATCTTTGGCCTTCATCCAGTCTTCCGTACAGACGAGCATCTCCAACGATTGGGGCTTCAAGCGATTCCTGTAATCGGTTAGAACCCTGCCACTTGTAGAAAATGTATTTTCTGAAGCAACTATAGAGACAGGATGAGTTAGTAGATCTTTAGCCATATATTTAAGAATACTATAAGTATGTTCATGGTCGTTCCACCACTGTAAAATATCTAGTGAAGAAGTAAAACTTTCAGAATCTTTTTGATTATACCAATGTAATTCATTTGGTTGATTAGTCCTAGTTTTTTTTTATATTGAATTTTTGCAAGTAAATTAAATGTGGCATCATCTAATTTATTCTTACGCTTACTTGTAGAATTAGCAGAAGATGTAACTAAAGTAGTAGTACTACTAGATGAAAAACTTCTATCATAAAAATCATACTAGTTATTTAATGTCGCTTCAAATTTAGCTAAAAATGTTCCCAAATCAATTTCAGAATCATCATTCCCAAGTAAATTAAAAAATATTTCAATCAAACTCTTTGTACCTTCTAATTTGATACGAGGATCCAAAACAGTAGCAATACAATAAACATAGGAGGAGGATTAAATACTTCAAAATTTTGGTGTATGCAGGTTTCGCAATATGACCAATAAAAGCATCATCGATTATTTTTTTTGAAAGTTTGTATCATAGTAACTATAGAAATAAAAATGCTACTAGAAATAGATTCATAAGATTTTGAATTTTAAAATTGCAGTTTTAAAAGATTCTAAAAATTTTAACAAAGATTCGGTATAATACCAAGCTTGGGGAGTCATTTCAAAATTTGGCATATTTTTTGCCATACAAAAATTATTTATACATGCTTTATATTTAGTAACAACATGTAGCAAATCAAAATTAGAGTTCCATCGGTGTTTAACATCCTTTGGAAATTTTCTAAAATGTACATTTTTAAGCCTACACCAAGCTTTCCATTCTTGAAATATAGGGCCACTTAATGCAGTAAAATGTACACAATTTCCAATGTTAACTATATATAGTTCAACTATTTTTAATGCATCTTGAACACATAAATTTAAAATATGACATACACATCTAACATGAAAAATATTGTCAGATGGAGGATTTAATGTGGTTTGTAATATACTAATTGATGTATTGTTGTTAGATGCATTATCAAAATTTATACACATAATTTTATCACGAATATGAAAAACATCACAAATTTCTAAAATACGATTTGCAATTTCATTACCACTATGGGATAGGGCAACACGGCAAGTGATATGATCCTTATCTGAAGAATCCAATCACTGTCGATCCAATGACAAGTTATTGCCATCATTGAAATATTGTTGCAACCCTTCTAACAATCGGAAGTTAAAGAAACTCTACAAGTTAAATTCCATAAAATGGCGATCAAAGCTTCTCTCATTTCATTGTACATTTTAAAACAATCCGACTTCAAAGTATTCATCGGGTTCTTTTAAAATACAGGTATAATGCAGTTTGATTAAAAGTTTCTAAGTCCCTACTCTCGGAATAGGAAAATGGTAACTCTTCCTTAATTACTAGTCAGGCCATTTTCCGACGAACAAGTTCGGGATCATAAGAGTGACTATCAACTACACCGGTTCTAGGGTAGATTTTTTGTTGGCCGGGTAGGTCTACAAGAAGTTCTTTGTGTACATTTTGGATATGTCATTTTATTGTACCCGTCCCCTCACCCTTCTTCCATTTGTATGGCTTCGAACATGTTTTACAAATTTTTATACCTACACCCGAATTTTCTTCATCCGGAATATAATTATAAAATTTGTGTCAATCACTAGTTTTCCTACTACCCGGTTGTGTTGTGTCGGTTGCTTGTGTTTATGGTTCTTCTTCTATCTCTATGTCTCCTACAAACACTTCGTATGTACCAATGTGTCCGGTCATAGGGTACTCTTCGACGGGCTCATTTTGTGGGACAATTGGAGGCCTACGAGAAGTGCCGTGGAATCTTGTCTACTTTGGCTACGGCCGCTACCTCATGATTTAGACATATTGATATAGTAGTGTATATGAAAAAATTAAATACAATCTAGGCGAGATAAGTTTTTTTAAAAAATCTAGAAAATAATAGGAGGGTTGTGAGAGAGAAGATCAAAAAACCAACAAACAAAGATGATAAAAACAATTATAACTACAAAAAAAATATCAACACAATAAGAGGGTTGTGAAATTTTGATACCGTACTTCGCGGATACTCGTATATAGAATGAGAGTGAAAATAAAAGTAGAAGTAGAAGTCCGGACTCGTATATAGAAAGAAAGAGAGCTTCTTTGTTGGAGCCTTGGAGCCTTGGAAGAGTTGAAGACTTGAAGTAGATGTAGTTGTAAATTGAATTTGATACAATCGGAATTTGTCGCTTCTATGTTGTTAGCTTCTTTGTTGAAAAAATTTTAATTAATTGAGATTGTATTGAGTAATAGTAGTAGAGAGAATAAGAGAGTAAGGTGTGAAATTTTTTGAGTGGTTTAAGGGGTATTTATAGGGGGAAAAAGAAAAAAAAAACCAAAAAAAAAAAAAAGGCTAAAACAGTCGTTGGCTGTCTATTTCGTCCGTTGGACCCGCGGGTCGAACGGTCTACCCGTCTGGGTCGAATGTTTGGCCCGTACGGGTCAAACGGTTCGAAACCCTCAGGTCGACCCGCAGGTTCGCCGGCGGGTTGAGCACTATTCACTGGGTTCGCGGGCCGGATTCAACGGGTTCGAAACCAATTTTAGACGACCCGGATTAACCCGCTTAGGTTCGCGGGTTCGACCTGAACCCAAACCGTCAATTAACAGACCGAATTTGGCGAGCGGGTCGCAGGTCAGCCCAGCTCGGTTGCCAACCCTATGTGAGAGTGATGGGTTTTCCTTGCCCATAACTCTGAGTTATACTTTTTCATATAAATATTAAATAAATAATAAATAATTTTTTTATACAAACCCCACTTTTTGTAGCTTTAGATTCACATGCCTCTCGGTCTATTATAATCCATTTGCACCTGCAATCTTAATAAATATATATACATATATATTAAGGTACATCTATTTCAATATATGTATAATAACAGAGTTGGAGTTGCACATATGATACACGTAAGTTAGAGTTGTCCTTGCAATGCATATTTTAATAAAGAATTGAAGTTGTACATGCGATACACATAAGTTCGAGTTATCCGTGTGATGCACATTTTAATAAATATATTACGTGCACGTAAGTTGGAGTTGTCCGTGCGATGCAAGTTCTAATAAATATATATTTTTTAAAGTAAAGAATATAATGTGAGAGTTGGAGTTGCACGTGCAATGTACGTTTTTTTGAAGCAAAGAATATAATGGGAGAGTTGGAGTTGCACGTGCAATGTACGCATTTTTAAAGTAAAGAATATAATTGGAGAGTTGGAGTTGCACGTGCGATGCACGGATTTATTTTGTTACAAATGAAATTTGTTTGGTGACAAACTCTTCCATTAAAATAGTACTAGTAATTTATCTATATATATATATAAAAGGGACATATATCTACAAAATTAAATACATGCAACTAAGTGCAATAAAACTTTTGCGCCTTTATGAAAATAATAATAATCAAAATAATAATATAAAAAAGAAAATTAACTTGGAATGCTTCATGCATCAGATGAACGTGAAATAATATACTATACACTCAAAACTTTCGAGATAAAATAACTTGTAATTAACAAAGACAGAAATAAATTATAAAGATGGTGGCAGGTAGATATATATTGCACTCAAGTCAATTCTGAATGCATTTTAATTGCGGAAATTTTGGGATATCGTAATGAAAAGTCAATTGTAAAATTATTTTGCTTGAAATTAATTGTCTCTTTGATTGATATAGATACCATCATTTTGACTTGACAGCCACATTCTAGAAGAGCATTAACTTGGGCCGCTCCATGACCATGATGCAGCTAGCAGTACTCATTAAGCCGGAGAACAAGTCATTGATTCATTTATAAATTACAAAAAAATACTTGTTGACTATACAAAAAAAATACTTGTTGACCAGGAACAGTTCAGAAGATTAGTGAAGCTGGATTTCACTGTCAGTTGTTCCCACTAGAACGGTCGAGAATGTTTCATGGCCTACTTTTCCTGTAGTCGGTCTATTTTGGTGTTTTTTTTGCTTTGTATTGTTTTGTATCGCTGACGAGTCAGTTTATCTGTAATATTGAAACTTTGTAATACTTTGTTTTCTTAATTCTTATTAATGAAACGATAGCTATGGTCATCTTCTTATCAAAAAAAAAAACAATTAATTAGCTGTATCTCTACTACTATAATGGGAGAAGGCCTTAGTGTAATTTGTCCATCTACCAACCCATGCAACGCACGTGCATAACTATTGTAAATGAGATTTTAGATCAAATCCAGATTACGTCTGAATTTTTACTTTTAAAAAACTATATTTATTTAGACGTGCATCACACGTGTAAACTACTAGTTAGTAAAATTATACTTATAATTATATGTATATTTAGACTCCATAAAACTATACACTATTCATAGCCACACATATACTGGAGATTTTGGAGAACAAATTCTTTCCATATATCGAAATTAAGGATATGGAAGTCTTATCAATTACTCAATTAAAAAATTAAGGGGATGGAAGTCTTATCAATTAACCGCTTCTTGATCTACAGTTACAAAACAATTCCAAGTATCGGAATAATTAGATCACATGAAAATAAACACATCAATCTGAGCACAAATTTACAAGTTTTAACGGGTAATTTTGGAAAGCAAAAAATACTTTTTATATAGAGCAATGCTTCATTGTAAATTACTGAAGTCATCGTTGGAAACCAACGACTTCAGACTTAATATAATCTAAGCCCAATACTTTTTATTTAAAATTTTAATCCTGCAGCTAATTCCTCATTCAAATGCTCTTCACTGACAAAAATAGATAAAACTTCAGTAGCAAATGGACCCATTAATTATTTTTGGTTTTTATGCTTGTTGTAGGTAGGCCATATTATAATATTGTTTTGGGCATATTTTATTTTTGTTTTAATAACTTAGATTTTGTTGACCAAATTAAACTAACAATTTAAGTCTTAGCCTTAGATGGACCGCTATGCAACTTAAAGATTAAAAAAAATGATTATAATAGTAATAATAAACAAAGAGGTTCCTACGCATCGATACTCAAAATATGTCGTTTTCTAAAAACTCAAAAGATAACTTTTGAGAGGGAAAAAACTCTTCGCTAAAAATCCAATTTTTAGAATAGGAATGAACAGACGTTCGCTAAACTTAGAAATCGCAATAGAAGAGAAGCTAAATGTAGAAGGCGAAAGAAGATATTTTGTTTGAGAAAAAAAAAATCAAACAGACGGAAGATAATGCTCCGGCCGTTCGATTAATTTATTTTTTTTAAAAACGAAAAAATGAGAGACGGATGAAGAAGCTTCGTCTCTCTCTAATTTTTTAAAACTTAAAGTATTCGGAAATTTATTTTCCAAAAAATTACGAAAATGTCATCCAAATATTACGAAAATATTATTAATTAATTATGAAATTGCCATTAAAATATTAGAAAGAGAAAAAAAACCCCAACCGGGCTTTTCCTGCCAATTTGATTAATCAAATTATTACGAAAATACCATCAGATAATTATGAAAATGCCATTTAAATTTTAAATTTTTTTATAAAAAAAGGATGGACGGAGGAAGAAGTTTTGTCTATTTTATTTTTTTTTGGCATATTTAGCACCAACGATAGCAAACATCTCCCCTTAGTGCTATTTGCCAATTGCTAAAAGTACAAAAAAATTTTAAAACAATAGTGGATGCTCTAATAAGTCTCAACACTTCCAAATATTCAAAGAAGGTAAGAAAACACTGAAGACATTTCCATAAGTTACTAATTGATAACCTGAACATTTCCTTTCACTTCAGGTTGAACGATATACATTTTAAATATTAAATACTAGAATAATTTTTTGTTCTGATTTTGATACATAGAACTTCCAAAAGATTAAAAAATTTTGACCATCGAAGTTTCCTTTAGTTTGGACGCAAAAGGCAAAACCTATATTTCACAAAAAGATAAATTACAGTAAACCCTCACGGTTGCCAGAATTCTCAAACATTCAAGGATGACTTTCATGAACCCAAGTATAAACATAACCACCATGAATGATAAAATTGGTGCTTGAATGGTTAGCAATGATTCATACGGAACAATTATGCAGAATCTAGTGCACAAAATAATTCAGATGACATCAAGAACAAAACAGGCCAAATCAGAAAACTAAATAATGAATAAACCTTGGTCACAATGATGAAAGATACAGCTCTACTACTGGAACATTTACAGAAGAAATCTCATTTACAACACCAGTATTTTTGCATTCGGTCGGTCTGTACAAGAAATAGTCAAGACAACTCTACAATAAGTTAGTACTCCCATCCTTGTCAATGCCCTGAATAAGTTGTACATATACAATGGAGTTCATATTGCATCTACATCTTTAGAATAAATGTTATGTGACAGCCTTGAAATTTCCTGCTTGCTTTGCTGCTTAGGAGACAAGGGCCTGTGAAAGGAAAATGAGATGCAGATGGAAGGAAAACAAAACGGAGATGTTATGTCAAAGCCTTTTGTTAAGTAGAATTTTCAGAATGTACGGTAAGTATGGAACAAATGAAACCTCGTGGAGTTTCTGATGAACTCTCAGAGCTTCAAGTATGCTGTCAACCCACCTGCGAATAAAACATAGACCATGGTTATAAAAGCTTATCAGCAAGAGTTGTATAGTATGAAGAAGGCTCTTTCTAATAGTAATTGCTTGTCTTCATAGAAGACTCAAAAATTTTGATCAAACAAATAAATTTCAGGATTATTATATTGCATGAGATATTGATGATGCAAATAAGAGTGGAGCAAGAATATGACAGCCTCCGGTTCGGAGTTTGACCTGTTATGACTTATGTAGACGAAGTTAATTTTCCCAATATTAATAAAAACCGAATTAAATTCCTACTCAAATATAATCACAATTGTACTGTTAACGGTAAAGTTCACTACAACGAACAGAAAGAACATAATGCATCTTCAATTCAGACCTTAATAATGGTGAACGAAAAGAACTGTTTCGCAAATAGCGAAATTCACTATAAACAAAGAACATAGGGATGACAAGTTTATCTTCCATTCCGACTTTGAAGATAGTGAACAGACAGACTGAGGCTTGCTAATCAATAAGCAATGTCCTTAAGACTTTATTTCCACTACTGCTATGGTGCACAGTTGTTTAGCGGTAGTCTCCCAAGATACAATAGTCTGGACTTCGATTAACCGGCAGTGAAATAATGGAGGCTCTGGCGAGATGGATATATGCAGTCAGATTAAGTTAGCACTGGTAATGGTGTTGAAAAATAGAATAACGAATTGATCATAATCATCTTCCATTTACAGGCTTACACCTTTAGCAATTTTGCGTTGTTTTCTGTGACTGTTGCAACTACTCAGATTTTCAGAAAAATCAGAACCGTTCTGTAATTAAAAAATAAGTTACGGTTTCACCCAAGAGCCCAAGCCTAGGCACAGCCGGCACGCGTGTTTCAAAACCGAACTCCCAAGTTGAGTGTGTTCTCCCTCCGGAGAAAATCTTTGTACCCCTAAAGGCAGAACCTTTAAGCTAATTTTTTAACTAATTAATTTTCTTACATCTTTGCTCTTTTCTTATGTGAGACTAAAATTTAACACCACATACCAAGCAAAAAATCCAATTTTTTCATTTCATTAGCTAACTTTGGAGACGAATATTTCATTCATTTAAAATCCGTTTTGGACATGTGAATACATTATTTTATTCGTCTTGAAAAGTAGAATAAGCTCGAACTGATTTCCAACATGATCGGGGTAAGGGAAGAAACCGACTTGTCAAGGTTCAGAAGAGCTTTGGTTTGGAAGAAGGTAAGGAAAAGGAGAAGGAAAAGGAGAAGGAACAAAATGTGGTTCCTTCTATCAAAAACAGGGATGGCAGTTTCTCAACCGCATCAACAAATTGATCGATAGTTCCCAACAACTAGGAACTAACCATATGGGGTTTGTCCCTTTGGGTAAATGGAGTCCTAAGACTTATATGATTCATTATTTTAGGGATACGTAGAAATGTTAGGGCTCCATTTACCATAAAAATAACGAAAGGTAAGGGCACAGACTTCTACTTGGGAGCCTTGTTGTGTCAAACATGTGTCAGACAGACAGGTATAGGTATCTGACATGGCACTACTTATTTCAATGTATTATTTTGAAATTTTGAGCATATGTTGTGTCCTATCCCATTGTCCGAGTGTCACTGTGAAAGTATCCTTGCTTCTTAATCAACCGGTAGGTACCAATTTAAGCCGTAAACCCAAAACTACCAAATTTACTTACAGAAGAGGCACTGATATCGTAAATATCTTACCACTGAAAGAACCTAGATAGCCTCCTAAAACAAATGAGTTTTCTTTTTTGGGAAGAACTCACAGTACATTGCCCTATCAAGCACTTCAACACCCCAATGCGGTCTACGAATGGGAAGTTCAGTTATCAGCATTTTTTAGCATTCCTATGAATATTGACCACATACCCTACTGCTTCCATT
The DNA here is from genome assembly GCA_017893485.1 of Hemerocallis citrina. Taxonomy (NCBI): domain Eukaryota; kingdom Viridiplantae; phylum Streptophyta; class Magnoliopsida; order Asparagales; family Asphodelaceae; genus Hemerocallis; species Hemerocallis citrina. Next base: position 272,576,015 of record CM030364.1, on the reverse strand, counting down.
TTAATACAATCATCAAGAACTATAAAAAGTTTAAATTATAAAAAAGAATGAAAGAAAAGAAGTAGAACGAAAGAAAGAGAAAAAAAGGAAAAAAAACAGAATAAAAAGCAGCAACAACATGGACAGCCTAATGCTCAGTGTTTGAAAAATTAGAATCGGCCTGATGCCCAAAATTAATCATGTCGCAATCAAAAAAAGTAAAATTGAGCGACCTGGCACTACATTTTCTGGCAGATGTCCCTAGTTCTGAAACTATAAACTTAACTACGGAAAGAAAGCCAAACCAAAGTTTCATTCAAGTATGAAGTACAACTAAGTTCATATATGTAAGTAGAATATAAGGCTAAAGGTGAAAACATAAGCAGAGAAAAATACCCTTCAAGTCCAGGGTTTGATGGATAGTAGACATTCTCCAGACCTAGTTTCTTTGCTGCCAACGCAGTTGTCTCGCCTATACAAGCAACTGAATTGTCCCAGTTTTCCGTCTTACGAATCAGATTAACCCATGCACTGTTCACAAATAAACTGCAATCAAATCCTCGAATGACCTTCTGCTAAAAACTTATCAAGAACAGTACAAGTTTAGCTATTTGTGGTAGAGCAAAGAAATTCCTTTCCAACCTTCTATTTGTTCATTCCTTCGTATTCCCCATCAAAAAATTAAATAGAAACTAAATTTTGGAGGCAAATGAAGTGATCATAAACAAAGAGGAATTTAAAATTTTCAAGACAATTATTCGATAAACAGTAAGAAGCAGCCGCCAGTGTCCTCTAAAGAGTTCATAAGGAAAAAACAATGATAACCATCACATAGTTAGAAAAAATCCTATAGCAAGTCATTTACCTGATTGCAGAAGGAGAAGCTACTGCAACAACAGGAACACGAAGTGCTTGTTGCAAAACTATCTCATCAACATCTTGAACAGCTACCTGAACACAAGCTTAAAGTAGTTATCTCAGAAAACAGATTCATCTAGTAAAACTAAGAATTAGGGATGTGCATCTGGTTGAACCTCAGGTTGGGTTCACCTGTACCCGGCTGAAAGTAATTGTAGAAGTCTTAAACCTGCTCGAATCCCCCACAACAAAATTCAAAACTCATTAAAACCCTCTGACCTGAACCCAGAAACCCAAAACCCAAAAGATAATTGAGCCTGCCCGAAAAAGTATATTTGTACGTCTTACAACCGTCCCAGTTAGGAATATTTATAAAATGATACTTTGGGAGCAAAAAAGACGAGGGGTAGACGCAAACGAACTTGGGTTGAAGCTTTTAATAGGGATTTGAAAAATCTTAATTTGACGGAGGCCTCGATAGAGTTGAGTGGAGTAGATGAATCCATGTAACCAACCCCAAATTTTGGGATGAAGGCTTTGCTGTTGTTGTTCTTGTGGTTGTGTATATTAGAAAAATATTTTTTTACATACCAATTTGTTTCCTGGTAGGTAGAAAATAAGATATAATCCTGTCTTTATTGAACATAGTTTGATATTAACTAAAGAAAGAACGTTCATAAAAATTTATTAAATTTTAGTATAAACCAGCTCAACCCACCCAAACCTGCCCAATAGAAGAAAATCTGGCATGAGCCAGGAAGGCTGGAACCGGACATGCATTTAAAAGTCTTAAAACCACTCGAACCAGCCAGCCCACCCACACCCCCATTAATAATAGGCAGGCAAGTGAATCATTTCTCCAGTAAAATTAGAAGTTGTAATTTTAACATGGATAAATAACATTAAGATACTTATAACAAAGTAAGCACTGAAATAACCTAAAAGAACTGTAACAGAAACATAACTGAGAATAACAAAAGCCATGCATGATGAGTAGAGATAGGAGAATAAATTAAAATGTAATTGCTGCATGTATTGTATGATTCAAATGAAAATGTCTGATGAAAAAAACTTTATTTGTGAGTTTTGAGTAATTTACTTCTGTTCTGTTTTAAACCCTACAAACCGCCAACACAATTTCTCACAGGTCAATGATATAGAAGTAACCTGAAGGAATAAAGAAAACGACAATATGGCGCCTCTAAGAGTAAAGAGAGAGAATAAACTTTAGAAAGGAGAAATTTGGGTGTATACGTATGTCAACACATGCAAACATGAATTTACTCAAGCCCGATGATTGTAAGAAATCAAATAATCATATGATAGGATAATAGATTAATAAAGTCAATGACATTTTTTAGTTGCTTTCTATTTTGTGTCATGTTGACTTGCTCCATTTTGCTCTTAGATATTATAAATTATTTGAGAGGTGGGATGAATAATTCGCATTAGTGTGACTAACAAATGAAGAGATTTTCTTTGTCATCGTTCTCTATGTATAGATAAGTTACGTACTCTTGACCTAGAGATTAAGACCATAAAATGACCTTATCAATTTTTTTCTTCCAATTTTGCAAAGAAAGAAGGTTATGTATCAAAATTCTATTTGGTGGAAATCTCCGATAAGCCTTCATTTGATATTCCTGTAAAGTACTTGCATAAGAAAAAAATTTATCTGGAAGAAATGTAAATGCAGTCATAGTTTACCAATTTCTTCATTACGTAAGAAAAAAAATATTGACTTATTAGTATGCATCAGATAAGAGAAATAGAAAATTAGCCAGTCATGGATGTAGTAATCAAGAATTAAACATTTTAGCTATATAATTTTCTTTCTTTTATGAAAAAAGTGACAACAGAGATAACCAAATTCATATTTTCTATTTTAATTTTTAAAAACGAAAAAGCACAGGGGGCTAAGTGAGATGGCCTCATCGGAACTATTCGGGGATAAGATGCATTAAATCTTAAAAAGTACATAGTAATTAACTCTTTACTTACTATATAATATCTAGGTGGTTGGGAAACTTACGGTGTTGTAAGTATTCAGCCTTGTGACATCAAACCCTCTAATGGACAAACCTTCCTCTGCACAAAAGAAGTACAAGCATATCAGATCCTATAAATTGGTTACTAAATCAATGGTAGTGGATAAGCAGACAGGTTATATATCTAGGTTATATATCTGGCCCAGTTTGCAACCCTATAATGCCCACCCTATCATGCTGGACTGGTCTTTCAATAATCAAGAAGAAAGTATAACCTTCAGGATTCAGTACTCACATTAGATCATTGATCTCGGAGATAGTATATTAAGGTTAAATATCCAACCAATCTCAGGTGTGGTTAATTGCCTTTGCCAAAAGGAAAGAAAAACCCAACTAGTTTACTTGAAAGGAAAATATTTCTGTTCGCATCGAAAGATTGACAGCATAGGACTTAATTCAGCAAATTTTGTTACTACTTACATCTTTCAGTCTAGATGAACAAATAGACATTCAAGTATAGCATCTAGCAGAAAAGCACAAACTGAAAGAAGAAAACATCTAATGTAAGCATTAAGTTTCCTTTTCGCTTCAAATAACTATTATATAAAATCAATCCAATTACAGCAAGGCCTTATCTCGAATCACTGGACTCAAATAAATAATTTGAACCATAATCAGTATGCTAATCCAAAGGCAACACTACCTACTACCATTTATCAGCAACAAGTTCAGATTGAATCACATTCCGTAATATGTGGTCTATTCAATGAACATGTGATGAGGATATCAGTTCAAAACGTCTTGAGCGCTTCTATCAGCGCAGACATCATTTGGGATGACTATTTTATTAGCCTAGTATTTTTATTTCAGCATTTATATTTGTTTTGGCATTTTAACCATATGTCGTACTTTTGCGATTTGCACCCTTTATTTTCTGCATTATGATATTTTGGAGAAATGTATTAAAATTTGTTTTGAGCCTATATATAGTCCTCTTGATTTGCTTTGATTAATTAAAAATTTTGTGTGATTGAGTTTTACTCTTCATTCCTCCCTTTTGTGTGAGACATTGAGAGAACAATAGGGTTTGTGAGAAATTCTAGATCCCACCTCCACCACCACAACTGAAACCTCCCCCACCCAAAATCCCCAAATCCAATTCAAATCCGAAATCTTAATCCCCAAATCCAATTCAAATCCGAAGACCTAATCCCCAAATCTTTATTCAATCCCTTAACCTAATCTTCACATCAAGAGTATGATTTATGGAGTACAACGTCATTGACGTCGACTAGTAGCTTCTTCTGCCTCTCCATCTGTGGCGACGACTCGTTCATCGAACCTCGGTAAATTCTTTCCATTCCTCCATTATTTATAATACTGCTTATCTCTAGAGTATTATCTGAAGTTACTGTTGTCCACAAATATTGTGTGTGTGCTTCTACTCAATTAGCGTACGAATTATTATTGAATATTTAACTTGCTAAAAACGCTTATGTATTATTATTGATTGTTATATTTAAATCTTTAATTGGGCTTGTTAAACTTATTTCATTTTTTGAAAATCCATCAAACCAATTACTAGTTTTAATTTCTGACTTAATCAGCATTACTTGTTGGTAAACTTAATCTTTTGATATTCTTGAAAAATTCTCTACATAGGGTTAAGTTTACATCATGTTGGTATCAGAGCGAAGGTTTTAAAAACATAGTTCTTGCATCATATAGTCATAGTCTTTGCATTCATTTAAGATCATTTTAGGGTTGTTTTTTTAGATCATTTAAGATTATTTTTATATATAGAAACAATCATTTTTGGTGCATTTAGGTCACGTTTCCCCAAATTTTAGCAAGCACACGTCCCCACGGCCCCTGATTTTTCGTCTTTGGTGAATGCGTCTTCGCAACACCATCACGAATCTTGAAGAGTCTTTATTGTCTCTCCCAAACTACCCAATCAGGAATCCTAGAAATCAGCGAACCCCTCCTCAAACTGAAATGGATAGCTTTAACATTTTGACTACCCTCCCTGCTATTCAAGCAACATTTGCCAATATCAATTAGAGGCTTAAGCAAGTGGAATTGAATCAAAATGTTGTCCCTGAGCTTCATCCTAATCGTCAGTTCTCTCAAGGGAATGGTCGTGACGACCGACGTCAAGATCGTGACCCTGACGAGCAATACAAAAAGAACATAATGGCTGACGTTCCTCACTTTAAATGCCACATGAAACCCCAAGCTTATCTTGATTGGATCTGTACCTTCGACAACTACTTCGTGTGGTTGATATGAGCGAAGCCCTGAAGGTTAAATTTGCCATGATGAAATTGACTGGTAAAACTCAACAATACTGGAACAATCTTGAACATGCCAGTAGAGGCCGAGGTCTGGCACCCATAGCCACTTGGGAGGCCATGAAAGAGAAGCTCACCGAGAGATATGTCATTATCGTTCCACACCCGATTACTAGATTCATGGAATCAACTCTATCAAAGAAGCAAACCCACCCAAGAGTATGTGGATAAGTTCGACGACTTCTTTATTCGATGCAATGCTTTAGGTAAAGAGAGCGAAGAACAAACTCTCTTTAAGTTCAGAGCTAAACTACGAGCCGATCATTGGAACGAGCTAATTCATAGAAATGTGAACTCCTTGGCAGCAGCTTAAGTCCTTATCATCGATATGGATTCCCTTAAAGCAAGTTACCCATACAAGTCCAGTGATTCGAGAGATCATTCCTCTAGAATGACCTCCATTGATCCCTTTTGACCTAAGCTCTCGTCTTCTCAGTACCCCAACAAGTCTTACCCAAACAAGTCCACTTCAAATTCCTATCAATCTAGGAATGATAGCAAGAGTAAGAATACTAAAAGGGACTACTTCAAAATTGATCCTCTTATTAAGTGCTATAAATGCAAGGAATATGGCCATGTTACTGGCAATTGCCCCAGTCCCAGTAGGATCAATATCGTAGAAGATACCACTGTCATTGTTGATGATTCCGATAATAAGTTTTCCTATGAACCTAATAAAAGCGATGGCGTCGGCAAAGAAGAGGATGACCAGTATGTCAACTGTATTCGGTCGATCCAATCACCTCTTTTGAATGTAGTCAAATGTGCTTTGTCCCAACCAAAAAAAGAAGATAATTGGAAGCACACTGCTATATTTCACACCTTCACGATGATAGGTGGTAAAAACTGTACAGTGATTGTTGACAATGGAAGCAACATCAGTGCTGTCTCTTCAACAGTTCTCGCCAAAACCAGGCTTAAGGCTGAACCACATCCACACCCATACAAGCTATCTTGGATTGATGCGATAGCTCTCCAAGTAATACAACGTTGTTTGGTCCGAGTAAATTTCAAACCTACAAGGAACAAATTTGGTGTGAAGTGCTCAAAATAGATGTGGGTCAAGTAATTTTAGGGAGACCTTAGTTACATAACCACGATGTAACAATATATGATCGATCCAACCAATGTGTGTTCCAGCACGACGGATTAAAGATAAAGCTCATACCCGTAAAACCACACACTAATCCGTCTGTGAAAACACCAACTCCCTCGAGAAAGAGCAAGTAGCGTATATGGGTGAAGAGGAACTCACAGAAAAAATTGACAAAGGGACGACAATTCTCCTACTCACAGCGAGAGAAGTACCTAAAGAGCCTAAGTCACCCATCCCTCCTGAAGTTAATCCTTTCCTCCAGGAATTTGTATGTGTTTCATGCTGACCTCCCCCAATCAGTTACCCCCGCTGCATAACATCCAACATGCTATTGATCTGGTTTCGGGAGCGAGTCTTTCTAACTTGCCACACTATCGGATAAATCTGACGAAACATGCTGAGTTGAAAAAGCAAGTTGATGAGTTATTGGCAAAGGGCTTCATTAGAGAAAGCTTAAGTTCTTGCGCAGTCCCTACTCTGTTGACGCCAAAAAAAAAGGAACCTAGCGTATGTGTGCACAGCCGTGCCATAAACAAAATCACGGTGAAGTACTATTTTCTCATTCTCCGTTTGGATGACATGTTAGACATGATGTCTGGTGCCACAATATTCTCCAAGATTGATCTTAAAAGTGGTTACCACAAAATACGTGTTCGTCCTGGTGATGAATGGAAGACCGCCTTCAAGATGAAGGATGGCCTATACAGATAGATGGTCATGCCGTTGGGAATGACGAATGCCCCGAGCACATTTATGAGAATCTTGACACAAGTACTCTGTCTCTTTATGGGCAAGTTCCTTGTGGTGTACTTTGATGATATTCTCATTTACAGCCGATCCGTTGGACAACATCTTGATCATTTAAGACAGGTCTGCAGTATTTTGAGAAAAGTACAACTTTATGTTAATCCTACCAAATGTACCTTCCTCTCCGATCAGACTATCTTTCTGGAATTTATTGCATGTGCTGGAGAAGTATCCACTGACCCAGAAAAGATACGAGCTATTATTGAGTGGCATGAACCCCATAACATACATGATGTGTAGAGTTTTCATGGTCTTGCCACCTTCTATCGTCGGTTTGTGCAAGAATTTAGCACAATTATGGCTCCGATAACCGACTATTTGAAAAAAGGTGAGTTCGTTTGGTCGAAAGCAACCATGAAAGCCTTCGAAGAGATCAAGAAAAGAATGACTCAGATATCTATCATGAGATTGCCTGATTTCACTAAAGTCTTCGAAGTAACGTGTGATGCTTCTGGTATTGGCATAGGTGGAGTTCTCAATTAAGAGTCACCCTGTCGCCTATTTCAGCAAAAAGCTGAATGAGGCAAAACAAAAATACTCTACTTATAACAAGGAATTATATACAGCAATTCAATCACTTCGCTATTGACGACATTATCTCCTACCGCAAGAATTCGTCATTTCTCAGACCACAAGGATTTGTGTTTGCTGTTGTGTGGAGTTGATCCATGTTCGCTATTTGCTCTTGCTGTTGGGTGGAATTGTTGTGTGCTGTTTGGGCTTGGATCGCTGATTGCTTTGTTGCTGCTGTTTTTTCTCTCGAAAAAGAAAAGAAAAAAAAATCTTGCAGGCCCTTGTGCTTCTACATTCAGATCGTCAACTCACTCCGGTTGATCGATCGTGATCACAACTTACTCCGGTTGATCGATCGTTTCTTGTGCTTCTACATCCAGATCGTCAACTCACTCCGGTTGATTGATCATGAGTTTGAGAAGGGGTGTTATCAGCATCCAGTTCTCAGTTCAAGGATGAGATCCCAATATCGACAATTCTCAAGTCTGGGGTGAGATCTTATCAACGACTATGTCTCAAGTCAGGGGTGAGATCCCATCAGTCTATTTCTCAGTTCAGGGGTGAGATCCCATCATCGACTATGTCTCAAGTCAGGGGTGAGATCCCATTACAGATTGGGATATGGAGATCCCGCCAGATCTCAACAATGCGCCACCACTACTTCCTTCCACAATTCTCTACTTCTCAATTTCCGTCACATGCGCCATCAAACGCCGTTTCTGCATCACAGTTGTCGTTCCTTCCACATGAACATCGTCAGTATTCCAAACTCTTATTGTTTGAACCAACTTGAATTTACGATGGGGTGTTAGATATTATATTAGATTAGATATTGGTTTAGTCCCATATTGGTTATGTATCAGTTTAGTCTTCCATTCTCTCCTATATATAGGAACCAATTGTATTCAGTTTATTCAATCAATAAAAGAATATTTTCCAATCGCTAATTCTAACAAGTATGTCTCCTACCCAGATTTTTACGAGATCTACACCTCTTTGAAGGATGACATCACTCGAATGATAGAATATTTCCTGAAAATTGATTATCTCTTCTATCGCTCCAAACTGTGCATTCCTAGTACATCATTACGAGAGTATCTTGTGTGAGCATTGCACGCAGGTGACCTTGCAGGACACTTTGGACATAACAAGACCATTGATATTGTGGAACATAGGTTTTACTGGCCAAAGCTTAGGAGGGACGTTGCGAGACTTGTTAACAAGTGTCATACTTGTCAATTCGCCAAAAAACAAAAACAGAACACAAGCCTGTATACTCCATTACCTTTTCTCAGTCGCCCTTGGAAAGAAGTCAGAATGGATTTTGTGTTAGCCTTACCGAAAACACAAAAGAAACACGATTCCATTCTTGTCGTCGTGGACCATTTTTTCTAAAATGGCTCACTTCCTCCCATGTTCAAAAACTTTTGATGCATCTCGTGTAGCTCAAATCTTCTTCGATAATATTGTTAAGCTGCATGGGTTGTCAAAGACAATTGTGTCCGATAAGGATGTAAAATTCACGAGTTACTTTTGGAATACCAAGATGGGCACGAAATTGAAATTATGTTCTGCATTCCATCCACAGACTGATGGACAGACCGAGGTTGTCAATCGGAGTCTTGACAATCTGTTGCGTACTCTTGTGGGAGAAAACTTTTGGGAACTTGAAATAAACTGTTGCTGAATTTTCCTACAACACATCAAAGAATAGATACACCAGCATGAGTCCACATGAAGTTGTGCATAGTTATCGTCCTAGGCAGCCCATAAATTTTGTCCCTATGTTAGAGCATCATAGAGTCAGATTCTGCATCCACATATGCATCCACATTCATGACTTGCATAAAGAAAAATTTTTTAAAATTAATGAGAATAATTTTAACTACAAATTAAGGGCAAATACTAGAAGAAAATTTAAAACTTTTGATGTGGATGATGAGGTGATAGTTTGGATTTGTCCGGAACGGTTTCCAGCTGGATCCGTTAAGAAATTAAATGCACATGCTGCAGGCCCATTTTTAAAAATTTTGCATAAAATCAATGATAATGTCTATATCATTGACCTTCTTGAAGGTTTTAACATAAGTAAGACTTTCAATATTAAGGATCTAGTACCCAATAAAGGTCCAAAATTTAACCCTAGAAATTCTCCTATAGATAAGCCTACCTAGCAGCCTACTGATGAGACTCCCACAATTCCCCTTTTACCTAATACTACTTACCCACCGACAGAAAAATTTGAAAATATTATAGATTAGATAATCTCTACTAGAGATGGCGGTATTCATAGGTATTTGGTGCGATGGAAGAACAGGCCAGAGTCGGAGGACACTTGGATTAATCGTGAGGAACTCCAGCGCTTAGATCCAGATCTTTTGAAGCACTATGACAAAAGCACTGGTTTTGACTCGACTGGTCGAGCTCTCTCCTACCTAGAGAGAATGATGAGGACATCAGTTCGAAACGTTTTGGGCGCTTCTATCAGCGTAGACATCGTTTGGAATGACTTTTTTATTAGCCTAGTATTTTTATTTCTGCATTTATATTTATTTTGGGTATTTTAATTATATGTAGTATGTTGGAGAATCCCATGATTCTCATGAGAAGATTTGCTATTAAGAGAAGATTTGCTATTATTAGAAGAAAAAAATCTATTTCCATTTAGTTTTCTTTTTCCTTAAAGTTCTCCTTAATTCAAGGATGGACATTGATTGTATTTCTCCTATTTAAACAAGCCTTGGGGCTGAAGAATAAATCAAGCTTTCACCACCTGTGTTCTATTATGGTATCAGAGCCAGGTTCCCTAACCTAGGGTTCGTAAAGTTTTTTCCTAAACCTGTTTCTCCAACCTGGTTAGGCTCTCAATGGCCGATTCCAATAGATCGCGGCAAGCCCTCACCGGCTCAACAAACAACGACGACTCCTCCACGACAAACGACACAACAGGTCGTGGCGATGGTGGTGGTGCTGATCGCGGCGCTGGCACTGGCAGAGGTGCTGGTCGCGACACTGGCAAAGGCGCTGGTCACGGTGCTGGCGGCAGCACTGGCCGTGGCGATGGCGGCGGCAATGGGGACGAAAGCTCTTTCAGAGACAACAACTTCAACATAGGTTTCAATGATCAGGAGGGATCCTCAAACTCCCCCAAGGTTAATGTTCCTAAGTTGAATAGAAAAAATTAAAATGAATGGGCCCAAACCGTTCGTTTGGTATTGGAAGGCAAAAGAAGGCTTGGATTTTTTACGGGAGCAATAGCAGAACCGGCAATAGAAGACCCTTTTTTTAAACAATGGAAGTCTGAAAACTCCTTGATTATTGCTTGGTTAGTGAGCTCTATGGAAACAGCAATGGGCAAGCCGTACATGTTTTTACCTTCTGCAAGGGCAGTGTGGGAAGCTGTCAAAGAAACATACTCCGATATCCAAAACTCCTCCCAGATCTTTGGCTTAAAGTCAAAGTTGTGGCATGCTAATGAAGAAGACAGGGATGTAACTACTTATTATAATGAGATGTTGACTCTGTGGCAAGAGTTGGATCTCTATTATGATGACAGTTGGAGGTGTGCAAAAGATAGTGTTCTGTTCCTCAAGAGGCAAGAGAATGATCGTGTCTTTATGGTTCTTGCTGGGCTAAATAAAGACCTTGATGAAGTAAGAGGCCGAATTTTGGGAAAGATACCACTGCCAACTCTTCGTGAAACCTTTTTAGAAATAAGAAGGGAGGCACGACAAGGAGTAATGATGGGTAAGGCACCTCAAAGTTCATAATCTGAAGGCTTGGCTCTGGCCACTATGAACTTCAACGAAATTAAAAAATCGGACAAACCTTGGTGTGATCACTGCAAACGCGCATGGCATACGCGTGAAACATGTTGGAAGCTCCATGGCAAGCCTCCGAACTGGAAGAAGAAAGGTGGTAATGAGGGTCATGCATTCCAGGCTAGTAATTCAGATCAAGGGCAGCAATCTTCTTCAACCCAGCTTTCCCTCATGACGAAACAACTAGACAAACTGTTCAAACTCCTCGAATCTCAAAATCATTCTTGCTCTATAACACAAAAAGGTAATTCTGCTCTTCTTAGTGTCAGTCCCAACCACACTAGGATAGTAGATTCAGGTGCAACTGATCTCATGAAAAGTGAATCTACTATGTTCCTCATATAGTCCCTGTACAGGGAATCAAAAAATAAAAGTCGCAGATGGCTCTTTTCCATCCATTGCAGGTAAAGATTCAGTTGTGTTGTCTCCGATGTTGACTCTTAAAGATGTCCTTCATGTTCCAAACCTCTTGTAGCCTAATGTCTGTCAGTAAATTAGCCCAAGAAAAGAACTGTCAAACTAATTTTTTTCCATTCTCATTGTGTCTTTCAGGATTTGAACTCGGGGAAGATGATTGGCAGTGCTAAGGAGAATGGATGACTCTACTACTTCGACATTGGACCTAAATCACAACTACCTTCCAAACCGATAAGTTCCTGCTTCGAGTCTTTTTCTGTTCCGAATAATGATAACATTATATTATGGCATTTACGATTAGGTCATCCTAGTTTTCGTTATTTAAAACACTTGTTCCCTAAATTATTTCGTAATAAAGATTTGTCTTTGTTTAAATGTGAAGCATGTGAATTTGCAAAACATCATCGTTCCCATTTTCCAATTTAGCCTTATAAACCATCAAAACCTTTTTCTATTATTCACAGTGATGTTTGGGGCCCTAACCGTACAAGTACACTCTCACAAAAAATGGTTCATCACATTTATCGATGACCATTCAAGAGTAAGTTGGGCATACTTGTTAAAGGGGAAACCCGATGTTTGTCAGGCTGTAACAGACTTTTAAAATGGTGCAAAATCAATTTCAGACAACTATTCAAGTCTTTAGAAGTGACAATGGCAGGAAATACTTTAACACAATTTTGGGTGATTTTTTTCTTCAAAATGGAATTGTTGTCCTAATACTCCCCAACAAAATGGAGTTGCAGAAAGAAAAAATAGACACTTATTGGAAGTGTCTAGAGCTTTGCTCTTCTCAAATAAAGTACAAAATTATTTGTGGGGTGAAGCAATTTTAACTGCTGTGTATTTAATTAACAGAATGCCCTCCAAAGTTCTCAATTTTCAAACTCCAATTCATATTTTCAAAGAATGTTTTCCTGTTATTCGTGTTTCAACTGATTTGACATTAAAAATTTTTGGTTGCACAGCATTTGTTCATGATCATAAGAATATTGGCAAACTCGAACCTCGTGCTATAAAATGTGTTTTTTAGGGTACTCTCCAACCCATAATGGATATAAATGTTTTGATCCAAAAAACAAGAAAATGTTTGTCACTATGGATGTCACATTCTTTGAAAACAAACCTTTTTTTGACGATACTCATCTTCAGGGGGGGAACTTAAAGGAAGACTCGTTTCAAACTGAGAACATAAGGTTTTTAAATAACTTGCCCTTGCCTATATCACAAAATTCTAAGACTTGTAATTCTGCACCAACAGAAAATGGCCATGATTCATTATCTGAACCTACTTCTACTATGAGTAAGGATCTCGATGAATTCAAGCCTACACTTTCTCATGAAAAAAACAATGAGAATCTTGAAGATGATAATAATGATGAACTAATTGAAATGCCACTAAATGATGAGTTATCTAAAGAGAACAGGTTCGAAGTAGGAAACATGACTAGGAAAGGAAAGGTGTTTGTGAGGAAGAACCATAAAGAAGGATGTGTCCACATCTCAACACTGCCGTGAATCTGAACCGGGAAATAATCAACCCCCTAAGAAAAGAAAAGGTAAGTCTATCTCTGTTTCTGAGAGTCGTATCAGCTTTCCTAATATAAATGATCCCATAGCTGTTAGAAAACCTATTAGATCTTGCCTAAAATACCCTATGTCCGATTTTATATCATATTCAAACTTGTCTTCTTTTTCTACCTTCACCTCCCAATTGTCTAGTGTAGAGATTCCAAAAAATGTACAGGATGCTCTAGAAGTTCCAAAGTGGAGGGAGGCTATATTTGAGGAGATGAAAGCTCTTGAAAAGAACAAAACTTGGAGAGTCATGACACTACCAGTTGGTAAGAACGTGGGATGTAAATGGGTGTTTACTATGAAGTACAATTCAGATGGGTCAGTTGATAGGTATAAGGCTCGCTTGGTGGCTAAGGGTTTCACTTAAACCTATGGCATAGATTACTCTGAGATATTTGCTCATGTTGCAAAATTGAACACCGTCAGAATACTTTTATCTCTTGCGGCTAACCTGGATTGGCCTCTACATCAGTTGGATGTTAAAAATGCCTTCCTCAATGGTGATCTAGAAGAAGAAGTATACATGGATAGTCCTCCTGGCTTTGAAGACAAATTTGGATCAAAGGTATGCAAGTTGAAGAAATTTCTTTATGGCTTAAAGCAATCTCCGAGAGCTTGGTTTGAAAGGTTTACTCAGTCTATGAAAAACCAAGGGTACACTCAAGGACAAGCTGATCACACTTTATTCACCAAATTCTCCTATGATGGGAAATTTGCTGCCTTGATTGTTTATGTAGATGATATTGTCCTCACTGGAGATGATACAGTTGAAATGAGAGAAGTAAAAGAGAGACTTGCTACAGACTTTGAAATCAAGGACTTAGGGTCCTTGAGATACTTTCTTGGTATGGAGGTTGCTCGATCAAAGAAAGGAATTGCGGTTTCACAGCAGAAATACATTCTTGATCTATTGCGAGAAACAGGAATGAGTAATTGTCGACCAGTCGACACCCCCATGGATTCTAATGCAAAACTTTGGGGAGAAAAAAATGTTCCTATAGAAACCGGAAGATACCAGAGGTTGGTGGGTAAACTAATTTACTTGTCTCACACTAGACCTGACATCGTCTTCTCAGTCAGTATAGTGAGTCAATTTATGCATTCTCCTTATGAGGAACATCTTGAGGCAGCTTATAGAATACTGAGATACTTGAAGGCCAATCCCGGAAAGGGTTTATTTTTTTGGAAGACTAGTGAAAGAAATGTCTATCTTCACTGATGCAGATTGGGCAGGTTCAGTCACAGATAGAAGATCAACTTCTGGATATTGTACCTATGTATAGGGTAATCCTGTGACATGGAGAAGCAAAAAACAAGGAGTTGTAGCAAGAAGCAGTGCAGAAGCCGAGCTTAGAGCTATGGCTCAGGGTATTTGTGAAGGACTATGGATTCAAAGAGTCCTGAAGGAACTTAAGATGAAAAATGAGCTTCTATTGAAGTTATATTCTGACAGAAAAGCTGCCATAAGCATAGCCCACAACCTGGTTCAGCATGATAGAACCAAACATATTGAGATTGACCATCACTTCATAAAAGAAAAATTAGATGTTGGAATCATATGTCTACCATTTGTGACCTCTAGTCAGCAAACTGCGGACATCTTAACCAAAAGCTTGGCAAGACCCGTCTTTGAGCATTTGATAAGCAAGTTGGGCATGATAGATATCTATGCACCAACTTGAGGGGGGGTGTTGGAGAATCCCGTGTGTAATATCCCTAAATTCTTACAATATCTATAACTATTATAATGGGAGAGATGGGGTTGGTAAACAAATAAACAATATTTTACTGTTTTTTGTCTGTGTGCAAACACGTGCAGCGCACGTGTTGGTAGGTTTTTTTTGTCCTTTTCCTTCCTCCACGTGCATCGCACGTGCATCATACTAGATTTTTTCTTTTTTGTCCTTTTCCTTCCTCCTTCACGTGCATCGCACGTGCATCACGTGCATCATACTAGTATATATATATACATTGTTATATATATATATATATATATATATATATATATGTTAGTATGGTTAATTTTTTTTTAAAGAGCCTAATTTGTTTTCTTCTAAAAGGCCCACAAAACCCAATCCAATAAGGTTATTTAGGGCCTAAAGTGCAATTTCATAAAGTATGAGGGGTTATGTGCAAAAGTAAGGGACACCTAAGCCTTCTATACCCTTCCACACACCTCTCCTTCTCTCTTTTCCTTTCTTTCTGCAGGCAGCCAGCAGCAGAAGAGCCAACAGCATCCTCAGTTTTGTCCCCTTCTTTTCAATATATATATGTGTAATAACTACTACTACTACTATGCCTACTACTACTTACTCTCCCACACTTTCTCCTTCTCTCTTCTCTCTTTTTTTCACTGCCGACAGCAGCAAGTAGGCAACAACAGCAACTTCTTTCCATCTCTCTTTTTTTTCTATATATCTACTACTTCTATTTCTACTACTACTTACTACTATTACTATTACTTTACTGCTTCCACAACAATTACTACTACTTTTTCTACTACCTACTACTTAACTACTACTACTGACTATTACTATTACTACTACTAATATACTACAACTATTACTACTTAGTGCTACTACTAATACTACAACTACTACTACTTCTTACTACTTCATTACTTCTTCAACAACTACCACTTCTAATACTATCATTTCTACTACTTAGCTACTACTACTACTATACTACTATTGAAACAAGAAGACAAGGAAGAATCAAGGAGCAAGGAGGAGAAGATAGCAACTTGAAGCTTGCAAACAAAAGAAAGTGGGTATTCTCCATTCCTTTTGTGTTCAAATTATGAATTTAATGATTGATGTTTGCTAGAAATTGTAGTGGGTGTTCTTCCTCCTTGTATGCTTCTTTAAGTTTATTTTTGTATTTGATTGTTTGATTATTTGATTGATTATAATTTGTTATTTATATTTAAATAGTTGTATAGTAGTTCATTGACATGATTGTGTAGTAAAAAGGAAATTGTTGATAATAGATTATTTAGTAGATGGTATAGATTGCTTGATGAATTAATAGCATGAATTGTTATTGGTGGTAAACATTAATAGTAATGATTGAAAAGGTATTAAAGTGCTAATGGTTATTAAGTGTTAATAGATTAAATACAAAAGGGTACAAATGGTTATGTATGCATGCTTGGGTGAATGGTTGACATGGCCGGATTAAGGAAACAAAGGAAACGAAAAAGGAACAAAGTAGAAAGGATAGAAAAGAAATGTTTGTGTAGATAATTACACAATTTTGAAATTAAGTAAATGGGTATTTGGTTGTTCCATGAATACAAGTTCACACTTGTGCTTGCCTAAACATAATATGGAAAGGTAGTTGAGAAATATGTATGAAAGATGTTCACGAAATTGTTGTATGTGTGAATGTGAAATAGGTTAATTACACTAAGGCGTTTACCATTATGTGGATGTGAGGTAGTACATACACATGCGTGCAATATCCTAGTATGAAAACAATTTTTATAAGCATGGAATGCGGTGTTAGATGAAATACGGTTATGCATGGGCATGTATATAACCAATGCATACTTATATGCGTACTTGTTGTGAAGTGTGGTGCATAGTGAGTGCAATAGTTTGGTGCAGATGTGGGTCAACTCTAAGCATAATTGGAGGCTAGGTTGAACGCTAACTAAATCAAGATGAGACTTGTTGAGTTGGTGAATTGAGAAATTAAAATAGGATAATTGGTAAGGACAGGCACTAGTTGGGCGTTGTACTCTCCTGTCAAGAGGACACGTGCAGCGTGGTCTCGTCTGGGACATGTGCGGCGTGGTCTCGTCTGTTAATTTCTGGGATTTAGTGATAAGGACTGTATGGTGAAAATTAGGGAATGGACCCTCCAAATCCACCTAAGGTTCTATGTTGTTTAATACGAACAAGGAGCAAGAGTGTAACTCTAAGTCTCTGGGCGGAGTAGGGGTGGCCCTATCGATTCGCCTTATGTTCATAATAACTTTGGTAGGGGCAGGAGTGGAGAAGGACCATGATTCCGGCAGAGCTGATGATCACCGGCCTGACCGGGAGTGGAGAGGGACCACGATCCTGTCGGAGTGGAGAAGGACCATGATCTGAACGAACAGGGTGATCACTGCCGTTCAGAGTGGAGAAGGACCACGATCCGATTGCAGGAGCGGAAATGGACCGCAGGTACTGCAGACTCTACCAGTCACTAGATGAATGTCAGAAACAGGAAGGAGTACAAGAGTAGGATGCATGGCGAGGGATTACACCCTATCATCTGGAGAATACGAACTCGATTTGGGGAGTATGTAGTATGGGATGCATACATTTTCAAATCAAGTTGCATTAGATTAAGAGCATGGTGTGCATATGAATTGTGCATTAGAATCTAAATCATGACATACACCGACACTTGTGATTTGACTTTTACATTTTTCTTCTGCATCAAATATTGATTGTTGAGGATTTTGGAGATTGTGGCTTTCATCCGCGTTGCGTCAGTTGTATTCAACTGACGTGCCCACAGTTTGCTAATGCAGGATCGCTGATCGTGAAGCAGGGGACTCGAGCTGCGGAAAGCATCCAAGTGGAAGATATAGTTTCATTGCGCAATGTAAGTTTCTAATTTCCTGTAATTTTTCTGTGTTGTGTACTCATTGAAGTAAAGATTCTGGGTAAGTGTCACGATCTCCCAGTGTGTGGAACTCGGGGCGCTACACCGTGATTCTCTCCTCTTATTTGCTATTAAGAGAAGATTTTCTATTATTAGAAAAGATTTTCTGTTTCCATTTAGTTTTCTTTTTTCTTAAAGTTCTCCTTGATTCAAGGATGGACATTGATTGTATTTCTCCTATTTAAACAAGCCTTGGGGCTGAAGAATAAATCAAGCTTTCACCACATGTGTTCTATTATAGTGCTTTTGCGATTTCCACCCTTTATTTTCTGCATTAGGATATTTTGGAGATTTGTATTAGAATTTGTTTTAAGCCTATATATAGTCCTCTTGATTAATGAAAAAAGGAATGCTTTGATTAATTAAAAATTTTGTGTGATTGAATTTTACTCTACATTCCTCTCTTTTGTGTGAGACATTGAGAGAACAATAGGGTTTGTGAGAAATTCTAGATCCCACCTCCACCACCACAACCGAAACTTCCCCCACCCAAAATCCTCAAATCCAATTCAAATCCGAAACCCTGATCCCCAAATCCAATTCAAATCCGAAGCCCTAATCCCCAAATCTTTATTCAATCCCTTAACCTAATCTTCACATCAAGAGCATGATTTATGGAGTACAACGTCATTGACGTCGACTAGTAGCTTCTTCTGCCTCTCCATCTGTGGCGACGACTCGTTCATCGAACCTCGGTAAATTCTTTCCATTCCTCCATTATTGGTGATACTGCTTATCATCTCTATGGTATTATCTGAAGTTACTGTCGTCCACAAATATTGAGTGTGCTTTTACTTACCAATTAGCGTATGAATTATTATTGAATATTTTACTTGCTAAGAACGCTTATGTATAATTATTGATTGTTAGGATTGAATCTTTAATTGGACTTGTTAAACTTATTTCATTTCTTGAAAATGCATCAAACCAATTACTAGTTTTAATTTCTGACTTAATCGGCATTAGTTGTTGGCAAACATAATCTTTTGATATTTTTGGAAAATTCTCTACTTAGGGTTACGTTTACATCAACATGACATTTGACTAAATTGAAAAACATATAAATTAGAGAACAGAATTTTGCATGACAACAACAACAAAAGAATAAATATACTGAAACTATAAAATATATATGAAATCCGATGCTTCTTTTAAGTCGTTCAAACACTATCTCCAACATGAAACAGAAGACTGGATGGATAGAAGGAAAATTATAATATTATTTGAAAGAATTGAAAAAGAAAGATACACTATTACAAGGTAAGAATACCATTGACCTACCAATATCATTGCTGGCCTTCACAGATGCAGGATATAAGACTCTGCAGCTTTTATGACCATATTTTGGGAGTTCTGCAGCTAATACTTTGCCTGTCGCTGTATTAGGGAAAACCGTATCAAAATATTGATTATAACAGATAATTTCAGGTTATCCTACAAAATCAGAGTCAGATGATATCTACGACATTCATTAGCTAACCTTTTGATGGACAAAATGCCACCTCAAGAGCTTGACCTGGCATCTGCAAAACTTCTTGGAAAACACTTTCTGTGCCAGCTCCGACAACTCCTATTCGGGCTTTGGGAGTCCCAGCAGTCCTGAGAGAAACATCAGATTGAAATCATCATCCACTCACTTGCATGTCTATACACAAAATACTAAGAGAAGCAGATACTGTGGCAGCTTTCCTACCGTGCAACTGACATCAGACACTCTCTGGTGTCTTCAGTAACAATTGTCAACAATCAGAATTTTGATGGTGACAATTTCTTGCTGACAAGAGCAGAAGTCATTTCATACAAAAAATTAAAAAAGAAAAATACAGATGTCTGAGTTCGAAAGAAATTTCGGGAAGAAGGCTTAAAGTGAGGAAATTAATAATTTCCCTTCAAAATAATTCAATGCAATATCTAAAATGAGATTAACAGTAGAAAACATGTAATAATTATATACAGCACTGCATCGTACATACTACATTGAAACTGAAGTGATGGAAACATTTTCTAGAGTCAAATTACGGAAACATTAATATGTAAAAGTCCCTCTTTATAATTATTCCTTGGTCTACCTAATTAGGTGCATCAAGACCAATTCTTACCTAAGTTCTGTGAGAACATAAATGTTAAAAATAATATAAAGGGAAACTGATCAAGTAATAAATTTTAAAAAAGGAATTCCTTCAAAGCAGATAACAGAACAGTAACGACAAAGCCTTTTATCCAAGGTTCAAAATCTTGGTACCAGGAATGGTATCAGGATGCCAAATTTTTTGAATTGAGATCTGTATCAGCCAAACGCAGTATCGGATCAGTGTATCACATTTTTAGTTTAGACTTTTTTTGTGAAAATTTTATATTTAAATCTTTCATTTTATTAAATAAATTTATTTAATTATTTAAAAATTTTGCTTGATGAATTAAATATTACAAATTAATTTCTAAGTTAAATGGTTCTGTATTAAGCAAGTACAATTTGTTTTATTATAACCTAAGGAGGTGTGCAGTCGACCTGTCGACCTCTCCCAACCCCTCCCAGATATGTGTGGAACCACCTCATTTACCTTGTTGTGTGGTATCATGCTATCTTGCATGTTTTAAAAAATTGCATAGATTTCTTGAAACAAAAACTTGCAAAAAGCACTTCTATTTTCTAGGTTTCATTTTTATTTGATAATTTTGTTTCCTCTTTTTCCTTTTTGATTTCTCATCTTCCAAATTTGTTGGATTGGTTGCCTCAGGATTGGATCGGACTGAATTACTTGATTCACATCATCGATCCCCACTTTAAATCGCTCCTTCGGACATTTTGGAGGAGGATTGGATTGCCCTCCAAAACCGGATAGGATCGGGCACATTGGACCATAATCGGCCAATCCTTTAAACTATGATTTTGTCCCAAATTTTTTGGTTTCAGCCACACAAATCGTTTTCTCCATTCAGCGTTGTTAAAGGTCAGTTGCTCTTTTCTGTAAAAAGGTCATCTCCTCTGTCAAACTAACAATTATTAGATCAGTCTCACTTTTTCTGCATTCCAGAAGAATATAACATATTAGAAAGTACAATTATGTTTGATATCGCATAACAGAAAACAATTGTTGATAACTCTCATGGACACAATTGAGAAATTGTGCATGGAAGATGAAAAGATGAAAGCAGTTTTGAGTTAATGAAGGCAATGATTATGTCATCCCAGATCGGTCAAGGTGCAACAGGAAAACAAAGATGAAGAAAAAGATTGGCAGTATAGGAGAAAAGATTAGGTGGCAGCAAAAGGTTATTATGATAATAACAGTGAACATCTTCATGGCACAAGAAGTTGGCATTTTTCGACTTCAAGTGTTCAGTGATTCCCAATTAGTAGTACGCCAAGTGAATGGCATCTACAAAGTTAGGAAGGATGAGTTCATGCCCTACCACTACAAGGCTCTTCAGTTCATGGAAGCATTCGAGTCTGTCGAACTAGAACACATATCTATGGGGCAGAATTCCAGGCTGATGCATTGGCAAAGCTTGCAGCTACCTAACCCTACCACTAGACAGTGGCACTACGATAAGAGTAGCAGAAGCGCACAAATTTATGTTCAATAATCCCTGGGGCTTTCAAAAATCATAATCAACACTGAGTCATTCATCAGTACAAAGCGTCATACAAAGCCTTTATCCTAAATTTATGGGGTTCGTCACATGAATCCTTCTCCATACAATAGAGCCTTCAACAATATAGTGGGCCACCTTCTTTGTCAATTGTACACATTCCAAAACCTGATTAATAGCTACTACCCTTTTGGTTTCGGTCTACCCCTAGTCCTTGCTCACCTAACTTCCATCCTATCAATTTTTCTACTTGGGGCATTATCTCTCTTCATTGTAGGTCTCCAGACCACCTCAATCGATTCTCCCACATTTTATCTCCAATTGGAACAACTTCTACTTTCTTTCAACTTATTGTCTTTTAGTGTGTTCAACTCATCCATAGAGACATTCTCATTTTGGCTACACTCATTTTTTGAAGGTGTTGTTTTTTAACTGCCCAATACTTCAATCCATAAAGCTGGCATCTGTCCTATAAAACTTTTCCTAAAATTACAAAGGTATCTTCCATAAAGGACATTATACAAGGCAAAAGTGACTATAATATATGACATGGAGACTCCGAGACACAAGTCAATAATCAATTCCTAGATATTGATGAAAACATAATATGGTGCAAAGTCATTAACTTAGCTAAAAGGTTGTGATCTCCTACAACAACAAGCAATAAAAAGTTATGAGCAAATCAAGAGCATGCATTGAGAATATGGTGTCCATCCAGAAGCCAAGATGCGACAATCAATTTGTTCCAAACAACCTTGCAATAAGGAGGTTTGGGACTTTCTCATCATCTTTATTAGCTAAACCTTATTAAAAGGGGGTTAGCTAACGGACTCTTACTTTGTGCATGAAGAATTTGCAATTCTTTGTTTTGGTGGTTGCTAAAAGTTAATACACTTCAACAGTCCAACTCGAAAAGGTGGTTCCTAACTTTTTGATGATCTAGGTTTCCCGCCGTTAGAATATAAATATTAAACACTCACCCTAACAACAACTTCGTAGTTTTGGTGTATCGGTTGTGTCTTTCTCATGGTATTAGAGCAAGCTAGGTTCGAACCCCACTGGTTGCACTTAAAACGGGATTAAATAAAATAAAATAAAAACCGTTGCGAACAGTCCAGATTTTGGCCCACAAAGATGTCCCTCAATCTGTAAGGACGTGTTAGAATATAAATATTAAATCTTCATCCTTGCCACAACTTCGGAGTTTTGGTCTATCAGTAGAGTCTTTCACACCCGCTAAGGCTATTCAACTTGTGCAGTGAGTTGCACATAGAGATGGAAGAAAAACACAATTGAGTAGACAAAACAAAGATTATGGAAATGAGGCTTGATTTCCCTTTCAAATTGGGATATGAAACCCTAATGTCTAAAGGTGGTTTTGAATATTGAAGTCTTTGTCATCTACATAATGCCATCCTAACCAAGGCTAATATCCTTGGGCGAAATATCTCAATTAATGTGAGGCAAGTGGCCTATCAATGGTATTTGGAACGCAGAGTTATTCCTAGAACTACCTAGGAGGAGATATATCAGAATGAGTATTCTTGCCACTTCCAATATCCAATACTGATTTATAATTGTAGGATTTGTGAGAGTGGCAGGAATTTAATATAATGGCAGACTTACTATATTTCCACACCTGCCACACTTTAACCTATTTGTCCAGATCACAACTGTAGATGCTTAAAGGTATAAATAATTTCTCTTGGTTTCATTAAAAATTGATATTAAATAAGAAAAATATGCAATATACTTGTACTGAGGCAAAATACTGGAACTGATTGGTTTCATTAAAAATTGATACTATTAAATCAGAAAAATATGCAATATACTTGTATTGAGGCAAAATACTGGAACTGATCAACATTTGATGTAGAAACAAATATCATGCAACATGTTATGGCAAGTAACCTGCATTAGCCAGTCAGGATCGCACACCATAAACATGAAGAAGAGAAAAGCAACGTAAGTATTACATGATGAACAATTATGTTAAGAAAATTACAAATTAGCAAATCCTTACTTCCATGCTTCAAGGAACACTGCACCAGCCTCTGGAGAAGTTATAACAATCCAATCGAAAACAGTGTCTGTAACAACTAACAAGTAATGAGAGCAATAAAAAAAAAATCAACTTTTTATTGCTTTTTGTGAGAACAAAAAAAGAATACATATTTCAAGTTGATGACTAAAAACAAATTACGGAGCTAGAAACCTTGAGAGAAATAAGCAGTAGGAAAAAAACTTTTACACAAACAATTTATAGGGAAGAAGTATATAAATATAACAGCAGACGCTTTTAAAATTTAGTAGAATAAGACAGAGAAAAATATAATATCATAGTTGTGTACAAAATTCACATGGGAAGTAAAGCTACAAGAGCGTAAAAGGGAGAAGAACATCACAAGAGAAAGAAAACATAAAAATAATAAATACACATAAATATATAAAAACAAATGATACTTGTGATATTGAATGTAATAGCTCATGCTCATAAGTCAAAATGATATTAATAATTAAGATTAGTGACAGGAGAGAGCGTAGATGATGCTCTTTCTTCTGTGAATATTAACAGTAGCATGTCCACAAAATTAGTGTTTAACAGCCAAAAGCTGTATGTTGCAGTTGCGTATGCCTAAATATGAACTGACTGTGACATAATATCCTATTTACTTCTCAAAAAGAATGCTTCAAAGACTTCAAATAGTTTGATGATTTCACATCAAAGAAGACCAATTTATCAAATAAAACTAGAAAAATATGCCTAATACTGCAATGTGTATATGTAATAACTTGAATTCATTGAAACCCATCGTATATACGATCAATTTAATACCTTACCATGCAACAGTTTGGCAAGTCTATTTGAGTCAGGCCCTTCTGTGTGCCTGAGAAGCGGGATTTCCAAGCTGTGGATGTTATGTTTGGTCTGTAAAAGTTGACAAAAAAATTAACAGATATATGATTTGTACCAATAACACTTGCAACTCAATCAAGCAACAAAAAATGCCCCTACAAGCAGAAGATAAGTTTCTGCTTAGTTTATATTGTAAACAATATGAGTGTCAGAAGATGAGCATGCATTCTGCAATGCCCTCGACCATTATGTAACTGTAGAAACCAACAATAGTTTGCAACTTTCTATAAGTATTTACATGATCTTTGATACTTTACGAAACAAGACTTAGTTGCAAAAAGTATTACTAAAGATTTCAAGTTATTGGAGAAGGAATATTTCACAAAATGTGTATCAAGATTGCGTATGGGTATGTATTATAAAACTGTTATCATTTCTATTGGACTTCTTTTTTCCGCTGTCTAAGAATTTGGAGCATTGGAGGGCACCAGCTACCTTCTATAATTTGTGGCAAGCCCCTCTTGTCCATAGGTTCCATTCAACAATTGGAAAAACTAAAAAAGTGTGGACAAGAGTTAACTACCGACCATAAAATCATGTCATATATTTTCTGAACCAGGAGACTTGGTGTATGCTTTTTGCCGATGACGCCGTCTTAGTGGACGAGACTAGAGGAGGAATTAATGCTAAATTAGAATTGTGGAGAGAAACTTTGGAAGCTAGAGTCTTTAGAATAAGCAGAACTAAAACAAAGTATATAGAGTGTATTTTCAGTGATATTCGGAACACAAATGAGGAAATAGTGAAGCTTGATGGTCAAGAGATACCTAAGACAGACCGTTTTTGATATTTAGGCTTGATTACACAAATAAATGGGGAGATTTGTGAAGATGTTATACATAGGATCCAAGAAGGGTGGTTTAAGTGGAGAAATACTAGTGGTAATTTGTGTAACAAACGTATATGTAACCCCTGTTTTCATTAATACGTATTTTTAAAGTATTTTTCCATATTTAAATCTTCAGTATCTTTTAACTATTCTTCCTTAATCGATTTTATTATTTAAACTATTTTGGAACCCAATTGTTTATTATAAGCCCAAGTTTGTATTTTGATTTTATTAATTATTAATGTGAGCCCAGTTGTTATCATAAGCCCAATTCCATATTTTGATTTTATTTTATTTATATATTTAATCTGAGCCCAAGATTTAGCCCATTTCCTATTGGATCTTAACCCTAAACCCAAACTCACAAACCCAACCCGTATACAAATTTGTTTACTTTTTCCCACTCTGCACAATTTCCCGTATTCCCTATCCCCCACTATCTCTAACCACCCCTTATTTAATATTATATTTATTATTTTAATATAACACTCTCTCCCACTCTCTCCCCCTTCCTCTCTCTCCTCTCTGTTTTCCCCCCAACCGAAACAGACCCGAACCCTTCATCTTCCTCCTCACGTCGCCCACACCCGAACTCTTCATCTTCCCCATCGATCGAAGCTCCTCGTCAACCACCGTTACCACCTTGTGACGCCTTCGACGGAAGCAACCCACCTCCAGTCGCGCCGCTAGTTGACCACCGGTCCTCTCGCCTTCGTCCCTCCGCCATCAACACTGCCCAGTTGCCCCTCGTCGACGCTCGCTCACCCTCTTCCTCCACTCCAAGTTTCCATCCTCCAACATCAACGCCCTGGCCTCCCCCCATTGCCTCGTCGAGCTGCGCCGCCACCTGCGATCGAGCACTGCCTTCCGCAACCAGTCGACGCCCAGACACGAAGAACCCCAATCCCGATCGTCCATGCTGCTGCTTCTCGTTTTCCCGCCCAAACAGACCACAGCCGAGTACCCCTGTCGCCACCCTGTGCCTCGCTGCCGTAACCAGCCGAGCCCAGTCGCCGCGCACAGTCCCCCGCCATTGACCCATCTGCCATCCGCTGCTCTCTCTCTCCCTCCTTCGTGCCGTTTGGTGTTCGGGAAGTGGGGGAGGGGAGTTTTGATGTTTGCTTTTTTTTTGTGAAGTGGAGGAGGATTTGTTAGATTGGCGTTCGGTGTTTTGGGTGAGGGGATCAGTAATTGTGTTGCTGTTTGTGAAGAAGAGAAGGGATTGATCCAGTGTATTGCTGTTGCTGTTGCTATTTTGCACGTAGAGCGCACGTGCCGCCTCCCCGGGATTCTGATCCCGTTATTTCTTTTTGAATATTTGAATCGTCTACAAAAGGCAAGTCCACTTGAACTCTTTTAATTTTCTAGTTCAAGCTTATTGACCTCCTGCAAGTAGTTCCTTTCAATTATCTTAAATTTGCCTTGTGTCCTTTCCGTTGGGAGTATCGAGGGTTTACACGAGCTAACCCGATGTACTCTTGACATCTTATTACTATCCATTGACTCAAACCCAAAGCTAAACACATACATGACATGAATAAAATGACTAGAACATGCATATGAGGAAAATATATTGTGATCGAATGCATTGATGATTGAGATCTTGTGACTTGAACAATGACATGATAAATTGACTTGTACACTGTAAAAATCCATTCTAATTGTTGTATATTAGTGTAATACATTTCATGATATTATAGCATGTTAATTACCCATTTTGATGAACATATATGTGATGATATTTTATAATTCCTGCTGCCTTGTCGGTCTTGTACTGAGGTTTCGACCCAATTATATTAGGAATCAGTTAAATAATATAAAGATGAATTATAGCCCTAAGTGTTTAATTGCTGATAACATCCTGGAACTTCTAATTCTGAACTGTAGTCTATGAGTTATCGTTGTTTTAGTGTTACGGTGTCGGCTGTTGCAGATTCACTACATCATGTATATTATTGTGCAATGCATCATGTTGTTGCATTCTTATCATCCCCTTGACACTCTTATACACACTTTCATGAACATGAATGACTTAATTAAATACTAAAACAAGCCGGGGTTAATAAGGGTTGACTTAGTAGTGGATAGTCTCAGAAAATGTATTCGATAGGGCCCTCTTGTTACATGGAAATTTGACATGAAAGGTGGAGAATTACTTGTGGAGTCGTGACTTGTTATCTTGTTATCTTGCTATCGTAATACACCGAGTACACGCTATGTAGATCTCACCACGAAGTCAAAACATACACTGTTTTGCGTGCACCGAACCTGTGGTATAGGACGCAGTAGTACGTGCACTAGATAGGATAAACAACATGCTGATAGACATAAGTTGACACGTATATACTTGATTATGACCATTGTTTACTAGTACCGTTATTGCTTTTGTAATTTGATCTTGATTCATATTCCTTCATGTACCTTATTCCTTACTCTCTGCTTTTCACTACTTGTTGTCCGTACTTGCTCTAAGGACAAATTATTCTTTCTTTTTAGATGAACAAGTACAAGTGAACAAAGAGAATTTTCAGAAGGCATTGGTGAGCAGTTCTACTATGATTGGAGCAAGAGCCTCTCGAGCTATTTGGTAAGTCCTTATATTCCAGATTTGGTTATTGAATTTCATTCTCGTTTATGTGATTATGTTTTCTGCGTGGTTGTGATTCATTTTTTTATATTGTTGAGTTAAGACTGGTATAGCTTATGAATGATATGAGTTGACGTACTTATATCATTCGCTGGGCCTCAGTTACGTGCCTGTGTTCCCGTATTCTCGGAAGCGGGGCGTGACAGTATACCTTTAAAGTTGAAGAAAAAAATTTAAAGGACGGTTGTTAGACCATCAATAATATATGGAGCAAAGTGTTAGGCAACAAAGAAACAACATGTCCAAAAAATAAGTGTAGCGGAGATGAAGATGCTAAGATGGATGTGTGGTAAACCAGGACGGATAGAATTAGAAACGAGCATATACGATACATGGTAAAAGTAATTCCTATCCAAGATTAAGAGAGAATCGCCTCAGGTGGTTTAGACATGTCACGAGTATACCTAGTAGTGCCCTCGTTAGAAAGAGTAATTTGATAAGTATTGAGGGTAGAGTTCGGGGTAGGGGAAGGCCAAAATTTACTTGGGTAAAAACGGTGAGAAAAAATATGATAGCATATGGCCTTACAAAAGATATTGCGCTAAACCGAGCAAAATAGAAAACCAGGATTCATGTAGCCGACCCCAACTAGTTAGAAAAAAGGCTTTGTTGTTGTGCTCCATTGCTGAACACATTTTGTTAGTTCATGATGATGAGATATGAAGATGATTTGCAAAACATCTACAATATCCTAATAACTAGAAATTCCCTGTCTGTTTTGTATATTCTCCTTTGCAAGACACAATTACAAGAAATATTAAGCATGCAATCCTCTTTCTCTCAGAGGCAACTTAAAATAGTATTAAGAATTTCAATTTCGAAAGACAATTACCGACTAGGATAGGATGAATCTTCAAGAAAAAAAAAAGACCAAATAAGTTATGATTTAACAAATAATCAACCCTGATGGCTTTTCTAAGTTGAAGTAAAACAAGAGAAAATTGCCATATAGAATTAGCGAAGCCATAAAAATTTGTCGCCAAACATTAATACAGCAAATAAACTATGTGAGATAACTTTCGGAAACAAAAACGTAAATCATGAAACCCCTCAACCCTAAATTTAGCAACCATCAAAGAAGTTCACCACAAGCATATGGACCATGAAAGGACCATGAAAGATCTCAGGGAATGTCCACTGGGTCTGGCAAAAGTGCTCATAAGATAAAGTATTATAAGTAAGAAAATGGAGAAAGTTGAACTTTCCACATCAAAAGGTTTGAAAGCAAAATGAGATGCATCACCATGTGTAATTGACAATCTAGCAAGTATATTTAACATTTACATTTGCCAAAGCATAACGGGAAATTAACTATAAAGAACACTTGTGTTAGGATTGTGTCTTGTATACTTGTTGTTCAGATTAAAAGAAGATAATATGAAGCACGGAGGTCAAAGCATCGAAGTGAGTAGAAGGGAAAACAGCAGCAGCAAGGGTGCAAGCTAGTTGCGGTCGACTGGTCTTGGGGACAATCGACCGCACCCCCCGACCGCACCCCCGACCGCTCGTAGTATAGGGAATGTCAAAGAGTGGTACGGTCAACTGGTCTTGTTGGACGGTTGACCGCCCGCGGCGCTGTGTTCGTTTTTGGGCTTCGATTTGTTAGGCCGGTTCAGCCCAATCTTCAACTCCAAGTTAGATCGTGCGGCTCCTATTCAGTTACTTCTTTTCTAGGTTATATCGGACGACTGAGAATCAAGATTAGACCTAGGTTTTCTCTCTATTCTTCTATATATTGTAAACTCCTCCAATATGAGAGGGAGTATTTCATAGATTCTTTTTTCCATTGCAAAGAGAGGCTCGGGAGAGAAATAGTTCTTGGTGGGTGAGTTTAATTCCTTGTGTCAAGTAATCAGTAACTCCTTGTAATCTCTTCTAGTTGAATATCAGATCTCCCTATATTTCTCTCCGGATTAAGCAAAAGCTAACCGGAATAAATCATCGTTGTTGTGTTTGTGTTAGTTTGGTGGATCTACTTGCTTGCTCAATTTATTCGCCTCGTCTACTTCGACTTCCTCATTGCTCTAATTAGTTCCGCTGCGACCAGAGGGCGTTTGTTGACGCCCCAATCCCAACAACTTGTACACTCTAGTCCTAAGATATCCCAAGAACTGAAAGAACATAATAAAGGCTAATCTATCCGAAACCTATACATTAGTACTTCTCATTATAACATAACATGATCCGCATTTTGTTATCTGCAACTACCCTAAATCCTCTCCAATACAGAATTTGAAATTTTTTAGATGAAAAGATGTATATATCAGGGAGGGTATCATAGTTTTCCAAATCCTCTATTTCGTCCATCTGGTAGTGCAAGGCTAAAAGATGCTTTATGTAGTTGCAGATAACAAAATGCAAATTGGGATATTTCACAATACGAAGCAGTAATGTTTAGGGTATTTTCAGATAAACTAACCCAAAATAAAACAAAGTATGCCATTCTAAGGATCAGAAAGTGCATTGCAACTTGCAAGCCATGCAATACATATAGCAATAAGGAATTTTAAATAGCTGTTAACCCATGAAATGACAGCTATTCCCGAATAGACTACTATTTTTTTGGTTATATTTTATTGCAATTTCAGAAGGCAAGTAGATAACATATCAAACAACCAGTCAAAGATGGAAAGAAAAAAAAAAAGCCAAGATGGGATTTTGGGGATTGAACCACCAGCAAAAAGACCAATAAGAAAAACCCATCAATCATACATCAAGGCATCGGTTAAGAATTGTGCAAAATGAAAGAAAAAGAAGAACCCATTTGACCCGACAAGAAGAACCCATCAAAGTATAACATAAATTTATAACAAAAGCAAGTGCTATTCAAATTAGATGGGGAAATGAAAAAAGAAATAAAATTACCAAAGCTTGGATGAGCTTCGCATTCTTGCCCTGATCTCGAGTGACGAAATCCTTGGAGTGATTGTTCGTGTGGGAAGAGGAAGTTTTGGAAGAAGAAGTAGTTAAGAGGAATCTTTTGGTTGATGGTGGGGCAAGAGAAGGAAGAGAGAGGAGAGCCATGGTTAACAAACCTTCCAAACTACAAAACTTGAGACCCTACCTTCATCCTCCAATCAAAACACAATTTCAGTACAACTACTAATATAAAATGAAAGATTGGAGAATATAATTACAAAATTAAAACCCGGTCTTGGAGAATAGAATTCCATAATAACTAGACCAGTGCATCCCTTCAATCTTACAATTGCATGATTTCTTGATAACCAACACCATTGTCATGAACCCATTGGCTTCTACCTCTAAGAAAGAAGAAAAAAAATTAGAAGGGTTGTTTGTTACTTGATAAAGGAAAAAAGGTAATAGGACCCATTTAAAAGGCTGAAGTGTATTAATATCTCAAAGTGGAAATCATCATGCTATTGCAGCCTGGTATAATAAGAACCATAGATACGTGTTGTTCTCGGAGAATGGCTTTTTGATAAAAAGTTTGAATTTCTATTGGTTTATAGGTAGGGCTATCTATTATTCTAATTCTTACTTGTTACAATCTTTACCTGAAAAACATCATATTGCACCCTCATCATCAAGAAAGTAGCTGACTTATCCTCGATGCCACATAAATCATAATCATTTTTGCGGCCACATGGCTTAAAGTTAATGGTGGCTTGCGATGGGTGAATCTTGACTCCTCAATAGAGTGGGTTCTGGTCATAAACTGATAATCCTCTCCACTAAAATCAAGATTTTTAAATCCTGCTTGCATCCATTTTTTCTTATACACGGCTTGAGAGTGTATGTCATTATAGGTAGCAACAACTCGTTGTTATGGATTGAAGTTATGAGAGTGAATTTTATTATGGATTGAGACTTGAGAGTGTATGTAATTACAGAAAGTCCAAATTTTATTTTATCATAGTTATCCCAGTCAACCGACTTTGATATAATCAAATCTCATCCATATATTCCAGGAGACAATTTGAATCTCCCATCACTCTAACAATCTTTTGAAGTATTTCAGCTTAGACTCATTTTCATATTCTAACGGGATAGTCTCTTCATCACTGACCAAACTCCATTGACTCATCTTCTATAATTAATAAGAAGAAATACGTAACAGAAACTGAACACAACATTTTCATATCTTCTGGTTGCTAATTATGCATAAACGGAACGAAGAGTTCAGAATAATAATATCGCCACCATAAATCCAAGCACACATCTTGAAGGATGAAATAACTATAGGTGCCTTATTACGGAATTTTACAACAAACAATAGCAAACTTCAGGTAATTTTCTATAATAATTAGCCCATAATAAAACAAAATATTCCATTTTAAGGATCAGAAAGTGCATTACAACTTGCAAACCATGAAATAAAAACAACAAGAAGGGATTTTATATAGCAGATACCCATGAGATGACAGCTATTCCAGAATAAGTTGTCATGAATCTAGTATATTATTAGCAATTTCAGAAGGCAAGCAGATTACAAATCATACAACCCATCCAAAATTACAAGTCAAGATGGGATTTTGGGTACTAAACCAAACAACAAAACGATCAACAAGAAGAAGCCATCAACCATAAGCAATGAATTAGCTCAGAATTTAGCGAAATGAGAGAACAAAACGCAGCAAAGTGAGCCCATCTGACCCAATAAGAAGAACCCATCACAGTATAGCAAAACAATAGGGGCAAAAGCAAGTGCAATTCAAATATGATGGGGAAAAGGAAAAAGGAAAAAGGAAAAAGAGAGGAATTACCAGAGCTTGAATGAGCTTGACATTCTTGCCCTGCTCTCGAGTGACGGCAACTTGGGGGTGCTTGTCAATGTGAGAAGATGAGGAAGATCTGATTTTGAAATAAGAAGAAGAAGAGGAAGAGGAAGGAGGGGAGAAAATTATTTTGAGTGATGGAGAAAGAGAAAGGAGAGCCATGGACGTGGAGGGAAGAGAAGAGTGAAGGGATTTTGGAGATTTGGAGGGTGCTTCCCCAAATCAACTTCTGCCCTGCTATTTCTCTTTTGTTTGTAATCATATGAAAGAGGGTGCCTCCTTGCGACCCATCAGTATCCGACTATTTTCCCGAAACAGGTCTCTTTTTAAAATTAATTTATAAAATAGGTCTATTTTCATAGGTTGCAGTACTGAAATGTGCCCTTTTCAATTTTGTAGCCGCAGTTCATAACTGCAGCTCAAGTATATATTACACATATTTGCTTAATAGGTTTAGAAATTTGGAAAAAAATTATTCAAATGTAAAATGTGAAAAATAGGATGCCGCAGTTGGGTATTGCAGCCTCAATACTATAGAGGCCGCAGTTATATGGTCGAATGGATATTAGAAGGTTTTAAGAACTAGACCACATTAGGGATGGCAACTGGGCCGGGTCAACCAGCGACCCATCCGCGACCTGCCCGTTGAACCCGGCCCGGTTAAGAGATTGGCGGGTTCGGGTCGAACCCGTGTACAGTAACGGGTCGACCCGGGTCGAAAAAAACGCGAATCCAACCCGCCTAACCCGGCTCGCGAACCCGTTAAAAACAGTCCAACCCGCCGCCAACCCGCGGGTCGACCCGCGGGTTATGACCCGTTGGACCCATACGGGTCGAACGTTCGACCCGTTACGGGTCGACCGTTGACCAGCGGGTCAGCGGCCCGTTGGCGCACTGTTCAACAGAGCCGTTCTTAACGGCTCTTTTAGCCCCTTTTTGGTTTTTTTTTTTTTTGTTTTTTTTTTTTGGTTTTTTTTCACATTTTTAGCCTGTAAATACCTCCAAAAATCTCCTTAAAAAATCACACCTTACTCTCTTACTCTCTCTGCTATTAGACATCATTTCTAAGGAATTTTTCAACAATTGTAGTATTCAACAAGCAAGTCTACAACGAGGCATATACACGATCAATTTTCGATCGTATCGAAATCAAAATTCAACGTCTTCAACTCTCTGCAACCCTCGTCAAATCTCCTTCAAGCTCTCCTCAACTCTTCAATTGCGGAATCGGCAAAGCGCTTCTTTATAGTTCTATTATATTCTTATTTTCACGGTTTATTTTAAATACGCGTATTCCATGGTGAACGGTATCAAAATTTCATACCTCTCTCATTATATTTTTTTTTGCGTTGTAGTTGAAATTATTGTTGGTTTTTTGATCTTCACTATCTCAACCCTCTTATTTTTTAGATTTTTTTTTATAATTCACCGTTCCTACATTGTGTATATTTTTTTTACATACATTACTACATTACTACATTATGTCTAGATCATGCGGTAGCGGTCGTAGCAGGCAAGATTCTTCATCCTCTTCCCGTAGGCCACCAATTGTCCCAATTAGTGAGCCCGCCCAAGAGTACCACGATCCTCCTACCCAACAATGGAGTACACATGACGAGGTTGTAGGTGACATACGATTGGAAGAAGAAGAAGAACAACAACAACCAACCGAAACCACACAACCCCGTAGTAGTAGGAAAAGTAAAGGTGAAACTAGTGATTGGCATAAGTTTTACGATTATATCCCGGACGAACATACTCCGGGTATAGGTTTGAAAGTATGTAAAACATGTGGTAAAACATACAAATTCAAGAGGGGTGACGGCACCGGTACAATTAGTAGGCACATCCAACATAACCATAAAGACCTTCTTGCTGACCTACAAGGCCAACAAAAAATCAACCCTAGGACCAGTCTAGTTGATAGCCACCCTTATGATCCCGATCTTGTTCATCGGGAAATGACCCAATTAGTCATTAAGAAAGAGTTACCATTTTTCTATCCCGAGAGTAGGGGCTTGGAAAATTTTAATCAAACGGCCTTAAACCCTCATTTTAGAAGAATTCCGAGAAATACTTGCAAATCGGATTGTTTTAAAATGTACATTGAAATGAAAGACGCTTTGATTGCAATTTTATGGAGTTTAACTTGTAGGGTTAGTTTAACTTCAGATTGTTGGACGGGTGTCAACAATATTCCAACGATGGGAATAACCTGTCATTGGATCGACAATGATTGGATTCTTCAAAAAAGAATCATATCACTTGCGGCGTTGCCGTATCCCCATAGTGGTGCTGAAATAGCAAATCGTATTATAGAAATTTGTAATGTTTTTCATATTCGTGATAAAATTATGTGTATTAGTTTTGATAATGCATCTAACAACAATGTAGCAATTACTACTTTAAAATCCGTATTAAACCCTCCATCTCACAATACTTTTCATGTTAGATGTGCATGTCATATTATAAATTTATGTGTTCAAGATGCATTAAAAATAGTCGATCCATATATAGTTAAAATTAGAAATTGTGTATATTTCTTTGCATTAAGTCCAAGCATATTACAAGAATGGAAAGCTTGGTGTAGGGTTAGAAATATACCTTTTAGAAGATTTCCAAAGGATGTTAGACACCGATGGAATTCTACTTATGATTTACTAAATGTTGTTACCGAATATAAAGCAGTTGTAAATGATTTTTGTATCGCAAAAAATATGCAGAATTTTGAAATGACTCCCCCCGATTGGTTTTTTGCCGAATCTTTGTTGAAATTTTTAGAACCTTTTAAAACTGCAACTTTAAAATTTTCAAAAACATATGAATCTACTTCTAGTAGCATTTTTATTGAATTAGTTAGCATGATGCAAACATTTAAGGAAATGTTAAATGATATCAATGTTAGTGAGATTGTAAAACATGCATACAAAAAAATTTTGAAGTATTATTTTCCTCCTCCTATGTTGATTTGTGTTGCTACCGTTATGGATCCTCGTATCAAATTAGAAGGTACGAAGAGTTTGATAGAAATGTTTTTTGCATTACTTGGGAAAAATGTAGAATTAGTAATTGATTGCGCTACTTTTTTAGTTCAGTTTGAATCTACGTTAAATAACTTGTATGATTATTATGATAGACGTTTTGATTATAGTAGTTCAACTTCTGTAGTTAGTTCTTCTTCTGCTACTTCTAAAGGTAAGGGTAAAAGTGGAATTGGTGATAGAACATTTAATTTACTTGAACAAATTCAATCAAAAAAACCTAGGACTAATCAACCAAATGAATTAAATTGGTATAACCAACAAGATTCTGAGCCTTCTACTTCTCCACTAGATATTTTACAATGGTGGAAAGACCATGAACACACTTTTAGTATTCTGTCAATTATGGCTAAAGATTTACTAACTCCTCCTGTCTCTACAGTTGCTTCTGAGAGTGCATTTTCTTCAAGTGTCAGGGTTCTAACTGATTGCAGGAATCGCTTGAAGCCCGGCTCGTTAGAGATGCTCGTTTGCACAGAAACTGGCTGAAGGCTGAAGATAGGACACAAGGGAAAGCACTATCAACGTCTACAAGTGGGAGCAACTCGCCGGAAGAACAACAACAACAATAGCTGCTTTGCTTGTAATAGCAACTCGACCGACACGGTCACACGTTAGGAATTGTATTATATCTTTGCTTGTTATGTTAAATTAGAAAAATTGTAGTCAATTAAAATTGTATATAAGAAATATGTTATTGTATAAAACTTATTTGTGAATTGAATTCTTCATTTCATTAGAAATTGTGAAAATTGTATAACTTAAATTCATATGAATAGTATTTCAAAATTTTTTGCCAATTTCACTCTTTCAATCTTATTATTATTATTATGATTTTTAATGTTTATTAGTATTATTACTTACTTAGTATTGTTATTATTATTATTTTAAGCTACAAAAAAAAACCTACCTATATAAACGGGCCAACCCGCGGGTCGACCTGACCCGACCCGGGTTGAACCCTAAAGGGTTCACGGGTTGGGCGGGCCACCTAAATCAAGTTTGGGCTCGGCCCAGCCCGGCCCTGCTAAGTGGCCAAACCGGCCCGAGCCCGCCCAAGATACGTGCCAACCCGGATGGGTTAGGCCCAGCCCGGCCCGTTCGACCCATTCGCCATCCCTAGACCACATCGACCATATAACTGAGGCCGCAGTTGTGAACTGCTGCGGCCTATGTATTATCGAGGCCGCAGTGCCCTATTTTTTACATTTTACATTTGGACATTTTTTTCCTAAGTGTACGAACATATTAGCCAAATATGTATAATACTTGGGCCATAGTTGTGAACTGTAGCCACGAAATCGAAGAGGCAGCAGTTCAATGCTGCAACCTATGTAGTATCGAGGCCCTATTTTTCACATTTTGTACTTAGACAATTTTTTTTTCAAGTCTCTGAGCCTATTAGCCAAATATGTATGATAACTGCAGCCACGAAATCGAAGAGGCCGCAGTTCTGTATTGCAACCTATGTAGTATCGAGACTGCATGGCCTCCTATTTTGCACATATTACACTTGGACAATTTTTTAAAGTCTCCGAGCCTATTAGCCAAATACGGATGATATATACTTGGGCCACAGTTGTGAACTGCAGCCACGAAATTGAAGAGGCCATAGTTCGGTAGTGCGGCCTGTGAGGACAAACCTATCTTCAGAATTAGTTTCCAAACAAACATATTTTAAAATTGGTATTGTTCTTTTTTTGCCTCTTATAAGAGGTTACCTCTTATTAGAGATTTACAGTAAGAGCCTTTTGTAAGAGCCTCTTTTTTAGGTGTTCTTTTTATATAAAAATTACTTCTTATAAGAACCTCTTATAAGAGATTTCTGTTCTTTTTTCACCTCTTACAAGAGCCTATATTACCCCAAAGTATAAAAATAGTGAGATGAAGGACAAGAAAAGACAAGTTCAAATTACTAATGTATAAACTAGTTTAATGGCAAGTTAAATTCACAAATCAGTGTAAATCATCAATTATAATTCCGAAACCGAGATAGAGAAGTAGAAACACTAAAAAACAAAACTTCAAAAAAATAAACGGAAATTTACAAGTAGCGAAGCGGCTTAAGAATATGCATCTGTCACTAAAGATGGAGGCAGCTAAACAAAATGAACGGTAAATGTTGTCACTAAAGACTTTTTTTCATTTGGACAGAATTTTAGTTTATTTAGAGCCTCCAGAGTCCTGACTGCTACAGCCCTGTCTGTCGTGAAGAATTTTAAAAAATCAGATTAGCACGGAGCCCTTCAGATAATGTAACCCCTGTTTCCGTTAGTATGTATTTTATTCAAGTATTTCTCCGTATTTTAAATTCTTAATATCTTGTAACTAATTTCTTATTTGATTATATTATACAACTATCTTATAAAATCCAATTGTTTAATTTAAGCCCAATTGTCTAAATTATTTTGTATGAGCCCAATTCTATAATTATTAGATTGTTTTGAGCCCATAGACCAAGCCCACCTCCTATTGAATCTTGATCCACTAACCCAAACCCAACTCCCCTTTGTTGACCAGATCAATAAATCCCCAAAATCTCTCCTTATCACTCCCCACATCCTGTAACCCCCAAAATTCTGAAAATTTGAATCCCAAGTTTTCAGGCCTATAATCTCTCCTCATCTATATGGCTGTTATAACAATTTTGATTACCTTTAATTCTCCTCCACACAATCAGCCATTTGAATCCCGTAAACCCCTCCTCCCTATAATCTCTCTACTCTTTATTATTATATTATTTTTATACAACTACTACTCCCCGTAACTCTCTCTCTCTCTTCCCCTCCCTTATACAACAGAGAATTAAACCTCTCTCCTCTCCTTCTTCCCCGATCTCATCTCCCGCTCTCCCTCTCCTTGTTCCCCAAACCGCCCACTCCGAACCCATCCATCGCCCAACTCCCATCGACTCCATTCACCTCCTCCGCCGCCGCACCTCGCAACACTACCCCCAATCGTCTTCAACCTCGAGACCCTCGAAGCCCCGTCGAGCCCCTCCTGCCGCTCCCCATCAAGCTTCCCCTCGAGCGCTTCCCGCTCGCTCAGTACCGCCATCCTCCTTCTTCCACCATTTGCCAAAGCTTCGCCCAGTCTCCCGCTCGAACCGAACCCATCACCATTGCCGAACCCACCTCGTCAACCTCCTCTTCGCTTCCACTCACTCGTCACCGCCGTGATCCCTCGTCGCTCACCCCTCGCAATCTCCGAAGATCCCAGTCACAATCATCTCCGTCCAAGTCCCGTGGTCGTGGTGGTCGTTTTCCTCTGTTTTCGAGCCCAAAAGCAGAGCTTTGCCACGTCGAAGACTCACCGCTACCGTCACTTCCCGACCGTAGCGCTCCATCGCCGTATTCCGTGTCTCCACCTCACCGTGGTGTCGTCGTCCCGAGCTTGCCACAGTCACCATCATTTTTCCTGCCGCTGTCTCTCTCTGCCGAAGGGAAGGAAGAAGAAGAAGTGGGATTGGTGGGTTTCGGCATTTGGTGTTTTGGCGTAGCGAATCCAAGATTGGCATTCACTGTTTTGGGGCAGATCCGGTGTGGAGAAGCTCATCTATTGGCCAGAATTGGTGTCCCGTGTTCCATCCACTTTGGATCTTGATCGTTGTTCGGTGTTTAGATCAGATCCGATGTGGGGATCTGCTGAGTTGATGTTTGTTGGTTGTTTCTTCGTCGCTCTTTGCACGTAGTTCGCACGTGATTTTGGGAGTTCGCTGGTTATTCTCTTTTTGAATCGTCAAATCAGGCAGGTATCTCCTGTACAAATTCGTTTGTTCTAGTACTAGCTTCTTTGTATAAATACCGCAAGTATATTCCTTGATTCTAATTCGCATTTATAAGTCAAATTGAAACCTGTTGCTATACTTAATCCGTCGATCCCGTATTCGCATATGATCGCGAATACTTTATTTTCATATGCATTACACGAACACGATGATACAAACATATGTACCTTTAGGGTTATACATGTTGGTGTGAATGATTATTTTTATCTATGATAATAGTTTGAATGTTGTTGTGATATCTTTTTCTTCTTGATTAAGTTTTATACATGTCATCGATCACTTTGTAGTTGTAATATTGTTTTATGCAATCCTAAAATACTGTTGACCTAAACTTGTAATAGAAATTAGACCCAGATATGAAATTAAGACTACATGATTTTGCACCTCATGACTTAGAACGTATTTCATGCATAATTCCTTGATGTTCCCTGTCCATATCTTGACATCGTTTCATTGCATTATGATCATGTTAAATTGAAATAAAAGTAACAAGCCGGAGTATAATGGAAAAGATTTAAGTGGTGGACAATATAGAAGAGCGTACTCGGACGGAAGCTCGTGGTTTCTCGATGCAAGTTACAAGTTGCAAGTTTGCGAATTATATGTTTATATGTTTCACGTTACAAGTTTACACTATGTTTGACTCAATATGTTTCACGTTATATGTTTGCACGTATCTCGATATAAGATACAATTGATATTTTTTTCCGAGTACGTGACCTATAGAACCCACCACTAAGTCTAAACGCAACTGATTGTAAGTAGCAACCATGTAGTAAAAAGATGGATGCATGAAGCGCTACCTAGATAGAATTAAACATTAGACTTAAGATTAACACGTGCACTTGCATGATCCAATTACATGTTACATGTTCATGTTGACTTGATATTTGTTTACTTGATTTCTTGTTTACATGCCACTTGTTCTATAATGCCTTGTTCATAATCATATTTACACATTGTGTTTCCCCTATTTCATGACTCTCGATTTCTTGCTCTTTTCCTGTTTTCCTTTTTATTTAGTTTTGTACATGTCCCCTTAGCTTGTACCACTTGCGGCCCGTGACTTGTATTAACG
The DNA here is from genome assembly GCA_017893485.1 of Hemerocallis citrina. Taxonomy (NCBI): domain Eukaryota; kingdom Viridiplantae; phylum Streptophyta; class Magnoliopsida; order Asparagales; family Asphodelaceae; genus Hemerocallis; species Hemerocallis citrina. The sequence continues at coordinate 272,535,313 of CM030364.1, read as the reverse complement.
GGCGTCTTCTTGTCTTTTTTTTTCCTTCTTTTTGTGATAATGTACTTGCAGGCTTGAATGGAGAGTTACTAGAAGGTGTTGCTGATCAAGTGTTTTAGTTTTGTTTAATTTTTCATGTTGCTTTAGTTCATATTTTATTTCATGCTACTCCTTGTTGTAATTCGGGTTTATTTGACCCGTAACTATTTGTATTTTCCAGTTGTTGGTTATGTTATGGACTATGTCATGAACTTTCATTATTATATTGTGATTTTATATGCTTGCGTGGTTTATTTTGTTATCTTGTTGTTGAGTTGCTTGCACAGCTTATGAATGGTGTATTCGCACCATTCGCTGGGCCTCAGTCATGTACCCGTATTTTCGTATTTTGGGAAGCGGGACGTAACAGATAATCTTCCATAGATAATATCTTTCATCAAGGCTGACAAATGAAAAAGTAAATAAAAGAAGGAACATGTAAATAAATGTATGCATTACCTTAGATATGTAGACCCCCAAACTCCTGTGAATCCCAGAACACTGCATGCAAATAAAGATCCCCAAGTTCACACTAGCCCATCGTAGGGCTCTGCAAGAGAAGCACAACATTAGTTGACAGCGAATTTGCTAAAAAACAGATACAGGAAAAATCCAATGATTTCACTATATATATCTCCTGATACATTTTCTCTACAGAATTACTATTTCTGACTTCCTATCGGTAAATATTGCAAGCACTAATAATTTTAACAAACAAGAATCATTGAGGTCTTACTCTGTGCAAGAGAATGCGAAAATTTGAGATTGAAATTAGTAACAATTATAATATAGACTTTGGGGGTAATATAGACTTTTTAAGTGATAAAATGCTTATAAGAATTTGAAAGAAGCTACTAGAAGCCTTTTAGGCTTATAAGCGATTTTGGGAGAAATTGTATATAAGAGGTTAAAAAAAGACCGCTAAAAAAACTCTTGTAAGAGGTGGACCACCTCTTACAAAAGGTAAATCGCTTATAAGAGGAGAAAAAAAACACTACCTTAGTTTCAAAAAGAGACCTATTTCGGGAAAAAACATCTCAATATCCACAGTCCCCACACATCATGGAGGGTTGAGGACGAGGGATGAGATGGCCCTTGTCCTCTTTTTTCGACATTTTCCACCCACTTTCATCACATTTTTATGACTCCACATTATACTATGCAATTTTGCTAATTTTTTTTCATTTATATAATTTCTTATTTTATCATGTATCATTTTCTTTATAAAAAATGAGACCGTATTCATCTAAATTAGAAAACAATCTGTGTTATCTTTAATTAGCCATCTAGAAGCGTAAGAAACTTATTATTGTGCTATATGCACTTGACAATATAAACACAACTATTTAGAAAAGCCGTTGGTCCCTAAAAAGGCAACGACAATTTCATAACTTGAAAGCTCTAGTGGCTGAAATCAACCTTCCATCAGGGGATGGAGTGGACACCACGAAAATGGATTTGGAAATGGACGGCAATCTCTCTTTGAGATCCGACGACAATCTCCCTTTGAGATCCATGTATAAATGCTTAAGGATGCTGGATTGCAGGGTACAATCAGATCTATAATTTGAATAGTTTTGTAAAAAAAATTAAGATGAACTATAGCCACCATGTTTCATAAAAGAAAAAAATAATGAAACAAACCCTAAATAATTAGAAAAAATATCTCGAACATGCCAAGAGGCTAGGAACAAAATGAAAAAACAAAAGAGAGTGATGCCTCAACAACCCTTGAGGCTAGGTCACAGAAATAGAATTTAGCAACAAGACATCCAACTTGGGAAGATCATACCAACTCTAGCACCCAACACTGTCAAACTAGCGTCCACCTAACATTTTGCTCATCTGAGGCTCAAAGCAAGTCCAGAGATATTCATTAGGTTAGATTAGGGAAATGGTAAATAATACAAGCCTAGGGATCAAATTTGAAATCAAAATCCCAAAGGCACTGAAAATCCCGAAGGCACTAAGAGGATCCACAGTCGTTAGCTAAAAATGTATTTTATGCATAATTTCGAACTGTAGATGCTGCAGTCGTTAATTATTCTGTCATTTAGTCCATTTTTCGCTACAATAAAAAGCCAAAGATGGTATGAGATATAGCAATATGCATATTATGCTTGACTAAACATTATGTTTTGTCTAGATTATTTAATTATTTTTTAAATGATCGGACGAAACATCCGTAATATTTTATTTTATTTTTTGCATCGGACGAAACATGAATATATATATATATATATATATATATATATATATATATATAACGGAAGGAGCCTCTCTCTCTCTCTCTCTCTCTCTCTCTCTCTCTATATATATATATATATATAGAGAGAGAGAGAGAGAGAGAGAGAGAGAGAGAGAGAGAGAGAGAGAGAGAGAGAGAGAGGGGCTTCCTCCGTTGCAAACGGGTCTGTGTGCACAGACCCGTGCGAACTTTAATCTGGACTGTTGGATCTTTGATCCGACGGCCCATATATATTTTTTTATAATATTTTGCCTTAGCCCGTCGTTGGGAATGACGGGTTAAGGTTAAATTTTATAAAAAAAAATATAGCCTTAATCCGTCGTTCCCAAAAACGGGTTAAGGCACTCTAAATTTATTTAGATCTGCATACAAATCGTCTTCTTCGACGACTCTCTCTCTCTCTCATTCTCTTTTCTTCGACGAACCCAAAGTGAAGAAAACCCTAATACTTGATCTAAACACATACCTGTCCTCCTCTCTCCTCTCTCTGAATATCTACTCGAAACATTGAAACCCAACTCTCTCATCCCCTCTTCGAAACCAAATCGAATCCCTAGTTCGGCCCCAAATTGAATCATTGGCTAAATTCGGACATATTTTGTAAAGTATTGACTATTTCTTTACCTCAGTAGATATATTTATGTTTATTTTTCAATTTGTGTATACTAAATTATTTAGAAAGTGGGCAAAAAATTATTTGCCTTAGTAATTTGTAGATGTAGAATTGGGAAAATTTTTAATATATTCAATTGCCGAAAATTTTTGTTTGCCTTAGTAATTTGTAGAACTAGAATTATATATACAAAATTATTTAGAAACTTTTCAGTGCGGTTATAGTCGAAAACCCTGCAAACGATCGTAAAAAATACGAAACTTTGCGAGTAGGTTGGTCTCACGTAGTACAAGCCACCCCAAGTTGTAGAAGTGAGTTTCGACTCACGGTTCTAGAGATACGGCCGCGTATCGCTTATGGTTGAAAAAAACCAAGTAAAGCGGTATACGGCCGTATTTCGCAAACCGTGACTTGAAACTCGCTTTTACAAGTTCGGGTGGCTTGTGCTACGTGAATTCGATCAAGTTACAAAGTTTTATAAATTTTGGATGCCGTTTGTGCGGTTTTCTCACGTTCCTCGCATTAGAAGTTAATGACTTAGAATATTTTTAATGCGGTTAGAGTTGAAAACCTTGCAAACAGCCTCCAAAAAATACGAAACTTTGTGAGTAGGTTGATCTCACGCAGCACAAGCCACTCCAACTTGTAGAAGTGGGTTTCGATTCACGGTTCGAGATATAAGGCAGTGTATCGCTTTTGGTTTAAAAAACCTAATAAAGCGGTATACGGCCGTATCTCGCAAACCGTGAGTCGAAATTCATTTCTACAAGTTCGGGTGGCTTGCGCTATGTGAATTCAACCAAGTTGGAAAGTTTTATAAATTTTAGATCCCGTTTGTGCAGTTTTGTCACGTTCCTCGCATTAGAAGTTAATGACTTAGAATTTTTTTAGTGCGGTTACAGTTGAAAACCTTGCAAACGGTTTTCAAAAAATACGAAACTTTGCGAGTAGGTTGATCTCATGCACCGCAAGCCACCCCAACTTGTAGAAGTGGGTTTCGATTCACGGTTCGAGATATAAGGTCGTGTATCGCTTTTAGTTTAAAAAAAACCTAATAAAGCAATATACGGACGTATTTCACAAACTGTGACTCGAAATTCACTTCTACAAGTTCGGGTGGCTTGCGCTACGTGAATTCAACCAAGTTGGAAAGTTTTATAAATTTTTGATGCCGTTTGTACGGTTTTGTCACGTTCCTCGCATTAGAAGTTAATGACTTAAAATTTTTTTAGTGCGGTTAGAGTTGAAAACCTTGCAAACGGCCTCCAAAAAATACGAAACTTTGTGAGTAAGTTGATCTCATGCAACACAACCAACCCCAACATGTAGAAGTGGGTTTCGATTCACGCTTCGAGATATACGACCTTGTATTGGTTTATTTGGGTTTTTTTACAACCAAAAGCGGTACACGCCCGTATCTCTCCAACCAAGAGTTGAAACTCACTTCCACAAGTTAGGGTGACCTGTGCTGCGTGAATTCGACCAATTTGACTTTTTGTGCTTTTTTTGTTGTCATTTGTGCGTTTTTTCCCACAATCTCGGTATGTTTATTGATGATAAATAACTGGATGTAATCCGTTCCAACCACATTTAAATTTTTTGGTATATAGATAAATGGCTAGAACAAGGCAACCGATGTAATACCCTGATTTTTCAATTAATGAAAAATTACTTATTTTGCACGTAGTGTGCACGTGCAATATTTTGGTTAAATTAAATCTTATAATTATTCTCATTGTGATGTGTATGAACATTTAAATATGTGTTCTCAAGTTATTTTATACAAAAGCCTTTTTCTTTAAATAAATAGAAAGCCTTATTTTAATTAGATTAAAAGGTCTTTTTCTTAAAAGCCCAAAATGTAAATTATTTATTTTATTTTAAATAACTATTTTGGCCCAAAACTAAAGCCCATGGATTAATCTATTCTTATTTAACTTGTCATGTAGAAGACTATTTTAATACTATTTTATTTTTATACAAAATTAAAATGTACAATTTTTAGGCCTAGTGGCATGCACGTGTATTGCACGTACACGTGCAACATGCACAAAAGTGCTTGGCCGGTTGCATTCTTGGAGGGAAAACTCAAAATTTGAGTGGTAGTCATGGCATGGTGGTTATATGGGTGTGGGTAGTTTTTATAACTCCTACTTTCATCTTGGCCTTCCATCCTACAACCAACTAGTTAATCCTAGCCCTCTATTCCACTTGATTTCTAGTATAAATACCCCCTCCCATGGCTAGTATTCTTATGCAAATTATATCCTTCCAAACCTATAGTCTAATAGCATTATTTAGTAGTAGTTGTGAGTTAAAAAGATTGAGAGAATTGTGTGGGATTGTGTTGCTTTCAACAAGGAGAAGAAGGCCAGCATCAAAAGGGGAAGCTTTCGGTTTTGCTTGGGCTTGGAGGTGTGTGCGAGCGTCTAGGAGGAGGTGCATTCATTTGCAAAGGGCTTTGTTGCTATTGTGTTGTTTTCTCTCCATACAAGGTGGGTTTGATTTTCCTTATTTCTAATTAGAAATGATGCATGAAAAATATTAATAAGAATACATTGTTTAATGGGAAAGTTAGTTCATAAATTGATTGGTATGTTAATGAACAACTTGCATGTGGTTCTATTGTTAAAATTAAGTTGTGGGTAAAATTCTCCATGCTTGTTAGAATGAATGAATGATAGTGGTTAAATTTCCTTAAGAATGATGCTAGTATGATATTGAGACTTGATGCATGAAAAATACTAATAAAAACGCTAGTTAAATTGGAAAGTTGAAGCATGAAATTGATTAAGAAAGAGCACACTTTTGAAAAGAGTAACTTTCTTGAATGTTTGAGTTGTGAGCATACTAATTGATAGGTGGTTATATATTTTGGGATGTACTTGATTTGACTAGAAGCATATGTTGATTTAATGAAACTACATTTGCCACTATCAAAGAACTACCCCCAAAGTTAGTAGTTGAGTTTGTGTCAAATGGACCCTTTATGTTAATATGGATATGAATAAATTCAATAAGAGTTGTATGTAGATAAATTATTAAAATCAGTGGATTAATGTGAAGTGTATTGTCAAAAAGATTAGAACACTATGGGGCAAAGAAACATCAAAAAAGAGAGTGTTAGAATGTATATTTTGAGTTAAATGTGTAAAAATATGTTTTTATTATCACAAAAATTATTTTGCTCACACTGACATATGAATTATGTGAGGGAGATTTATTCTGGATTTATACAGTATATTTTGATGAGAGCAAAGTGAAACAAAAGCTAGTTGAACATCGAAATGTTCTCAATAACAGAGGGCATAATTTAAATAAAGTTAGAACTATACTATAGACAACTGAGCGTGTAGCTCAAGTGGTCACTGTGTGCGGTTGTGTTCTCGGGGGTGACTGGTTCGAATCTCGTGTGCAACATTATTTTAGTTTGTTTTTTTTAAAGCAATTAAATTGTAGGCCGAGGGCATTTAATGCTCTCAGTCGTAACCATACCGTTGGCACAGTTCGGCCTAGTGGCGGGTGCTCTTGGCTGTGTTCTCCGTGTGCCTGGGTTCGAATCCTACCCTCGACATCTTTGAAAAAATATTTTTTTTGGGTTTCTAGGTGTCCAAAAATTATGAAAAAAATATGGTTATTCTCATAAAAATGTAAGGGATTTTATAAAGATGATTTGGGCATTATTTGAAAGAGCTAAACTATGGTTTGTGAATAAAGTACACAATTAGAACTATGGTTCTAGAGTATACACTTGTGAAAAATTATAGTTTATAAGAATAAAGTGAAATGAAGTATTAGAAAGTGATTTGGCAAAAAGAACCTTGTTGTGTGACATAATACTATTTATTCTCACTTGAGAATAATGTGCAAAAATATGAAGTATGAATATTCACTAGTGATGTGAATTTCAAATGTGAAATTATTAATTTATGAAGTGCATGAGTTCATGTATGATTATGGATTAATGAATGAATTAGAGATCATGTTGATGAAAAAGAAATTCGTTGGCTATGAATATGAATTTTATGAGTTATAAGTACTCAATGTGGACATTGTGAATTGGAATTGAATTGAAAGAGTAGCTAAGTCTCCCCCGGCAATTGGAAAGAAAATGAAATGAATTACTGAAATGAAAGACCAAGGTTGGTCACGTTTGTATAAATGGATAAGTCCGGTTTAGTGGAGAGGCTAACTCTAGAACTTCGGTTTTTATTCATGATTCTATTAAACTAAGGACTAGCACATAGTGAAGATGTGATGAAAGTAAGAGAAAAACATTGAGTATGAGGGCCCTAGGTAGCGGCGAGAGTGTATCCCAGGAATTCCCATGATGAGTCTGGGTGAGGATGCTGCTCCAGAGTACCGTCCCGATGGCGACGCTCGTGGGATGTTTGAAGACTACGGGTGGTGTCATGTCTATGGTGAGAGCTGAATTACCACAGGATGTCTGCATGATGAGTCATGTCAGCGATGGGATTCCCTCCAGAGTGCCTAGACATGAGCTCGTAGGTCAGAAAGCATCTAGGATACTTACCGTAATTACAGTAGTAGATTAAGTCATAACAAGGGATTGAACCCTACCAAGATGAAGAACGATTAAGGGCTTGCCCTCGGACCTATGTAGTATGGGATGCATAGACTCCGAACAAGTGTGCATTAGTGTCATATAACATAAATAATTACATTAAGGATTAAGTGCACAATCACAACACGACATCAATAGGGTAGTCCCTTTAGTTGTAATGTGACAAGTTTGTGTTTGCAAAATATGGAAAATTAAGTTATACTATTTCCGGCATAGAGAGGATGGCCGTGTATAATGATCGTCGGTTGAATAAACTGACGTACCCACAGTCTTATATGCAGGTAAATGACATGTTAAAGATTAAAGAGGAATGGATGCTTAAAGACTATACCATGTTGTTGTACATTTATTAAATTGTTGTAAATTTTACTTCCGCTATGCAAATGAAAAGTGTAATATTGATGTAAACTCTGATGTAAAGTGAAAAGTTTAAATTTTCTTGTAAAATTGTACTAAAGGAAGTGTAAAGATCCTATAGAACATCTCGAATTCAGTGTATTTGGGATTCGGGGCGTTACAACCGAAAAGCCCGTCCGGTACCACTAGTGGCGCACCAACTACTGAGGTAAGATTGATTATTATTATTGGTTTTAAATACGAATATGTAACATTATCTCAATAATAACATTTGTTATCTTTATTCGTGTAGGTTGGTGGCCGTCAATTCACATCTGCTGATGCAGGTCCATCGTCCTCAGTTTCCGTTACACCACCTGGACCCGCACAAACTTACTCACCTTGCAACCCAAACACCGATTCGAAGCCGTGTGGAATGGGTTCGATAAGAAATGTAACTTCCGGAAGCACGCGGTTTTTTCTTTTGACCCCCGTATCACACCGTACTTAGTGGAGGCCGGTTTCTACGGAGCAAAATTCATGGGTTCAGTGAAGCTAGATCGGCCGCTACTTACAGCTCTTGTCGAGCGATGGAGGCCGGAGACCCACACATTCCACCTACCGATGGGTGAGATGACTGTGATCCTCCAAGATGTGGCAATGATAACTGGGCTACCAATAGATGGGATTGCCGTAATGGGGAACATGGGCTTCGATCGAGTTGAAGTTGTTCGTGATTTGCTCGGTATCGACCTCTAGTTGATAGTTCTCCAAAGAAGAGAGGCCGCTGAAAAAGAAATCATCGATAATGTGCCCGCAGATATTGATGAAGATTTATTGTATGAACAAATAGAAGTTGCGAAAGATAAAGCGGAAGCTGAAGTTATGGATGAAACTTTCGATGGTAAATCATTGTACATCAGTTGGTTGAAATTTCAGTTCAAAGAGGATTATTTGGCCCCCGATTCGGACGAGCAAACCCTAACCTACTATGCACGTGCATACATTATTAGTATGATAGGGGAGTGATCTTCCCGAACTCATCCGGATCAATCGTGCCATTAATGTACCTACGGTTGTTGGAAAATTTTCGTTATGCGGGTCGTTTCAGTTGGGGGAGTGCGGCACCGGCGCTACTATATAGGAATTTGTGCACATGTTCTTTAGGTGGCGTACAAATGGGTGGCCTGATGGTGTTACTGCAGATCTGGATCGAGTTGGGAACGCATCCACATCGGATGTTCCCGTATTATTGAGGTTACACCGGATTGGTTGGCCGACCCGGGGGTAGCGGAGTTGTTACCTCCTCTAGGAGCATATTGGGCGGGGTGGCACACGTGGGTCGATAACTCACGCCAATCTTTAACCTACTACAGAGATGAGTTAGATAATCTGTGGGACAAGTTCGTCAATTGGGAACCGTACTCGACTGGCAGGTTGCAAAGGGTTCCATCAGTCTGCTTAGACTGTGCCCTTTGGTTGACGGCTGCACCACTTGTAAATTTTGGAGTTGTTGAGTTCCAGTATCCTGATAGAGTCTTGCTGCAATTTGGATATCAACAAAAGATTCCCGATGTCAGGTGTTATGATAAAAAGTTGCACGAAGTGAAGGGAACGGGACGAGTGCCTAACTTCGATTGGGCTGATTACCATCGTTACCATGTAGCCAACTAGAACACCATGCGGCGTCATGACACCGAATATGATGTTCGTCGCCATACCGTATGATGGCTCCCTCCAATAAGTATACATGATGTGGTACAAGCAGGTAACACGGTTGTATGTTTCTCCAAAGGCCGCTGTACCAGCCGGTGTGCAGATTCCGATTCCCCCAACCTAGGTAGAACCAGCTCCAGCATATTCCTCCTCCCAGCCGATGTACCAACCAAAGGCTGAGACATATCGAAAAATGGTTAGTGAAGTTTCATATAGTTGGTATGCATGTACTATAATTAAGTGATGTGTTAAGTATGCATGTTGTTTAAATTGAAATTTTCAACCAAATGTTGATTGAAAACACATGGGAGAACATTCGAACAGCTGCTCGCGTCTTGAAGAGTAAGGTACCCGAGAGCTTTAAGCAGATAATGCGAGAGATGCTAACGCCGTGCCGTCGTACTCTTGAGGATGCAGGTGAAGGTCCGCAACTTGAGGCGTATTTGAAAGCCAACGTGCCAGCAACGGGTTCGAGGCGAAAGAGCATGACAAGGCAGGGAATTCATCTGCAACAACAGCAAAATCCCGAAGAAGTTGATGAGGAGCAGTGGTCGGATGACCCTGAATCCCTCGAGACATAAGGCAGACGGCGAAATCCTCAAAGGAAGTGGAACCCGCCCGATCAATTCACACCAAGCGGTTGCAAGCCACGTGGTCGTAAACGGTAGTATCTAATACTCTTTAGTAGTTTAGCATTTGGTTGTTGATTTTGTTATTTCAATAACTAATGCATAGTTTGTTTCTATATTGATAAATTGTTGTAGGTGAATACCGGGCATGCTGTGCAAGCTAACGTGAAGAACGCCTTTATTACTAATTTTTTACATTTTGGACATGTGCAACTTTATATGTATAATTTTTGTGTAAATTTTGGATAATTGTATTGATTTGAATTAATTATGTGGTTTGGTTGACATTGTACATTTGTATACTTTAAAATTTGTGTGAAGATATCTATTGTATTATATGCATTGATGTGATGTGAATTTGTGAATAAAATTTGGTGAAGTCGTATTTGTATCAACAAAAATGTATATAGCCAAACACAGACAAAAGTGCTGCACAAATATCTATGCTTAACCCGTTATTGATGATAACGGGTTAATTGAGCTTAGCCTGTCATTCGTGATGACGGGTTAAATAGAGAGATATTGACAGTCCTTTAGAAGCCTACAGACCAAGTCTTAATAAAGTACTGCTAATATCGCTCTTCTTAACCCGTTATTGTGAACAACAGGTTAAGATCACTTAACCCGTTGTTCATAACAACGGGTTAAGTAGAGCGATATTGGCAGTCCTTTATCCCCTACAGACCAAAGTACTGCCAATATCGCTCTATTTAACCCGTTATTGTGAATAACGGGTTAAGTGATCTTAACCCGTTGTGCACAACAACGGGTTAAGAAGAGCGATATTGGCAGTACTTTATCTCTCTACATATAAAGTCATCATAATGGACTGCCAATATCTCTCCACTTCACCCGTTATTTGGGTTAACGGGTTAAGTTTGCTTAACCCGTTATCCACAACAACGGGTTAAGTAGAGAGTTATTGGGCAGGACTTCACCCAAGTTTTCATAATATACTGCCAAAATCTATCTACTTAACCCGTTCTTGTGAATAATGGGTTAAGATCACTTAACCCGTTATTCACAATAACGGGTTAAGGAGAAAGAAATTTTTATGGTTTCTAGAACTTTCTCTTCACCCTTTGTGAACATTGTCTCCTGAACTCTACAAAGTGACATTCATATGCCGATAATTGTTTATATTTTTTATTAATTTTCAATTATTGCCACGTAACTAACCAATATAAAATCGTTAACATTAAAGGTGGTGTAAAAGTTCAAAAAATAAAATTTGATAACTAGCCTAGGGTTAGGGTTAGGGTAAGGTAGGGTTAAGGGTTAGGGTTAGGGTAAGCGAGGGTTAGGATAAGCTAGGGTTAAGGGTTAGTAGTAAGTAGCTGTTTTTTGTTTTGATTAATTAGGTTACATGTGGGGAGTATAATCTGATGTGGTTCTACTTATGGAATTTTATCAACTCATGGATTCCATAAGTAGAATCCAAAATAACATAAGTAAGATATAACCCTAACTGCCAATAGATTTGTATTGTATATTGCTCGGTCCTTGCTCTTTTTCTCTCAATAGATCGCCATTCACTCAGATAAATTCTGGTAAGTCTATATCGAGGAATGGAGTGTTCATTTAGTAGGCACCACATGTAGATCCCCACATGTAGAACAAGTCCATAATGGGCCTATTATTAGATTTTACTTTACAGTAGGGTTAAAATAGGGTTACGGTTTGGCAGCACCCTATGGTTACAGTAGGGTTACGGCTAGGGTTAGAAATCTAACCTACTCTAACCTACGGGTTGGCTACTCTAACCTACTCTAACCTTATCTCTAGCCTACTCTACCCTACTCTAACCTTATTTTTTGTGAACCAAGTTCCTCTAATTTGAGTATTTTTTATATTTCATCATTTTCAACACTCAAAGTTTTAAGAAGTTGGATTTTATATAACCCATAACCCTTTTTTTACCCTAAGAACTACTCAAACCCTACCGTAACCCTACAATAACCTTGTAACCCTAGCTGTAACCCTACAAGTTCGTAGGGTTACATTAGTGTTAGAGACTAGTTCGTAGGGTAATTTACAATTTTTAACAAAATTTTTCATATTTTCAACTATATTATTTAACTTCATAAAGTTTAAAATTACTCTAACTCTACTGTAACCCTACTTTAACTATCCAAACCTACTGTAACCCTACGAACTACTCTAACCTTCTCTAACCTTATCTCTAACATACTCTAACCTCCTCTAACCTTATCTTTAACCTTTTCTAAACCTACAACCTTGTCCTTGTCTGAACCCTAACTTTAAACATGACTCTAACCTTATGGTAGGGTTACGACTTGGGTGAGAGTAGTTCGTAGGGTTAGATTCATGTGTAATAAACTTTTTCAAATGACGGACTATATTATTTATTTTCATAATGTTTAAAATTACTCTAACCTTATTTTCTTAATATCTCTACTTAACCTGTCATTGGTTCGACGGGTTAAGTACACCTTTATTTATTTATTTGGGTTATATGTATTTGTTGTGAACCAGGTTCCTCTAATTTTAGTTTTTTTTATATTTCATCATTTTCAACACTCAAAGTTTTGATAAGTTGGATTTTACAAAAACCCGTAACCCTATTTTTACCTTAAGGACTACTCTAACCCTACCATAACCCTACAATAACCCTGTAACCCTAGCCGTAACCCGTTGACACTGTAAGTTTTAAACCAAATTCGTTGAATGTACGTAAATGTTATAAAAATTTATTTATTTACTTTAAAAGTTCAAATCGCGTAATGAACTTATGTGGATAGGTGATTATATAAAACTTTATGAACAGGTTAGAGGGTTTTAGTATGGTTAAATTGGTGTTTGAATAATTTATAATAAATTGTTTTCATTTATTGAACTACATTATTTATTGAGAAGTTATGAACAAACATTTTTACATTTTTTTTTCAAACAATTTAAAAATTATTAGTACTGCCAATATATGTCTACTTAACCCATTAATAAGAATAACGAGCTAAGTACACTTAACCCGTCACTGCCAATAACGGGTTAAGTTAACATATATTAGCAGTGCTTCATCATCTACAGACCAAGTTCGCATAAAGTACTGCCAATATATGTCTACTGAATCCGTTATTGGTGATGACGGGTTAAGTACACTTAACCCGCTATCCATAATAACGGATTAAGTAGACATATATTGGCAGTGCTTCATCATGTACAGACCAAGTATTGGCATAAAGTATTGCATATATTTGTCTACTTTACCCGTTGTTGGTGATGACGGGTTAAGTACACTTAACCCGTCATAATCAACAACGGGTTAAGTAGACAAATATATGTAGAAGTTTATGAATACTTGGTCTGTACATTGTTGTCGTTGTTGCTGCATTTTGAGAGGTGTATCATATGGCTATTCATGCTTGCTGTCCTTGTTGCTGTATTTTGAGAAGTGTATCAAAGTTTTGAGAAGTGTATCAATGTATTAAGAAGTGTATCAACATTTTCTTCTTGTCTTCATTTTCTTCTTGTTTTCTTGCCTTCTTGTTTGTTGTAGAGTTTGCTACATGCTTGCTGTCCTTGTTGCTTTCTTCTTCATTTCCCTATAACTATGCCTCTTGAGTTCATGCTTCTTGAGTTCAATGAAGAGAAGAAAGGGGAAAAAAAGGGAGGAGACACTGCAAAAAACATTGTTAAAAAAATGTAGGAGGAGCCAATCTTTTCTTATTATCTTCATTATAATCTTTTCTTCTTGAAGGGGGAAGAAGTTTGAGCTCTAAAAAAAACTGAGTTCAAAGAGAGTCTCCTTCAACTGAGTTCTTCATAACATTGTTTCAAAAAGAAGTTGAAGATGTAGGAGTAGAGAAACATATGCATGTCTACTTTAGTGTATAAGTGCATGCTGGGTTTCTCTCAAGGGGTAGGGAGAACTCCTGGCTCTGCCTTTTTTTTTTCTTCACTCCCCTTAGTCTACTTTTTTGGGGCTTTTTGAATGTATGCATAAGTAGCAATTTTGCTCCCTTCATACACATTCGTTCCCTATTGTTACACAGAGTGCAATAATTCTCTGATTTCGTAGGACGGAGTAGTGGTGGGTGTCACAATGTATTTATGGTACTTTTCAACTTCTTGGCATGCACACCTCACAATCGTGCAACAAATAGTACGAATATGAGGAGTGCGTGTCAAGAAGTTGTCATGTACTTTGAATATACGGTTACACCCCAACTTGTACGGTCTACTTGAATTCACGTAGCGCAAGCTACCCCAACTTGTACAAGTGAGTTTCAACAAACGGTTTGAGAGATACGGCCGTATATCACTTTATTTGGCTTTTTTCAACCGAAAGCGATACACGGCCATATCTCTCTAACCGTGAGTCGAAATTAACTTATACAAGTGCGGGTTGCTTGTGCTACATGAGATCATCCTACTCGCAATTTCGTATTTTTTGGAGGTCGTTTGAAGGGTTTTCTAATCTAACCACACTTAAAAAATTCTAAGTCACTAACTTTTATTGCAAGGAACGTGACAAAACCGCACAAACGGCATCCAAAATTAATAAAACTTTGCACCTTTCTTGAATTCATGTAGCGCAAACCACCCCAACTTGTACAAGTGAGTTTCGACTAACAGTTCGAGAGATACGGTCGTGTATCACTTTATTTGGCTTTTTTTCAACAGAAAATGATACACGGCCGTATTTCTCTAACCGTGAGTCAAAATTGACTTATACAAGTTCAGGTTGCTTATGCTACATGAGATCATCCTACTCGCAAAGTTTCGAATTTTTTGGATATTCTGTGAAGGGTTTTCAATTCTAACCGCACTAAAAATATTCTAAGTCATTAACTTCTAATGCGAGGAACGTGAGAAAACCGCACAAACGGCATCCGAAATTTATAAAACTTTGTAACTTGATCGAATTCACATAGCACAAGCCACCCGAACCTGTAGAAGCGAGTTTCGAGTCACGGTTTACGAAATACGGCCGCGTACCGCTTTACTTGATTTTTTTCAACCATAAGCGATACACGGCCGTATCTCTCGAACCGTGAGTCGAAACTCACTTCTACAACTTGGGGTGGCTTGTACTACGTAAGACCAACCTACTCGCAAAGTTCGTATTTTTTTTACGGTCGTTTGCAGGGTTTTCAACCATAACCGCACTGAAAAGTTTCTAAATAATTTCATATATACAATTCTAGTTCTACAAATTACTAAGGCAAAAAAAAATTTTCGGCAATTGAATATATTAAAAGTCTTCCCAATTCTACATCTACAAATTACTATGGCAAATAATTTTTTGCCCACTGTCTAAATAATTTAGCATACAAAAATTGAAAAATAAACACAAATATATCTACTGAGGTAAAAAAATAGTCAATACCTTACAAAATATGTCCGAATTTAGCCAATGATTCAATTTGGGGCCGAACTAGGGTTTCAATTTGGTTTCGAAGAGGGGATGAGAGAGTTGGGTTTCAATGTTTCGAGTAGATATTGGGAGAGAGGAGGGGGAGCGGACGGAGGAGGACAGGTATGTGTTTAGATCAAGGATTAGGGTTTTCTTCGCTTTGGGTTCGTCGAAGAAAAGAGAATGAGAGAGAGAGAGAGTCGTCGAAGAAGACGATCTGTATGCAGATCTAAATGAATTTAGAGTGCTTTAACCCGTTCTTGGGAACGACGGGTTAAGGCTATATCTATATAATAAAACACAAAGAAAGCTATCAAGTGGCTCTCCTTCAATCCCCCCCAAAATCAAAGGCCCAGATCTAACATCGGAAAACATATTTTCCCCCCAAAAGTTTCCCCCCAAAATTCAAATTTAAATCCCCACCCAAAACAACTCCTTTATTTATTTAATTATTTCTTTCTTTCTCTCTATCTCTTTCTTTCTCTCTCTCTCTTCTATTCAAAAAATACAGAAAATAAAAATTTTAATTTAAAAAAAAATTAAAACCAAAAAAATAAAAAATTTAAAAACTTTAAAAATAATTCAAAAAAAATTAAAAAAATCAAAAACTTATCAAAATTTTTTTAAAATATTAATTTTTTAAAATTTAAAAATATTAATTCAAAATTTTTAAAAAAATTCAAATTTTTTTGAAATTTTAGAAATAAAACATTAAAATTTAAAAAATAAATGTTTAGATTATTGGTATTGTAGATACCTTCACACCTGCACTTGCGTTACCATTGTATTTAGACATACTCATAGTGGTTATGGAATTAGAGTAAGCTCTATAAAACCTACATGATAATATCATTGCATAACTATTACAAGTATCTAAAATTGATGTTGAAGTTAAAAAAAACTCTAAGCAGTGTTTCTAACAAACTATATGCATTTCAGGTAAGTTCAAGCTAATGATCAGGAAGACGATAATTGAGCTTAAAGGTAGATCTACTGTTTTCTCATATAATATGTTTACTACTTCAATTAATTTGCTGGACCTCCAAAACTATTTTATAAAATCAAACCAGGTGCACTGTTCCGAAGACGTGCCGTAGGCACGTGTCAACGGGCAAACCTAGTTCTTTTATAAAATTTAGCCTTAACCCGTCATTCCCAACGACGGGCTAAGGCAAAATATTATAAAAAAATATATGGGCCGTCGGATCAAAGATCCAACAGTCCAGATTAAAGTTCGCACGGGTCTGTGCACACAGACCTGTTTGCAACGGAAGAAGCCTCATATATATATATATATATATATATATATATATATATATATATATATATATATATATATATAAAGCTCCTAATTTAGTTAGTTAATTAGTTTAGTTAGTGTTTTAATTAAACTTTTAGTTAATTAATTAGGTTTTGTTAATTAAAAACATAATTAACAACTTAATTAAAAAACAACCCACTGGGCCGAAACATGCACCGTGGGACGAAACATCATGTTTCGTCTCATGTGGGTCCCATGCGATTTTTTTTATTAAAAAACCCTTTAAAAAATTTCGAAATATTCCAAAAAAAATCAAAAAAATGCCGGTTCGTCCGTCTACAAGTTAGCTAAATTTTGCCTTTTCCCACTACAGAGAAACATCGAATTGCTATTGTATAATATGCATATCTACAACGACTGTGGATGCTCTAAGAAGATAATAGATGACTAGACATGAAAGACAAATTTGAACAAGAGCGGTGGGTAACTCTTGCCACCAACTCGTTGATAGTGTACACTTGTTAAAATATAATTGGTATGATATGAGCTGTATATTCTGTTTTCAAATTAATTGAGAACTAGGGGTGTTCATCGGTTTAAAACCGAACCGAACCGAACAAAACCGAACCGAACCGAACTCCGAACCGAACATGTACATTTCGGTTTTAACCGAACCGAAATATATCGGTTCGGTTCGGTTAATAACCGTACTAACCAAACTTAAAAAAAGGATTTCAGTTTTAAATGTTTATATTAGATTCTGAGTAAAAGATTCATTATTCAATATTCATTAAGCAAACAACAACCAATTAGCATTGTACTCATAATTTATACACTACAAAATTACAGTAATAACTAGCAAAAAAAACTTAATTTATAAGTTACAAATGATTACAATTTACAACCAATCAACTATATAAGCTTATATTTTACAATTTGAAATTACAAGTTTCTGACTTTCTGTAACACTGTTGTTGTTTGCACTTTGCAGGCCTCATCTGAGTCATCTCAACTCTCAAGCACACCCGAACAAATGAACAATCAGCAAATGAACAAAAAACTTGAGCCTGCAACACCAATCAAAACAATCAGCAATTGTCAATATATTTTTTTCAAAATAAATTGTCAAGATGTAATGTGGTAGTATAAGCACAGTACTTGTTCACCAGGCTGCAAACTTTCAACATCCAAAGCCTTATCAATTATCATATTCTGTGATTGGCAAATAAAGCATTCTTCGCACACTGTAAATACTCCCAAGCAAATAAACAACATGAATAACATGCTCGTATAAATTAGTGTGTTATGAAATTTTATGGAATGATGTGCTCAGAAGTAATATACCTTCTGTAGGCTGCAGAGATATTCACAAGCAGCAGCTGGGCCTCCTGTACGCAAGAGTTGAATAGAAACAGATGCAACACTTTTGGCAGAAACTGATGAAATTTCTTCCCTTTCCTGCTTCTTCGATCTCTCTCTATCAAATTTCTGAAACATGAACAAGATCAATTTATATCAGAATAAATGGACTACAAGCACAACAAATCAAAAGAATCTCTTATTGATAAGTGGGTAAGATTTATTTACCTTTCTTCAATGTCCAAAAGTGTCGATACTTAGAAACCTCACTTTGAATGTGGGTACTACTACTACCAAACTCAACATTGGTAATGGCATGTTCAGCTTGACCCTGAGGGAATTAGTAAACCGAGGAGTTAACTAAAGGCATTTGGACCATACCTCCAGCACACGCATGCCAGAGCTGTGAGTCCAAGCATTTTTTAGAGTCTTTCAGTAGTTCTTTCGTCAAATCACCAAACATGATCATAACATATCAATACTTGATTTGCAAATTAAAAGTTTGAAATTACCAAATGAGAAAGTGAAATATAGAATGATCTAACCTTTTTATCTTCTCAAGATTATGTTGAAGTATTATTTGGTGGCTAGTAGATATATTACACCGGAAATTATTCCACTAAGGAGAAGCACTCAATTTGTAATGCCAAGGTAAGTAAAGCAAAATGGAAGTATGGACTAGTAAAACACAGGTGAGTTCCTTAAGATTCAGTGAAGTCTCAGGCAAGTCCCAGGCAGGAGATCACTTGTACATATTCAAATATTCAATCAATGGGTCAATATCAAACTTTAACATCACATTCTCATCCCAGATTGATAAGAGGCATGATTAACTAAAACTGACTCCAGAGACAACCCTAAATCCTTTCACACTTGGCATTTGTTTATATCATTCTTTTCATTCTTCTAGAATTAGCATTCCTTACCATCACAAGGTCCTTTGTTGGTTGTTAGAACTTGAAAGAAAGGAAAGAAGTAGGACCAATCAATCTACTACAAGTGCATATTGCTTTATTGAATCACTATCAGGCTACCGACATCATACTCATATAACCTCAACTACAAACCATACAACCTTTCACCCAATAAAAATATAACCACAAATAAGAATGAACAATTGTCCTAACACCATCTATCGCCTTCAAAATGATACCCTATCTCTAAATTCATCCAACTGTGAAATGACGAGCAAGAAAAAAGCTTCAGATAACATTTCAAGAAAGTAGACTGTTAGCAAGAAGTGAACTACCTAACAAGTTACATTGTGTTATACTGTTATGTCCTCTGCATGCATCTAATATGTACCAATTCCAAAACAAAAATGTGCCCGCAACATTTACACATGTCAAAAACATCAAAACTCAAAATTATCGAAGCAACCAACACTTTCATAACAAACACTTCAACCAACAGCAACATGAATGATGAGAATTCACTTTAAAAAGTAGGAGAATTCGATACGAAACCTTTGAGGGCGAGAATCCTGCTGTTGGGATTCATCAGCGCAGAGTCGGCGGTAATCGGCCTCCTCAGCGGCTGCATCGGCATGCTCATGTCGATAATCACAACACTGTTCTGCGGCGAAGTCTCCCTCACGCAAATATACTTGTCCAACTCCATCGTCACGTGCGTGAACGTGATAAACTGCTGGTTGATCCCCACACTCGGAAGCTGCAAAAACCAAAATTCACCATCACCATAAACAATAGATCTGAACAGATCTGAGCAAAATCTATTATAGGATTCAAAGATCCCAAAGCTCAAAACCCTAGTTTTTGGAGTTTAGTGGATAAATGGATCGGGATCGGACCGTGAGGCCGGTCAAGGGAACGGCACGTCGGCACCAGAGGAGGATCGAAGAGTCGAGACTGGAGGGTGCGAGTTGTGCGACTGTGCGAGGGTGCGAGTCGTGCGACTGTGCGAGGAGGGATGGAGATCGGGAGTCGAGAGCCAATGATGGAGATCGACTGATCGAGAGTCGAGACCATCTAGGGTTAAAGGAATTGAGAATTGAGAGAAAGGAGAGGAATGGATCTGTGAAATTGAGAGTGATTTGGAGATGAGCCTTGGCCAAATTAATAGATTGAGAATGAGAACTCTGGAGAAGTCATTATTAATAGATAGTTGTACTTGAGAAGTGAGAACGTCGGTAATGAGTGAAGACTGAGAAGAAGATGAGAAGTCAAGGGTTAGGGCATCGGCTATTCGATTTCGGCTGAAGTGAAGGGGGAAGGGGAAGGGCCGAAGGGGTATGCGGTAGATAGAAATAGAATAAAGTTCGGTTTTTTTTTTCGGTTCGATTTTTTTAGAACCCAACCAAAAACCGACCCGAACTCTCTAACAAAACTACGGTTTGGATCAAAACCGAACCGAAAAACCAAATTGATAAATTTCGGTTCGGTTCGGTTCGGTTCTGTAATCGGTTTTAACCGAAGTATGAACAGCCCTATTGAGAACAATTTTCTTAATCTTCTCTCCTTAATCTTCTCATCAATCAATTGTACCTCTTCTCTAAGAAAGTATTGTATATATAAAGAGATAAAACATTAGAAGAATAATGAATAAGAAAATATATTTTTCTCCAAATCTGATTTCAATATGGTATCACGGCCTAAATTATCCTAGGCTACCTGAAGAAGAAGAGGCACTATTCATCAACCTTACCGATCCCCGAAGTCGACACCGTGCGAACCCGAAACCCTGAATCCACTCTCGCTCCGCCGCGTTACTCCACTGTCACAACGTTCACCAATCCAAGCACCGTCATCACCTAGCTCTCGCCGATCTCCATCTTTAGTGACTGTTGCTTCCGACCGAAGAGCGCCCCATCGATTCGAAGTCATCGCTGATCGCAGATCAGCAAGCCCCAATCCAAGCACCACCGTCGTCGTCGAAACCCCTCACCGTCGTCCGAAACCACTGTCGTCTCCCTCATTGCAGCCCGAAGCCGCTGCCGTCGACACCGAAAGTCTTCAACTCCAGATCTGGATCGAGAAGGAGATCATATCCAGATTCTGGTGTTTGTTGTTTTGGAGATTTGATTGGTGTTTGTTGTTAGTAGATTTTGGTGTTTTCTGTTTTGGATCTTTGATTGGTGTTTGCTGTTAGTAGTGCATGTTGTGTTGCTATTTGATGTTCTTCACCATGGGACCAAAACTATCGTATGAGTCGAGGAAGTGTATTAATTGTGGTAAGATCGGTCACACGAAAGCTCGTTGTTAGCAGGGATACTGTAACACATCGAATTTGTAAAATACTGAAAATACCCGTTTTTATATCTCTGAAGTGGTGAGAATTATTTTAGATATATTTCATTTTAAATATTGAGATTGGTGTTGATATTTGTGTTGGATTGATGTAAATGATATATTGAAGTATGAGTTGAGTTTTTTGTGAAGAAATATTATTTATTTTTATTTTATAATTTTGGAGGACTATTATGAGATAATTTAATGTATTTTATATTATTAGTATTATTAAAAGTTTAGAGTTAGAGTTTATTTGTAATATTTTGGAGATTGAGGTTTTTATGTTAAAACTACCTTCACACTTTATTAGTTATATTAATATTTTACAAAACCCCTTCCCCATGTTTCCTTCTTCTCTTCTTCCCCTCTTCTTTTATTTTGCCCGACCTAAGAACCCTCGAAACCCATTTCGGCCGAGACTCACCCCGCCTAAAATCCACCCCATTTCTTCTTTGTTTTTAAATTAATTTGAGGGGTCGGCTAAGTGAACGGTGCTCTAGCTAGTGGTGGAGTCAATTTGGAGAAATGATTTAGTGGAGGTATATATATTTTTAATTATTTGTGTAATTTTTTATGGTTTTAATTTCTTTTACTTAGAAATGGAGTATAAGGTTGGTTAGAGGTTCTTTTTTATGCTGGAGTCAAGAAATTAGCAAGTTACTGGATATTTTGCAAGTTGTTTATAAATTAGGGTTTTAGTTTATATAAGGAAAGTTAATAATGTTAGAATTATCTCACTAATAATTGTAGAAATTGTAGTAGACCCTTAGATTAATATCGGGTGATTTTTAGTGATTTTCTGGACGAGAAACCTAGTTATTAGAATTTGAGATTTGTACACATATTGTATGCACGTCAAGCATTCGATGAAATTCCTGTGAGGAATTAGAGTGACTGTAGCAGTGGGTTAGGAGCGATTTGATATGATTGGAGATATGGAGATATAGATAATCAGCATTAATTGGTTTTGAATATTTTAAGCCCTTTAGTGTTATAACATGATAATAGGAGAAGAAGCGTGTTCGGGGAGCAATAGCGGAGAGCTTATATAGTCGGTCTTCGTGTCTCCCCAGGTGAGTATGATTTCTTATATGTTATATATATTTTGTGTTATGAAAAATTTTATATTATGAATTGCTTTGTGTGATACATTAAGTGCACCGTATATATACAGTGAATTATTGGATGTAAGGAATTAATATATATGTGTATGCGGGTGTGTTGAAATTTATATATATGTGTGTTATGGGAGATGTATATATATATATGCACAAATATATTGACAATATTATATTTCTAAAGTTGTGTATTTTATTTGATAAAGATGATATAAGAAGATATCATGGGATATATATATATATATATATAGACGATACTATACGGTTAAAGCTTTGCTTATACATAACAACAACAACAACAAAGCCTTTTCCTCAACTAGTTGTGGTCGGCTACATGAATCATGGTTTTCCATTCTGCTCGGTTTAGTACAATATCTTCTGTAAGGTCATAAGCTATCATATCTTTTTTCACCATTTTCATCTAGGTTATGCTTATACATATGTGATATAAATTTAGTTTTATACCCATGTGGTGAGAGTTGTGTATTTTATACATGAACTTAAAGACGTGTATATGTATGGAGTTGTGCAATCATCTGTATGATGTGGATGGTGTGTATGTGCTTATAAAATTACTGGAGTTATATATATTTATGTTATAAGGAGAAATTATATTATAAAAGAGAAATTTTGTTTTAAAGGAGAATTCATATTATAAATAGGAAATTTTATAGTAAGAAGAAATTATAAAGAAAATATAATTACTTATGAAAGTATAAAGGTGATATATATACGGAGATATAAGGGAGATTAAATGGCGGAATGATATGAGGTATTGTGCTGAACTATTTAATAGGGTGCATTCATGATATGAACCCATATGATGTAGCAATCTTATAAATTAAATTATTTGGTGTATGCATATATAAGGTATGATGAGAGGATTAATAATATGGTGTAATAATCTGATAATTAAATAATCGGGTGTATGCATATGTATGATGCAATGAGAAGATAAATAATATGGTGAATACTAAATGTGTTAATAAGTTAAGATAAAAGATGATATGATATATGATAATAATGTGAGATGATAATAATTCTCTTGGTAAATGTCGAGATGTGACAATTTCTTGAAATAAAAGATGAGATGTTGTGTGGTGATAAAATGAGAGGCATAGATGAAATGAAAATGATAATAACTGATAAATTTTGTTGACCAGTACCGACAAAAATTCTGGGGGTTTGGGCTAGACCTCCTAATACCCAAGGACCGGCTTGGGGTAAGTGATTATTACCCAAACTATGTTTGGGGTACGTATTTTTATCGCTCAAGCTATCAGTTTGAGGCCCGGTTATTCCCTTGATGATAGATGCCGCGAGGAAGGACCCAGTTTATCTGGGGTTAGTGTTTTTTCCTTCTGGCTTCGGTTGGGAGGAAGTACCTAGTTTATCTGGGGTTAGTATTTTTCCCTCCCAGCTTCGGCTGGAGGAAGTACCCAGTTTATCTAGGGTTAGTGTTTTTTCCTCCGGGCTTCGGCTCGGAGGAAGTACCCAAGTTCTTCTTGGGGTTAGTGTTTCCCTCACTGGCATATGCTAGGAGGAAAACGTAGCCTCGGACGCGTAAGATCCCGGGGGGACAGAGGTTCGCGTATTTACTGGGCTGTCGGTTTTCAGTATAGTGGGATACTGTGGCTCACCAGTCGAAAAATTAATAAAATGAATAAATGTGAAATGAGAATGAAAAAGTAAAGAAAGTGAAGTGTGAATGAGAAAGAAAAGAAAGTAATTGATGCGAATGTGAATAAGATAGTAAATAAAGTATTTAACGTGAAGTGGAAACGAGAAAGTAAAGTAAGTGTATGAATTGAAATTAATATGAAAAGTAAAAGAAAATGTGAATGTATTATACAAATGAAAAGGTAAAGGTGGTATGTGTTAATATGAATAGCATGAAGAATTGTATTATGAGAAAGGTTATTAAAGTAAAATACGTTATGATATGAGTTGATGGACCTTGGAATTGTGTTGAGGAACTACCCGCCCGCTATTTCCATGGAAATGGTGTGAACTACCTGCCTTGGTACAACTCCCAGGGTGAATTGGTGGGTTGTTGATATGATAGTGGTATTGTGTAATGGAAATGAAAAGTAATGTAAATTGTAAGATGAAAAGGAAAAATCAAAGTAAAATAATAACCGAGCTATCGGCTTGAGATGTGATGTTAGATTACCCAAGTTCTACTTGGGGTGCGGTGATTATTACCAAGGCTATCAGCTTTGGGGTATGGTGTGATATTACCGGTGTGTTACCGGACAAGAAGGAAAGTTAAAGTAAAATTGTAAAATGAGATATAAATGAAAATAAAAGTAAGATATACTATTGATAATAATGAGAAGTAACTAAAGTCGTATGATGGGATGAGAATGATTTTTTAAAGCAAGGTATATGATAAACTGAGAATGAACATTAAATAATGTGTAAGATGAAATTAGAATGAAAAGAAGATAAATTGTAAATTATAATGGGAATGAAAGTTAATGTATTACGAGATATTATGACATGTGTTATAAGATATGAATGAATGTGATATTATGAGATTGACTGCATGTGAAATAGATGCGATGCGATGAAAACGAATGAATGTGATGATATACGATAGAACTAATATATGTGATAAAATGCGATAAAAAGGAATGTGGTAATTTATGATTGAACAAATGTGAAGTTATGCGATAAGAATAAATACAATAAAAATAAATATCAATATGTTGTAAGGTTGATGCGTGTGATGTTATGTAATATGAGGAGAAAGAAAACGAACATGAAGGAATTATGTGTTAGAAATTAATGTGAATAATTCAAACAAATTGTGGTATGGAAAAGAGTATAAGAAATAAAGAAATTGTGTATATATAATATAATATTATGTGACTGAAAAATAAAGTTATATGTGATATTAGTTTGATGCATATAGTGATGTGTGTTAAGTTATAGATATATAGATGGGTGCAGATTTGGAGAGTACTTTAATATAAAGTCGTATTTATGATGTTTTTATGTTCAGATTTCAGGTTGAATCATATTATCTTGATATTTGTAAGTTCAATCTATTTGCTTTATACAATTTAATTTATTTGTTAGACTGGTAAATTATACTCACACCATAAATAGCTAACCCCTTAGTATTTGGGGGTTAGGGGAGTCCCAGGACTACCCTAGACCCCCTACTCTTGCAGGTCCTTAGTAGTGCAGAGGTGTGGCGTAGATTTAGTTGTGTGATTCCTTTACTTTGAAATTTTTGTATAAGTTAGTGATATGAATAGTGAGATTTATGATTTAAATTGTATTTTGGATGTATAAACATGTAGATGACGATAATGAGTATAGTGTGGGGTAGTATGTTATGTTTTTTGACCTGTACCCATCTCCTTGTGGAGTACCGGGCCCTGTGGTATGTTTTACAAGTTTTTTCTAAAATTTTACTACGTTTTCGAAGAAATTTATGATTTTTATTTGATAATTGATATTCTATTATGGATTTGGCCCCTAGAGCATGATATTTATATTGCCTGTGTGTTTCTGCTAATTTTGGTATGGGGAGCCCATGAAAATATTCCTTGTGTTGTGAGCTACGGAACTTAGAGCAGAATTCCGTAAGTTTTTTGTATTTCAGGGCAAAAATTCTAGGGAAAACTCTGCCAAAATTTTATTTGAAATATAACTATCTTAGTTTATATTTATAGTGACATAGAAATTGAAAGAATTGAAATTGGAGTGATAGATCTGAAAGAAAAAAAAATGGGGTGTTACAGATACTCGGAAGAGGAATTGCAATCAACCTACTGTTGCCGTTGGAGTTGCCGATCGAGCTGAAAAGAGTATTAGATTTGTCTCTTCTTGGGGCAGCCCAAGATTTGTCAATTGTCATTCTCTGCTTGGCCATCGGTCTGTGAGATAGAGGAGAAGCGATGTTTAACCCCAAGATCATAGCAGAACTTTGTAGAATCTCTTGCCGGAGAATTATGTTCCATTATTAGTGACTAGTGTTCGGGGATCCCAAACCGGCAGACAATACTATTCCATAAGAATTGCTGAACCATGTGCTTTTGTGATTGAGGCTAGCAGCTCTGCCTCAACCAACTAGTCGATAGCTACCGCTTGGAAGTTCCTATGTCCGGTAGTGGCGGGGGGGGGGGGGGTGCAGTTCAGGTAAGTCTATTCCTCACATGACTTAGGAGATGGGACTTGACTTGGACCGAGATTGGTTTGAGGTACCTGCTTAATGGAGGAGTACTTATGACAGGAGATGCATTGTCAGACATATTCTTGGACATCATTGAGGAGTGTGGGCCAATAGTACCAGTGATTGAGATTTTTTTCGTGCAAGAGACCTCGCACCCACGTGGTTGCCACTTGCCACCCATCCCTTGATGTACTTCCATGATAGCATAGTTTGTTGCTTCAGGAGAGAGGCATCGTAAGTAAGGTCGATCATCATCCTGGGTGTAAGATCGCTTGTAGAGTACCTTCGACAAGTGTATATCTTTTAGCCCTCACCCGGATCTTCCTTAATTCTTTGGGATCCTCCGGGAGGATTCTCTTATTGAGGAAGTCAATCAAGGGTTTCATCCAATAATCTCTGGGTGTTTAAGGGGTGACAAACATGAGCTCTAATTCTTCTTCATCGATGCTTGGTACGAGTAGGACCTTGGTAAGCACTGTGTGATCAAGTCCATCGAAGGAAGAGGATGTTAACTTAGAGAGGGCATCTGCTTGCATGTTTTCCTAGTGAGGGATGCGAGTGACGTCGACTTCCTTGAACACAGCTAGGAACTTCTTCACATAGGCCAAGTATTTGACCATGCAGTCATCTTTGGCTTCATAGTCTCCACGGATCTGATTTACTACCAACTAGGATTTATTAAACACCCCAACCCTTCACCCCCCTGCTTTTCGTGCTAGGAGGAGTTTGGAAATAAGTACTTCATATTCGGCCTCGTTGTTGGAGGCTGGAAAGTTGAGGCGTAGTGAGTACTAAAGAGTGAACTCGTCGGAACCTAGCAAGATGACTCCGACTTTGCTCCCTTCGAGGCAAGAGAACCCATCAAAGTAGAAGTTCTAGAGTGGGGGTTTTTCTCCTTCCTCAGGGGGATCAAGCATAGTGTCTTCAATAATGAATTCGTCCAGGGCTTGGGCTTTGATTGTCGTCCTTGGTCGATAGCTGATGTCATGGTGGATTTACTCAAAAGATCACTTCATGAGTCACCCAGAGCACTCTGGCTTATGTAGTACTTGTTTAAGTTGTTGGTCGGTGAAGACCCAAATGGTAAGGGCGGAGCTTTCGAGTGGCTGTGACCAGTGCATAAGCCATCTTCCCCATTTTAGAGTATTGAAGCTCGGCATCATGAAGTACTCTGCTTATGTAATAGATTGGCTTCAAAACACTATCTTCTTCACCTACCAAGACGACACTAAGGGTTTGATTCGATGTGGCCAGGTAGAGATAGAGAACCTCTCTCGGCTTGGGCTTGCTCAGGAGTGTGGGATTGACAAGGTGTGCCTTGAGATGCTCAAATGCTACTTGCTGCTCTTCTTGCTACCTGCTGCTCTTCTCCCCACTTAAAATTCTTTACTCCTCGGAGAACTTTGAAGAATGAGAAGCACTTCTCCCCAGACTTGGAGAGGAAGCGCTCAATAGCAGTAATGCATCCTGTGAGCTTTTGGACTTCTATGATGGGGGGCATATCAAGTATGGCTCGAATATTTTTTGAGTTGGCTTCGATTCCTCTCTGGCTGACCATGAAACCTAAGAACTTCGCCGAGGAGACCCCAAAGGCACATTTCAAGGAATTTAGTCTCATTTTATGTCTCCACAGTACATCAAATGCTTCTTGGAGATTGGACAAGTGGTTTTCTTTCTTAAGGCTCTTGACAAGCATGCCATCTATGTAGACTTCCATGTTTTTGCTGATTTACTCCTTGAAAACTTAGTTCACCAAGCGATGGTATGTGGCTCAAGCATTCTTCAAGCCGAAGGGCATCACCCAGTAGCAATAGAGTCCTTGGTCAGTGATGAAAGACGTATTCGAGATGTCTGTTAGAAACATCCAGATCTAGTTGTATCAAGAAAATGCTTCCATGAAGCTTAAGAGCTCATGACCAAAGGCGGCGATCAATGCATCTATGTTGGGTAGAGGGAATGGGTCTTTTGGACATACTTTGTTGATGTCAGTAAAGTCCATGCAGATTCTCCATTTATCGTTGGCTTTTTTTACCATCACCACATTCGCCAGCCACTCAGAGTACCTAACTTCTTAAATGACGTGGGCGGCTAGGAGCTTCTAGACTTTCTCCTTGACTGCTTATTGTTTGTCGGGGCCAAACTTATGCACTTTTGTTGGAAGGGCTTGACATTCAGGTTCACGCTCAAATGGTGCATGATTTTCGGAGATGCTCTGCATGTAAGATGTGGTCAAAGCGAACAAGTCTTGGTTCCTCCTTATGCAAGCAACGAGTTGCTCTTAGAGTCATTCTTACTCGAAAACATTTGATCTGATCATCTTAGGAGAAGTGGTTCTCTTCTAGTTTATCCACGGACTCGGAGTTAAATTGATCCCTCTCTTGGGGAGTTCCATGGCATCAAGGGGGAGGACCGAGCCCCCCATTGTAGCTATGTAGCATGCCCGTGCAACTTCTTGGCTCCCTTTAACTTCTTCTACTCAGTGGCTGTGGGAAACTTCATCTTCATATGGAAAGTTGAGGATACCGCATGAAGGGCCGCTAGGCCGGGACGACCAAAGTTGGCATTATAAGTTGCCTTCGTGATGACGACCATGAAGTCGGGTAGTTTTGTTCGAGTGGCTGGAGCCCTCCCCGCGGTCACATTGAGGGTGACTATACCTTCAATTTGAACTGGAGCAGAACCCGTGAAGGGTGTACCAGGCAGGTTTAAGACGGTCCCGTGAGAGCTTGAGTCCTTCGAATTTATCTAAGAAAAGAATGTTCTCCAAACTACCGTTGTCTACCAAGATGTGTCTTACCTTATGATTTGCCATGCAGAGGCTAATAACTAGCACATCGCATTGAGGTGTTCAGACACCCTTTAGATCATGGTCTGAGAAGGTTATCGGAATCCCAGATCCTTTAGCGGGGGAGATGTTGTGTATTGAGTTTACTTCTCGAAATGGGGAGTTAGACTCTCCCTGTAACATCCTGTATTTCGTAGAGGTGTAATATACTAGTATATTATAGTATATGTGTATATATAGAGAGAGAATGACATCATGGTAATAATGTTGAATGACAGTATGGTAATAATGTGGAATTAATTAATGAGATGAATTGACTGTTAGAGCTTTGGCTGCTATTGCATGTGGGGTGACGTGTGGTGGGGTCCTCCCGGGATGTGTGCTGCTCATGGTGGTGTGGGATTTCTTAGTCCCACATCGGTAGTGAGCAAGATTAACTAATAATTAAATAATATTACCTATGATCAAGAGTCACCAAATCGGTTAACCACCTTTTGAGAGACATCCTATGGTGGGAAGTTGTATTAATGAATAAATAAATTGTCTGAGTTGGGGTCGGGGTGTTACACTCCTCACATTGGTCCTACGTGAATGAAGTAGAAGACCGTCATACGTCCCGAATCTTAGTAATCGAAAGGCTTTTATAGGCATTTGTTTGCTCCCCGGACTGAAGGAAGCTCGATGTCGTTCCTTTAGGTAATCTTGGAAAGGTAGCATCGTCGGATCAGAGCTTCAATCTCCACCTTGAGGGCTCGACATTCATCGGTGAAGGGTCCATAAAACTTGTGAAATTCACATCATTTGATCATGTCCCTTCTTTTGCTCCACACGATCATCTTAGGAGGAGACGGAGAAGCCCGTCCTTCTCTACTTCCATAAGGACAGTAGAGATGTTGGCATTGAGGGGGGTGAACTTCTCAAAGCGAGATGCTAAGGAAGGGTGACGCTGACACGAGACATCCTTCTACGACTTCTTCGGTTCCTCTTCATTGGTACCCTTGTGTTTATTCCCGGAGAAGAACCTCTTCTGTTCTTGTGGATGACTGACGTCTTCCACTCAAATGTACTTTTGAACCCTTTTGTAGAAAGTCTGAAAAGTCCCGATGAGGTCTCTTGAAAAAAGATGTTTTGAGGTCAACGTGGATGACATTGTGCCTAAAGGTAGCAGTGGCTACAGCCGAGTCGAGTGAGGGGATGGATCAGGATTCGGCTGCGAAGCACCGAACATAATTCTTAAAGGATTCCTCATCTCTCTGCTTCAAGTTAAATAGGAAGCGCTTGTCTTCCCAATCTTGTGACTTGTGATGAAGTGAGCGAGGAATAGCTTTTCAAGTTGATCAAAGGAGAAGATGGACCCTAGAGAGAGATAAGAGAACCATTCTCATACTGATCCCTTAAGGTTTGCTGGAAACTTCTTGCAAATGAGAGATTCGAAGTCTTGATGGATCATCATGAGAGTTTTGAAATTCTCAAGGTGATCTCTCGGGTCACACCAATATATGATTTGAAAGCTGTAATTTTGAAGTTTGCTGGGACAGGAGCTTTGAGGATCGACTTGGAGAAGGGAGGTCAGAAAGAGTGATATGCTCTGTCTTGGCATCCCTGTTCTTGCCTTATTAGTGCTAAACGGTCCTCCATATCTTAGAGGCACTGAAGGACCCCATTGTCTTTGTAACCCCTGTTTTCATTAATACGTATTTTTAAAGTATTTTTCCGTATTTAAATTCTCAGTATTTTATAACTATTTTTCCTTAATTGATTTTATTGTTTAAACTATTTTTAGAGCCCAATTCTTTATTATAAACCCAAGTTGTATTTTGGTTTCATTAATTATTAATATGAGCCCAAGTTTACATTTTGATTTTATTATTTAATTAATGTGAGCCCAAATTGTATTTTGATTTTATTATTATTATTCTGAAACCAAATTGTTTATTCTAAAGCCCAAATTTGTATTTGACTTTGTTAAATTAATCTGAGCCCAAAAGTTTTAGCCCAATGTCCTAATTATTTTATTTATCTAATAATATTTTGAAGCCCAAGCCCACTAAACCAGAACTTACAAAATTGTGCAGACACCTACCCGTATACAGATTTATGTACTCACCCCACTTTTGTCCCGTACTCCCAACTTCTCCCCCACTTTGCACGCACACTTCCCCATACTCCTCCTAACTACCCCACCTTCTACTCCCACTACATTATTATTATTATATTATTATATAAATTCTCCCCTCCCTATTTTCTTTCTTCTTCCTTCCCCTGTTTCCAAAACAAAAACAGAACAACCCAAACTCCTCCCTCCTTCCACTTCGTCTTCTTCACGTCAGCACCACCATCACTCCTCCCCCATTGCCCTTCATCTCCACCACATCGACGCCCCCGCCCTGCCGCTTCCTCCACCGCAGAGCTCCAACCGTCGCGAGCGCCTCCCGCTCTCAACTGCAGTCGCAGTCGCACCATCGCCTACCTCAGTCGAAGCTCCCCCAGTCGTGACCTCGATCTCAAGCTTCTCCTCCACTGCCGCCATTGTTGCCGCTCAACCTACAGCCTCGACTTCGAACCTCGAAACTCCGAATCATCCCGTCGAGCTCCTCGCCGTCCAAGCTCAACCCCTGTCGTCTTCTCCACTGCAAGCTCGCCCCTGCCTCTAGTTCCTCTCGCTCAGCCCCGGTGTCGCCCTCTCAACATCCATCGTCGGCACCGTCTCCCCATCGACGCCTCGACAACCATCGCCGGCTGTACCCATCGAAGTCCCGACCGAACCATCTCCCACG
Source organism: Hemerocallis citrina (assembly GCA_017893485.1). Lineage (NCBI taxonomy): Eukaryota > Viridiplantae > Streptophyta > Magnoliopsida > Asparagales > Asphodelaceae > Hemerocallis > Hemerocallis citrina. The sequence continues at coordinate 272,503,057 of CM030364.1, read as the reverse complement.
GTCTTCAACCCGAAGCACCTCGTTCCACCTCCTCCCGCTCGTCTTCTCCATTGCATCCGCTCTCCCTCCATTGCCGGAGATTCGCACTGCCACCCTCGCCTCGCCACTTCCGTCACCGCTTCGCCCCAGTCGTCGCACCGCCCATTCTCGCTCGCCTTCCCTTTCGTCAGTCGCTCTCTCTCTCTTTCTGTGTGTGTTGAAAAAGTGAAGTAGAAGAATAAGTTTTGGTGTGGGGTTGCTGTGGGTTATTGAATTGCTGTTGGTTGATTGGGTGCATTGTTGTTGTTGGTGTTTGGGTCACTGAGTTATTGTATGGTGTGTAGTTGTTGGGTGTTGTATTGATGTTGGGTGTTTTTGGAGTAGGAGATTGAGTTGAAATGTTTGCTGGTATGGAGAAGTGAAGTTGGTGTTAGTGTTTGGTGTTTGGGGAGTGGATTGGATTGTGAGTTGTTGTTATTGGAGGTGTTGCTGTCTTGGAGTTGTTGAACTGGGGTTGCTGTTCACTGCTTTATGGAGTTGCTACCTTGGAGTTTGCTGATTTGGCGTGGCTGCCATAAATATTTCGCACTTGTTCGACTGCCCGGGATACTGATCCCGTTATTCTGTCCTTAATTTATCGTCGTCAACTAACAGGTAAGTATCTCTTGTACAATCTGTTTGTTCTAGTACAAGCTATTTTGCAAAATACCGCAAGTATATTTTTGACTCTCTTCGTATTATATATAAACTATTGATCCCGTATTCGTACAAGATCACGAATACTTCTTGTCATATATATTGCATGAACACGATACATATAAATACTCTTAGAACTACACATGATGTTGTGCATGAATTGCTTGTTATTAGGTTGCATGTTGTTATAATATATTATATTCTTGATTAAGTGTTATGCATGCCATTAGTTGCATCACATGTTTTATAAGCCCTGAAATATGTTTTTTTGCATTGTATAAGTCTTGACACTCGATCCTGTCATGTTACCCTTGCCATGTTACTCGTCCTTGTTCTTGCATGTAGTTTTGTTCATGTTTGATTAAAATAAAGGATAACAAGCCGGGGTATAAAAGGGAAAAGGTTTAGTAGTGGGTAATATAGAAGAGCGTACTCGGACGGGGGCTCGTGGTTCCTCGCTGCAAATTTGTAAGTTACAAGTTACAAGTTTGCTAAATTACAGGTTTACTTGACATGTTTCACGCTACAGGTTACACTACATGTTCCACATTGCACGTATCTCGAACAAGATACAATTTTTTCGAGTACGTGATCTATAGAATCCACCACTAGTCTAAACGTTCACTTGATTGTGAGTAGCAACCATGTGGTATAGGACGCATGAAGTGCTACCTAGTTAGATTAATAAAAGACGTGACATTTACACGTACACTTGCATGATCCGTTCACATGTTATATGGTTATGATGACTTGTTTACTTGTTTACATGTTACTCGTTCATGTTGACACGTTTACTTGCTTACTCGTTTACATGTTACATATTCCTATGGATTATTTAATTATTTACATGCATACTATTTGTTCCATGAGACCTTGTTCTTGATCCTGTTGCATGTTGTATTCGCTCTATTATATGATTCTTGATTCCTTGTTCTTTTCATGCTTTGTTTCATTTTATAATTGTCCCGTTGCTTGTACCACTTGCAGCCCGTGACTTGCATTAACGGGTACCTCTTTGTTTCTTCCTCTTGTTATAATATACTTGCAGGCCCAGATGGAGTATTACCCGAAGGTGTTGTTGAACAGAGATTTTAGTGTTGTTTAATTTTATGTTATTTTAGTTTATGTTTTATTCATGCACTCTTGTTGTAATCCGGGCGTGTTTGACCCGTAACTATATTTCTTTTCCAGTTGTTGGTTATGTCCTGTATTATGTCATGTACTATATCATGTACTTTGTTATCTTATTGTGATTTAACATGCTTGTGTGGTTGATATTGTCATCTTGTTGTTGAGTTAAATATACAGCTTATGAATAATGTATTCGCATTATTCGCTGGGTCTCAGTTACGTGCCTGTGTTCCCGTATTCTGGGAAGCGGGGCGTGACAGTCTTGTTCTCCAGATCCAGTAGACCCATAGGACTCCTCATTCCGAGAAGGAGTGGGGCGGCGACTGTTGGTCCATTGGACCCTAGTAGGGACAATATGGAGGGCTTGAAGAACTTCTTCCTTGAAATCTCGAAACTCCGCCCTGGTGACGAGTGCCTCTAGGAACTGATCAAACTATTAGAGTTGGGATTCTTCGCTCATGAGGGGGATGATACATTCTTTGTCCCTTAGGAGAGGGATATGTTCTTCGCCCCCTACGAGAGGGGATTCTTCTGGACCTCTGTCTTCAAGAATATGAGCTCCTCTTACTTTCTTGGCGTTATGGATGGGGGACCTCATCTTCGACTGGCCTTTCATTCAGGCGATCTCGAAGATCAGACCCCTGTTGTCGGGTGAGTATGATACGGAGGAGCTCTTGTTGTGCCTGGGGTGCCATAGAGGGCACAATAGAGGAGGTCGAGGTGTAGATTGAAACCCTATTTTCACCCCCACATGCCACATAAGGCGTTGTTCAAGATGACTTTGTAGGAGTTAGTTACAAAAGATTAGCTTAAAAAAAATATTTTGTGTTTAAACCGGTTATTCCCATGGTTAGGAGGTAAGGTTGATAACTCTCTTTTGGATTGAGGATTTGGTCAAAAGTTTTAATTAAACTGGACTCCTCTTCTTAGGCTGCTGTTTACTCCTTGCTCGTAGGCCTGTTTTGAGTTAATGAACCTGAAAACGGCCTATGTTCTTCATACAGGCATGTATTCGCTGTAAAATTACCGTTATGCACCTAGAATCTTCGGGATTCGTGCATCAATCATGTGGCCCCGTTTTTCTGTAATTTTTACCCTCGTCAAATGAGAATCCATTAAAAACACCCCACGCAAACACACACAACAACAAAGAAGCAATATCAATTATCATGCATGTGTGGCCTTCTTACCTCATAAGTTCACACATTATTGTTCATACCTTTGTTTTCGAGGGAATGGCCTACGCCAAGGTTGTTCCCGAGATTTGTATGTCTTGCATCATAGGCTCCATGACTTTCATTAGGACTGTTCCCAAAGTTGTAGGCCTGGCATTGTAGGCCTCGTGGTCAACGTATGGGATGTTCCTGGGGTTCGTAGGTCTTTCATCGTATTCCACATGGCCTGCGACAGGAGTGTTCCCGAGTTTGCAGGCCTGGCATCGTAGGCTAGGCCTAGCATCATATGATCCATGGCCTACACCAGGGCTGTTCCCGGGGTTCGTAGTTCTAGCATTGTTGAATCTATGGCCTACACCCGAACTGTTCCCGGGGTTTGTAGGCCTAGCATCATAGGCCACATGGCCAATGCCTGGTTGTTTTCGGGGTTCGTAGGCCTAGCATCATATTCCCTTTGGTCTACGCCAGGGCTATTCCCGGGGTTCATAGGCCTGGCATCGAAGGCGTCATGGCCTATGCCCGGACTGTTCCCAGGGTTTATAGCTCTGGCAATGTAGGGCCCCGCCATAAGCTCACCACCTTCAGTACTATACTTCCATTAGAGCATCCACAGTCGTGAGAGGTAAAAAATAGCAAAATGCATGTTATACATATAGCAAAGTGTGGTTTCCTGCAGTCGTGAAATGTTATAATATAGCGAAGCTAAATAAAATATGATCGGGCGAAACTTTAAGTTTCGTCCTGTGGAAAAAATAGGTTTGAAAGCATTTTTTAAGAAATTAATTGAATATTTTTTTTTAAAAATAATTCTCGAACGGATGAAACTCCAAGTTTCTTCCGTGGCTTTTGGAACTTTTCAAATGCATCGGACAAAACTTATAGTTTCGTCTGTGGCTTTTTTTTTAGCTATTTTTTAATTCAAAACTTCTTCTAATTTCATCGTACGAAACTTCAAGTCAATCAAAAATTTATTTTTTATTGCGGACGAAACTTTAAGTTTCGTCCTGTATAATATGTAGGATTGGTATAAATACCCAAAACCCGGATCCGACCTGGACCCGGCCCGGACCCGGCATTGGACCGGAATCAACCCGGTCTATTCGGGTCTGGGTTCGGATCCTAAAATAGGACCCATTGTACTTTTGGGTTCGGGTTCGGGTCCACTCAAAAGAGACCCGACCCGGATCCGTTAAGAAAAACCCAAAAAATCAACATAAAAATAAATATTCTATCCTCATCCCTTATCTCCTTCCTCCTCAATTCTAAATCTTTCTCTTCTAAACTCAAAACTCATGCTTTTTTCTTCTCTCCTCTATTCTAAATCCTCCACTTGCTGCTTCCACTCGCCGCTCACACTCCTGCTCCTACCAATAGGACTCGGACCCGAAACCGGACTCGGTCCTCACGAGTCCGGGTCCGGGTCCAATTTTTGGACCCGTCTGTGGCATGAGTAGACTCCTCGTTAGAGAGAGAGAGGGGGCCTTGTGGCATGAGTAGACTCCTCGTTAGAGAGAGAGAGAGACTATATGCTTACATCTGTAAACTCAAACACGAGAGAGAGAGAGTATATGCTTACATCTTTAAACTCAAACACGTGGGTATTTATATATAGTAGGGATGAAGGGTTCTACGAACATTAAGAGGGAAGGTTTATTTGGAACTTTTAAAGAAATTTAAATTGTTTGGTAAAATAAATAAATAAATATTTTAAATCTAAAATTTTAGTGTTTGTTAGGAAAAGATATGTTAAAAAGGGAAGATTTTTTTTTTTTTTTTTGAGTGAAAAGGTGGAATAAGGTCACCCTGTTTCATTAATAAGAGGTTAATAAAACAACCCCGGTGAACCGGAAAAGAAACAAAGGTACAGAACAAGAAATAAAAAGAACAGTGCAGAAAGAAAAACATAAACCCCCAACAAAACCCCGGGGAGTGGGTCTAATCCTCCATACATCAACCCATTCAGAAGTGCAGTAGGCCAGAAACGAGTTTGCAGAGACTGTAGCGAATGGGGATCTGATGAGAATAGGAGGCGCCGTCCCTCAATCCAGTGTCGGCCCAAAGTCAACCTTCTCATCATCATAATCCTCCACTTGGAAGATCCTGACAATCTTCCCTCTCGCTTCTGTGGCCGCAGCTCCTTTGCAAACACTAAAAGGGGGTTTATTTTGGAAATTCCAAGATTTACTGCAGTAATCACTATTTAAGTCTAACAGAAATAGATACGTGAAAAGAGGGAAGGTTTCCAAACACTAAAGGGGAGGTCTGTTTGGAATAGATTTACTCTAGAAACCACTATCAATTTAAATTAATAGCATGTATGGTATAAAAAAAATTGACAATAAAAGTTAGCAAATCTAGTATTTGTTGGGAATAGATATGTTTAAAAAAAGGGAGGTTTCCAAACACTGAGTGGAGGTTTGTTTATAAATCAAAATTTGTCTAGATTTACTGTAGCAACAAATTAATAATATTTTGTTTTAAGAAAGTATAATGGTTGCAAATCTAGTTTTATGTTGTGAACAGATCTATCAAAAAAGGTTCCTGCACTAAACATAATATGATATAATTCACTAAACCCTAACAAGTCTATCAAAAAAGGTTCCTGCACTAAACATAATATGATATAATTCACTAAACCCTAACAAGTTTTTAAGGAGGTGTAATGGATTAGAATTTTAAAAGACTTTTTTTTACATAAAAAAGTCTTACGAATTTTAAAAGACTATGTAGAAATGTAATGACTTCTAAATTTTTTTTTTAAGATTGTTATAATTCAGATTGTTTTATTGGGATTTTAAAAGATTTGTATCATAAGAATAAATAGGATTTGAAAGGATTATATGAATTTATAAGATTTGAAAAATACATGGATTTTTTAGCAAACATATAATTATCAATTTTCAATATAATCAAAATTACACAAAAGTATAATCAAAACATTAGCATTTCTCCAAAGTATAATCATAATTAAACCAAAGTATAATTAAAACACTAAAAAATTAAACTTAGTACAAAATTTCCAATCCTTTAATAGCCAATTTGATATAGCTTCATGTCCTCCTAAGTAGCAATTCTCCACATATCTAAAGTTATGCTAGCCCTCCATGCATTAGCATCTTCTCGTTCCTGATCTTGGGTTTGAGCAATAGGTTCAAAATTATTGTCTTCATTAACTATTAACGATGAAGAGGGAAATTCGTCTATTGGTTCAATTGGTAATTCATCAGAACGACATTCTTTGTGAAGAAAGTTATGTAGTGCTACACATGCTAACACAAGCTCTGCTTGTGTCTTAAATAGAAAAGGAAAAGGAGGCGTTGACTAAAAAATTGTGAATCGTGATTTAAAAATACCAAATATCCACTCAATCACGTTCCTCAAGGATGCATGGCGAAGATTGAACAATTTATTTTCATTTTGAGGGTCATTACCATGACCTGCAAAATCTTGTAGATGATATCGCACACCTTGAAATGGAGCTAAAAATTTGCGTCGATTAGGAAATCCACAATCCACTAGAAAATAGTTACCTAATTACAAATACAATACATATAAAATTTGTATGAAAAGTAAAAAATAAAAACATATTTATCATTTAAAAAATAAGTACTCACCTTGGGCCACTTTAATTCCACTCCTCATTGTCAAAGCATCACTTAGTAGCTTGGAATCATAAACTGAACCCTCCTACCCGCTAAGAACGTACATGAATTCCAAATCAAAGTTACAAGCTGCTAATACATTTTGTGATATATTTCCATGACGATTACGATAGCTGCTTACATCATGCCCCCTCACTACTGCAAGAATATGTGTCCCATCAATAGCTCCGATGCAATCCTAAAATTATTCATATGCAGCAATAACCATATTATGAAAAGTATATATTATAATAGTGACAATTATAATTACAATTGTATCTAAATACAATAATTAAAGCATACCTTGAAATAAGGGTAAAACCTTGTGCTTTCTCTTATTTTCGCGGACACAACCGGTCTTGGTTTTGCCATGAAATCATATGCAATTGAATTCAAAGCCTTCAAAATCTTGTGAAAATTTTCACTTGCAGCAAATTGTAATCGGCCAAATGAATTAGGAATTACACAATATCGAGTATTTTGGCCGACGATTTGTAGGAATGATGAAAGTATTTCTTCAACACAAATAAATCTTGTATCCTCCAAAGGTGTTTATTCTCTAAGAATTGTGCATAACTTCCGGAATACATCTGAATACATTCTATATACTTGTCGGAAGATTGCAGGATCATCGTTCAATGCTTGATGTATATAGTCATATCCCATGCTAGTAATTCGACGTCGGGTTAATGGACGTTCAATACGTTCACCACGCATCATAATCACAAACTGATTTAGCACATGCATTAATGCATTGATTGCCATCACAGATATGTAACGGCTTCATAAAATTCTTCTTCTATCTCTTCATGATCCATATCTTCGTCATCCATATCTTCATCAATTTCTTCTTCCTCGATATTATTACCTTCATACATACTCGACATGCTCAATTGTGACATTATTGTATATAATAAAATATACGAGACTGCAAACAATTAAAAGAAAAAAATAGTAGATATTAATAGTTGCTAAAATTAACGAAATATTGACTTTGCTTTTTCTTCTTCATCTGCTTTGACTGCACTTACTTTGCTTTGTAAATTAATGAAATATTGACATTGACTCAAGTAGGAATAGCCAAATGTACCATCTATCTCTGATTCTAATATTACTATATTCTATAATAATGACTTTGAAAAGAAAAAAGAAAAAGTGCATAAAGGAAAAGAAACTTTCTTAATCACAAGTTATGCAAATAAAAGAAAAAGTGATCATGATCTTCGCAAGAATTGTACGTAAAAGTAAACAAGGCTATTGCATTACTATAACCTTTGCTAATAAACTGATAAACTTCAACACAGTGCAGAACCAAAGTGTAACCAGCAAAACCAAGATGAAACAATAATAGTTCAACCAAAATATAATCCAAATACTGTAATCATAGTACAACCAAAATAACACCAAAAAAATTATAGTTCAACAAAATCCAAGATAATTAAAATATTTTTTTTTATAAGAGATGATCAAAATACTAATCATATTCATAACTTAAAATTTATCCAAGATGAGCGTCCTTCGAGTGACATCTTCAAGAACAAATTCTTCTTCGATTTAGTATTCAGGAAATCAGCCGCCATGTAACGAGTGTTATCATTCAAATTTGGGACCTCTTTTATAACATCCCAAATATTACTCTCTCTATCTCTTTCTCTTTTCTCCATTAGGTTAGATATTTTTTTTCAAAATGGACGACAATAATCTCAATGCCAACAGAAAAATTTTCTAAAACTTTGGCTTGATTGTTGGTTCCAACTGAGCTAGCGCTCCCTTCATACTCGGACCTACTTCGCTTATGACGGCTTGGTTTTTCAGTGGGAACCTCCGAACCTAAAGGAGAATGAGATGGTGAACTACATTAGCGAGATAATGGAGGTTGGGATGGTGGTTCATAGTGACTTGGTGCTATGAATGCATCATTGTTAGGATCATATAAAAAACCTTCCATCCCAAAATCTCTATTTTCTTCTCCAAAAGTTTTTGCATCGGTATCATCAGCGCCTAATGAAATGGAACAATTCCCATTAGCAATTCCACCCCCAACAACAATCTTTAAATCTTCATAATCAACTATACTCTTTTCCCAAAGTTTAATGTGACTTGGATAGGACTAGCAAAGAAAAAATTATTCATTGTTAATATATTGCAAACAATATAATGTACTAAACTTGTAAGCTATTAATATATTCAAAAGATGATGAACTAAGCTCACCTTCAAGTAATCTTTCCAGACTTCATCACTAGCAGTGAACGTCTTTGTGATTGGATCCCACCCAAAGCCAGAGTTGTTACGCATAAGTGTTGACATCTTGATATATTTATTCTTAATCCACTTCATTTGGCTCAAGTAGTGATTATAAGTTTTAGGGAAGCTAACTTTCGCATTGAAACGAGGAAGTATCACTCTTTCTACATTCTGCTTGCTAAGCGACCCATTAGCATCACGCAATCCGCTATTTATAGCATCCACCAAGAGGTGTAACAGCTCATTGGTATCATCCATGGTCCAAGTTTCATAGTTCTCTTTTTCTTTGCTCTTTCCTTTATTATTTCCTTGTTGTGAATCCCCCATTTGCACGAGCTTATCACCACTAGAAAAAGGGTAAAAAGTTTCAAATCCATATAAGATGCTTAAACTTTTATATTAATAAGTGAATAAATTACTTCAACATAATATTATGCATACCCTTATTGATTATAGTAACATAATTTTAGTCATGGTCTGTACACCCACTTTAAATAACACTTGCAAATCATCTATAAAGTTATTTTTTTCATTACTATTCAAAAATTACTAACATCTCTTAAATGATATGAAAACAACAAAAACAACAACTTGATTTTTAAATTTCTCTAAACATATTTTTGTTAGGGTTATATACTGAAAGCATCACTTTTGTATTAACTTTATTTCCTTATTTTTTTGAATGAGAATTATATGGGCATATGTTTGCATATTGTGTTTATTATAATATTAATGCAAGTGTCTGATATTCTATAAGGTTGATAATATGGTGTGAGGTGACACACAGAAGATCATATTATCAGTTCCCTATGGAATATATAAATAGTTCACAACCTAGACGGACTTGGACAATCCATTGGAAAGGTTGTAGTGTATTCTGGTATTAGTCTATCTTGACTATAGGTTTACACTAGTACACTTTGTGTGTATTGAACAGGACCACTTGAGGTTGTTCTCTTTGTACTGACTATAAAAGAGAACAAGTACCTCTGTTATTATGGATGCTTATGCTCTTAATCCAGATATAATAACAGACATGTATATGCAGTGTGCATTACTTTGACTCATAAAAGAGTGAGATTCATTATGGATCAACAACCTCTATGAATTGGGTAATAGCATTGTATGTATGATGGGCTGTTGATTGTAAAAGGAATCCATGTCCCGATACGTCGGGTTGATGATGTCCCCTTAAGGAGCTCATAAGGATTGTCATGTAAACCCTGCAGGTGGATTACATCCGACATGACAAATAAAGTTGAGTGGTACTACTTAAGGATAAAAGATGTTGATCAATATAGTTGTCAGTAACTTAATTTGATCGACGGACATTCGATATCTTAACATGGGGAGCTCAATGAGCATATAATAAAAGGAGCCCATAAATATAATTTGGGATTAGGAAGGTAGTGCAACAATAGCTCCTTAGTGGACCGAGCTATTGTTAATGGGCCTGGGTTGTGTGTTCGGGCTGAACACGGGATACCCAGATCCGTTAGGAGACCTAACCCTAATTTCTCCTCATGGTCCCTGCCGTAGCCTTATATATATCCTCTATTTCTCTGGCCGTCATTTGACAATCTGAAATATAAGATTTCTTTCTCAAATCTCGTGATTCACGTAAGGAGAGAAAGAGAGGTCAGCCAAGAGAGAAAGGTTGGGAGATCGTCGCCCACACGACGTCCAACCCGAGGAAGGAATACGTGCAGAAGATCTTGGGGTCGCTGTCGTCTTCTTCTCACCACAGGTATACTTTGTGAACCCTAGTTTCCGCTGTATAGGGTTAGATCACAATTAAGCAATCTGTTTATCTTTAACGATCGATACGCACACCAATCCGTAGTCCTGGGATTCATCTCAGTTCCTTCAATTTTTACTATAAAAAAATATGTGGCCTAAAATGCATTATCTTTTTCACAGTCAACAAAGGGAAGGGGCTTGAGATAATGCATTCTAGGATTGCATCGGATTTACCTATAGTATATGATATTGAACAAAAGAAGATTTATCACCCATTGTCTCCCATACTATAAACATCGAACTCAAATATCACTCATACTATGAACCAGAAGGCAAACAGATTTATCACCCATACTATGAACCAAACAGATTTATTAAATATCAAATGTCACCCATACTATGAAAACTCAAATATCAAATATCACTCATACTATGAACCAGAAGGCAAACAGATTTATCACTCATACTATAAACATCGCAGTCAACAATGGGTGATAATGGACAAACGAATTTCTAGCAAATCCTAACAGAAGGCAACCATGCATAACTCAAAACCTCGAACTCAGATATTTGAATTATTTTGTATTTTTTATTTTTGCCAAATTCTTAAAACCCTAATAATAATCAGTAATCTTAATCACCTAATAAAACATAATACAAAAAACTCTAATAATAATCAGAACTTTGGATTACAAAAAAGGAAGACAAACAAATCTAATCTTTAAAACATAATACATGAGTGATTAGAGAAAGAATAAAAAGGGTTTGAGAGAAAGAAGTTTCTAACCTGAAATGAAAGAGTAGGGAATAGTCTCATGGGTTTGGGTGGGATTTCGAGATTGATTTAGTATTTATACATCTCACAAAAAAGTCTCACAGAATCCACTTTACAAAACAGTTCATGAAAATTAGTGACTTTTGAATACCAGAAGACTTTTTTTTAAGTTATAAAAAGTTTTGATTGAATACCACTAGATTTGGACACACTCGTTAAAAAATCATGATAGTCTTGATTGAATACCAAAAGACTTTTTAGATTATTTAAAAGCCTTGATTGAATACCACAAGACTTTTTTATCACAAAAAAGTCTTTTAAAATCTCATGAAATCCTAATACAATATACCCCCCTAAGTTTTCACCCTACTCAACGAGCCTACTCAAACCGTAAAAGAATTTTCTTGGCACCAAGCCATTTTCTAACTAATGGCGTTAAAAAATGCATAAAATGACTATTTTAACTTGCTTAAGAGCATCCACTATCGTTTGCTAAAAACCTAAAATATGAAAATTTTAACGAAAAAGCTTCCACTATCGTTTGCCAAAAACCTATATTTTAGCAAAATCGTGAACAGTAGATTGCTATATATAGCAGTCAAATAGCAATTGCCGAATGTAGAAGAAGGAAGGTGATCTTCCGTCTTTATTTTTTTTTTGAATTACTTTCAATATTAAAATAAGAGAGATGAAAGATCTTCATCCATTTGAAAAGTTTGAATGGTCAAAAGTAGAGAGACGGAAGAAGATGTTCCGTCTCACCATTTTAATTTTTTGTTTTTTAGAAGGAGGGAGACGGAAGAAGATTTTTCGCCTCTGAAATTGTTTTTTTTTTTTAATGAACAGCGGAGAAAGCATGCACAGTGTAGAATTCATGCACAGTGGGGGGTGTTTTTTTAAGTTTTTTTTAAAAAAAACAGTGGAGAAAGAAGTGCACAGTGGGTTTTTTTATTTAAAATAATAAAAAAAAATCTTCCAACACCCAGACAGAAGATGATCTTCAGGCTGGGTGTTTAATTATTATTTTTTTAAAAAAAATAAAATTCCCAGACGAAAGTTCATCATCCGTCCAGGTTCATTTCCTTTTTTTTAAGTAATTGCGACCAGACGGAAGATCTTCTGCCGTCTGGCTCTCAAATTTTTTTTTTCTTTTAAATATTCTCAAACGGAACATGATGTTCCGTCTATCAAATTTTGGGTAATAAAAAATGAATTTTTTTATTTAGACGGATGATATTCTTCTGTCTGTATATTTTATTATTTTTTAATCCAAATTTTGGTTTTAACTAGGGCTGCAAACGAACCGAGCTACTTGTGAGCTACTCGGCTCGAGCTCTGTTAAAGCTCGATTCGAGACAAGCTCGAGCCGAAATCGTGCTCGATAGCTTAACGATCTGAGCTCGAGCTTGGGCTTTTTGTGATTATTAGGCTAAGCTCGCGAGCTACTCGGCTCGAACTCGGTCAAAGCTCGGCTCAAAACGAGCTCGAAACTGAGCTCGATTGCTTAACGAGCCGAACTCGAGCCTCAAGATACTCGGCTCGACTTGGCTCATTTGCAACCCTAGTTTTAATAATAGCAGCACAACTCTTCTATTTCCATTTTTCTATTGCCAAATACCTATATTTTAGCATCCACGGTGGTGGATGCTCTAAGTGGTATGGTAAGTTGGTATCACAGCCCAAAATCAAACCCCAATTTAAACCCATTCCCAAACACAAAACTATTGCTCTCTCTCCCTCTCCCTCTCCCTCTCTCTCAACTCCAATGAAAATCCAACTGTATTCCACCGCCCTCCATACTCCAGGAGGGGGTGGCTCGAATAATAGTCCCACGTGAAAGAAAGGAAAAAAAAAAGTAAATTAGGACTTTTGGAACTATAAGGCTTTAAAGAAGAGGTTAGACAGTTCACAGAGTATGGATGTGGGTGCGGTCAGATGTTCTGTGTGTATGTGCAGAGGTCATGATTGACACAGAGGCATGGTGTGTAAATTTTGCCTTATTTTATTGCACTTCTAGGTTAAAAGTGTTTCGGGGGCTGACTACAAGGATGTTAATTTTGGTGAGATAGTAGTTGGAACTGGTCGGTCATATGGAAGAGTCCTATTGTTTTGAAGGCCCATAGTGGGTAGATATCTTATTTTCCGGGAGGCAGGGCATGTCCCTAATTTGAGGGAGAATCTTATCTCGGCAAATAGGTCGATCAATAAAAGCGTCAAGGACATTTGGTAGCGACAAGCGTGATTGTGGTGGTTGCACTAAGGTTGTGATTGGTGTTTAACAATTTGCTTATCGCCCACATATGCAGTGGAGACTGGGAGTGCATCATTGGCTAGCTTCAAGGGGTTCCGTTCCTTGTCCAGTATTGGCTGGTAGAGATTCTTGAAATTGAAGATTTTAGTAGACTCAAAAATTCAGAAGAAATTTTTTTACGTAGAACTATTACTCCGAACTACAGCCAAAACAATTTCTACCTTGGCTCAAATTCAAAGCCTACACCTTTGAGAACCTCAGAGATTCATAATCTCCACCTTAAGACTTTGTACCTTGTGCCTCTGCTAAATTTTTTGTCATATACTTGACCTCTTCTTTCACTTGACATACAATTCTCCCGCTAATCACTTTGTTGACTCGGTAAAACAATGCCAACAACCAACCATTTCACTTGACAAAGTCTTTGCCACTACTTAACTTGACACAACAACTTGATTAACACCCCTCAACTTAAGAATCTTTATCATCCGTTCTGATACCATTTGTTGGGAATTTAACGAGGCAACACCCTTCAGGAATGAAAATGAAAAACAAAATAAAAGACCACACGAGGTAGAGATCAAATAGAGAGTAAATAATCATGATTTTACTATTCAGAAATATTCAACTATAAGAATTAGAACCACCATAGATTTATTTGGCAGTCTCTCAAAACAGAAAGAACAAGAAAGTGCACCCAATCCACTTGAAGAAACCTAAGAACAAGGCTCTCCACTCAAATCCCTACTCTCTCAAGATTAGGTTCAAAATTCTCTTCGATTATTTAACTCATGTTCTTCTTCTTAGAATCAAGCAGCTCATATTTATAGTCTATTAAACTAATTCTATTAGAAACAGTAATTTTAATTTAATTTAAATTCAAATTGAAAACAAATCTTTATCTAAATCAAATAGATATTGATAACCTTGTATAATCAAAATTAAAGATAAACATTATTTTAACTAAATAAGAAAACAATCCTTATCCAATTAGGATTAAATTTTCTAAAGTCCTAATTTAACTTGGATTGCACCCATGAGCACTTGGCTTCACATCTAAACCTAGTAATCTCCCACTTGAATTCTCACCATCATCACCCTTGGCCTACTGGGCCTACCGGTGGAAGTTAACAATCCCACTTGAAGTCAAAGTGCTCATAATTCCAACGTTTCACACAACTTCAGTCTACGACGACAACGACCACGACAACGATCACAAAGAAATCAGAACACGAGGAGCTCAGAATTCACTCTGTGCCTTCTCATTTGTTGGGATTTGTAGATCCAATACACGATAATGATGAGTTGAAAAAGATAGATGGGAAGGAGAGTCGAAGTGGGAGCAACAGGTCAAGAGTAGCAAGAGCTACAGCAGAGTTGCGGTCGACCGCACCCCCCGACTGCCCAGGCAAAAAGACCGGTCGATCGCGTAGTCGACCGTCCCACCCTCTGACTCAATTCTGTAGCTTGAATGAATGACCAGTCGACCGCGCAGTCGATCGACCCGCTCTCCGTTGGATTTCGTGCAGTCGAGGGAGAAGACCGATCGACCATCAAGATGGACCGGTCGACCGTCCCGACGCTAAATAAATGAACGGCTGAGATTAGAGATGTGGAATCCTATATATATTGTATTGTGTATGATTTTAGGGTTAACTGAAACAAAGTGAAAAGAAAAGAGAGATCTACCAGCCGTCATTAAGAGAGAGGGAGATAGAGAGAAACTCTACACCTTGGTGGTGAGTTCTTAAGAGATTTGTAAACCTAATCTTCATATTTCTAGTGGAAATCGCAGGAGTGCCTCTGCGCGGGGAAATAGTTATTGTTTGGGTGAACCTCGATAAAAATCTTGTGTGTTCTTATGTGTTGCTTTTGGTTGTTCTTTGGTCTCTTGTTTTGATTCTATAGTTCTTGCATCTCGTCGTCATTGTTGAGTTTATTCTGCAGTTAGAATTCAACAAAGTGGTATCAGAACTACAGGTTGGTAGTCTTGATTGAGATGGGAGACAAGAGTAGAGTCAAGGAGTTCGATGGAACGGATTTTACAATGTGGAATATCCAAATGATTGCGTATCTCCGACAGAAGGATCTAGATGATCCGTTATTTGGTGTGAAGCCAGAGGGGGCGGAGGTCGATCCAGTTGCTTTGGGGGCCTGGAATAGATTGGATCAGAAAGCGCTTGGGCAGATTCAGTTGTCGCTGAGCAGGAAGGCGCTATTTCACATTGAGAAGGCAAGAACCGCAAAGCAGGCAATGGAGATATTGACGGACATATTTGAGAAGCCGAATGCAGCGAACCAGATCTTACATCTAAAGAAGTTGGTTAACTTGAAGTTGTCGGAAAGGAGTTCGGTTGCTGAACACATCAACAATTTCTGTATGGTTTACAATCAGATGGAATCGTCGGGTTTGAAGTTTGAGGAGAGGGCACAATCGTTGTTGTTGCTATCCAGTCTTCCCGACAGTTACGACACAGTAGAGCAGACTATTACTAGCACCATGACTGATACGACAACCCTAAAGGATGTTATAAGCAGCATCATGAATGAGGATGCAAGGAGGAAGAGACATGGAGAGACTTCGGTGTCATATCCTAGCAATACCGCGCTGTGAGTTGATAACTGTGGTAGAAGTAACAACAGAGGGAGGTCGCAAAGTAGGAATCACAGGTCCAAGTCAAGAACAGAAAATCACAAAGGTGAGTGTTGGTACTGCAAGAAGCGAGGGCACAGGAGAGACCAATGCGAGGAGTATAAGAAAGCACAAGCAGGGTCATAGGTAGCTAATGTGGTAAGTATTGAAACCCGTCTAGATAAATTGTGTTTGTTTGCTGGATTTAATATTTTGCAAGATGATTGGTGTATAGACTCAGGTGCTTCTTATCATTATACCCCCATGAGGGATGTTTTTGAGGATTACATGACAGGTGATTTTGGTGCATTTTCAGTTGGTAATGGACAGATATGTCCAGATATGGGTAGAGGCACTGTGAGAGTGAAGGCTCGCAATGGTGGGCAATTGGTCTTGTATGATACAAGACATGTTCCGAGCTTGAAGAAAAATTTGATATCAACTAGCAAACTAGACAAAGAAGAATTTACAACAACCTTTGGGCATGGAGAATGGAAGGTGACTACAGGTGCCAGGTTGGTGGCAAAAGGAAAGCGTGGTGACACGTTGTACTTACTCAGGGGAGGTAATTCAGGTGATATCATTGCTACAACATTAGTAGGTAGTTCCTCTTCAATTCTATGCCATGTTAGGTTGGGGCATCTTGGTGAAAAGGGTGTCAAGCAGCTTTGTTCTAGGGATCTTCTGCCGGGGCTGAAGAAGGTTGAGATAGATTTTTTTTAAGAATTGCGTGATGGGCAAACATAAGTCAGTTAGTTTTCAGTTGGGTGGACATGAGAAGAAGCTTGCAAAGCTAGAGTTGGTACATACAGATGTGTGGGGTCCAGCTCAGAAATTCTCTTATGGTGGTAAAAGATACTTCGTCACATTCATAGATGATGCTACTAGAAAGGTTTGGATTTATGCTATTCGCGAAAAATCAGAAGTTTTTGAGGCATTCAGAGCTTGGAAGGCCAGGATTGAGAATGAGATGGGTTGCAAGGTGAAAGCAATCAAGTGAGACAATGGAGGTGAGTACACAAGCAAAGAGTTTGTTAACTATCTGGCAAAGAAAGGTATCAGAGGAATCAAGACAGTTCCTAAGACTCCATAGGAGAATGGTGTAGAAGAAAGGATGAACCGCACAATACTCGAAAGGGCGAGATGCATGAGACTTCATGCGGGTCTTCCGGTCCATCTTTGGGCCGCTACAGTTGATATAGCAGTGTACTTGATTAACCGTTGTCCGTTTAGTGCCTTTGATGGGCCATTCTAGAAGAACTATGGTCATGTAAAACTGTTAATTATTCACATTTGAAAGTTTATAGTTGTATGACATATGCACTAATTGACAGAGAAGAAAGAAAGAAGTTGGACTCTAAGTCCAGGAGGTGTGTTTTCATTGGCTACGGTAACGATGAGTATGGTTACAGGCTTTGGAATTTTGTGGATAACAAAGTCATTCACAGCAGGAATGTAGTGTTCAATAAAAAGGTTCTATACAAGGACAGGTACACAGGTTAAGAGAGTACAACCAGTTCAGAATCAGATTGGGGTTCAGACTCAGACTCAGATTCTGATTCTGAAGGCGGCCCTAGTGGTGGGGGCCCTACAGTGCAGCAGCAGGTACAGGTACCACAAGCAGCACAGGAGGCTCATGTTGAGCCTATTGGGAATGAGCAGGTTATCCAAGACGAACAGGTACAGCCAGAACAGTTCGGGGAACCTGAACCGATCGGTGAACCGGTACCCACGTTGAGGAGATCGACACGAGAAAGGAGGCCAACCAGGATATTTGACCCATCAGCTAGTGTTGTTCACGAGCTTGTTTTGTACACGGATTCGGGGGAGCCTGAGACTCATGAGAAGGCTTTGAGGGATGAGGCTCGAATTCAGTGGGAGTCAGCCATGAGGGACGAGATGAACTCTTTGGAACAGAACCAAACTTGAGAGTTAACCAACTTACCCATAGGGAAGCGCGCTCTTATGAACAAATGGATTTTTAGAGTCAAAGATGAGGTAGATGGCAGTAAGAGGTACAAGGCCAGGCTTGTTGTGACAGGATTCTCTCAAAGGGAATGCATCGATTATAGTGAGATCTTTGCACTGGTTGTGAAGATGGCTTCTATAAGGATTCTGTTCAGTATTGTGGTAGTTGAAGACTTGTACTTAGAGCAGTTGGATGTGAAGACAGCATTTCTCCATGGTGATATCGAAGAAGAGCTGTACATGAGACAATCCACAGGTTTTGAAGCTAAAGGAAAGGAAAACATGGTAAGTCGACTGAAGAAGAGTCTTTATGGGCTCAAGCAAGCACCGCGGCAATGGTATTTGAAGTTTGATTGCTTCATGAAAGGAAAAGGTTTCAATAGATGCGAAACGGATCATTGTGTGTATGTCCATAAATATGAAAACAATGATACAATTACCTTGGCGTTATATGTGGACGATATACTGTTAGCAGGTTCATGTATGGAGAAGATCAAGGAAGTAAAAAAGTTGCTAACTTTGGAGTTTTCAATGAAGGACTTGGGTGAAGCAAAGCAAATCCTCGGCATGAAGATCAGTAGAGACAGAAGTAGCAAGAAGCTTTGGTTATCTCAAGCGGACTATGTGAAGAAGGTGTTGAAGAGATTCAATATGGATGGCGCGAGGTCAGTCACTTGTCCCTTGGTTGCTCACTTCAAGTTATCAATGGACTTGTGTCCTAAGACGGAGGCGGAGATGGAGGAAATGGCTGTTATTCCTTATGCCTCAGCCGTTGGGAGTTTGATGTATGCGATGGTGTCTACAAGACCAGACATCGCACAAGCAGTGGGAGTTGTCAGCCGGTACATGAAGAATCCAGGTAAACAGCATTGGAATGCAGTAAGGTGGATTCTTAGATATCTAGCAGGTACTTCAGACCACTCTCTTTGTTTTGGGGGAGATTCTTTGCATATACATGGTTATGTAGATGTGGACTTTTTGGGCGATAGTGATGGTTGCAGAAGTACTACAGGGTATGTATTTACAGTTGGTGGAACAACTGTTGGTTGGGCTTCGCAGTTATAAAAGGTTGTAGCACAGTCAACCACGGAGTCAGAGTATTTGGCACTTACAGAAGCAACGAAAGATATGTTGTGGATTTCGGAGCTTATGAAACAGTTGGGCAAGAAGCAACCCATACGTGAACTATGGTGTGACAGTCAAAGTGTAGTTTTCTTGGCAAAAAACTCGGCATATCACTCTAGGACTCGGCACATTCAAACGAGGTATCATTTTGTCAGAATGGCGGTTGAGAAGAAATGGTTGAAGCTAACTAAGATTCTTGGTACTAAGAATCCGGCAGACATCCTCACTAAGGTGGTGGATAGCAAGAAACATCAGTTTTGCTATACCGCTATCGGATTGTCTCCAGGTTAATTGTTGAGGAGACTCGCAGAGGCACATGTCTAGACTAGGCCAATGGAAGAATGAAGAACAGGTTAGAGACTTCGTGTATATGTCTCCAAGTGGTAGATTGTTGGGGTTTGTAGATCCAATACACGATAATGATGAGTTGAAGAAGATAGATGGGAAGGAGAGTCGAAGTGAGAGCAATAGGTCAAGAGTAGCAAGAGCTACAGCAGAGTTGCGGTCGACCGCACCCCCCGACCGCCCAGGCAAAAAGATCGGTCGACCGTGCAGTCGACCGTCCTGCCCTCTGACTCAATTCTGTAGCTTGAAGGAATGACCGGTCGACCGCGCAGTCGACCGACCCGCTCTCTGTTGGATTTTGTGCAGTTGAGGGAGAAGACCGGTCGACCATCAAGATGGACCGGTCGACCGTCCGGACGCTGAATAGATGAACGGCTGAGATTAGAGATATGAAAATCCTATATATATTGTATTGTGTACGATTTTAGGGTTAATTGAAACAAAGTGAAAAGAAAAGAGAGATCTACTAGCCGTCATTAAGAGAGAGGGAGATAGAGAGAAACTCTACACCTTGGTGGTGAGTTCTTGAGAGATTTGTAAATCTAATCTTCATATTTCTAGTGGAAATCACAGGAGTGCCTCTGCGCGGGGAAGTAGCCATTGTTTGGGTGAACCTCGATAAAAATCTTGTGTGTTCTTATGTGTTGCTTTTGGTTGTTCTTTGGTCTCTTGTTTTGATTCTATAGTTCTTGCATCTCGTCGTCGTTGTTGAATTTATACAGCAGTTAGAATTCAACATCATTGTCTATGAAAGACTACATCTCACGCATACCAGGTGCAAGATAAAAACATCTTTGCGCTTCTGAGTCTATGAAAGACTACATCTCACGCATACCAGGTGCAAGATAAAAACATCTTTGCGCTTCTCGCAGAAGATAACACCCATCACGACTTGTGGATGAGGGGCCTTTAGTCATGACATAGGGTCCCCCACAACCAGTGCCAAGTTTTCAGATAAGTTCCAAATGTTATTTTGATGGGTAACACAACTTATGGAATGTTATAACGTAAATACTAAACCCTCAAGACTTGCCACAGCTATAGAAAGCTTTCGTATACTAGTATAGTCTTTTACATGAAAGTACAACAACCCAAATCAAAACATACGTTTGTGGGAGAATGGAAAATTTTGGTATAGTGTTTAATAATCTTAAATAGAATGAACGTACTGGATTTTTAGTGCATGCAATACACGAAAAATCAATTTAATATAGATATATGTGACATTAAAATGTGGTTGAGATTAGGCATGGCAATTATAATTTATATCTAATAATCTGACTCAAATCTGACCAAAACTTAAGGGTGTTGATTGGCCAAAATGGATCCATTAATTTATTGAATAGGGTATGATTCTAAAACATAGGAATTTGAAGGGTGAAGTAGCTGCGAACCTGTTAGTAAATGGAAAACTTAGATAACGAATCACACACGAGTTTCTCTCTCTAGAAATTTCTAGAGAGAGAAACTAGATCCGAAACAAAAAAAACCCAAAAAATCGTAGATCTGAAAACCCTAGGGGCGGCGGCGGCCCTCGACGCCCCCCCCCCCCCTCCCCTCCCCTCCATCATCCCCCCTCTCCCTTCTTCCTCGACGACGTCGAAGCACCACGCGATCAATCCTTCCCTCACTCCGTCGAAGCGACCACACGACCATTCCTTCGCGCCTCGATGACGCTATAGCGTCCGTCCTTTGCGCCGACGGTGCTCCACGGCATCCCCCACGTCTGCAACGACCCGCCGCCCTTCGAAGCCCACTGCGGTGGCGACGACCCTCAATTCGACGAAACTCCACAGCGGTGGCGTCGACCCTCGATTCCGCCGCCCCTCAAAGCTGAGGTCCCTCGATTCCGCCGCTCCACGATATCGCTTACGTTGGGGAAGAAGCTGCTGGTCGGAGTTGTGAGATCCCACAGTGGGGAACTCGACACTTCGCTGCTCTTCAGATCCGGCCTCCGTGGCAACGACCCCCCTGGTCTGTGACGCTTGTGGTGTTGGGGGGTGTTTATTGGGGTTGGAGTTGGGGTTTGGGTTAGGTTGGGGTTGGTTGGCTTTGCTAGATGTTTGCCCGGTTGTTCTTCGCGCTTGCCACCATGTCCACACTCTTAGGGCCATTCACGGCGTTCGGCGGCTATGATTTGGTTTTTCGAGGGTTGGTAGTACGTGTGAAGAAGTCGAGTGTGCTTGGCTATGCCGTAGTGAGAGACGGCAGGGTTTTTTTATTTGTTTGGGGGGTTGGTGGAGCTGTCTGTGTTGGGTGTGTCTAGGTGTGTAGTTTGCGGTGTAGTACGGTTGTGGGGCTAGGGCCCGAAGACGGGGTCCCCCCATGAGATGTGTTCACTCGCTACTCCTGTGCCCGTGTCCGTGCCCGTGCCCTACGCCTTCTACCGACGCTCGTATGTTGTTTTGCACGATTGTGGAGCCTGGACCCGAAGATAGGGTCCCTCCAGGATGTGCGCCCACTTGTCTCAACTTTCGGGGTATTTGTCTCAACTGTCGCGGAGTGACTATGTCGCGCCAGAGCATCCTTCCACGCCTGTTGTTGTGAACGCCATGGATCCAGGGCTCAAGTGTGTGAGGGCGGTGGTTCGGTATGGGGCCCGTTGGGAGTGATGGGGTGTGGGGTTTGGGTATGGTTGGTCTGGAGTGTCCTACGATGTCGCCGGTGAAGTCCTCACAGCGCCTACTGTCAGGCTATTGAGCTTCCTCCAGCTTAGGCCACTGGCTCGTGACAGCGTCGCCTCTTCCCTCGGATTGGGAGTATGAGTCGAGATAAGTCTGTGTGGTGTGAAATCGCCGGAGAAAGGTGAAGGTATCCTCTCCACGACTCTTTCCTGGAGCATGGTGTTTGGAGAGAAATCGCCTGAGAAAGCACTATCGTGTGAGAGTTGAAGGGATCCTCTTCACGGCTATCTCTTTGGTAGCGGCTGTGGGAGCTACTGGCACGTTTGTAGGATGAGTGGTGGAGGTGGTGTGAGGGTGCGATCGTTGTGCTCGTGTCGTGGGGTCAATTTTCGATCTGCGGGGCTTGGGCCCATACATAGGGTCCCCCCAGCGAGGTGAAGACAGGGATCGGCGGGTGATAAAATCCTACCAGACTTGTCTCAGGTGGGTGTGCATGTGCCATGGAGCCACTGTACGAAGTTAAACTGACGTACTTATAATTTTGGTGGACCGAGCTTGTTTGTCGACCCACTCTCCAGGGTTGTTGGAGAGATTTGTTGTTTATACGCGTCATGTTGCTTCATGTATGTTTTATTTTCTGTCTGTAGTTTGTACTTGGGCCCAGTACTCTAGGTTTGTTTTGTTAAGCTCTTATTAATGAAACAGGATGACCAGATTCCACCTTTTCCCTAAAAAAAAAAACTTTGGTAACGAATCTAAACATAATCTAAGCCACTCAGAGTTTCCTATTAGAGCATCCACAATCGTTTGAGGTAAAAAAATGACAAAATGCATATTTTACTTTTCCATTTCGACGAAATGCTGTAGTCGTCAAAAAGCAAAAAATGCATATTTTCGATAAAAATGAAACAGTCTGTGATTAAAAAGTCATTTATATAGCCGGAAACAGAGAAAATATTAATAAAATATACGGGAAGAAACATGATATTTCGTCCAAAAAGAAAAAAAATTGCAAAATAACCGGATGACGGGTTTCAAGGAGGTTTTTTTGAAAAAAAAAATTGCAAAAACATTTACAAAATTGTAAAAACAATTTATAAATTTGCAAAAATAATTTAAATAATTGCACCTAGTAACCAATGATGATAATTTGCTAAAAAAAATTAAGGAAATGGAACCCACTGGCCTGGACGATGTTTCATCCAGCCATTATATGCATAATTGTATCATGTTTCGTCGGGCATAATATGTATTTTGCTATTTCGAATGCTATTTATACCTTTCTACTGTAGCCAAATAAGTAAAAAATGGCAAAATAGCCAACGACTGTGTTGGTTACAGTACTCCTACAATGCAAATAATGGCAAAAAAGCAAATGGCTACAGTACTGTGTGGGTGCTCTTACCTACTTTGAAGATTCAACCATAATAAATGACAGCTAAGGATATTTCCCAATTGCAATCAAAATATTCTCAGCACATCAACAAATAAAAAATATAGAAGTCAAAATTTATAGAATAAAACTATCTTAGACCACCATCAGAGTTCTGGTGAATGGTAGCACCAAGTTCATAGGATGTCTTTAATTCTACATTGCCATCCAACTAGAGCTAGCTAACTCAGCTACAGAGACTGCCCTACCATTTTATCAGTCACTTAAACTACAGCCGATTCCAATGGGATTTCAGTTATTGCTTGACCAATTTTATTAGCTCACTTGTTGTTGGTTACCATACATGGGATAAGCTCCATATGCCGCTGCATACAGGGTTGGATCTTGAGATGGTACAGCAAAACCATAGCCATTGTAGACCTGCCCTCCATAGTATGGGCTGCTCCATTGGCTACTTAGGTCACCTCTCTGCAATAACATGGGGTAAAGGATCAGAAAAGGAACAAAATATTAACCTATCTCAGAAGAAAGACCACGATCTTTTATGAATGCGGACTTTATAGATGAATATCATTACCATATGTTAGCTCTAGATAAGCCCTACCATATGGATAAAGATTGCAAAACAGTTTTTTCCTATGATACTAAACGGTTGCCAAATTGGAAAATGTATCATGGATTGGTTTCATGTTTATCATGTTGTGTATCACATATCATGTACATAAGAAATTGTGCCATGTAAACCATTATATGAAAGGGGCAAATGTTCATATTGTTTTGCTACACAACAATCTTAGAATATGTATCAAAATAATAATCATAATAGCAAAATTTTACTAGGCATTAACAGCAAAAACCTATAGCCTATTGCATATAAGTCTGAATGAAAAAAAGATAAATTATGTGATCAAACAACTTACTCACCAAATTAGTGTTAAAAAATCTATGTAGATGAGAAACAGATTTCACGGTCATACTAAATGAGACTGAGAGGATGCAAGACATTGATAGTGGGATGACCAACCATGCACATAGAAAGTGGCTAATTGTTGTGGGTGGTCGTCCCATCTTTTGTGCTCCTATGTGTGCATCTATGCGTGTGTGTGAGAGAGAAAGAGAGCGTGTGAGAGAGTGCATATTAAAGGAGAAAATTTTCCTGGTGCTTACGCTAGGAGCGATGATATAAATGGAAAATTTATAATAGGTGGGAAAATTTTCCTGGTGCCTATTCGGAGATACAAGTGGAAAACTTTATATTGGGCATCTAAACTGGTAGCACACTGCTCTTTTACTAACAAACATTAATGACAACGCAGAATGCCTTGGACAGAAAAGCCCCCAAGGAGTATGTGTTGTTTAAGGGAAGGAAACCTAGAAAGTTGTTAGGGTTAACTGCTTCAAGCACCGAAATGCAGGCACTGAGATGAAATATAAAAGGTTAATGATGTAATTATTTTGGTAGCCAACCATCATTACGCATATGAGTTAATTGTATGGATAGCTATCCTCTGCTGATGTACATACCACATGAATAAAGTCACTTTAATTTAACATATTTCAATGCAAGCGCATATGAGTTAATTGTATGGATTACTATCCTCTGCTGATGTACATACCACATGAATAAACTCACTTTAATTTAACATATTTCAATGTAAGCTTAATACTGGTAATACAACACATATAAAGGGAAACATTATCGACTGACAAGTGACATGTCATAAATTACAACTGTCACACCAAAAAGTGGAATGTCATTTAAATGCTAATAAAGTTTGCAAGAACTTGGCAAATAACTCATCAAATTCAAGATTTTCTAGTATAAAAGTAATTTGTTCTTGATTGAAAGGTAAGCTCAGGGGGAAGAGTAAAAATGATGTAGAGCAATTCGTGATTGCAAAAGGATGTTCTTCCAGTAACCAGAGTAAGATGAATTATCTAATCAACATACCTTTTTACTACCCAAATATAGAAATTTCTCAGCTATACGTTAATACTATACCTGTTTATTTGCAGGATTCCGACCCCAGGAAAGACGAACTGTCTGCTTTCCGATAACTGTGCCATTCAACCCATTTAGAGCCTCTTCGGCATTATTCCTAACACAAAAAGCACACAAAATTACAATATGAGAATAAAAATAGGCCGTAACTGATTACTTATTAATCACTCGAGATCAGAAACAAAGATGAGCCCACTACAATTAGCATGACAATGTAGGAATGTACCTCTGAACAAATTGTACAAAACCACATTGCTTCCCAATTGGGATTTTTGCGGAAGCAATCTCACCGTATTGAGAAAAGGACTGCTTCAGTTCATCTTCACTAACATTTGGGTCAAGTCCTCCAACAAATACCTGCATATCAGGAGTGAATATTCATTGATAGGAACATAAAAAGTGCAAACTACATAGACTAAAACAAATCTCTCCAAGAAAGAACAGGAGTTACTGTTGTGTTGGTTGAATCCCCATCCGACTGAAAGCCTTGTCCAGATGAAGTATTAGATCCAAAACCACCTAGAATAATAACCAAAATTTACAGGACCCCCCAATTACATTTCCCAGTTCAACAAGTAAAAAGCCATTGTTGTACAGATCAGCAATACAAAGCTAGTTCAAATGTTAAAAAGAGCATAGAAATAACATGATAAGGCTGTGATAATATGATAAGAAGCTGGAGAAGATACCCACTTCCACACTACTAGACTACTACTGGTTGAGTCCAAAAAAGCAGCTCATCTGACCAAATATTTGCTGAACCTAAACCTCAGCAAATTCAGTAAATTGAAAGTGTGACTGCATTGTCATGCTCAAGGACCTACAGGAAACTTGACGAGGCCATCAGTTCGAAACGTTTTGGACGCTTCTACATAGTTTGGGATGGCAATTTTATGAGCCTAGTATTTTTATTTAAGCATTTATATTTGTTTTTGGCATTTTAGTCATATGTAGTATTTCTGCATTAGGACATTTTGGAGATTTGTTTTGAGCCTATATATAGGTCTCTTGATTAATGAGACCTATATATAGGCCTCTTGATTAATACCATTTGTCTTGCTCTTCATTTATCTCGTGTGTGAGACCGTGAGATAATATTAGGTTTTGTTAGAAACCCTAGCTATACCCCGAAATCCCCAAATTATTATCTAGCCCCAACTCTAATCCCTTCATCCCCCACCTTCATCCCCCCCAGCCGCCACCTCCCCTTTCTTCTTCTTCATCTTCCTCTCTCCTGGTGCTGCTTTTTTCCCTTTCCGCCCGAAACCCACCTTCACCAACTATCCCCGATTGCTATTGAACCCCTACCTTCCCCTACTTCCCAAAGCTCACATCACTCAAATCCTAGGCAGTTAAAATCAGTTTTTGGAACTAATCGGTCTATGAGCGATTAGTGATTAATCGGTTAATCGGAAAATAATCGAAAATTAAATTGGAAAAATCGTTATATATATATATATATATATATATATATATATATATATATATATATATATATATCCTCATTATGTAGCATAAAACTATTATGAGATTATCAAATAGGAACATATAGTTATAGAGAAAAAGAAGAGAGTACTTCGTTTGAGCTGAGTTTGGATTATGGATATGGTACATCCTCATTATGTAGCAACCCTAAATCCTAACATAAAACTATTATGAGATTATCAAATAGAAACATATAGTTATAGAGAAAAAGAAGATAATACTTGGTTAAAGCTGAGTTTAGATTATGAATATGGGTCGGGTTGGGTTTGTTGATCGGTTTCATCAAACAAAAACAAGTAACAAGAGGAGGTACAGCAGATGCGGGCCGGGTCAAGTATGCGACGGCGCAGGGGAGCGACGACGGGTTGGGTTTGGATTTACTCAAGAAAGAAGAAGAGAATCAGTTTGAGTTTAGGTTTGTGCGAGGAAGAAGATGAGAGTGTCGGGTTTGGGTTTGCGCGCGAGCCAGAAGGGATTTGAATTTTGAATTTGGATTTGAGTTTAGGCCGGTTTGAGCCCAAATAATGCAAACGAGCGTGAAAATTAGAGGAAAAGATTTAATTGGTTAATCGGCCACTTAAAATCGGCCGATTAACCACTAATTGGCCGATTATACCCGATTAAATTGCTAACTATTAAAATATAATAATTCGCTAAAAAAATAATCGCTTAGCCTCCGATTAGTGATTAATCGGGGATTAATTGGGCGTAATCGGAGATTTTAACTGCTTAGCCCAAATCCAAACCCCGTCATCGTCAACCGAACCCCCCACCGTCGTCACCCCTCTTCACCATATCACCATCCCGACCCCCTCCTCTCCAACAGACGTCGACCCTCCCGACGGCACCATTGATGTCGCCAGTGCCCCTGCAGACCGCTAGCGCCCCCACACCCCGCATGTCGTTGCCTCGACCCTCTGCCTCCGTCGCCTTCTTCTCGAGCGCAAGTGAGATCAGCGCTTTCTATTGAATCCTTTTGTTGTTTGCTGTTTGGGTTGTAGGATCAGATCCAGTTCCAGCATCGTCTTCCTCTCCATCCGTGGCGACATTGAACCCCGATAATTTTGTTCCACCTCTTCATTATTTGTCACTGCCAATCGTCTTTATAATATTATCTGAATTATCTGTCGTCCACAAATATTGAGTGTGCGTGCTTCTACTTGCCAATTAGCGTACAAATCATTATTGAAAATCTTACTTGCTAATAACACTTAAGTATATTTGTTGATTGTTAGGCTTGAATCTTTAATTGAGCTTATTAAACATAGTTTAATCTCTCGAAAATCCATCACATCAATCATTAGTTTTAATTTCTAACTTAATCGGCACTATATGTTGGTAAACTTAATCTTTAATATTCTAGGAAAATTATCTATCTAATGTCAAGTTTATATCATTTTGGTATCGAAGCGAAGGTTTTAACACCCTAGTTCTTGCATCATTTAGTCATAATTTTGCATTCATTTATGATCATTTTAGGATTATTTTTTTGGATCATTTCAGATTTTAAAAAATAATATTTTAGGTGCATTTAGGTCATGCCTCCCCAAATTTTAGCAAGCGCACGTCCCCACGACCCTTAGTTCTTCGCCTTTGATGAATGCATCTTCACAGCACCATTACAAATTCGGAAAAGTCTTTCTTGTCCCTCCCAAACTACCCAATCACAAAACCTAGAAATCAACAAGCCACTCCTCAAACTGAAATGGACAACTCTGACATTTCCGCTACCCTCACTGTCATTCAAGCAACTCTTACCAATATCGATCAGATGTTTGAGCAAGTGGAATTGAATCAAAATATTGTCCTTGAGCTTCATCGTCAAATCCCCAAGGGAATGATGGTGACGACCGATGTCAAGATCATGACCATGACGAACAATACAAGAAGAGCGTTAAGGCTAACATTCCCCACTTCGAAGGGCATATGAAACCTCAAGCCTATCTCGATTGAATCCGTGTCATGGCCCACTACTTCGTGTGGTTTGACATGAGCAAAGCCCAGAAGGTTAAATCTACCACGATAAAATTAACTGGTAAAGCTCAACAACACTGAACCAATCTTGAATATACTCGCAGAGGCCGAGGCCTGGCACCCATAACCGCTTGGGAGGCCATGAAAGAGAAATTCACCTTGTTGTTCCACACCCGAGTGCTAAATTCATGGAACCAACTCTATCAAGGAAGCAAATTTACCCAAGAATATGTCGATAAGTTCGACGACTTTCTCATTCGGTCAATGTCTTAGGTAAAGAGAACGAAAAACAAACTCTATCTAGGTTCAGAGCTGGACTACGAGCCGATCTTAGAAATGAGTTAATTCATAAAAATGTGGACTCCTTGGCAGCGGCTTATGCCTCTGTCCTCCATATGGATTCCCTTAAAACAAATTCCTCCTACAAATCCAGCGATTCCAAATATCATTCCTCTAGAATGATCACCACTGATACCTCTAGACCTAACTCTCCTCTTCTCAGTACCCCAATAAGTCTTATCCAAATAAGCTCACTTCAAATCTTTATCCATCTAGGAATTACAAGGGTGAGAACACTGAAAGAGACTACTCCAAGATTGATCATCTCACTAAGTGCTATAAATGCAAGGGATGTGACCATGTTGCCTGTAACTGTCCCAGCCCCATTAGGATCAATATCGTAGAAGGTACCGTTGTCATTGCGGATGATTCCGACAATGAGTTTTTCTATGAGCCTAATGAAAGTGACAACTTCGGCGAAGAAGAGGATGACCAGTATCTCAACTGCATTCGGTCGATCCAATCACATCCTTTAAATGTAGTCAGATGTGCATTGTACCAACCAAAAGAAGAAGATGATTGAAAGTGCAATACTATATTTCACACCTTCATAATGATAGGTGACAAACTGCAAAGTTATTGTTGACAGTGGGAATTGCATCAACGTTCTCTTCAACGGTCCTAAGACCGGACTTAAAGCTAACCTCATCCATGCCAATACAAAGTATCTTGGATTGATGCGACAGCTCTCCAAGTAACACAGCGTTGTTTGGTCTCTGTAAATTTCAAAGCCTACAAAGAACAAATTTGGTGTAATGTACTCAAAATGGATGTGGGTCAAGTAATTCTAGGGAGATCTTAGTTATACGACCACGATGTGACAATATATGATCGATCCAACCAATGTATGTTCCACAATGACGGATTAAAGATAAAGCTCATACTCGTGAAAACACCAACTCCCTCGGGAAAGGGCAAGGAAGTAGTGTATATAGGTGAAAAAGAACTTACGGAAGAAATTGACAAAGGGACGACCGTTCGCATACTCACAACGAGAGAAGTCCCTAAAGAGCCTAAGTCACCCATCCCTCCTCAAGTTAATCCTGTCCTTTAGAAATTTGCAGATGTGTTTCCTGTTGACCTCCCCAACCAATTACCTCCATTGCATGACATCCAACACGATATTGATCTGATTCCGGGACCGTCTTCCTAACTTATCACACTATCGGATGAATCCGATGGAACATGTCGAGTTAAAAAGGCAAGTTGACGAGTTATTGGCAAAGAGCTTCATTAAAGAGTTTAAGTCCTTGCGCAGTTCCTACTCTGTCGACGTCAAAGAAATATGGAACATGACGTATGTGTGTGGACAGTTGTGCCATAAACAAAATTACAGTGAAATACCGTTTTCCCATTCCCCGTTTAGATGACATGTTGGACATGATGTCTGGTGCCACAATCTTTGCCAAGATTGACCTTAAAAGTGGTTATCACCAAATACATGTTTGTCCTGGTGATGAATGGAAGAGCACCTTCAAGACAAAGGATGACTTGTACGAGTGGATGGTCATACCGTCTGAAATGACGAATGCCCCGAGCACGTTTATGAGAATCATGAAACAAGTACTCCATCCCTTTATGAGCAAATTTCTTGTGGTGTACTTTGATGATATTCTCATTTACAGCTGGTCCGTTGGGCAACATCTTAACCATGTAAGATAGGTATGCGGTGTTTTGAGAAAGGAACAACTTTATGTTAATCCTACAAAATGTACCTTCCTCTCCGATCAGACTATCTTTCTGAAATTTATTGTCTCTGCCAAAGTATTTGCTGACCCAGAAAAGATACGAACTATTATTGAGTAGCATGAACCCCGTAAAATATGTGATGTGCGGAGTTATCATGGTTTTGCCACCTTCTTTCGTCGTTTTTTGCAAGAATTTAGCGCAATCATGGTTCCAATAACGGACTGTTTGAAGAAAAGTGAGTTCTTCTCTAGGAAGCACAGATACTTCCAAACGCTCAACGTACCCGTGTCGGTGCGTATCGGGTGCCGAAACTTCTTGGGTACTCCCGGGTGCGTACCCAAAGAGTATCCATTTTTTTAATACATATTTGTAACTTTTGGACACTGTTAAGTGAAGATGAATGTTTAGGTCCCTAATGTAATTTCAAAAACTTGATATTTTATGTTATGCTCAAACACAAAATAAGTATACACAATGTTTTGATAGTTAGATTATCAATTTTTTCTCTAAAAATGCTCATAATTATAATATATTCTTATAATTCTATGAAATAGTTTAAATATATGCATTTTAAATAAAATAAATAAATAATTATTTATATATATAATATAATATATATTATATTTAACGTATCCACCAACGTACCTGTATCCTACTTTTTTGTAAAATCATGTATTCCCGTACCTGTGTCGTGTCGTACCCGCATCCCGTACCCGTATCTATGCTTCATAGGTTCTTCTAGTCGAAAGCAGCTACGAAAGCCCTTTGAAGAGATCAAGAAAACAATGACACACACACCTGTCATGAGGTTGCCTGATTTTACTAAAGTCTTCGAAGTAACGTGTGATGCTTCTGGTATTGGTATGGGTGGAACCCTCAGTCAAAATAGTCATCTTGCTGGTTATTTCAACAAAAAGCTGAATAAACCAAAATAAAAATACTCCACTTATGACAAGAAATTCTATGTGGTCATTCAGTCACTTCGCTATTAGTGACATTACCTCCTGCCGCAAGAATTCATCATTAGTGACATAAAGTTGTGCATGGTTATCATCCTAGGCAGTCCATAGTCTTGTCCCCATGTTAGAACATCATAGTCTCAGAGTCTGCATCCACATTTGCATCCCGCATCTATGATTTACATAGAGAAATTTTCAAGAAAAATAATGAGAATAATTTTAACTACAAGTTAAGGGCAGATACTAGAAGGAAAATTAGAACTTCTGATGTTGGTGACGAAGTGATGGTTAGGATTTATCCGGAACAGTTTATAGTTGGATCCGTTAAAAATTGAATGCACGTGTTGCATGTCCATTTAAAATTTTGTATAAAATCAATGATAATGCCTATATCGTTGACCAACCTGAAGATTTTGGCATAAGACTTTCAATAAGAGAATCTAGTAGTATATGAAGGCCCATAATTTAACCCTAGAAATTCTCTTATAGATGAGCCTATCTTGCAGCCTACTGATGAGACTCCCACATTACCCCATTTACCTGATACTTACCCATCGACAGAAAAATTGGATAATATTTTAAATGATCAGATAATCTCTACTAGAGATTGTGGTATTCATTGGTATTTGGTGCAAAGGAAGAACAAGCCAAAATCAGAGGACACTTGGATTGATTGTGAAAAGCTCCAGCACTTTGGATCCAGACCTTTTGGAGCACTATGACATGCGCACTGGTCTTGACTCGTCTGGATCGAGCTCTCTCCCACCGGGAAAGAATGATGAGGACATCCGTTCAAAATATTTTGGGCGCTTCTATCAGTGCAGGCATCATTTGGGATGACTATTTTATTAGCCTAGTATTTTTATTTCAGTATTTATATTTGTTTTTGGTATTTTAGTCATATGTAGTATTTCTGCATTAGGATATTTTGGAGATTTGGATTAAGATTTGTTTTAAGCCTATATAAAGGCTTCTTAATTAATGAAAAAATAATACTTTTGATTAACTAAAATTATTGTGATTGAGTTTTTGCTCTTCATTCATCTCTTGTGTAAGACCGTGAGATAATATTAGGGTTTGCGAGAAACCCAAAGCTATACCCCCAAATCCTTAAATTATTATCTAACCCTAACCCTAATCCCTTCATCCCCCACAGCCGCCACCACCCATTCTTCTTCTTCTTCTATCTTACATTTTTCTTTTCCCTTCTGCCCGAAACCCACCTTCTTCAACTACCCCCGACTGCCATTGAACCCATGCCTTCCCCTTCTTCCTGATGCCCACATCACCCAAATCCAAACCTCGCCGTCGCAACCAAAACCTCCACCGTCGTCACCCCTCTTCACCATCACCATCCTCACCCCCTCCTTTCCAACCGATGTCGACTCTACCACCAGTGTCGCCGCTATCGCCAGCGTCCCTGCAGACCACCAGTGCCCCCACACCACCGCACGTCTTTGCCCCGACCCAGTGTCTTTGTCGCCTTCTTCATGAGCGCAAGTGAGATCAGTGCTTTCTATTGGATCCTTTTGTTGTTTGTTGTTTGAGTTGTTGGATCAGATCCAGTTCCAGCATCGTCTTCCTCTCCATCCGTGGCGACATCGACCCCGGTAATTTCGTTCCATCTCTCCATTATTTTGTCACTGCCAATCGTCTTTATAATATTATCTGAATTATCTGTCGTCCACAAATATTGAGTGTGTGCTTCTACTTGCCAATTAGCGTACAAATTATTATTGAAAATCTTACTTGCTAATAACACTTAAGTATATTTATTGATTGTTAGACTTGAAACTTTAATTGGGCTTGTTAAACGTAGTTCATCTCTTAAACTAAGCAGTTAAAATTCCCGATTACGCCCGATTAATTCCCAATTAATCGCTACTCAGAGGCCAAATGATTATTTTTTTAGCAATTTATAATATTTCGCGATTTAATCGGGTATAATCGGCCGATTAGTGGTTAATCGGCCGATTTTAAGTGACCGATTAACCGATTAAATCTCCTCTAATTTTCATGCTCATTTGCATTATTTGGGCTCAGTTCGGCCCAAATCCAAAATCCAAATTTAAAATCCAAACCCCATCTAGTCCTCACGCAAACTCAAATCCGACATATTGCCGCTCTCTTCTTCTTCCTCGCGCAAACCCAAACCCAAACTGATTCTCTTCAAACCCAAACCCAAATTGATTCTTTTCTACTTCCTCGAGCACTAGGCAGTTAAAATCGGTTTTTGGAACTAATCGATCTATGAGCGATTAGTGATTAATCGGTTAATCGGAAAATAATCGGGGATTAAATCAGAAAATAACCAGAGATTAAATCGGAAAATTCGTTATATATATAATTAAAAAAAGATATATCCTCATTATGTAGCAACCCTAAATTCTAACATAAAACTGTTGTGAGATTATCAAATAGGAACATATAGTTATAAAAAAATAGAAGAGAGTACTTGATTTCAGCTGAGTTTAGATTCTGGATATGGATTGAGTCGGGTTTGCTAGTCGGTTCCATCAAACAAAAATAATCGGGGTGAAAGAGTAATGCGAGCAACAAGAGGAGGTGCAGATGCGGACCGCGTCAAGTATGCGACGGTATAGGAGAAGCGACGACGGATCGAAATTAGGTTTGCTCGAGGAAGAGGAAGAGAATCAGTTTGGGTTTGGGTTTGGGTTTGAAGACAATCAGTTTGGGTTTGAGTTTGGGTTTGCACGAGGAAGAGAGCGGCGATATGTCAGATTTGGATTTGCGTGAGGAACAGATGGGTTTGAATTTCGAATTTGAATTTGGAATTTGGGCCGGATTGAGCCTAAATAATGCAAACGAGCATGAAAATTAGAGGAGATTTAATCGGTTAATCAGCCACTTAAAATCAGCCGATTATTTCCGATTAAATCGCTAACTATTGAAATATTATAAATCGCTAAAAAAATAATCGCTTAGCCTCCGATTAGCGATTAATCGGAAATTTTAACTGCTTAGCTCGAGCAAACCCAAACCTGATCCGCCGTGGCTCCCCCTGCACCGTCGCATACTTGACCCGACCCGCATCTGCTATACCTCCTCATGTTGCTCGCACTGCTCCTCGCCGATTGTTTTTGTTTGATGGAACGACCAGCAAATCTGACCCGACCCACATCCAAGATTCAAACTCAGCTCAAACCAAATACTCTTTTCTTTTTCTCTATAACTATATGTTCATATTTGATAATCTCATAATAATTTTATGTTAGAATTTAGGGTTGCTACATAATGAGGATATATCTTTTTTTAATTATATATATAACGATTTTTCCAATTTAATCCCCAATTATTTTCCGATTAACCGATTAATCACTAATCGCTCCTAGACCGATTAGTTCCAAAAACCGATTTTAACTGCCTAGCTCTTAAAGATCCATCACACCAATTATTATTTTTAATTTCTAACTTAATCGGCATTACGTGTTGGTAAACTTAATCTGTTAATATTCTTGGAAAATTCTCTACATAGGGTTAAGTTTACATCACAACTCAACTTTTTTGAAAAAGATTCTTTCAGCCTTTTCGCCTTTCATATCGGATCTAAACTAGATTAAAGGGAAATTAGACTCGGACATTACTAACTTTTTGGGTGGTTGCAAGTAATCAGCAGTGGACTTATATGATTACACAGCCAATTCTATTCAATTATGGAGGATGTGTGAAAAGATTGTCGATACTGGATATTGTTGGAAAACTTATGAAGAGGAAGAGCAATGATAAACTCAAGTAAACCTGCTTGAAGATATAATACAGTAATAAGCTTAATGACTCTAAGCACATCCTTGATATTTTTCATCTCATGAAAGGTAACTAGTGAGTACTATGAACGACATCAAAAGAAGAGACAAAGTTGACTCCTTTACAATTACTACTACTACTTCAAAAGATTCAGAAAATCATTTCAGAACTGAATCATGCTAAATAAGCATCAATTAGGTAATACTCCTTGGTTAACCATAGGTAAAGCAAACCAAATACTTGTGTGAATAGCTAGGATAAGTGTTCCAAAAGAAATTCCAATTCTTAGTTATAAATTATAGCCTGTCCAATTATCAATAAAGGAGAGGGAGGGGCATGAGCCGCATCAGAATAAATAGACTTCAAAGTGCGCTTGGGAAATAAATTTTTTTTGGGTCGGAGTATCATACCCTGTAAAATGACCAAAACAGAGAGAGGGTCTAGAATAAAGTTATTTATATATATATATATATATAGGGGGCACTTAATTTCTTCTGCACCTATACAACTACAGGCCTCAAGTTAAAGAGTTAACT
The DNA here is from genome assembly GCA_017893485.1 of Hemerocallis citrina. NCBI lineage: Eukaryota > Viridiplantae > Streptophyta > Magnoliopsida > Asparagales > Asphodelaceae > Hemerocallis > Hemerocallis citrina. The sequence continues at coordinate 272,466,588 of CM030364.1, read as the reverse complement.
GAAGAGGTTAATCAGGCTGAACTGTGCAAGAGAATCCATTGAACAATTCAGTGTTAGCATCTTAACAGTGGCTAGATTAAGTTATGGCCGAATCATTTCACTATGGGAAACTTTCTGAATGGGCTTCTTTACTTTGAATATGTTCTCTCATCAGCTTTTGTTTTGTATATATAACCTCTATTAATTCTCAGTATAACCACTGTGAATTCTACCAACCAAAATATATTGTAACAAAATGTTACAGACAAAGTTTGAGGCCAAAACAAGCTACAACTCATTCTTTCGAAATATAGAATACTCTTCTTTTAATCTATAAATCCTCTATTTTTTTCATATTGCATTCATACAAAATTTTCATCCAAAAAGTATTTACTATTGTAGTGTAGCAGCAACAATCGAGGCTCATTGCAAGGGGTTTTGTTTATCAAATTTGATTCTGAGGATTGTTCTTCATGAAATGCACACCACAAACAAACAAGCTTTTTGTGTCTGGGCTTCACTGTGTTACAGAGGGAAATTTGAACCAACTCCATTTCTTACCATGATTGGTGGGGGGAAAACATTATCTTACGAAATGCTTCCACAAGAAGTATAATTAAAGCAATCTCAGGGATCAAACATCTTCTCCAATTTATTTTTCTCGACCACTTTATTCTAAAGAGTAAGGTGTCAGAATTACTGAAGGTGTCCATGCTTTGTCTCTCCAAACAAGCCTAGTATATTTTGAACTTATTTACCCATTGAGTATGAGACACCTAAAAAAAATTGCTTCTGTTGGGATTTTCAAATTCCAATTACCTTGACAATTTGAATTTTTGCAGTAGCCCATTTAACATGTTCCCTTATCTCTTCTTTTTCTATATCACATCTTCGCCAACTTATTGTACGTACCACTTTATTCAACAAAGAGTCCTTAAGTGAGTTTGGGAAGAAAGTCTGAAGGAGACACTTTCTCCGATAAATTCGCAATCATGCAGATTCAGTTGGACACAACATCCTCAGAAGTTCTTTTTAAACAAGTCCTTTAACATGAATATGAAGTCTATGCTTCAAATTTATTCATCCATTTTGTTACTTTCATGCTAAAGGTTAAAAAAGGGTTCTTTATATGCAAAAATGGTAAAAGGTTGAATTTAAAGGTAAGATAATAGTCCGATCTCCTCAATAAAAAAGCCACTGGGCTAACTTACAACTGAAATGTTGCAACTGACCCACTACAAGTTATTTCCTAGCAAATTTGAAGGGCTTACAACTTTCATCCAAACCTTTCATTCAACAAGCCACCTGCACCGACAGTTGGCGTAGACGGATTGGATGTCACTACAACAATCCAAACATACCATAAAAGGTGTGGTCTAAGGGTTTGTTCTAGAAAAGTAGTTGGCCGGAAGATTTGAAATGGGTAGGTGCGGGATAGGCTTAAGGATGAAAAAAGAAACTAAGAAGAGAAAGATTTGGGTCTAAGAAGGCAGCAAAATGTGAATATACATTTTTACGTTTGTTCTAAAAAAGAACGAGTTCGATGGGTAAATAGAATAAAATCAGAAAAAGATCTTATGAAATGCCCTGCATCAAATAGGAAATTGCAGCAATTATGATATGACCCAAGCAGATCCCTAAGAGATAAATCTAAGAATACTATATCTCTTAACATTTTCACTAAACCATTTCATTAGCTATATCGTTTCTTAAGCACTACCCTTCTAACCCTGTACAATATTTTACCCTTCCCGTAGGGTAAAAAGTAGTTAATTCTAGTCATTATCTAATTTAAGAATATATTGAATCAAACGTACTCATAACCTAATATTTAAATACACAATAAGGATATTAGATGCTAATCAAAAGATATGCATGACAAAGGTTTTAAGCAAATTTCAGGAGAAACCTTGCATCTCCTAAATCATGTCCATATCCATCTAACACACTTCTCGTCAAGAAATTAATTGGGCTCTAAGATATAATAATTTACTTACCAATGGCTATTTTCAGACATGTTTACCGTTAAGATATTTTGGCTAGTAGACTAAGCAGTCATACTCGTACCTTGCTTGTTTGTTTATGTGTATATGACTTACTAGCTTATGAGATTGTGACAATCAAACATTTTGCCCCTGTTCATTAGGCTAGTACAATTAATACATACTTTGAACCTCTTTATGCACATATCACCAACAACCTATATATGGCTTTCCTGATTTATAAATATATAATATATAGGTGAAGGGTATAACATGCTTAGTTAGTTATATAGGTGAATTGTATAACATGCTTAGTTAGTTATAGATACACAAAATGTTTGTAAATTATGTCTATCCGAGTTTTATAAGGCGAGCACCTTAGCGCTTCTGGCCCAGGTGATGCTAATTCCAAGATCTTTGCCTCTATACTTGACCAAGCAAGTCAGGTTCAATCAGAAGCCTCAGGTCAGAGGTTTCAGGTAAGCAGCATAAATGGTGTTTCCTCTTGAACTATTTTAGTTTTATTCTTTTAGAGTTGACGATACCCATGTTTTTAAGTGTCACTTTCTTTACTTGTGTATGTGAAGACAAAAACATTTGTAACTATCAGGGCCGAATACCGCGCCCAAGCATAAGCTTGTGAGAGGCTTTAGCCTGCGAAAGGCTCAGGGCCGAATACCGCGCATTTAGAAATGAGAAGATATTATAAAAGGCTTTAGACAAATGAGAAGTGATGCCATTTAGAAACCAATCTCCACATGAAGATATTATAAATGCATAGTTGCTCAAATATGGAAAAGAATAGTCTATCAAGAAAGGAGTACAAGTATCTAGTGACAGAAATCAAAGATTTACTTGGAACACACATAAAGGAGGACATAATAAGTTCTGTACCCAGCAGAGGAAATTAAAACTGAAGAACAATGAGAGGTCAAGAGAGTTTTAATCAACAAAAAACTTGCCCCTTCACATACTAAGACCAAACCATCATGTTACTACAATATAATGTGAAATTATAATAAGTTGGATCCCATAACACAACTACTGTCTAATTATACAGAGGCCAATAAGGCTCCATTTGGTAGTCCTTAAAAGCACCTTTTGACTCAAAATGTGTTTAGAAAACTTAATTAAAAGTGAAATTAGCCAAAAGCATTTCTCCAAAGCTTTTCAAAAAAAGTGCTTTTTCGCATAGCTTAAAGGATCGACCGATCTGGCCGAACTGGATCAGTTTTGGAGGTGGTGATCTAATCATCAGCCAAAATATGAGGATCAGCAATCCATGATCCAATGCAGGGATTGCCGGAGATGCAATATGCATCAGGTGATTCAGTCTCATCCAACCCCGAGACAACCAATCCGATAAATTTAAAATAGGAGAAAACAAAAGTAAAAGGAGGAAAAGCAGAAATCCATTAAAAATAAAAGTGGAAAGTTACATGACCTATATGCAAAAGATATTCATCACTGCAAGTTCTCATTGCAAGAAATTTATGTATGTTTGTGAGAGCTTGCAAGATAGCACGTTAGATATACTCAAGGGAAAGGAGGTGGTATCACACATTTGGGCGAGATCGATTTCGCACCTTCTTAGGTTATAATAGTACATATTATACATGCATAACACAATCATCTAAAATATAGATTAAATTTGTAATATTTAATTGATCAATTATTTTTTTAAAAATAATTAAATAATTTATTTAATAAATGAAATATTTAAATATAATTTTAAGTGAAAAAATAGCCTATAACAAAAAATCGATATACCGATCCGATATTGCGAATTTGGCCAATACCTATACCAATCCTGATCCCAAATTTTTTGGCAGTTCGATACCATTCCCAGTCCCAAAGATTTAAAACTTTGCTTTTACTTATGATGAAAATTGTGAAGATAAACATAAATTTGCTCACAGCACTTCTGGTAACGGATTTTCATTGACAGCAATAGCAAATAGAGGCTAAGTATATAAACCTATATATTTACTTAAACCAAATATATAAGTAGTTCCATGGAAACTAAGATAAACTTATCTTACCTGACTTTCTTGGAGTAGCAGCACCAATCCGCATTGGCCTACTTGAGCAAAAGACACCATTCATCTCAGTCATAGCTTGTGTTTTCTCATTATCATTTCCAAATCTAACAAATCCATAACCTTTAGAGTGACCTGTGATTGAATCAATAACTACTTTCGCACCCTTTACGGATGGATATCTACTGGCAAAAGTTTCTTGAAGAACAGAATCAGTAACATCAGCAGCAAGGTCTCCTACGAATATAGAATGATCAGATGCAGCATCTGTTCGTCTCTCGCCCATGCTAAATGAAGCCCAATTCAACCGAAAAGGCTGATCTGTATTCGGCATTAAGCAACCACTGAAGTTTTGCAGTACCTTTTGAGCTGCTGTGTGAGTGAAGAATTCCACAAATCCATATCCCTCTGACTGCCCGTTCTGTTTATTGCGAATTACTTTTATACTAAACACCTGTATCAAAATAATGATGTCAAAATGTTGACATCCAGTGACAAGAAGTCAAATTAAATAGATTCCAAACTGAATAAGAATATTGTGTCTATAAGTAACCAAAACAACACTAGAAAGTAATTGTATACACCTAATATTTTTAATTAAGATATTTTTTTTTCAAGGCAAGAATAAACACGTACACACACAACTTGCAAACATACTATCTTGAACAGCATGAATAACGTTAGCACTGAACCTACTTATATTTAAACGATATTTCATTGATAGTAGAAGGATTGTGTGCATAGACACAATGAAGGTAAGGAAAACAGGACTTATTCCAAGAAAATGCACTTGGTTATTGAAGTAGTATAACAAACTTTTCCATGAACAACCCATCATGAGATTGAAAATAAATCCTCATTATGCCAAAGTAACAGGTGGCTTTTTCCCCATAAAGACTTGTATCAGTTAAAGGTCAATTTAGTTAGTGTTAAGGTGTTTGTCGTTTACAATGAAGCTCCACCTTATCATTCCATATAGTAGGAGCATGCAACATTGGCGTCACATTCAGATCTGATCTCATTCAAGAATTACGTCGATCTCCACCAATCTAAACATAGCCCGATCCACAATATAAAAACACCCCATCTTAACAAACAACCTGAAAACAAACTCATAAACACTCCCGTACAAAATCATCTATATTCTCCAACACTAGATTCCCTTTCCCTCCACCTCACCCACTTAATTCCCAACTAAAAAAACCGTCACTTTCCACCAACTTACATCACCACAAATAGTTACACTAACATCTAACGACCTTGCCTCCTTCTAAAGTTACATTGTCAACTACCTATTAACTACATCCCACAAAAACGCACTTTTTGCCAAATCATACCATCTTAACCATAATCAACCAATCAAATTCAAATAAATATAGATTTGAAACATTTAATTCTCGTTATGTCCTTTTAATTCACAACCAAAAAACCACCACTTTCCACCAACTTCTATCACCCGAAAAAGTACAGTATCTCCAATCACCACAAAACAGCCTTTCCTTAAATTCACATCTCAAACAACTCGTAAAACCAGATTCACCAAAAAAGACACCTTTTTGCTGAATCATCACCATCTTAGCCATTATCAACCAACCAATTAACAACTAATCCATCATCTCCATAAATTTACTGCAATTTAAATGATTCAAATCATTACAGATCTAAAAAACCATCACTTTCCACCAACTTCTATTACCAGAAATAGTAACGCCTCTAAAAACTAGTGTTTCTTTCTAAATTCACATATCCAACTACTCGTTCCCCGAAAAGCTACACCTTTTCGCCCGAATCATTAACAACAAATCTAATAAACACAGACCAAATCCACGTAATCAAGAATTCAAGATCCGCAACCTCAGATCCAGAAACTCATACCTCGCCGGTGTTGGCAAAACAGCTATGGAGGTACCCCTCGTCCATCCAGTAATGCAAATCCCCGACCCAGACGGTCTTGTTCTCCTCCGAGCTATGCGGAACAGTCACGGCCGCATTGACCGCCGCGGGGGCCGGTGAGGGAGCCATCGGCAGCGGAGGAGGAGGAGGCTGGTGGTAGGGGATGAAGTGCGCCGGCGCGGGGGCGAACTGCGGCGGCGGGAGCATATGTTGCTGCATGACCATGGCGGCCGCTGGGTACTGGACGGCGACCCATGGCTGGTGCGGGTGGTGGGGCTGGATTTGGTCGCCGCCGTTGATTTGTTGCATCATTGTTTTTTGGGGGGATTTTTTTTTTTCCTTGGTTTTTTTTTTTTTTTTTAATTTTAAATTTTGGGTTTGGTTTTTCGGGTTTATTTTTGGGAGAGAAAAAGAGAGGGGAGAATTAATAGGGAGGCGGCGAAGGAGGGAGGGAGGTTTGATGAGGGCGGTTGGATGGGGGAGATGGGAGCCGTTGATTTGGGCTACGGTTGACTAGATCAGCGTGGATGTCGGTCACGTATGTTTTGTTTGGAGCTGTAGAATTTGGAGAGAGGAGATGACTTCGGTGCATGGGTTGGGCTTTTCTTGGGCCTCTTTCTTTTTTTTATTGGGTTCTTATTTTTTGCTAAACAAGATTGTAGCTGCATGCGCATGTTGTATGTATACACGCTTGTGTTCACGAGTTGGTCCAGGTGGCACTGGGGTTCTTGATATTTTGTTCTTTATAGGAAAGGGTTACTATTATTAGATCCTGATGCTGCTGTTTTTCATGTGTGGAGCAACACATAGTGAATTCTTTTGATAGAGAGAAAATTCACATATCAGTCGTAGGTTTGATCCTGATGTGAGGCTAATTATGTATGAGTGGGGTGTGTAGATACAACAACCGTCGAAGACCTGCAAAAAAGTCTGAGACACCTGGAGGATTTCCTCCGACAACCCCTATGACAATTAAGTTAGTAACCTGTAGATTAAAGAGGGATTAGGTTGTCAAAATGTGATTACCTAGTAACTGTTGATGTGGGGCTGTATTTATAGGTCAGTTGGGATTTATTAGGAAACATGATCCATTCGTTAATCCCCTGATCCTAGGGGATCTGATTATTAGCCATGAATGGTAGGTTAATTTCCCGAGTGGGCTAGACTCCTGTGATGGGCCTGTGGATAGCCCATAAAATGCCATTGTGTTTGCTGCTAAAGCCTTAGGAGTCCCGAGATCAGTGCGGAAATTGTACGGTGTAGATCAGCCGTGATTTTTACCCTCATCATAAACCCCCCACTCTCGGAGGTGAACTTCTGATCATCTTCAAGGAGTAGGTGATTCGTTAGGGAAATCGCGTTGACGAAAGACCCGTACCTGTTGAGGGACGTAGTGGTTGTTCAGAAGCTTGGTGTTGGGTACCGTTCTGGGACTTGAGCCTGCGAAAGGCTCGGGGTCAGATACCGTGCTGAGGCTTTAGCCTGCGAAAGGCTCGGGGTCAGATACCGTGCTGAGGCTTTAGCTTGTGGGAGGCACACAAGCAAAAGGCTTGGGGTCGGATACCACACCGAGGCCGTAGCCTGTGAAAGGCTTGGGGTCAGATACCACACCGAGGACTTAGCTTGCGGACGGCTCAGGATCGGATATCGCACCGAAGCTTATGCTTGAGGGAGGCTCGGAATCGGGATATCGCACCGAAGAGCGAGGTTAGATCCTTGTTGCGGGACTGCCCCCTCAAGGGCTCGGATTTAGATACCTCGTTGAGGGGTGAGGCATAAGGCGAGATCCTTCTTGCAAGAATTTCTCAGCAAGGTCCCGAGGTCGGATACTACGCCGAAGGGCGAGGTGCGAGGCAAAATCCTTGTTGCGAGAATTTCTCCGTAAGGTCTCGGAGTCGGATACCAAGCTGAGGGGCAAGGTGTGAGGCGAGATCCTTGTTGCGGGACTGCCCCCTCAAGGTCTCAGATTCAGATACCTCATCGAGGGGTGAGGCATGAGGCGAGATCCTTATTGCAATAATTTCTCAGCAAGGTCCCGAGGTCGGATACTACGTCGAAGGGCGAGGTGCGAGGCAAAATCCTTGTTGCGAGAATTTCTCCTTAAGGTCTCGGAGTCGGATACCAAGCTGAGGGGCAAGGTGTGAGGCGAGATCCTTGTTGCGGGAATTTCTCTTCAAGGTCTCGGAGTCGGATACCACACCGAGGGGCGAAACTTGTTGTGGGAGTTTCTTCGCAATGTCTCGGAGTCGGATACCACGCCAAGGGATGAGGTGAGAGGCGAGACTCTTGTTGTGGGAATTTCTATGCAAGGTCTTGGAGTCGGATACCACGTCATGGGCGAGGTGAGAGGCGAGAATTGTTGTGGAAGTTTCTATGCAAGTTCTCAGAGTCGGATACCACACCGAGGGGCGAGGTGGGAGGTGAGATGATGAGTGTAAATTATACCTGATTTTATTAATATTTTTACGCATAAAAATTGTGAGATCGCATTTATTTATTTGAATTTCATCTTCTTTCCACTTAATTTTATGTAATACCCCAGATAAAATAATACTTTTATATATAAACATATATATATTGTATTATTAATTATTTTGCTTGATTTATATGAATATATGAATATGAATGGTTATGTTCATGATTGTACATATGAATGAGAGAATTGATACTAGTACATACACTAGTATATATGTATGATACATATGCAAATATTTATTTGTATGATACTACATTAAGTTTTTTTTTTCCATGCACTCAAATCTAACCATTCATCGCACCTCATCTTGATCAATGTCTAGAAATGAGCCATGGGAAACATATCTCCCCAAAAAACCATGGGCCATGGGCATGGTTTGCATGCAAACCACTTTTCCACATGGTTCAACCCCCTCCCCCTTGTTCCCACATGCCGGCCACCCCCTTGCATCCCCCCATCTCTCCCTCATTTCATTTAAGCTCTCTCCCTCCCTCTCATTTCAGAAAATTCTGGAAAAAAATATCCCCTACAGCAAGTGAAAGGTAGAGAGTGAGAGAAAGAAGATGAGAAAGTGACCAAGAAGGAGTTCTTGAAGGAAGACAAAAGGAAGAGGCTAAGCTAACCATTCCAAGCTTCAAATTGAAAGGTGGGGAGTTCTCTAAACTCTAAATCTTATGTCATGTTTTGATTCTTGAATGAAATTAGTAGTAGCAGTAATGGGTATCAATGGTAGAGATAGATTGTTCAAAATCTGAACTTGAAAACAGAAAGCACAATTGCATGCTTGTATTCCCAAATTTTCTTAGAGCAATGTAGATAGAATCTGACTTTAAATTTTTACAGCATGAACTTATACATGTTTGAAGACTACATAAATTATTTCAGATTGTTCTGACGTTATTTGGTATTTTGAAGAAATCACTTTGGTTGACTAGGTCACAAGGCAAAGACTGGTTTTGTCTTTTACCAAACCTGAAATTGAAGAAATTTATAGAATTTATTGATGCATGATCTATCTCTGAAATTTTTATCATAGTATCCTGTGTGAGTCTAGATCCTACATAAAAAGATTGAAATTATTTTGATGACATTTGATACATATTCAAAAATGTTTAAGCAAGAGTATTCACGACAGAGACAGGTAAACATAAGAACTTTTGTACATGATTGAAATAAGTAGAATTCATTGAATACTTGGAATCAAGAGTGAATGATATGCATGATGATATCTAGTTTCTGAAAATACAAGTTTGGTAATCATTGGATATGTGTGTGATTTATTGTGAAATTTTAAGTAAGTACTGTGCAGAACTTAGCCAGAATTGACACACTGATGAGATTGCAACTCTGTAGCTTTGTATGAGAAAAATTTGAGGAAATGTATAACTAGAAAGTTATAGTAGACATTATAATCTTTCCAACAAGCCTTGTATCGAGGAATTCCTGCAAGTATAATGATAGGTATGATTTTTATAAGATAGAAAAGAAACCAGTTTTTAGGCCATAGGCTCTGTTTGTTTAAGCACATCATATATGGTTCTGTACACCTAAGAAAGATGATTGTTTTACAGTATTCAAATGAAATAATTTGGAAATATGACCAACTAAGAAGTTATAGAAGACATGTCCAGCTTTCCATAAAATCCAGATTTGTGTCATTCCGATGAGCGAGTAGGTTTTTATGCTATCGGTAATGTGCAACCAGTGTACAGGGAGTACACAGGCTAATGATTGTAAGGCTTTTTAGAGCAACTATATGGATGAATCTGATGCAATGGTCAACTAGAGAGTTGTATAGTAGATTCTTAGCTTTTCAGAATGGGCAAGAACACCCAAATCTAAGTTATATTTTGAGAGTTATGACCCTTTTAATTTCTGGATTGAATCAACTTAGTATGGAAATCCTAATTTTGACTAAGTGTTGGAGAGTACAATTTCCCTCTTGTGATTAAGGGTTAATGGTCTTACTATTGGGGGATAATTGGTGATATTACTTGTCTCATTGTTGTTAACTCTTAATGAGGACGTTTGTGACTTGAGTTAGTCATTGGGGTAGAGTGATACCTTACGACTATCGACCCTAAGCAAATTGGGAACTTCTGCCTAGGCGTTGGACGTCCGATTGGTATCGTCGAATTCATGCCAATGGAGGGTGAACGTGGACCATGGAGATGGACGAAATCCAAGATATGGGAAGTGGCGAGCAGGGGAATGTGTCGCCAGGGCCACAGGTCGATAGGCGGAATTTGAGAGCAACTTTTACCACCTTAATAATTAAAGTAAGTTTTGGATAACAATAATGTGTTGGATTTTTGTAATTTGCATTAGTACTAGTAGACCATAGTCAAGTGTTGTACTTTTCCTGTCGTAGGGATATGAATTGTGTTCTCAGGTATTGAGATAACGAATCTCATGTCTCGATCTGTTAATTCCTGAAGAGTCGGGGTAAAGAATGGGAGAGGAACTCCTGTCAGATAGGGGAATTTGACCCTCAAGGCCGTCATGTTCTTATGCGTGTGGACACGAACAGACCACGAGGCTGCTGTCTCGTGGATCTTGACGTCATGGGTGCATGGGTTTGTACCTGTAAGTTCGTCACGGCTTTTTGAGTGAGGTTCAAGCACCATGCACTATGTGGAAAACGTGATCACCACTAGAGTGACTGCAGTAGCGGGCAGAACAGAAAAACTGCAACCTCCTCAGACGCGGTAAATCTATTAGGAACCGGAAAAGTACAAGAGTATAATGCATGGCGAGGGTTTGGAACCCTAAGATTGGAGATAGACGGCTAGATTTGGGGCGTATGTAGTATGTGATACATGTGTTTCCCAAAGTCTTGCTTGCATTAGAATAAGCATGTGACTGATGCATTTAAATTGTTAGATCATGTCATTTAACAACATTTTAACCCGAATCCATTAATCTCTTGTTTCACATCACTTTTCTCTTTTGCATAAATTATGATGTGTGGTTGTCAGTTTGGAGATCGCTGCTATTATCAGCGTTGCGTCAGTATATGTACTGACGTTCCCCACTTTGTAGGTATCGGGAGCCGACCACTAGGTACAGTAGAGCTCGAGTTAGTCCAAGCATCCAAGTGACAATATTTAAGTGTTATTTGTAAATTTGTAAATCTTGTAAAATTCTATTAGACATTGTAACACATGTAATTGTAACTGTTAAATGGAATAAAAATTTTAATTTTCCTGTATTTTCTATGATTGTGACTATTTGAAATTCGATTCCTGGATTGTGTCTCAAATTTCCGGTATAGGGATTTGGGGCGCTACATTTTATTTATTTGTTTGTTTTTTGAAAAAATTAGATGATTGTTAGGATTATGGACTCAAATACATGAAGTCATGGAGCTTGGAGTTGGAGAAAAAGAAGACACAAAGTAATGTGAAAAAGCTGCAACAATAGTACGTAGAACTTGTACAACTATTTAGAAGATAAATATGGACGAATATGAACTTTTGTTCTAAATCAAAGATGTTCGTCGAGTCTTCTTCGAAACGAGTACTCATATGTCACAAACAGAGTTTTGTATCTCCGGAAAAATTATTTTTTTCTACAGCCTACACGTAGAAAATAGAAAGTGGATATTCGACAACACACCTGACCAAATGACCAGTCAACCGTCCCTCTTACTGTTTAAACCTTGTACACTTGAGGGCATGAACGGTTGATCGACAGAAGTTGCAGTTGACTGGGTCGACGCTGATGTTATAATTTGAATGCGGGTTTCGGGTCTAATGAGTTGTATTTGCATATATCTTTTTAGGGATTTGTTAGGGTGTTATATATAAAGGCAGATGTGAACTTTAGGGGGGAAATAAGAAAGATCTTGGAGGCTAAAAGAATTTGAGGAGACGATTCATCAAACCATTGAAGAGCAAGAGCCATAGCGTTCATCATGATCGGCTAGAGTTCTTTCTTCTTTTCTATTTTTCATCATGCAATCCAATATAATGTTTGTTAGTTTAAAATTTATCATGAACTAATTTTATTTTTCTAGTGCTTCGATATAGCCTATTGCTTCAGTAGGGCAATATTGTTGACTACCTCGAGAGTCACACGGGACTCCATGATGGAGTCGATCACCTGCACCGCCTAATCGTGCCTAAAGCCTCCTCAGTCTTCTCAGGTATGAAGACCCTCAACACCGGATGAAACAAAGGAAGGGGAGTTTCGACCAACTTCTCGGCCCTGAGCGAGCTATCGCTCGGCGTAACACTCAGAGATTCTTCCTCTTGGTCTCGGATGGTCAGGGCTTTCGACTTCCTCATCTTCACTGGCTGTCCCTTCGGAGATGCCTCGATCCCCTTAATGCCCACAGCAGCCTCCTGCTCCATTCGCTTGGCCAACAGAGCGTCAATGTCATCATCGGCCACAACTATGAGAATGACATTAGAACGAAGTCGGATAATACCTCGGAAAGAAACTAGAAGGAAGTAGTGACTTACGAGGCACGTAAGGGCTCAAGTCGCATACTACGAATGTCCTCCAGTGCATCTGTTTTGAGTTTATCTGTTTTGGGCCGAAGCTCGGCTTGCTGATTGGTTGGCGCTGGCTTTGCCTCATCTGTCCTCCAGTGCAGTGCGTCTGTTGTCTATGTTGTTGTTGTTTGTGTTGTTGCTGGCTGGGTTTTCGCTCGCTGGCTGAGTAGCTTGCGGGAAGCTTAGTTTAGATACATCTTATTCTGCCCCATGTGTGTTCTTGTTCTCTTTCGATGTTTGATGTATGGTGGCGAATTTTCTGCGCCTTGTTTTATTATTGTCTTTGCTATAGTTGTATGGTGCGTGTTTTTGCGCCTTCTTTTTTGTAGTCTTCGATGTGGTTGTATATTTCTTTGTACTGTTACTCATTTTCTCTATCTATATATCGTGGTTGGACCTTTCGCTCTATCCTATTACGTCCAAAAATAAATAAATAAATAAAAATCAAGTTTTCCAATGATTTTGTTTTTCATAATTTGTTATTTTGTTTGTTGGGGAAGAAATAAAATTAAAATTATGATAACTCATAAAAAATGCTACATTATCTCTGGCTTTCTTGGTGTAAAAGTCTAACTCCATCAATTTTTTGTTTTCTGTTACATATCCAATGAAAAAATTCAGACGTTAAAAAAGAAAAACACGCACCTTAAAACTAGCTAGGACTATTTCACTGCAAGCAAGACTAGACAAAGTAAGGAAAACTAATTCATGTGAGATATATATGCGTTTCCTTGTTTTTGAATTTTGATACTTTCAAACAAACAATCCCTAAAGTTCCAACTTTTGCCATATATAACACTTACACTTTGTATTCATGCCTAATTAATCGCGGAAATTACTGATTAAATTGTTAGGAGGCTCACTTCTCCAATTCCTTCCCTGATCTTGCTTCAAAATGTGTTGAGGATTCATCCAGTTACATCCAACACAAAACACTTCCTTAGCAAAAAAACACAAGTTGTTTTTTTAAATTATCGTAGATGGCAAATACATCCTGTCATCAAGTTTCATTAACGGTACTGGTAAAATATATTAATATCATGTAGTACTAGTTGTATATAAGAGAACGATAGATAATGTAGAGCCGTTCTTACTTGAGGAGAAACTATTCAAACATCTTAGCTAGACAAGCCTAGCTAATTAGCCTCATGCCCATGTGAGTACAAACCTGCTTATGGTTTTATTGGGCTTAGAAGCCAGGAAGTTTGCCCATGCAGAATATTGGGCTAGCTTAAACATATCAATGTGGTACGTCTAAGATGACACTGGCATGGCTAAATGTTAGAAAGGGAAAAGGAAATTCTTCAAACAGTGGTCTATATGCATGGTTCCCTATAAATCAGCTCTTCACATCTTTGGATATATTAATTAGAAGATGATATATATATTTTGCAGATCATATTGCAAAAGGATACGCTTCGATGAGTGAATTATGTCTTTGGATGCAAAGGGTGTTATGTGTGTCATGGAGTAAGAAGTTCTGTAATGTGTGCTTCACTCCCAAAAAGTTTAGGAGATTGAATGTAGTTTGCAATAAAGATTTTTTCTTTTGGCTAATGCAGTCTTGGCAATTATACAAACTTTTTGGACAAAGCCATTAACTAGACACAAGGTTTCTCAAACCTTTATTAGTCTACTTAATAATCAAACACACTATATAAATACTCACTATTCATGTATAGCCACTAGCTAGCTGTATTTATTCAAAGTTCAGTTGGATATATACTATAAGAGTATCGAGTTGAAAGCTTTTTGAATGGTTCGAAAGGCAAGATGCCACAAAATCATGCATGCTAATGAGAGTTGTTGGTTATGCCAATTTTTCGTTACTTGGCCGTTTCGCATTAATGCAAATCATGCTTATATCAAATATCATATCTTATAATTTCATTGCCCTCTTATGGTATTAGTTTAAAAGATCATGTGATTATGATTGATGATCTAATGATAAAAACTAACATCAAAGGGAGGTATTGGAGGACTTAATTTGCCTCTATTAATAATGTTGTAAACTTTGAGTACTAGCTATAGGAGGTTAGGTCGTTGACTATTACAAGCAGAATTTGAACTTCAAATCTCTTGCCTACTTCTCGAAAACTATGAACTTGAGCTTTTAATGAACTACCACATATTTACAACGGAAATTGTTATCTTATTACTATTTTTAGTTTGAGTGTTTTTTGTAGAGTTTAAAAAGTCAGGAGGATTAACAGAAAATCAGGGTCAACAAGGGAACTAATCCGATCGAATTCCCTCACGTTTTTTTTACATAAAAAACAACAAAAGCTAGCGAGGGGGATTCGTAAGATTCTGTACGTAGCACTCTTGCTGGCTCCTAGGGTTGAGGAACTTTATGTGTTTATATAATTATTATATATATATATGTAACATACATTTATTCGGAAAAATGAGCATCCCAGCTGGAGTACTACATATATATCTTTTCTTCAATTCTTTTCACCTGTTAGGCTGTATTTCACATGCTTGCTGTTTTTTCAATTCTTTTCACCTGATAGACTATATGTTGTCGAATACATGAGGATTAATTATCTTCGCAATTTACAAGGAATTACTACTATTTACTCACAATTATTTACTCTAAGGGTCACTCCCTTCGAGTGGGAGCATGTTGCTCTCAATATGAGGCTAAGATATCTGTTATATATATTATTGTTCTATCATTTTGACAATTTAGTTAAGTCTATGCATTTGTCTCTCTGTTTTGCTGCTTCTATGGGGCAAGGTAAGCCCAAAATGCTGGACTCCCAAGGGAGTCTCCTCCTTTTCGGATTCAGTTTTGAGGACATAAGATTGCAGTCTCTAGTTTAATTATATTCTCTTAGTGAGTTCCAAAAGAAAATTACTTTATTAATTAGCTGCATATGTAAAAGCGTACGTACATATAGTCGGACCAGGATTCAGCAACTATTCGTTGGAAGAAATTTTGTAGTGATTTTCAGCTTAACTCATACGAAAATTTCGTACTTGTTAAAAGCTCACTCAACTTGTTAATTTGCACATATAAGTTACTCAGAGTCTGACAAAATTTTCACCTACACTTCCAATCAAATTGATCCAACTCCAACCTCCAATTGCAACAGCAATAATTATAATAATAATAATAATAATAATAATAATTATGATGGGGACATTGGTTCAAGACGATTTGGACATTTCTATCAGCGCATGCATCGTCTTCAGCAGCTGCTTATTTAGTTTAGGATTTTATTTCAGTACCATATTTGTTCCTGGCAATTATAGCCATATGTAATCCTTTTGTATTTTTTTAGATTTTGAGAATATTTTGAGATTTGTATCAAGATGTATTGTAAGCCTATTTAAAGGCCTTGAGATTAATGGAAAAATATACCACTCTTGATTAAAATTTATTGTGTTGAGGTTTTTTGTTCTTCCCCTCTCCTTTGTGTGATACAACTGAGATCTAAGTTATTGGGGTTTGTGATAAATCCTGATATAATTTTAGGGTTAGTGATTAACTCTAAAATCTACCCCAAATTAAAATCCTCAAATAAAACCAATTCCAAAATCCTAATTTTCCTAATCCCGAATACAACCCTCATCATAATCATCTTCACCCCAACTAAACACCTGCCGCCATCCTCCTTCATCATCTCCTTCTTCCCCTATCCCAAATCCCATCTCCATCGAAACCAACCCATCGTCCCCCTCAATCCCCTCGTCTTCATCCTTCTTCTCCCGACCCCGACCAAGACCTTCACCGCCATCCCGCAACCGACCTCGCCACCCCTCCAACTCCCCTCGATCACCGTCGCCACCCTCCTAAATCTTCTCGACCTCCCCGTCGACCACCCCCTCTCACTTCCACCACCCAAACAACTCGCCCAAGCTGCCCACCTCAACACCTCCGTCCTTCCCCCTCCTTCGTCGAAACCCTAGGACCTAACCAGGCCGACGACTGCTCAGGTTCGCCATGCCCTATTGCACCCCTCGTTCTTGCTATCGCCATTGCTGGTTTGGATACTGTGGTTGCTGATTTGACGTAGTCTGCAATTGCTGTGTTCTGCCAGAGATCTACGCTGGTTTCTTCGCATTCGGTATACTCTTTCCACTATTAGATATTTGTGTTCTACTGCCTTATTATCTATTATATTATCTGATTTGCCTTTCGTCCACAAAAATAACTGAGAGTGAGTGTTCCACATGCTTGAGTAGAGTACGAATTAATATTGAACCTATTACTTGCTAAACACTTTAGGATTAAATTATTGATCGTAAGGTTGAATTATTAATTGGGACTGTTATACATGATTCAATTCTTTAAAACCCATCAAACCTGTTAACTGTTGAAATTTCCAACTTTGATCCGCACTTACATGTTGGTAAAATTAATCCTTTAATATTCTTGGAAATTCTCTATTTAGGATTAGTTTTACATCATATTATTATTATTATTATTATTATTATTATTATTATTATTATTATTATTATTATTATTATTACTGCTGCTGTTGCTGCGACTGCTGCTGTTTTATTTACCAATACTGGACTGTACACAAACAGTATTAGCAGAAACATATGAATTTGAGATTGCTGACCTATGGAGGCTATTACAGGTTATTGCAGGAAATACAACAGATCAACTAATGGTTTACAGTGAAAAACAAACTTTATTGGTTGGCAAAAGTAACTGTCTGTCTCAACTACTATCAGATATCTTTGAAAGAAATAATAAGGAAAATTTTCAACAAAATGGGTAATCATCATAAAATTATGCCAGCTCTTCAAAAAGGTAAATAAGATTTTTGCTCTAATTAGACTGCAAATCGAGGTTGAGGAGGAAGACAAACTAACTCTATACTTCACAAAACAAAACTGAGAATTTCGAAAATCTAAGAACATCTACTATAACTCTCTAGTTGACAATATTTTCAAGTTAATTGTGCAACAACAGCACACAAAATTATGCTGCGATGTGTACCAGCCATCTTCGACCATGCTGCTTCTTCTCCGACCCTCCTTTTCTTCTCCGACATCCTCTCTTGATCCACCTCTGAACCTTCTTGCCTGAAACGTCGTCTTGCCTTCTTCACCTTCCCCAGCACTCTCAGCCTACACCACCATCACAACAAGCCTACCTTTTCCTCTTTTTCTTCAATGCATCGGACCATCTTGCTTCATTCCGCCCCCTTGCTGTCGGAGGTGGAGTTGAGTGGGTGCGGGCCCAACGAGAGGGCTCGCTATACCGACTGCCCCCCTCCTCCCTCCCCACTTCTGAGACCCCACCTCCCCTCCTAGCTCAAACACAGGCCCTCCCATCGGCTGTTCCTCCAACTCACAACCCCCAACCACACCCTAATGCGGTGATTACCCCCCCCTGAGGGGGATGCCCCTAGGCTCAGACGTGCTCTTTCCCCAGAGCGGGCACACCGAAGTGCACTTCAGCGCCAGGAGGGGAGATGCAATATTCATCATCGCCATCATCGGGACATACCTCCGAGGGGATGGGCCCATAGAGAGGGTCCTCCTACTCACTACCGTGAGCATAGAAGAACCCCCCCACGATCCAGCATCGCCCTCAGAGGTACCAACTCCACCAAAGGGACAGGGACTGCCCTCAGAGGTACCAACTCAACCAGAGGGATAGGGACTACCAACATCGTCACCAGGAGCAACCGAAGGCTTATCAGAGTGCCAACCACAAGCAACACAGTCACAACCACCACAATCGCAATTCCAATGTAATAGGGAAACCCACCTTGGTACTCTCTTCTCACCCAAGGCCGTCAACCTTTCGCACCTCCCCTCAACGACTCCCCCCACTACCAACAGAGGATGCCCCCGACCCCCTCAAATCCATCATTGTTTGGGCCCAAGAAGGGGAACCAAACGATGAGGACCAAGGAAGGGAGGACCAAGCTCAGATGGCGGAGACAGCGGAGGAGTGGCAGATAGTAACATAGTTCCACACCACCACCAAACCAACCGGACAACAACATACACAGCCCACCTCCACCACCAATTCAACACGATAACAGGAAAAGAACAAGAAAAGGAAAAAGAAAACCAGTGTCATGCTTCAATTGTGGGGACTTAGGCCATTACCGAATAGAGTGCACCAAGGAGGTGCGATGCCTGAGATGTATGAAGTGGGGCCACATGTCATACACCTGCACGAATGTGGGGACTTAGGCCATTACCGAACAAAGTGCACCAAGGATGTGCGATGCCTGAGATGTATGAAGTGGGGCCACATGTCATACACCTGCACGAATGTCACCAACTCCAACAATGATGACGAGAGGCAAGTGTGCAGAAGGAGGTCACCGGAGAGCCCAGCCCTGATCAGGCTGGCTAACAGCTTAGAAACGATCAGAAATGAAGAAAAATAGCTCCGCCAATGGTGTGCGATAGCAAAAGTGAGACCAGGATGCCCCTCTGAAACCCACCTTCTCCATGCCTTGAACCTCAAATGGCCAATGCGAGCTCACCGAGACTGGGTAGCAAAGAGAATGTGCCATCTTCAATATCTGGTCTCCTTCCCATCACCTCAAAAAATGATTGAAGTCACCGGAATGGGCTTGGTTGATTTTGGCTTCTTCAAAGTGGAATTCACGGCATGGTCACCGAACTTCGGCGCAGAGTTACCGCAAGGAGACAAGTATTAGATTTGGATACACAACGTGCCATTGCACTTTTGGAAGAAATAGACTCTTCAGGAGATTGTCTCTGACTTTGGCACTGTGGAATCCATCGATGAGAAGATGATTCGCCGCTCAGAGATTGTATCGGCGAGGATACTCATTAGAATCGGAGACATCTCCCTAATGCCGAGATTTGCCAAAGTCTTCTCTTTTGAGGAGGCTTACCTCATACGATTTGTGCTCGACAGGCGAGCGGAGACAGAGGAAGAACTCCTACCCATCACTTCCCCCAACCCCCCCCTCAATCAGAGATGGCCGATCGTACAAAAAGGTGGTCTCACCGGAGTGGGATCTCACTATTGACAGAGCACATGAAGTGGAGCGTGCTCACAGAGAGGTGATCAAAGCAGTAAGAGGGGATGGAGGGTCGCCGGGAGCTTGCGGCGGAGGGATCAGAACCCCAAGACTCAAGGCCGATCTCCGGTGGTCAAGGACGAGGCTTGACCACGGGATCCAACGACCAGGATGGAAGGAAACTGGTGCACCCACAACCATGTCCTGATTTGGTAAGTTTCAAAGGGACAGAGACTTGCCACAGTAAAGGGGTCAAAAGAATTATCAAAATGGTGGTCAAGCTCTGCATACAGGTGAGGAGATGCATGTTGTGGATCAGAGAGGGGGTACAGGCCATGCAGACTCTAAAAATGGCAAAAACCCACTCCGTAACAATATGCAAGCTTTGGGACAAGAGTTGGTGAAGGAAAGCACCAGTTTGGGGAAGAAGACAAGCGAGAAAGCACCATTGACCAGAGAGTTGGTAACAAAGCTTCGGAAGTCACTAGAAAAGAAAAAGTGGGTTGCTAGGGGTCAAGGGCGACAGTCTGCAGGTGCCATTTTGGGAAAAACGACAAGCAAAGAGCAGCTCGAAGACAAAGAAGGGAGCTCAAAAGAGAACGAGAGAAAAAGGGGATTTCACTTCTCAAGCTTTGAGGAAGCTCAAAAATGGCAAAGAAGACAACGAAGCTACAAAGGAAGGAAACCCTCCCTCTGTTTTGAATTTAAACTTCAACGCCTCATTTCCCCAACCGAACACATCGACCAACTCGCCCACCAGTCGAAGTGAGCCACGTGGCAGGAGGGGCAACATAGGGGGACAGCTGCAGGTGCATACGACAGGGGCTCAATTCGAGGCAATGGATACACTCAGCCGCGAGGACAGGAGGCACTATCGTGTGCCAACAGAAAAGAATCAGTTGGATTATGCTGATGAATTGGAGACGGTGGGGGTTTTTATAGTTGGGTCTACTGAAGGGTCCGTTCCAAGTGTTCCCACTACACAGAATGTAACAGTGACTTGTGGTGGGCCCATAGAGGGGTCTGCCATGAGTGTTTCCAATATTCTGAATGCAAAGTCGATAAGTTGTGGGCCCATTGAGAGGTCCAACTCAGGAAAGCCTGTGAGACAGTTGGCAAATCAAACTCCCCACATGTATGAAGATGACCAAGAGGACAGGCTTAACCTCGAGGATGACTGTGTCTACTTAGAGGGAGAGTTGTTGGACTCAGAAGGGGAGGCAGAAGAACTCCTGAGCTTATCACCAGAGTTGGTACCCTGCACTTTTCCCCCATTGCAAGCAACGGATACAGGTCCCAGGGTTCATAATAGGGCTATGGAAGAGTCCTTAGATGACTATTTGGAGATTGCGGCCGCCGCCAAAGCGGCGAAGACAAGCGTCGGAGGTACAGGCTCTTTCCTAGCATCAGTTTTTAATTTCATGACCGATACTGAAATTTTCTATCTAGCCAAAACCTGTGGTCTTGTGGTTAACGATATTGACAGAAACACGCGATTCCTTAATAAAATTAGAGGTTGGGAGACTGATAGGGTTAAGCTTATTTTGGACTCGGATGCTACAACGAGCCACGTACCCATCCCTAATAGTAGTTAATGGAGGCCCTATTCTGGAACGTTAGAGGTCTGGGTGGGCGGGGTAAATGGAAAATGGTTAAGAAAGTTGTAAACAGATCGAAGGCTAACATCGTGGGTCTCCAAGAGACCAAACTATCTCGAAGCTCTAGACTCCGCAGAGTAAGGGGTAGCCGAATCTCCGAATGGAGGATGTTACCATCAGTTGGGGCGTCTGGGGGCATAGCCCTAGGGTTTAACCCCAATATTTTCTGTTGTGTTGATGAACTTCACGGGCAATTTTCTTTATCAGTACTGCTACAGCATAAGTCCGGTCGGTGGGTTCAATCGGTCACGGTGGTGTACGAACAACATACGACTGCTGCTAAAACGACATTCTGGTCGGAACTTCAAGCTATCCAAGCATACTGGCCACACCCTTGGGTGGTGGGGGGAGATTTTAACATCACAAGATTCGCCTCAGAGCACAGAGGCAGAGGTTCCAGTGACCTAGACAGAGAAGCTTTTAATGAGTTCATCACAGACCTGGAACTAGTTGACATCCCCATCACGGATAGGCTTTTTACCTGGTCAAACATGCAGGCAACGCCCATTCTAGCTAAGTTAGATAGGATCTTGGTCTCCACAGATTGGGAAACCAAATTTTCTCTATCATCAGCTAAATCTCTCCCTAAACCAACCTCTGATCACATGCCTATTTTCTTATCTTCGTGGGAGGACCAGCCGGAAAGCCATCAAAATTTCGGTTCGAGAAGGCTTGGTTAGAAATCCAAGGTTTCCACCATATGGTCAATGAGAATTGGTCTCGCCCAACCAAGGGCACTGAGGCATCAGCTATATGGTGTGAAAAAATTAGTAGGCTCAGGGGCAAACTGCGGAAGTGGAACCGGACCAGATTTGCACTAATTTGGAGAATAAAGGAGTCTCTTCTTTAAGGAATTGAGGAACTCGAGAAGATGGAAGAGGCTAAGGATCTTATACAGGAAGAAAGAAATAGATTGCTACAACTCAGACAGAAAATTAACCAGCTCTACAGGATTGAGAAAATCAGATGGCAACAACGATCGAGAATTGCGTGGCTCAAAGAGGGAGACGCGAATACAACATTTTTTTACCGAGTTGCCAGTGCATGACGTAGAACTAACCTCATCCACTCAATAAACTCGGAGTTTGGTTTAATATAAGGCGAGGATGCTATTAGGATGGCTTTCCAATCCCACTACAAGCGCCTCTTTGGGCACAAAGCGGACTTCAGAAACCCCCTCCAACATGACTTCTGGCAAGACCATACAAGCACTGCAGGGCCTAGGATGCAATCCATCGAGGAACCCTTCACCGAAAAGGAGATCTGCGAGGCAGTCCAACAACTGGGAAAAGATAAAGCCCCAGGTCCAGATGGTTTTCCGATCATGTTCTATCAAATTTTCTGGGAGGAAATAAAAGGTGACCTGTTAAAGCTGTTCGAGGACCTCTATGAGCATAAACTCAAATTGGGGAGATTCAACTACGCAGAGATGGTGCTGATCCCTAAGCAAGAAGAATCACGACGAGTCGGAGACTTCCGTCCAATAAGCCCCCTTAACTGCTTGGTTAAAATCATTACCAAGACTCTCGCTAACAGACTGGGGAAGGTAATGGACGACCTTATTAGTCAGGATCAGACGGACTTTATTAAAGGAAGATGTATTCAGGACAGCATCGCTACAGCGGAAGAGACTATCCATCAGTGCCATGCTTCCAACGCTAAGAGCTACCTCCTGAAGCTAGACTTTGAGAAAGCCTATGATTCCGTGGAATGGAACTATTTACTGGACGTGCTTGCGGGACGGGGGTTCGGAGACAGATGGATCAGATGGATCCACACGTGTCTTACCACTAGCAAGATGACTATTTTGATAATGGGACAGCAGGTCACCCATTCTCCTGCAAATAGGGGCTCAGACAAGGAGATCCGCTATCACCCCTCCTCTTTACGGACCATCGTGGCGGACGTTCTAAGATCCATGATGACTAAGTACAGTAGAGCAGGATGGATTGTACCAGTGACTAAAGGGGTACAGCGCCATGGATGCTCCATACTCCAATACGCAGACGACACCCTTCTATTCGGCAATGGAAACCCAGGAAAAACTACCGTCTTCAAAGGAATTCTATATTGCTTTGAAGCTTGGTCGGGACTCTGAGTTAATTTCCACAAAAGCGCGCTTATTTCCATTGCTCTGACTCAAGAAGAGACGCTGGATCATGCCACAATCTTCAATTGCTCCGTTGAGAGGTTCCCCATTCAATACTTTGGATTGCCATTAAGACTCGGGAAACTCAAAAAGACGAATTGGCTACCCATCATTGATAGGGTCGAGAAAGGGAAAGCCCTCTCTTTGGGAGGGAGAGTCACACTCATTAATGCAGTCCTCTCAAACCTTCCTACCTATTATCTCTCTTTCTTTGAGATGCCACGATGGGTAATACAAAGAATCGACCGGTCGAGGAAGCGTTTCTTATGGAAAGGGGCAGACCCAGACCAAGGAGGATACCATCTCATTAGATGGGAGAAGGCATGTATGAAAAAGATTCATGGAGGCCTGGGTATAATTGACCTACGGGATATGAATCTAGCACTACTGGGTAAATGGTGGTGGAAAGTTTTCCACCTTAATGGAGAAGGGTAGCAACAGTTTGTTCAGGGATACATGCATGGGAATGGAACTAAAAATCTAGGCTTCAGGATAGGCCCTAGAGTATCCTGCTTCTGGAAAGGTATCACTAAGGCATACGAACCCTTCAACAGCTGCATTAAGTCAATCATAGGTAATGGTAGACTTACTAGATTTTGGTGAGATAAGTGGTATGCTGATCACACACTCAGGTCCATGTTCCCAGACTTATACGAGCAAGCGACACATCCACACTGCAGGGTGGCAACAGTCTGGAAAAGAGGCACATGGAAGCCAGCTTTCAAACGACCGCTTGACATAGGCTCCCAACGCAGACTGACGGAACTTCAGAACTACATCTCCAATACTGGAATTGGCTGTGCTCAGGGGCCTGACAAGAAAACCTGAGATCTGGAGAAAAACGGTAAGTTCACGGTTCGGTCCATGTACAATCGCATCCATTTTAGAGGATGCTTACCAAAGTGGTCGGCCATTGTCTGGAAAACGAAAGCGCCCCTTAAAATCAAAGTTTTCCTATGGTTGGTGCTGAACGATGCGATCCTGACTAGAGAAAACCTAGCTAAACGCCTACCAAATTTGGATTCTCAATGTGGGTTCTGCCAAGCCACCCTGGAGACTAGAGACCGTCTTTTCCTTCACTGTCCTAGGAGCAAAGCGGTTGTCGTAGAAGTTCTCAGTGCACTAGGGACATCTCAATACCCTAATTCATACGAGGACCTGTGGGTAGGAGCCAAATTCGCAATGGAGAGGGGTGCTATGAGAGAGGCGTGGTTTATCGCGATTGCCGCAATGACTTGAGTGCTATGGCTAGACAGAAATAATCTTTACTTTCGTAGAACTTATAATACTATTTCTGCCAATCTGAATCATATTATGCATCTAATTTCTTTTGGGCTAATGTGGCAGCAGCAGGTCCCAGGAGCAGGATTGCGTCAGTCTTCCAGGTACAGGAGTTCGACGATGAGGAGATCGAGATCGGGCCGACGATTGGCTGAGATTAGGCACGAGCTCTGATGGACATTGATAACCATTACCCCAGGGCTTGTTGGGGGGAATGATGTATTACTTTTTGGCTACTTTATGCTCTGTCTGTATTTTGTCCCACCCCCTATGTTCGGGGTGGAGTATGTTTTTCTGTTTTATTTGTAGGATTTTGTTGTATGCTCAGTACCCTGAGTTTTATTTTACTAATCTCTTATTAATGAAACAGGGTGGCCAGACTTCACATTTTTCTATAAAAAAAATATAATAATAAAAAAAAAAAAAAATCTATACTTGACAACTAACCCTACTGTATAATGTAGGAGTATATTTTATCTGACTTTTATATATGCACTGTAAGTGACTAATCGACCACTCTATTCTCTGCGTGTAGTTTGGTTGACGATATATAGTTTGTACTTTGCAGGGAGTTCGATTTAATAAATTCATTTACCTTTAACACACACAAAACAAAAATTACAAAAAAAAAAAAAAGAAGAAGAAGAAGAAAAATTATCATTTGACAAACCAGTCCCAAACATTACAACTGGATCGATTATATCGACAGGGTTATAGATTTGGTCTAATTAAATTAAAGACATCCAAACATAATGAATTACCCACTTTGACCATCTTTGTTTCCAGTGTCTGATGAGAAGTTATGCTGAGTGACACATATAGGTTATTAGGCATGCCTTAATCGGCGTGTCAAATCTATGGACCTTGCATGACATTGAATGACACTCTCCATGCACATCCCGGAACCAAGAAAGATAGAGACAAGTAGAAGTAGTCCAATACTCTTAGATAACGCCATCATCTTTCTTCTTTTTCAGATTTTAAATTACTTACATATAAGAAGAAACAAATATGAGAGAAGTAGCTAAACAATGGCCTAATTACTAAAACCAACTAAAGATGAAATACTATGAACAAATGCATATTCAAATTCTGAATGTAGATTGGAAAGGAAAAAAAAATTAAGAAGAAGAAGAAGAACTAAAACCAACTTCTGCCAATTGGAAACACACCACGCAAATTAACGCACAACACCAAAGAAGCAAATTAATCCATGCATGCACATGCATGGCCTCCATAAGTGGTCAAGTCACACATTCTTGTCAACACCTTTGCTGTTGAAGGAATGGCCTACCCCCGGGCTGTGCCCAGGGTTTGTAGGCCTGACATCGTCGGCCCCCACCGTAAGCCCACCACCTTCAGTGGTACTTCCGTCATGCGGCAACGAGGCACTGGTATATTCCTTGTTCTTCTCCGTCAAAACCCTTCCCTCTAGGGAGATAGTTTCTTTACTGGCAAGGATCAAAAGAATAAGAAGAGCACAAATGTAGAAGAGCTTAATCATTGACTTTGCCATGAGCGAGAGAGAACTAGAGAGCGCGAGAAGCAAAGGGATGATATATAGTTGCTTTAAGATGGAGATGCAAAGAGATGATGCTTGTGCTTTTTCAAGCTCAAACCCATGGATATATATAGTAGTGATAGGGTCTTTCAAAACACTATGGAAGGAAGAGCATCCACAGTCGTTTTTCTCATATGCTAAAAAATGGCAGCTACAGTTATAGCAAATATACTCGATCGCTGCAGTGATCGTTTGCTATATGTTTCTCATTTTTTAGAAATAAGCGAGCGACGGTATATGATATACCGTCTCATCGTTTAAAATAAATTTAAAAAAATTAATTACTTATTAACTATTAAACTATATTAATTAACTAAATTAAATAATAAAATAATAACTAAATCTAATTAATTAATACCTAACTACTCCTAAATCTACCCAATTAATGCCAATCAATA
This sequence comes from Hemerocallis citrina, assembly GCA_017893485.1. Taxonomy (NCBI): domain Eukaryota; kingdom Viridiplantae; phylum Streptophyta; class Magnoliopsida; order Asparagales; family Asphodelaceae; genus Hemerocallis; species Hemerocallis citrina. The sequence goes on along the minus strand of CM030364.1, from coordinate 272,439,696 downwards.
TTAATTCTCCACTGAGATTAATCCTTGGACGGGCCGGGGTATCATTCCCCGTCTGAGGACTTTTAAAAAAAAAAATTATTTTTTAAAGGGGAGAGACGGGTATCATACCCCGTCCGGGGTATGTATCTCCGTCCGACCTATTTTTTTAAAAAAATGAAAATTATTGAGACGGGATATGATCTTCCGTCTGAATCGATTAAAAAATTATTAAATCGGAGAGACGGGATATCATACCCCGTACTTCATAATTTGAGAAAGTTCATTTCGTTTCTCATATTTGAAAAATGAGAAAAGAACGTTTGCCAAAAAATGAAAAAATGAGAAACGATTGCAGCGCTCGTTTGCTATAATATGACAAAATGACATATATAGCAAACGACTGTGGATGCTCTAACAAAATACATATTGATTTGGAGTGTTATGCAGGAGGCTTCATAGGAAATGGGAATGAACAACAGAGTAGAAAATATTCTCCAGCTGGAGGTATAGCATATAGCTCAGGGTAAATATAAAAAAATCTTACTGAAGTATAGATCATTTAAAAAAACCTCAACGAAGTTCTTTTATTTAAAAAAACCGGCACTGAACCATATTTTTATCACAATTTGTTTTAAAAGTCTTACTCACTCATAAAAATATAGTTAAGTGCAAATTTTTTAATAAAAAAGTATAGTAATGTTTTTTTAAAATAATTAATAATTTAGTGAGTCAGGTTTTTTTAAAATTTGGCCTCTTTTATTGATCACATGCATGCAAAATTGCTTGCAATCCCTAGGTCAATATACTATCCCTTGCTATATAATATGCAGGCAGGGACTCTGACCGTTTTGTCTATTAGTTGATGGTAATTATAATTAAACATCTGTAAGAATTAGGACGTGGCCTCTAATATACGTAGGTACTGAATACTTGAAGTTTGAAAAAATAATGAGAAGACAAAGACTGTAAGAGAAGACAACAGTAAGTAAAAGAAGTGTAGTCTGGAGAGTTGCGGTCGACCGATCTGGGGGTGCGGTCGACCGACCCTAGCTGCTGAGAGTTCTTCGAGTGTACAGGTCCAACAGAGGAGGGGACGGTTGACCGGTCGTGTCTCGAGTTTGACTCTACACGTTGCGGGTGACCGACTTTCGAGGTGCGGTCGACCAACTTCGGCGGTTGATTATTTTTGGGCTTACGAGTTTAAGGCCCAATTGCTGGATTTGTGTTTATTTTTTAGGGTTTACTTGGGGCTATATATATGGCCGTAGAATCTAGAGTTAGAACCAATTTGTGTAATCAAGAGGTGAGCCGTTATCATTGTTCAACTTCAAGATGGAATTGTGCCAAGTATTTCAAAGGTGAGAGAAAGAGATTGAGAGTTATAATCTCTTTTGTAATCTTTGTATTTCTTGGGGAATAAGAAGTATTGGTTATCTCTGCATATTGATTGTGTTCTTGTCAGATCTTGCATATTGTGGTGGCTTGTTCTTGGTTCATATAAGTCTTAGGAGTTTCTATTACTTGTGGTGTGTTTCCGCTATTAGCACTACGAGTTGTGGGGTACATTCTTCAACAAGTGGTATCAGAGCATTTGGTTCGAGATGACCGATAACAAGATGATGATCGAGAGATTCAATGGGAGTGATTTCGCGATGTGGAAGATTCAGATAGTATATTTTCGTCAGAAAGATCTTGATGGTCCGTTGTTTGATGAGAAGTCGGTAAGTGCAGACAAGAATGCGAAGATCTTGGCGGATTGGAATCGTTTGGATCAGAAAGCGCTGGGGCAGATTCGGTTTGGGCTGAGTATGAAGGCGTTATTTCATATCTCAAAGGCAAAAACCATAAAGGAGGCTATGGAGATTCTCACGAATATGTATGAGAAACCATCGGCATCTAATCAAATTCTTCATCTGAAAAAATTGGTTAATATGAAGTTGAGGGAAGGGGGTTCAATAGCAGAGCATATAAACAATTACTGTATGGTTTACAACCAGATGGAAGCTATAGGTTTGAATTTTTCAGAGAGAGGGCAGTCATTGTTACTTCTATAGACTTTACCCGATAGTTATGGTGCGGTAGAACAGACTATTACAGGCACTATGCCAGATTCGACGAATCTACAAGATGTGGTGAGTAGCATTCTGAACGAGTAGGTGAGAAGGGGAAGAACAGGAGATATACATTATCATCTTCTAGAGATGACGCAATGTACGTTGAGAAGAGATGTGAGAGATCTAAGAGCAGTCGAAGAAGAAAGGATCAGAGTAGTTTATCTGAGAGTGGGTCTGATGACAGCGATGGGGAACATGGGCCTGAGTGCTGGTATTGTCACAAGAAGAGTCACATGATACGTAGTTGCAAGGCTTATATGAAGAAGAAGCAGGAGAAACCGAAGAGAGATACTCCAAAGGAAGCTCAAGTGGGGCTTGTTGAGAATCTATGCTTATCAGCTCGGGAGGAGTTGGGCACTCAAGATTGGTGTATTGATTCGGTAGCTTCTTTTCATTGCACTCTGAGGAGAAATGTGTTTGATGACTACGAGGAGGGTTCTTTTGGAGATGTGATCGCGGGAAATGGTCACGGTGTCCTGTACGTGGGGTTGGTACTGTTCGCGTGAAAGCCAATGATGATCAAAGTGTTGTCTTGCGGAAGACAAGGCATGTTCCAGACTTGAAGAAAAATCTTCTCGATTGGAAGGCTTGACAAGGAGGGGTTGTCTACTACAGTTGGTAGTGGGAAGTGGTGTATAGTTGCAGGTTCAAGGGTGATTGCAAAAGGAAAGCGTGAGGGAACGATGTATTTGCTTTGAGACGTGATGGGCGTTTCTCCTGTAGTTCACTCTCGGCCAGAATCGAGTAGTAGGTTGTGTGGGGCGCAACCAAGTTCTTTCAGTTGTGGACGGGAGGTTATTAATTTCGTGGGAGCTTCTGACCATGAAAATGATCCTAGAGGGCAAGACGTTGCTGCGGTGAAGGTACTTTGTGAATTGGAAATCGAAGCTTCAAGTCATTCCTGTGAGGTAGAGAGGCACTGGTATCGATATGCGGGGTGATGTCGATGAGGGTAACCGAATTGGGACTGTAGGGGTTGAACAGTCTGCAAATTTTTTGGAGGTGTCGTCCACGGAGACTTCTAATATAGATGGTGCATTGAGAGGTTTTGAACCATGTTCGGTGTTGATGAAGATTTTGCGAGTTGGGAGTCTCATAACACGGAATCCGACACAGGAGGTTATTTCTCCAGTATTCGTGCTCTATGCGATTGGTGGAGCGCATCCTTCATGAGGCGATGAGGCGTGGTTGGTGCATTCCACGTGGTGGAGTGGCGGATTTCATGAGAGTGGGAAGTACTTGAGTCTTCCATGAAAGTGGGAGATTGGCAGAGATAATGCGAAGTAAAGATTGCAATAACTTTGAAGCATGGTGTATTTGGTTCAAGTGGGAGATTGTTAGGAATTGTGGCCTCAAATACACGTAGGCACTGAGTACTTGAAGTTGGAGAAGAAGAGGAGGAGACAGAGACAGCAAGAGAAGACAACAGCAAGTAGAAGAAGTGTAGTCTGGAGAGTTGTGGTCAACCGACTTGGGGGTGCGGTTGACCGACCTTAGCTGCTGAGAGTTCTTCGAGTGTACAGGTCTAACAGAGGAGGGGACGGTCGACCGGTCGTGACTCGGGTTTGGCTCTACACGTTGCGGGTGACCGACCTTGGGGGTGCAGTCGACCGACTTCGGCGGCTGATTGTTTTTGGGCTTACGAGTTTAAGGCTCAATTGCTGGATTTGTGTTTATCTTTTAGTGTAACGCCCCTGTCCCTAGCTCAGACAATTTATACAATTTAGTAGACAATATATTTATAGTATAGTACAACTGTCCACCAGGCTGCCTCTCAAAAGGTTTATCATAGGCAATTATATTTATAGTTAATTATTTTATTGTCTACTCCCGATATGCGATTATTAAATCATGACACACATGCTGTGTTCTCATATCATGCCCCCCTTCTCATCCATAATTTACAAGAATGCCATCACCATATATATATATATATATATATATATATATATATATATATTTATACTATATATTATACTTTGAAAATTATAGGGTGTTACACCCCCCCCCCCCCCCTCTCTCTTCAGAAATTAGCATTCTTGACCGGTGTCTAAATTCGGCTTTTAACGCCCATACCCCTAGCTCAGACAATTTATACAATTTAGAAGATAAATTATTTATAGTATAGTACAACTGCCCACCACAGGCTACCTCTCAAAAGGTGGTTAACCGGATTTGTGACTCTTGATTATAGGCAATTATATTTATAATTAATTATTTTACTGTCTACTCCCGATATGGGATTATTAAATCCACATCTCCCCTCAAATCCCGTAGGATACACACAGCAACCTGAAGACCGTGGGCCCCCTGTATGCCACGTCACACAAGAGACACCGCTGTCTCATCTTACCTCGGGTGGGCCCCAGCTTCGCTGATGTGATCTGACATCAGCCTTCTCAAACCACGGAGCACACACATGCTGTGTTCTCATATCGTGGGCCCCCCTTCTCATACATAATTTACAAGTATGACATCACCATATATATAAATTTATACTATATATTATACTTTGAAAATTACGGGGTGTTACATTTAGGGTTTACTTGGGGGCTATATATATGGCCATAGACTCTATGGTTAGAATCAATTTGTGTAATCAAGAGGTGAACCGTTATCATTGTTCAACTTCAAGAGGAAATTGTGCCGAGTGTTTCAATGGTGAGAGAGAGAGATACTGAGAGTTGTAATCTCTTTTGTAATCTTTGTATTTCTTGAGGAATAAGAAGTATTGGTTATCTCTGCATATTGATTGTGTTCTTGTGAGATCTTGCATATTGTGGTGGTTTGTTTTTGGTTCATCTAAGTCTTGGGAGTTTCTGTTGCTTGTGGTGTGTTTTCGCTATTAGCACTATGAGTTGTGGAGTTGATTCTTCAACAGTTAGACCATTTCCAACCACGCTAGCTAGTTATCTCCCAATTTTAGTTAAAATAACTGATTTTGGAGGAAAATTTTGCTCCAACGGGACTCGTCAAACCGCTCGCCAAAATAGATTTTTCAGATTGACTGGCCAAATCTAGCGAGTTTGTATTGCTCGTCAAAATTCCCTTCCGCTCTTTCCATCTCTCAAAACCCAAAAAATTATAATCAAAATCCCAAAACAAAAAAATCGAAATCAGTCAGATCAGATAAGAAGAAATAGGGAAAAGATTGCGAAATTGCAATTGCGAGCTTGCAAAATTGCGAGATTGCGAACTCGCGATTGCGACCCGAGACTCACGAGACTCACGATCTGCTTTCGCAAGGAAGAAAGTTTTTTAGCTTGTGCTTTTTTTTATTTGGGCTTTTTGGGTTTGCCTTTTTTTTTGTTTTGTTTTTTTTTTGAACTTTAAATTATCAATGGCTAGCCATAACATATAGCATTGTTGGAGTGGAAACTTTTTTCGCTGGTCAAATTATCTATTTATTTTCCATTTTGACTATATATTCTAGCTAGCCAAAATAATTAGCTTGGTTGGAAATGCTCTTAGTAAGATAATTTATCTCCAAATTCTCTTTAGTTATAGGAAATACTAGATTCAATATTAGTATGTACATTCTCATTTGTATTTCTTTTTTCACTCACACAAGATCCAGTTGGCTTATAAGAATGACAACTTCACAACGATATAAGAGCGTTGTCGTTAGCACATGTGCTTTAATCTCGACATGCATACTCTAACATTAAAAATACCATGCACAAAAAGGTACACGCATACTATGATATTGAACCTTTGGCAGTTTAAAAAGATTCTTTCCCTTGAATCTAGTAAATTAGTAACTCATTAACTATGATATATACAGATAAATTATAAAAATAATATTTTAAAAATAATAAAAAAACTAAACGAGAGAATAAATCCCATTAAGGACACCAAAGCAAGTAGCCTTGTGTTAAGACAAGGATAAAGCTCTACTGGCAGTGAGCATGTTAAGCTCCACTACAGTCTAGCTACATTCGAGGAGTTAATTATAAAATAGGGTTTGGCAACCGTGTCTCTCAATTTCTTATGGACTTAAAACCTCGACCACTAACTAATCTCACAAAGCTTTTCCAACTGTTAGGGTTTCTGTTTTAAGAGTATTATCCGGTACAATGAGACCCACATGAAGACATGATGATCACTATGGTTGATCAAAAGGGTTTATAGAGTTGTGCAATAGGGCTAATGCTAATTGTACTTCATATTTTCCACTACTTTGATACTATTAGGTGGCGTTTGGTTCACAGATTGAAAAATTCCTAGGAATGAAAGTATTATCGGGAATGTGAGGATGGGAATGAAGATTCCTGAAAATGTTGCATTATCGCGTTTGGTATTGTACATTGCATTCCCGGTAATCTTTTATTATTGTAATTTTTTATTCTAGTTTTTTGGGTTTTTTTTTTTTTGGTATGGAAATCACATAAGAATGCTCCCCATGAATTTAGGGAGAAATATATTTTTTTATTCTAGTTTTTTGGATTATATTATTGTTTGTTATGAAAATTACATGGGAATCCTCAAATTCCATGATTTTTGGGAGGAATGAAAATCCTTCCCAACGAAGAATTTTGATTTCCTTGTGAATATATCATTCCTTCCAAAACTATTTCTGCCACATACCAAATAAGATAATTTAAGAGGGAATATGAGATTTCCTTACACATTTCCACGTACCAAACGCTCCCTTAGATTTATTGACTCACAAGCTATTATTGCCACACACAAAAAACATAGACTCCACCACAATAAGCCTAGTAATATCGAAGTAGTAAACCAAAAATAATATGCTTTGCATTTTCCTTTGCAACAAAGCCACATAGCAGTCAGATATCCTTCATTCGTAAACTGAATGTATCAACTATTTAGCATGAGCAATAATAAGAGAGTTATTCTAAATTTATCTTTAAGTTCGGTTTGACGTGGACAATACAATTTTAATATGTATCATTAAAGATTTAGTTCAGTCGTATGGATGGTTGATATAATTTGAATGTCATGGAAAAAAATTAATTAATGCATAGTTAAGTTCAACATTATTCTTATATCTACTAGCAATTTAGAAAAGTACATATACTAATTTTTCATAGCATTAGGATCCTCTCCAAACCGTTCATCTCAGCGGTACATGCAGGATCGATGATTCTTAGAACAACATACCATACAATAAAAGACGTACAAAAGTTCAATGCAACCGACAATGTATACAGGTATAATACTCAATTTTAATAACTATTGCCAAGGAATCTAACCAATAACATTATTCAAAGCCAAGTTCTAGGTTAGTTATCTCTTCTTAAATAACCTGGTCATTGGATCGTTAGTTGATCAAAGAATATATATATATATAGAGAGAGAGAGAGAGAGAGAGAGAGAGAGAGAGAGAGAGAGAGAAACCTGGTCATTGGATCGTTAGTTGATCAAAGAATATATATATATATAGAGAGAGAGAGAGAGAGAGAGAGAGAAATGTTCTGTTGTGCACTAGACCTTCCCGTCTTCGTATCGACGATATGAATCATTCACATTAATCTACATGTCTAAATTAGTCTAACTATGTAAATTAAATTATTTGAAATTTATTTGCTCATCCAGTACCATGTGACTATAAAAAATAACGATTTTCATCCATACAATTTTGTAACACTTCAATGGATGACAAATAAATTTTAAATAATTTGATTTTACATATTTAGATTAATTTATATGTGTAGATCAATGTGAATGGTTCAGATCGTCGATACGAAGGCAGAAATACCGAGTGTACACGGAGGCCTAGTGCACAACGGAACATTACTCTCTCCCTCTATATATATATATATATAAACCTCCATTTAACTATATTAAGAGATCGACCTTGTAAGACCTCAAAGGCTGTTTGCTCTCCCAAATAAAAAGGTACCCTACTATCTATGAATCTGAGAGCTTATGCAAGTTGTCTTTAATTTGTGGTGATTGCCCCTGTGGGTCTCCCACTATTCACATGCAACCGAAGAGATATGGGGTTCCTTTCCTTTTAACCTTTTCTATAGCTACCTTAATATATACTAATATACCTTTATAAACACTGTTTGGTTTTGGATGGTTCTTATTCGTTAGAGCTTAATAATTAGCTTAGTTAGTCTTAATTTATGGTCGACAAAACTTGCTTTCCAACCTGCGCTCTCTATTATCACAGTGCTATTTATTAGGAGCCTAAATCATTAGGAGCCAAAAGCTTGAGAATCTCTTGCTTCATGGCTTCGTTAGGATTAAAGAGTAGACCTATTCTTTGTGGGAATTTATTAAAGACCCATCTTTGTGACAAGAGTTTTCTGATAGCCCCCTTTGTTAATCACCTAGGGTTGGAATAGAATGATTGTGCGAAATTAAAATATTAAAAATTAAGTTGTAAATTAAAAAAGAAGAGATAGAAAAAGCAAATACAGTAAGCACAAGTGACGCAACGATATTACGTGGTTCGACCCTCAGGTCTACGTTCACACTACCTACTTGTAGCAGTTCTCCGCCACAAGCGTTCCGTTATACCCAAACCCTTGTACAGCGATTCTCGAATTCAGGCCGAGAGACCTATTGCACCCACAGAACTTCTAACACAAGTCCCGTCAATCTCACCGAAGTGGAAGAAAAGAAAAACTCAAGATCTTTAATGATCCGACTGAAGAAAACAAATAAGTATCACACATACTCGGATTGATTGTTGAATTGATTAGTTCAGAAGATTTTTTTCAGAGTAATTGGTGAAGAATACACACTGCGTTCGTCCAAATATATAGATTAGGAAGTGTATCTACCAAAAATAGAAATGATATATTCCAAAAAAAAATGAACAGCGCGAGTTACAGTCGACCGCAATTAAGGGACAGTCGACCATTCATCTTTTCAATGAAAATTCGAAAGATGAATGTTCGACTGCTTCATTATATTGACTATAACGTGCGGTCGACTGACACTATAATACGGTCCCGCAATCGTGCTGTTCTTGACGAAACCACTTTATATTCTTTACCATATACTAATCAATCAATAATCAATCAAATACATATAAAATCTCACATATATGGAATAACAAAGTTGATCTTGCTAGCTTTCTTGGGTACTAATCAACATGTGCTCTTTTTGAATAACTTCTTCTTTTGCTTGATTTTACAATCATTCTTTATTGCTTTCCTTTTTTGCTTATTCTTGAATCTTTTTTGAATCTTTTATTGATTTTATTTACTCCTGAAAATCTGAATATCTCAATTTAAACTTATTAGTATTTGTAAACATATTTTGTGCACACCAAACTAAGAGTCAACATCTTCGACTTTCTAATATACACTTGGAGCCCTTCGCTGTCTAATTTATTTTCTTTACCCCTTGAAAAGCTATTTCTCTTACAAAATATAATTAAATCAATCAAATGAACATAACTGTAATCTATAGTTTGATCTCGAACTTGAAGCTCTCTTTATCCATTCCAATCCTTTACCATATGACTTAAAACTTGGTTTTAATCTCTGTTGTAATTAATGTCCTTAGAGACAATAGTTATTCTAGTTGAGTTCTACGGTAATGGATAAGAAGAGTTTAAAAGGTTACAAGAAAGAATTCAAAAGGACTAATAAAAATGTACAGTTAAAGTATGGGCTCAAAAAATTTCAATTTCCCTTGAATTGCATAATTAAATTAGGGACGAGGGTACGAAAAGTTGCTCAAACTTAACTGTAAAGGTTATGAGGTATGCTGGACCTTAATGAACTTTATTAGCACTATGTGAGAAGTGATAAGTTAATTAATGTTTTTGTTTAGGGGCAAATTAATTAATTAGTAACTAGGGGTTAGGTTAGTAGTAATAAAATTGAGTAAGAGAATCTCCAAGCATAGAGGGACTCAAAGACAATAATATACACAGTTCCACATGTGCAGAGCCGCAACTTGGAGGTCGGCTCGCACGTGCGGAGCAATGTGCACCGTTGATTTTAATGTTATTAATTAATTTTAGAGGGTTAAAACATAAAAAAATGCTAGACATATATGAGTTTTTACTCCAAACATACATTATAAATATATTGGGGTTTACTTCTCACTAAAAAACAATATTTTAATCTTGTCTTTTTAGTGAGAAGTAGGCCCCAATACATTATAATGTATGTTTAAGGTAAAAACTCATGTATGTGCAGTCATCCTCTAAAACATAATGTGAGGTATGGCAGATCCTAATGAATATGGTTTTGTTTTGTTGGGTTTATGTACTAGCTAGGCTGGATATAAAGAGAATAGAGTAAATGAAGAAGAGATTCGAAGTGAAATTGGAGACGAAAGAAGAAATGTAGGCTGGTTGTTTAAGGGGTGACAGTCGACTACTAATAATATCAGTCGACTGCAACCAGCAGGGATTGCTTTGGACTGCAGTGTAGTCGATTGCTCTTTTGATCGGTCAACCACAAGCATCAACCGACGGATATTTGGACATGATCTATAGGATTTGTTTGCCAAGTTTCTTCTTTAAGTTAGATTGTATGACTTCTATCGATTGCTTTGCTCTTCAGGGTATATCGGATGGTGTCGGATCAAGACTACAACATAGAATTTCTTTAGATCTCTATATAATAATATAATGACAACTCCATTAAGAAGTGTGATAGTACTTCATCCGAGAGTTTTTCATGAACAACAGAGTATCTTCTAGTGAGATTTGAGAGACAGATAAGTTTTTTTGTGAGAGTATTGTAACTCTTGTATCTTTTCTAATTGAATAATATCTAGGTTCATTGAACATCACTACAACACACGTGCGATTTACCGGCGTATATTCCCCGGCATTTTACCATTTGCGCCGGGGTAGGGAGTGACCAGAAATGAGCCGTCAGATTGGATGGTTATACACCGGCGGCCTCTATAAAACGCCGGGGAATCATGATATTCACCGGCATTTTCTTTAAAAACGCCGGTGAAGGGTATTATTCACCGGCGTTTTAATAAAACACGCCGGCGAAAATGCATATACATTCACCGACGTTTGTAATTTCAAACGTCGGTGAATTAACTGGGATAAATCCCTGCAAACCCTAACATTTCGCACGCTAATTTCACAAATCCATTTCGCCCGCCTTCGTTTTCCCTCCTCCCTTTCTCTATTTCGCGCGCTTTGCGATCGAAAACCCTACGCCACCGCTCTCTCTCTCTCCTACACCACCGCTCGTTGCCCCCCTCCCTCTCTCTCTCCTACGCCACCGCATGAAGCTCCCCCTCCCTTCCCGCTAACCTGAAATCTAATATAAGATCAGACTCATAAGAGCATCCACAGTCGTTTGCTTTTTTACCAAAATGGGTTAACTGTCATCTAAGGATGCTGTATACCAAAATCCAAATCTGTACAAGAATTGGGCTGAACAAACCTGTGTGCAGGTTTCTCTTTGAGCCGGAAATATCAATGGCAAAGTTGGGATGAAGAATTAATAGACAAACATTCTTAGATACTGGAAATTTTCATTTCTTTTACTGTTAAAGATGCTGGATATTAGCCATCTGATTGTCATCTAACAATTCACACATATCTAGCATCCAGCATGTTCTATCTAATTCCTATTTTACTTTCTTTCAAGATTCAATTTGGCTCACGGGTAGAATATTAGCTACGTTCTTCTACAAGTTTATCTAGAAAAATGGAGGATATTGATTCATTGTCTTCCCTCTCTCTGTATTCTCAGATCGTACATGTTAGGAAAGGTTTGAATATCGTTAATTAATAACTCTGTATGTGTAGGAAGAGGTGTGTGTTCATTTGAGAATTTGAGAATTTGGAAAGTAGAGAATTTGAGAATTTGAGAATGTGTTAATTTGTGAAGTATAGAATTTGGGAATTTGTTAATTTGAGAATATATTGAATTGTTTGCTAGTAGCTATTTGTTCCACTTTTATCGGCGTTGTAAAGTCAGTGCAGGTTTGCTATCTTTGTATCGTCTATCTAATTATCAACACTTTCACTACTACTATAAGCTAGCATACATGTTAGGGTTTATTATTATTATTATTATTATTATTTTGGGATAAGTAACTGATTATTAGTAGCCATGAACAGAATAGTTCATAAGTCATCAGATCTTCTTGTTATTGTATTTACAGCACGGTGCCCTTGTTATTCGTCCGATTCCTTTTCCTTAGCAAATACCCTTTACCATCATCATCTCCTTGAACGGAAAGCCAAATACAGGGGAGACTATAGTCGAATCGATATTACACTCGAACACAAGGTGTGCGATAAAATGCCACTAAGGTGGTTGAGATAATTTCCACAAAGGTAGTTTAGGGTTATGTGAATAGAGTAGATTGTATTAAGATTTAATTATTTTTTTATACATTTTTGGAACCGAGATTTCTTTATTTTACAGTTAATTGTTATATCGTTTATTTATTTGCAGCTAGGGATGGTTTTAAAAAAGGTGAAATTAAATATAAAAAATGCCTTTTAAATCTAATACTATATAATATATCAAATTTTAATTTCAGATTGTGTGCTATTGTTATAATGGATAGAAGTTGGATTAGTAAACCACGATTATCCAAGGAGTACCGAGATGGTATTAAAGATTTTATTATCTTTGCCAAACGACATTCCCGTGATCCCAATCTAATCCTTTGTCCATGCCTCCGGTGTACAAATTGTAATTTTAGGACATGTGACGTAGTATATACACATTTGGTTGTCAACGGTTTTCTTCAAGGGTACACACGGTGATTTTGTCATGGCGAGGATCATACGTCAGCTCCTGTTCGTCCGGTTGTATTAGAAAATGAAGATGAGCCCTTAGTGAACGAAGACTTAAGTGTTCCCGATGAGATGCATGCTTTGTTGCAAGACGCCTTGGAGATTCATAATGTTTCTTTCCACACCAATAATCCAACAACTCAAGTTCATAATGAGTCAACAGAAACATCATACATTGGTGGTGGGGTGGACGAGGAAATTCCTGACCCCGCCCCTGAAAATAATAAACAACAAGAATCCTTTGCTAAGTTGCTTGAAGATGCTAGTATTCCGCTGTACCGCAATTGCACCAAATTCTCTAAATTCTCTTTCATTGTCAGACTATTTCAGATTAAATGTATAAACGGGTGGTCTGCTAAGTCCTTCAGTATGCTACTTGAACTGTTGAATGAAGCATTTCCAGAAATATGTATTCCAAACTCAGCCTATAAAATCAAAAAATTCCTAAGTTCTTTCGATCTAGGGTATGAGAAGATAGCAGCATGTCCAAATGACTGTATGCTTTTCACGAGAGGTAAGGAAAGTCTGGAGAATTGCAAAGTCTGTGGTTCTTTGAAATGGTCAGAAACACCAAATCAAGACGATCAAGCCAGTGGATCTACTAAGCGAAGTAGGAGAAAGAAGCCTGCCAAAATACTGCATTACTTTCCTCTGATTCTTAGGCTACAAAGGTTGTTTATGTCTTCGAAAACTTCTTCTGATATGAAATGGCATGCTGAAGGTCGCATTAATGATGAGATTCTTAGACATCCTGCTGATTCTCAATCTTAGAAAAAATTTGATGAAAGATATCCCGATTTTGCGAAAAATCCTCGGAATGTGAGACTTGGACTAGCTAATGATGGCTTCAACCCTTTTAGGCAAATGAGTAGTACATACAGCATATGGCCTGTTGTGTTAATACCATACAATTTTCCACCTTGGAAATGCATGAAGCAGTCCTCATTTATTTTGTTCATGATAGTTCCTGGACTGAAAGGTCCTGGAAATGATATAGATGTGTACCTACAGCCGTTAATAGATGAACTTCAAAAATTGTGGGTGGGTGTTCCAACCTATGATGCAGTGGCTAAAGAAACATTTTCTCTTCGGATCGTGTTGTCTTGGACAATCAATGATGTTCCAGCATATGCAAATTTATCTGGATATAGTACTAAAGGACGTTATGCATGTCCTTGTTGTGCTGACCAAACTAGTTCAAGGTGGTTGTACAATGGCAGAAAGTTTTTCTATATGGGTCATAGGAGATGGTTGCCTGACACACATATTTTCGGACAGAGACAGCGACATTTGATGGTACCGACGAGTGGGAACATGCTCCTGGAGCTTCTTCTGGGTCAGATATTTTGAGGCTGGTAGATGGTCATCAGTTGAAATATGGAAAAGAACCACAAGTCAGCAAAAATGGCAAGAAAAGGGCAAGGCCGGATCAAGATGAGGAGACCGATCTATGTGGCGAAGATGAGTATCAGAACATGACGAGTTTAGGTGCATGGAAGAAGAAGAGTATTTTCTTCAAGTTGCCGTATTGGAAATTCAACTTATTGCGTCATAATTTAGATGTGATGCATATCGGAAAAAATATTGGTGAAAATTGTATAGGAACAGTTATGGGAGATGACCGGAAGACAAAGGACAATCTCAAGAGCCGACTTGATTTGAAGTCAATGGGCATCCGACATAAGTTGCACCCAGAGGAATTACCGAACGGGAAAGTACTCCTACCTCCTGCAATCTATTCAATGTCAAAATTGGAGTTGGAATTGTTTTGCAAAGTTCTACTGGAACTTAAAGTTCCTGATGGCTATTCTTCTAACATAGCAAGATGTGTCAATTTTAAAGAGAAGAGGCTTCAGGGTCTAAAGTCACACAATTACCACATCCTAATGCAGGATCTCCTTCCTGTGGTCCTAAGGTCTTCAATGTGTGAGCAAATCACTACTGTCCTGAAAGATCTTTGTAGTATATATAAAGGTATTTGCTCAAGAATGCTTCGTGTTGAAGATATTGACCAATTGGAGCAGCGCGCGGCATTGACACTTAATAAAATGGAGATGATATTTCCTCCATCGTTCTTCACTATAATAATTCACTTGATAATCCACCTTGCTGGTGAAGCCAGAATCGGCGGTCATGTTCACTATTAGTGGATGTACCCCATTGAGAGGTAAGAGAATTCATGCATCTTACAAAACTGAATTCTCAAAAGCTCATTTCTTTTAATCCCCTACTCCGCTCTAATTCATTAATTGTACATGTTTAGGTACCTATACCGGCTCAAGGGTTATGTTAAAAATAGAGCATATCCTGAAGGGTCAATAGCTCAGGAATATCTATCAGAGGAGTGTTCACATTTTTGTTCCAGGTATCTGCAGGGTGTAGAGACATCTTTGACTAGACCAAGGAGAAATCCAGACATTTCCAACCTTGATGGTGCTAAATATCTTTTCGATACCGCTGGCACTACTATTGGTAAAGTTGATGCATTTGAATTAGATAACTTAACGTGGAAACAGGCACATCGATATGTGCTAGACCACCATGCATCAGTGGAGCCATTTCGAAAGTAAGTTGCTTTTGAATTTAAATCGAATATAGTGAAAACCGCAGAGTTCGATATTAACTTACATTTGAAACCCGCATACTTCCAAGTGGCATTTTCTTTAGAAAGTCGGTCTCCAAAGAAAAGATCTATGACTAGAATCTCCAGTCAAAGCCCAATCAAAATTTGTCATCCTGGATCTAAAATCTTCAGAATTCCCAAATCTGTACAAGAATTGGCCTGAACAAACCTGTGTGCAGGTTTCTCTTTGAGCCGGAAACATCATTGGCAAAGTTGGGATGAAGAATTAATAGACAAACATGCTTAGATACTGGAAATTTTCATTTCTTTTACTGTTGAAGATGTTGGATATTAGCCATCTGATTGTCATCTTAGCATGCTTTTTTACCAAAATGGGTTAACTGTCATCTAAGGATGTTGTATACCAAAATCCAAATCTGTACAAGAATTGGGATGAACAAACCTGTGTGCAGGTTTCTCTTTGAGCCGAAAACATCATGATTTAGTTGGGATGAAGAATTAATAGACAAACATGCTTAGATACTGAAAATTTTCATTTTCTTTTACTATTAAAGATGCTGGATATTAGCCATCTGATTGTCATCTTAGCATGCTTTTTTACCAAAATGGGTTAACTGTCATCTAAGGATGTTGTATACCAAAATCCAAATCTGTAAAAGAATTGGGCTGAACAGACCTGTGTGCAGGTTTCTCTTTGAGCCGGAAACATCATGATTTAGTTGGGATGAAGAATTAATAGACAAACATGCTTAGATACTGGAAATTTTCATTTTCTTTCACTGTTAAAGATGCTGGATATTAGCCACCTAATTGTAATCTTAGCATGCTTTTTTTTACCAAAATGGGTTAACTGTCATCTAAGGATGCTGTATACCAAAATCCAAATATGTACAAGAATTGGGCTGAACAAACCTGTGTGCAGGTTTCTCTTTGAGCCGGAAACATCATGATTTAGTTGGGATGAAGAATTAATAGACAAACATGCTTAGATACTGGAAATTTTCATTTTCTTTTACTGTTAAAGATGCTGGATATTAGCCATCTGATTGTCATCTTAGCATGTTTGTTTAGTGGATGTCGTCTATGTTCTTAATTAGGCTATGATTAGAAAGAGAGGGCTCGAGTGGAGATCTGGAAATCCATATAGAGACATCTCGTTTATTATAATTTATTATTATTGTTGTTGTTGTTGCTCTTGCTGTTGTTGCTGATGTCTCTTTCGGTGCGTGTGTTGAAGAGAAAGAAGGGATGAGAGAGAGATGAGGAAAATGCCGCTATGTTAGCCTAGTGTATCCTTATTCTCTACCATTCCTCTTTCTGTTTCCATTTCTGGCTTCTATATTTGGCTTCCTTCCACGATGACAGTTCCTTAAAACTACACTTGATATGAGCCCCTTCTTATTTTTCTTATTTTTCTTATATTTGGTTTCCTTCGATGATGACAGTTTTATGGATTGTCTGAACAATCCATAAAAGACATGCTTAGATACTGGATTTTCATTTGTTTTACTGTTTTAGATACTGGATATTCCCAATCAGAGGAGAATATAAAGGTTTCAAGTTAAGTACTTGATTTTCATTTGTTTCACTGTTTTAGATATATTCAAAAACAAATATAAGTACTAGCTTTTTAGCACTACAATATAATTATTTTACCTCTATATATTATTAACAATTCTATTTGCAATTGGCATTTTGATCTTAGAATTTAAGAATTGGGTAGATCTTTTTGCAAGTTCAAAAAATATGTATATTCTGTATTGTGCTCTAGTGTTGAACTAATTTATTGTTTTTTTTCCACAGAGCGGTCCGATCAATCAATCAAATGTGAGTCTCTCAGATCAAGGAAATTCTGATGATCAGAACTGAAGCGACTCGAGGGGTATGAATCTGTGGTCGGCCTACTCTAGTTGTTGTTGTTATGTTGTCCTTGTTGTTGTTATGTCCTGGATTGTTGTTTTAAGTAATTGTTGAGATATTTAGGATGTTAATTACTATATTTGTTAATTATGATACTGTTAATTTTGCGGTGAATTTGGACGATTAATGGACTATGTGTGAAACTTTATTATCTTTAATTCTTGTGTTTGGTTGTGATTTGCGCATTAATATGCCTGAAATTGGTTGAATCAGTTGTGAATTAGTTTACAGGTTTTTTAAATGAATTGTGAATTGAAACCGAATGAAAAACTGGATCAGGAAAAACAAACGATCATACACCGGCGTTTCATAAAACGCCGGTGTATCCAATTAATTAGTTGGAAAGTTCGATAGAGAGGCGTTCCCACACACGCCGGTATACTCGTAAGTTGCAACAGCACTAAGAAACACCGGTGTTTTAGAAAATGCTGGTGAACCTCACTACAGCGGCGTTTTCCAACACGCCGGTGCTTGTAAGTAGGGAAAATAGGGCACTCAGAAATGCACATACACCGGCGTTCTCCGACCGCCGGTATACATTGAACATACACCGACGTTTCTACAAACGCCGGTGAATAGATATATACCAGCGTTATGTGACCGCCGGTGAATGTATATTGGGAGAAAGAACGGCACTCAGAAATCCTCATATATCGGCGTTCTCTGACCGCCGGTGTATTTTCAAGATACACCGGCGTCCAGTAGAAACGCCGGTGTATGCCCCTACCTTTCCACGATGCTCGCTTCGGCGGCATTTGCACCGGCATTTTTATAAACGCCGGTGAAAGTTTCACCGGCGTAAAAAACCACCGGTGAAGACCTAAAAAAACGTCGGTGAATAGCTTATCTGTTGTAGTGCATGGACAAAATTGTGTATATGCGTGTTTGGTTTGGTCTACGTTGCTTGGTTGTTCGTTCTGAACGGCTATTGCCTCTTGTTATATCTTGACGTCTTTGTTGCCTCTCGCTATAATATAATGGCAACAAGTTGTTAGAAATTCGCTACTGAGTTTGCGACAACCCGATCACTACAAACAAACCACCTAGTAATAGTTTATCAAACCAAACACACAAAAGCACACAATTTTGTCTCGGTTTGGGCGAACTCTAATTCGGGGAAGAAATAACTGATTATTATTCAACTAGAGAAGAAACAAGAGTTACAATCACTGAAAAACGATCTGTTATTTACAATGGAGAATTCTCAAAGAAGTATTTTTTTCTCTTTTACTATTTACAAGCTCTTACATCCCAAAAGAGGCTGTTACATTCATGTATGAAAATTTAAAGAAACCTAGGTTGTATTCTTGATACAGTAGTCGTTCGATATAGCTACACGATAAGAATTGTAAGATCTAACATGGAGAGGAAGATTGACTCAAAACTGATCACCCAGACATGACCCATTTGCTGCTTCTAGCCACTGTCGGCCGACTAGCCCCTAGGGAAGTCAACTGCAGTGTGCTCGACCCAAGTCAGAGGGCTATGGCGGTTGGCAGTCGACTGCCAATTTCTTACTTCTTGTTGTTGCTATTTCTTCTTCTAACTGCGACACTCCGAAACTTTTCTCACTTCATCATCTTATCTTTACATCGAACCATAGTATACAAGACATAAATCCAACAATCTCCACATTAGATTGCATACTTATGAATCCATACCTGTGTGACTAATTGCCTCATTTCTCCAATAGTATACCTCCTTCAAGTGCATACCCCAGTAGGCATTATCATGGGATCGCCACCCTCCACACAAACTCCACCTACCCTGAGGCACTTTCCACCTCTCGACGATATTCAAACGTCGGTATCTTGCTTTGGTGATTCGAATGATGATATACTAGATAATGTTTAGGAACAATGGGCTTTAAGACATTCAGTCGAGTTTTCCCGTTCCCACAAAGCTTGTAGAGGTTGTACTGAATACCCCTCATTCCCTTCATCACCTTATGAAGACCTTCCCAAACTGGTAAAACTTCGCATTGAGCTATTTACTTGCACCGAGTGCTTCTAGAATTACCAAGATATCAGATTCTGTTTCAACAGAGTAATATGCATGACGTTCTCTAGTGTGTACCAATTTTAGTCTGACGTCTCCAACTCGAGTGTTCCATCACCATTACTTCACAAATCACACCAGTTACCATTCTCACACAACGTCTCCTGTAGATTATAAGTAGAAAACATCTTCCTCTCTGAAGAAATATGAGAAGAACTAACTGGATCAAGAAACTGGTTAGGACACACAGCTATAGCACTTAAGACAGTATTACAGTCTAAGTTATCACATTATTTAGTAGTACTAGCAATATTGATACTCTTCTGATTCAACTACTTAAGGAAATCCCTCTGTAATGGTGGAAACATATCATATCCTTACGTGCACTTTTCCTTCCACTTGAAGTACCATCCACCCTAATGACACTCATAGAAGTAGACGCTAAACTTTGAGTCTCCCTCTTAAGGTCATCCCCCTCCAAGCCCTCGATGATACCTACAACCGAAAATTTCTCCTTGGTTGAGCATGGTGGCTATCAAATGCTTGTATGGATCTGGTAGTGAAACTATCAAGTTGAAATATTTTAGATCATCTGGGTTTATCGTCCTCTGAATTGACTTCATGTATATGATCTAGAAGAGCGGTACTTTTCTTCATTGAATAATTGAACATTTTTCTCTTCCAGTACATCTGATCCAGTATTGACGATTCAGAGTAGTCAGTTTTGAGTCTTGTCCACAGACTCTCGGCGTTTCTACACCTGACGTCATTCATCGAAAACACCTGGATTAAGCTCAAGGCTTATGAACAAATCTTTTCCTTATTCTACTACTTTATGTCGACCGGTCTCCATTTATCTCCTTCTAGGGAAAGATCCAATCCATATTGAAACAATGCGTTGTGTGTGTCCTCATTCAAGAGATTAAAGTTGATATTGCCATCAAACTGCTTGATCTTCGTGAAACTCGAATCTGTCATGTTCTCAAAGGGACTCGTGCAACTTCTAAACTGCAAAAATTTACGACCTGAAGCTCTGATACCAATTGTTAGGAATTTGCTGCTGTGTTTGTGACATCCAAGCATTACGAACAAACCAGCAAGCAATAGTAGATCAAACCAAACACAAAAGCACACAATTTTATCCCGGTTTGGGCGAACCATAACCAGGAAAAAAATAATCAAGATATTATTCAATGATAGAAGATACAAGAGTTAAAACCGCTCTACCAAGAACCTATCTATCTCTCAAGCCTCACTGGAAGATAATATGTTGTTTACAATGGAGAAATCTCAATAAATTACTTTTTCTCTTTTACTTTTTACATGATCTTACCTCTCAAAGGAGGTCGTTAATATCTTATAGAGAGATCTAGAAAACCCTAGGTTATAGTCTTAATACAATAGTCCTCCGATATACCCTGAAAAGAAAGCTACACAATAAGAACCGTACGATCTAACATGGAAAGGAAGATATTCTCAAAACAAATCACCCATACCCGACCCGTTCGCTGCTTCTAGCCGTTGTCGGTCAACTGCCCCCCAACGGCAGTCAACTGCTATGCGCTCAACCCAAGGCTGTCGACTTCTTAGTATGACAATCGACTGTAAATTGCTTGCTTGTTGTTGCTGTTATTTCTTCTTCTACTTGCGACTCTTCGAACTTATTCTACCTCTATCGTCTTCTCTTCACATCGAACCATAGTATGCAACACATAAACTCAACACAAGCAACAATAGCTAGTTGGCAGCAACAACAATAGGAAGCAACAACTGCAACAAGTCAGTTGTAATACCCCAAGGTTTCTTTATATATATATATATATATATATAGGGTAAAAGGCATATGAGCAACTTGCTCATTTAGTAAATGAGCAATTGATTATGTGGAATGCATGTGATACATTGGACAACTAACCCTTTAAGAATTTTCCAATCACATGTTTGCCACATCATCAATTGCTCATTTACTAAATGAGCAAGTTGCTCATACCCTTTTTCCCATATATATATATATATATATGGGGGGCGCTTTGGTTGTGCACTCGCCTAGTGCACACAGCCGTGTGCACTCCACCTCACCCGTCCGATCTTACACCTGATCATGATCAAGATCTAATAGCTACGATCGACTCCCGCTCTTCTCTCACTTACGGAGGGGTACTTTCGAACTTTCCCCCTACTCCTCAGTCTCTGTCGTGCCCCACTTCCCAAAATACGGGAATACGAGCACGTGACTGAGGCCCAGCGAATGATGCGAATACATCATTCATAAGCTGTACAGGTAACTCAATAACATGATAGCAAAACAAACCGCACAGGCATGTAAATCACAGTAGGATAATAAAAGTACATGACATAGTCCATAACATAACCAACAGCTAAAAATAAAAATATAGTTACGGGTCAAACATGCCCGGATTACAATAAAGAGTAGCATGAATAAAACATGAACTAAAGCAACATGAAATTAAACAAGACTAAAATATTTGATCAGCAACACTTTCGGGGAACTCTCCATTCGGGTATGCAAGTACATGATTACAAAAAAAAGAAACAAGAAGATACCCGTTAATGCAAGTTACGGGCCGCAAGTGGTACAAGCTAATGGGACAAGTATAAAATAAAACAAGAAGCAGAAAAAAGAATCACGGAATCAAGGATCATGTAATAGGAGAATACAACATGTAAACAGGATCATGAACAGAGATGCATCAAACAAGTGGCATGCATGAAAATGAGTAATCAAGTAAACAAATATCAAGTCAACATCAACATGTGCATGTAATTGGATCATGCAAGTGTACGTGTTAATCTTATGTCTTTTATTAACCTATCTAGGTAGCACTTCATGTATCCATCCTTTTACTACATGGTTGCTACATACAATCAGTTACGTTTAGGTCTAGTAGTGGATTCTATTGGTCACGTACTCGGAAAAACATGTCAAGTATATCTTGTATCAAGATACGTGCAGTGTGGAATATGTAGTGTGAACTTGTAACGTAAACATATAAACTTGTAATTTTCCAGACTTGCAACTTGTAACTTGCAACTTGTATCGGGAAACTATGAGCTCCCGTCTGAGTATGCTCTTCTATATTGTCCACTACTAAATCTTTCTCCTAATACCCCGGCTTGTTATTTTTATTTTAATCAAATATGAACAATAACTGGATCGGTAAACATCTACATGCAATAACAAGAATAGGTAATCATGACAGGATCGAGTATCATGACTTATGTAATACATGAAAATATATTTCAAAGTTTATAAAACATGTTGTAACTATGATGTGACCAATGGCATATGCAAAACTTAATCAAGAATAAAAAGATATCATAACAACATTCAAACTAGTAACAAGACAAGTAATTCATGCATAACATCCTGTATAGTTCTAAGAGTATACATGTGTGTATCATGTTCATACAATGCATATGGCAACAAAGTATTCGTGATCATGTACGAATACGGGATCAACGAATTATGTATAGTAACAGATTTCAATTCGACCGATGAATACAAATTAGAGTCAAAGAATATACTTGGGGTATTTTGCAAAAAAAGCTTGTACGAGAACAAACGAATTGTACAAGAGGATACTTGCCTGTTAAATGACGACGATGATACCGAATACAAGAATAACGGGATCAGAATTTCGGGGCAGCAATGCACGTGCAAGATACGTATACGAAGTCTAGTGCACAAAGGGGCAGCAACACAACAAAAGCCAACAGCAAAACAAAAACTCCACTTCTCCACAACAGTAAACACACCAAACTCCACTCCACAAACACCACACTCCAATAAACCAATCCCTGTCACACAGACACCAAACAGGATCCTCCCTTCACAAAAACACCACATGCCAATACACCAACACACCATACACCCAAACAGCAAATAGGCTTCCCCAAACACAAAACACGATCTGTGATCCCCTCCTCTTACACAACAGCAAAACACCCAACCAACCAATACAATAAATCCAACTCTGTTCTTCTCATTCTTGAACTTCGACAGAGAGCGAGAGAGCAAGAAAAAGGACGGCGACTGAGCGTGGGTGGCGGGACTGCTCGGCGACAGTGGTGGGAGGATAAAGACGAGGATGGTTTCGCTTGGTCGAGCGGCGGAGGTGCTTCGGCGGAGACGTGATGAGGGAGGGATAGGAAGATGGGGTGGGGGCATCGCGACTGAGGTACAGTCGAGCGGAAGGTTCGAGCGGCAGTAGACAGCAAGGCGACGATGGGGTTGGAGGCGGTCGGAGGGTGAAGTGAGGAGCTTCGGGGATTCGAGGTTGAAGACGACGGGTGGTGGACTTGCGGAGCTAATGGTGACGAGGGGACGACGAGGTTGTGTCTTCGGTCGAGCAGCGAGGATGTCTGACGACTGCGGCGTCTGTGGGTGGAAGAGGAATGGGCGGTGACTGAGGAGCAGGCGGAGGTCGGAGATGAGGCGGGGCGATGTGGGGCTTGGGTTCTTCGGAGGTTGAGGGAGAGGGATGGCGACAACTGGTGGAGGGTGGTGCGGTGGAGATGGGGCGAGCGGAGAAGCGCTGGAGGAGGCGAGGATCGAGGTGGTGAGGTGGTCGATGAGGGAGGAGTACCGGCGAGAACTTCGGGGTCGCAGCAACGAAATTGAGGATGAGGAAGATGGGTTGAGTGATGGTCGACAATGGCGGATGGAGAGGAGCGGGGTGGTTTCTACAGTGGAGAAGGAGAATGGAAGAGGAAGGGAATGGGGTTGTTTTTGGCTTTCGGAGTTCTCTGTTGGTTTCGTGAGGAGGAAGGAAGGGAACCTCTGTTTTTAAGCAGAGGGGAAAGAGAGAAGGGAATGAGGGTGAGAGAGAGAGGGGTAGTTACGAGGTGGTGGGGAGTTGGAGTACGGGATTGTGCAAAGTGGGGATACGTGAAGGAATTGTATACGTGTAGGTGTAGGATTAATCTGTACAAGTATATGGGTACTGGGTTTGGATCCAACAAGATGCGTGTTTGGGTTTAGGGTCCAATAGGAGATGGGCTTGGGTTGGGCTCAAAACATTTTAAATAATTCAATTAGGGTATTGGGCTAAACTTTGGGCTCAGAGTAATAAATAATAAAATCAAAATACAAAATTGGGCTTATAATAAACAATTGGGCTTATCATAATAATTGGGTTCAGATTAATAAATATTAAAAACAAAATACGAAATTGGGCTTATAATAACAATTGGGTTCAGATTAATAAATAATAAAATTAAAATACGAAATTGGGCTTATAATAAACAATTGGGTTTCATAAAATAGTTGAATAATATAACCAATTAAAAAGAATAGATATAAGATACTAAGGATTTAAAATATGAAAAAATACTTGAAAAATACGCATTAATGGAAACAGGGGTTACAGTCTCTATCCTCTATTTCTCTCTATCCTTTCGACCTGACCAATTTTCCAAATACGGAAACCCTAATTGCTCGACCTCTCTCTCTCTCTCTCTCCATCGCTCGACCTCTCCCTCTCTCTCCCCCTCGACGCTGCTCTCTCTATCTCTCTCAACCCTAATCTTGACCTGCCTCTGTCTTCTCCTTCTCATATCGCTCTACCTCTCTCTCTCTCGAGATCGACGATACCCCAAGTGTTCACCTCTACCTCTCTCTCTCTCTTTCTCTCTTGGTCGACGAAGCTGTCTCTCTCTCGGTCGACGCTGCCATCTCAAAAATCGAACCTACCATCTAAAAAATCGAAACCCCAAGGTATAATCTTTGTTATCTCAAAAATCCCAAAAATCGACCCTGCCATTTTAACTTGAATTGAGTCGAATCGTGACCCTAGTTTCTTCTTAGATTAATTGGAAAAAATATTAGAGGCAGTAAATCTTTGTTAACATGGTTGTTTATATTTACACATTTTTAACACTTTAGTCATTCAGGTTTTTTATAGCTATTGGAGAGCTTCATGAAATTGAATTATCGGATCTCATGTTAGTCTGTTGAATATTTCAAGTAATTATGTGAATGAATCATCATTAGGTATATCTCTCCAGTTAACTAGTAATTATGTGAAATTGAATTTTCGGATACAGAATTTTTTTTTTGTTAGTCAGTTAATAGAATGTGAATTGAAAATGTGTTTAGTTGCTTAAACCTGTTAGAATCTTGTAGGATGGCATCGAACTACTCTTCCAACAAAATCCACAATCACTATGGTAGTAGTTTCAGGTCTTCCAGAGTTAGTTCGGGACCAAGATTTAGAGCTCTCAAATATTTTTTGTCGAATGCAAACAATGGTCAAATATTCTACTTTCGAGAAGAACCCTGGTAAAGCCTACTACAATTGTCCTAATTTTCCTAGCGGATGTGAAATTTTTTGTTGGCTAGAGAATTATGGGGAAGACGAGGATAAAGATGCTACAATTAGAGAATTGTATGATGAGCTCGTGGTTCAGTCATTGTTGAGGTCAGAAGAATGTCAGGGTGAGAGGAAGAATGGTTACAGGGCAGGTGCCTAGCATTATTTGGTGATAAGATTTCTCTGTGGGGGTACTGGTGTCCATGGTGTTGTTTCTTGTGTTCTTGAAGCAGTAGTGCGGTGGTGGTGGAGGTGTGGTGGTGGTGGTGTCCCTTGAAGTGTACAGTTTTTGTTTGGTATGTTGTAGTGGTGATGTATTTTGGTGGATGCATCTTTCATCTATGTTGTATTTTGGTATGTTGTATCTTCTACTTTGTAATGTTTAATCATAAGTGAATTTGTGAAGGATACTAGAAGGTTAGTATGGATTTTGTAATGCTTAATTAAAAGTTAACTTGTTTCATTTTCTATATGTATTGTGATGCACATTTCATATTTGGCTACTTGAATACCATTTTCTGTTTTTGGATACATTAGTCCCTTCATTGTTTATACGTGGAAGAAGTGGGGGTACCGCAAATTTGTTTGGTACTAGTAGGCATGGCATAATAATGCAACCGTACTGCTACTCAATTTTATGCATTTGTTTTGTTTTGTTTTGTTTTGTTTTGTATGTTTATTTGTTTGTTTTTTTTGTAGCATCAGCAAAGGATGAACCTTGAGAAGCTTGAGAAGCTTGTTCATTTGGTTGAATTTCCTGAGTATGCTTATTATTTGTAGCTGAGTATGTTCATTGCCATAGCTAGGGATTTTGTTTCATTGCTTTAGTATGTTCATTTTGTTTCATCGCCTGAGACTTGCCTGAGTATAGTAGTTTAGTTGCTTTTTTTTAGTACTGTCTCCAGATTTAGTACTTTAGCTGACAATATTCTCGACTCGTTGAGCAGCTGATTTTAATGAACTTTAGGAAGGAGATACTGTAATACCCCGTAATTTCAAAGTAATATAATATATATATAAATATATGATATAGTGGCAGATGGCATACTTGTAATTAATGTGGTTTGAGGAGAAGGGCCCACGTTGAAGAAAGAAACAACAAAGGTTCTGTTGACTTCGTCAGCCACGATGACATGGCATTAGGATGGGGCCCGCCCGCCAGTTGAGAAGAAACATAAGCTGTTGTGCTCCTGTTGTCTTCAAGGTGACGTGTACATGGTAGTGGGGGCCCACGGGCTTTCACTTGTACACAGGATTGAATAATAGAGTTGATTAAAAGTAATCCCATATCGGGAGTATGCAAAGAAGAATTTAATATAAATAAAATTGCCTATGATCAAGAGTCACCTAATTGGTTAACCACCTTTTGAGAGGCAGCCTGTGGTGGGCAGTTATACTATCTCTACTATTTTAATGGGAGAGTTGGGGTTTGTAACAAACAAACCCTAACTTTGTAACTATACAAACACGTATAATTCACGTCCAAACTACATCAAACAAATATAAATGTGCACCGCACATGTAGCCCAAATCAAAACACTCAAATACAAACTTTTTTTAATTCAATATATATTCATTTAATTTGATGACTTTACTTTTTTTTAGACGTCCATCGCATGTACATTATACTAGTAAGTATTAATTTGCCTTCTAAAAATAATAAAAATTGTCTGAGTATTGGGGCGGGGCGTTACAGATACTCCCGTTTATTTCAACCACAGAAGCAACTGAACCAATTGATACAGCCAGTGAGGACTGTTCGGTTGTTCTTGTTGTGAATGCCCGCATTGCTATTGCTTCACATAATGAAGATGCAAACATATCTTTAGTCGGCCACACGTATGTAGAACTAGTTTAAAAAATCAGTTAATTCAGTAAAAAAATAATGATTATAACAGTCTTATTCTCTATGGGTTGCAACAGACCTCCTGGATGCTTTGGAAGTGAGACTGAGAATTTTTTTTCTTTTAGTAAGTAAGAAGAGAATTAACAATGCAAACTAACTGATGATCGATGTTGAACTTTATCCAAAAAAGCGAGTTAAGCTCTCCAATGTCTCTGTTGAGCACAGCTATAACCTGATAGATGTGAAGAGCAGGAAGATATTGAATGTAGAAACTGCATCTAACAACCACTTCTGCGTTTGTGAAGTTGCCGAGACTCCATTCTTTCATGCAAACATGTATCTCCACCTTAATGTGTTTCAGGTGAAATTGATGTTTCGAAAACATAACAACTAAGAATATGCATAATTATACTAAATTCATAATGGTATATATATGTGCTACAAATAAAACGCACAACATACTGAACATACTGAAGCAATTTCTATGTTTGCAGAGCCATAATGAAGTATCATCATACAACATTCATACTGAACATACTGAAATACTTCCAAAGCTTCCAAAGCAATTTCTAGGTACAACATACTGAACATACTTCCAAAGCAATATACTAAATTCATACTGAACATACTGAAAATGAAGTTTACACAGCTCAAAGTTTGAGGCATTGAACCAAAAAAATGAAGTTTCATCTCAACACAGCCCTAATTAAGTATCATCTCAACACTCAAAAACGAATTATCATCTCAACACTCAAAAATTTAGTTTCATCTCAGAGCTTAGAAAATGAAGTTTCATCTCAACACTCAAAAATGAACAAAAATATACTGCTACTGTTTCTCCCGAATTTGGTTACAAAATATCATGTTCTCACACTTTCATATTGTATTACAAAAAAATATATTGCTACTGTAAACAGATCAATAGTAGTCATGGCCGCTACTGATAAAAAAAATAAAAATTAGAGATACCATTCAATACAGCTACTGCTTCTAATGCTGCTACCACTGCTGCTGCTCACTGAAAGAATGTACATAGCCCAAGAGATTTTACTTTCTTTAGAGCTCACTGAAAGAAAAAAACAATATATGAATCAGGCATAAGTGTAGGCTCATAACAGGAATTTAGATAACAGAGAGCATGATTATGCTCATAACATGAAATTAAGTAGGCTCAGAAATTACATGAATTCACAACACAAGGTTTTTTCATAAGTGTATAAGTGTATCAAGCATTCTCTCAAAAAGTGTATGGGTTTAGCACTATGGCTGCAGTAGATTGCCACGCCTAATAGTTGCAACCATCACACCCCCCCCCTCCAAAATCAAATATATGCATTCTCTCAAAAATCAACACAGCCAAAGTGCATATCCACCTCAATTTTTTCCAAAGCTCACATTTTAAACATAGCTCAGAAAATTTAATAGCGCGCAATTGTAAACACAGTTCAATTGTAAACTCAAATTGAAACAGAGCTCACTATGAAACACAGCTCAAAATAAAACTGTGAAACAGAGCTCACTGTGAAACACAACTCAATAACCTGATCAAATATAAACCCATATCAAATGTTAACCAATCAAAAAACAGATATTAACAGAGCTCAAGTTTTGAAACATACAAACTAGTTTCAGGGAAATGCTACTACTGAGAAGGACTAATATCAAGAGAGGAAAGTGACTGACGGGCTAGGGGAAATATACAAACTACCCCTCTTTAAGTGTGAGATGAGTGGGAGTGTTGCACAGCCACTAGATATGGATCAAGATCAAGATTAAGATCAGATGGCTGAGGAGGAGTGCACACAGCTGTGTGCACCATCCCAGTATATATATAAAAACAGAGAAGCACAAAGATATATTTGACTTGGTAGGTGGGGAAAACAATAAATTCAACTTGAACATTTCATGCATTCATCACTGCTTATCAATTCATCCCCAAAATAAAATATAGTAAGACATCAAATTTACCAAATTGTTCACGAATCAAATACTTCTCTCAATTCATATAGTCGTTGCCATCCGCGGAACTATCTTCAGTAGAAGAATTCACCTCTTCTTTAATGAATTCACTGCTGCCATTGCAAAGATGAAGCAAAAGTAAGTTAAAATGCAAATTTAAACAAATAATAAGAAAGTGTATGCTAAA
This sequence comes from Hemerocallis citrina, assembly GCA_017893485.1. Taxonomy (NCBI): domain Eukaryota; kingdom Viridiplantae; phylum Streptophyta; class Magnoliopsida; order Asparagales; family Asphodelaceae; genus Hemerocallis; species Hemerocallis citrina. The sequence continues at coordinate 272,410,060 of CM030364.1, read as the reverse complement.
TTTAGATTTTCAAATATAGACAAGTTCATGTTGTACCTATCAACCTTCTTTGGGCAAGTTCTCACATCATGGACTTGCCCGCGCAATCCGCAACAATTGCACTTTCTTGGTTTTCTTCTTAATTTCTCGCGCATTGGTTTCAACCTATTCCCACTTGGTCTTCCCTTGGTTTTACATTGAAGAGGTTCTTCAACCGAAACTTGCGACAATACCACTTCCTTCCAGTGTAATCTTGTTGCACTACCTTTAGCCACTCCACTACCTTCGGGTGCCATTAGATTGAATCCTTCAATTCACTTGATCATATTGTCACGTATGAACATGTACCCTTCATTTGATCCTAATCCAATCTCAACTTGTCTTTTGGCTAGGTTATTCAACTCACAATAGCAGGAAGAAAAATTCTCACTATTATTCCCTTCATCAATGCCACTTGGATTTGTGAATATGCAGCTTCTTCTAATTACTTTTCGAGTCCATCTTCTTAAAATATATTGCTTTGGAAGTTCATTACAATTAGAGAACTTGTAACTCCTATTTCCCATATTTATATTTTTGTACTGTATTTTCATTCCTTGTACTCTGTCCATCAATTTGAGATCTGTATTTTGTTCCAGTTCTAATAAATCATTTCATTTGTTTCAACTCAATTTTTGTGTTAATATTTGTTTCAATTTCATTGTTCGTATCTGCTCTGATTTGCCATTCTTCATGAAGAATGGATTGTTTCACCTTATCCATTTCATTTTTCCTAATTATAATGAATTTTGAGTCAATCTCGTGTTGGATCCCACTCAGACCTGCTATCCAAATACCCAAAACCCAAAACCCTACTATATAAACCTAAACCAACTTAACCCTAACCCTAACCTAATACTATTCAACCCCTAATCAATAGCCGCCAACCTCTTCCCCTACCTCTCGTCATCCCCATCTCCCTTCCGACCCTTCGTCTCCCTGTCGCTTCGACTCCACCCATTCCCTTCCACTTCGTCATCGTCCTCTTGCCCCGCTCTCACCACCATCTCCATCACCCTCGTTTCCATCACCCTCCACCATCGTCTTCCTCGCCTCACCTCACTCCCGAACCCATCAACCCATTTGCTTCGGCACCACCGGAACCCATCCACTAGTCACCCTCATCATCATCTTCCCCACAGAACCTCCTCGCCTTCATCCCCTCCGTTGCCTCGTCCAAGCCCGATCAACCGTCGCTCGTCTCCCCTATTTTGGAAGCAAAACAGAACGCTCGAGCGCTACTGCCTCCGACGCTGCCGTCGCTTCCCGACCGTGGTTTTGTCGTCACCGTCGTCCCGTGCACCCCCGTCGCCAGTTCCCCCCACAGCTAGTCACCGCCGTCGGAGTTTCCCCTTTCTCTGTTTCTGTGAAGAAGGAGGGAGGAAGAAGGAGTGACTGTTTGAATCTCAGCCGTCGGATCTCCTCAAGATCAGATCCAGTTCTGATCATCTCCATCATCAGCCAGATCTGATCTAAACCATCGATTCTTCTTCAATCTTAATTGCTGTCAAGATCCATGCCGGGATCCATCTCCGTTATTCTTCGTTGGATTCATCTTCTACACTCCAAGGTAAGTATTCTTCTTGTACAAATTATTGTTCTAGTGCAAGCGTTTAATTGAAAATACTGCAAATGGATCGTAGTTGTGACTCCTCCATGTCTCATCATTTGTTGATCTTAAATTATTCCTCACCAATTCCATAATCTTAAGAGTCACAACCCTTCATTGATATATTTACAAAACTAGTTGGACCCTTTTTATCTCCTAATTACTTGAACATGAACCCCTTGACTTGTAGACGTATATTGTATGATGTATTGTGTTGATCTGACATTCTTTTGAGTGGAGAAATATATGTGACTTGCTTATTTGATCCCCCAATGCATCCGTATTTGTATCACACACTAATCTAGACTCATAATAGTCATTTATCATGCAACTTGTATATAAAAGAAATCCACACATACTGCTATTCTTGTCTTTACTTGCTGTTTCGACCCTAATAAAACCAAAATCTGAACTTGAGCCCTGAATATGAAATGTAGCCCTAAGTGTCTAGTTGTCAATAAAATCCAAAATTTTCTAATTTCGTGTTACGATCTAGAAGATATTGCAGTTATACTGCTGCTGTGTCGGTAATCGCAGATTCACAAAAACTACTGAACCACCTTTAGTTTACAATTATTTTAACTGTGCTACCAGTAAGTAAATGACTTGAAACTTTTGCATGCTATTACTGGACACCCTAGAGAACATTCTCTAATTTTCTCAGAATTAAGTAATGATGTTTCAACCCTGTTTTATATGTATAAACTCGGTTTTACAAATTCTTGCTGAACACAAATGCTGTATAGTTTGCTGTTTTGACATCAATTTCTGCAACTTTTATATGTCTTAATTATATGTGTTGGAACCGGGCAGGATTCTAGTTTCTAAACCTTCTGACGGATCCACAATTGCTATCTTGTATCAACAAAAATCGCAGTTTTGGTGCAGCAATGTCATGCTGTCCAGATGTGAGATTTTCGTTGTTCTTGATACTTTGATTTGTTTTGACCCTCGAACATGTATCCTACCAAGTCTAGACTTGTTCCATGTTCTTGATTATGTTTACTTGACTTGTTTTGCACACTTTCATGCTTGCTTGATGATAATAATGAATAATAAGCCGGGGTTTAAGGGAAAGATTATAGTAGTGGACAATATAGGTAAGTGTACTCGGAAGAGAGCCCGTGCTTCCCACTTGATACATGCTTCATGAACTAGTTATATTGTATCCGATTCATGAACTAGTATATTATTATCCGATTCATGAACTAGTATATTATATGATTCATAAACTAGTATATTATTATCCGATTCATGAACTAGTATATTATTTGATTCATGAACTAGTATATATTTGATTCATAACTTGTCTTGTTATGACTTGACACATGAACTAGTTATATGATTACCCGATTCATGAGCATGGCTTGCTTGATACTTATTGCCTGAGTATACTGCCCTATAAAATTCATCACTAGGCCTAAACGAAATTGCATTGACTGTAGCAACAATGTGATAAAAGGATGGTGCACATGAAGTGCTACCTAGATAGTAATAACTACAAGGTTTGATATATGATACTTGAACATGATACATGCTTACTTGATACTTGATTGCATGATACATGAGACTTGATACTTGAACATAATACTTGACACTCGCTACTTGATATTTGTACTTGATACTTGAGACTTGTTACTTGTTACTCGACACTTGTTACTTGATGTTTGATACCATTACATGTTCTCTAACCACTTGTTCTACTACTAGTATTTGTTACCCAATCTTGTCACTCGAGTTGTCTTTCTTGCTAGTTAATTTCTTGAATCCCCACTACTTGTTGCATCCCTATTACATTCTTGATTTCAAATCTTGTTCCATATTTTTTGTACTTGTTTTGCTATTTGTGGCCCTAACTTGCACTAAGGGCATTTGTATTGTTTTCTCTAATTTCTCCCTTTTTTTATTTTTACAAACAGCCTTTGGAGATAAATTGCCTGCTGGAATTGGTGAGTAGACATTCTAGGCTTCACTTGGAGTAAGGACTTTGTCACGCCCGGCTTCCCAAAATACGGAATACGAGTGCATGACGAAGCCCAGCGAATGATCTTAACATCATTCATAAGCTGTAGGATCGACTCAGCATCACAACAAGAATATAACAAGAGAGATATATATAACCAAGCATGCATGAATAATTTATTAGCAACAGAAACAACTGAAATATAATAAAACATCCAAATAGTTTCATGTCTGGATCAAGTTAAAACTCGAGAACATCAGCCCGTTACAAGTCTTAAGCAGCAAGAATAAATAATTCAAGAAAAACAATTAATCTAAACAAGTCATGTCTCCACTAGAAAGCTAAAATTTCTGCTCACCAATCCCAGCAGGTAGCTCGTCTCCAAAGTCTGCTTAATAAATAAAAAGGGAAAAACAGGGAAAACAAGAGAAAATGCCCTTAGTGCAAGCAAGGACCACAAATAGTAAAAACGAATACAAGTAGGGGGAACAAGAATTGGAATCAAGAATGCAATATGGATACAACAAGTATTGGGAACCAAGAACTAGCTAGCAAGAAGGACAACTCGAGTAACAAGCTGGATAACAAATTCAAATAGTAAAACACATGGCAAGTGGACCTGTAGGGGTATCTAACATCAAGTGACAGACATCTAGTACAAGTGTCAGGTGTCAAGTCTCAAGTCTAGTGTCAAGTTGTCAGGTCTCAAGTATCAAGTTATAAATGTCAAGTGTTATTAATCAGGTATCAAGTCTCATGTAACAAGTCATCAAGTTTCAAGTAAGCATGTATCAAGTTCGAGTTTCATGTATCAGGTTTCATGTATCAAGTTTTATGTATCATGTAATCAAGTATCGAGTAAGCGAGTATCATGTTCAAGTCTTGTAGTTATTACTATCTAGGTAGCACTTCATGCATCCATCTTTTTACTACATGGTTGCTACAGGCAAAGCAATTTCGTTTAGGCCTAGTAATGGAGTCTATAGGGCAGTGTACTCAGGTATCAAGTATCAAACAGGCACAGTTCATGAATACGAAAATAAATAACAGGTTCACGAAGCAAGTTCGTGAATACTAACAGGTTCATGACCCACACAGTGGATTCATGAATACAATAGGTTCATGAGCCAAGTAACTGACTCCATGAATACATCAAGTGCAACAGGTTCATGAACCGAGTACTGGGAAACACGGGCTCCCTTCCGAGTACACTTACCTATATTATCCACTACTATGGTCTTTTCCTTAAACTCCGACTTGTTACATTTATTAATTTTTATCAAGCAAGCATACATGTGTGCGAAACAAGTCAAGAAATCATAGTTAAATTAATTCGCAAACTAAAGGTGTGCAGCAGTTTTACGAATCTGCGTCTACCGACATAGATGCAGTAAAACTGCAATAACTCCTAGACCGTAACTTCAAATTCAAAAATTTTGGAGGCTATTGACATTTAGACATTTAGAGCTACATTTTCTATTCAGGGCTCGGGTTCAGATTCTAATGTTAAATGGGTCGAAATAGTAAAAGAAGATTCAGGACAGCAACATGTGGGAAATTTGTTATTAGGCGTCTAAGTTATTGTGTGATATAAATACATGATATTGGTTATCAAAACTGCAAGTAATGATTATTTTCTAAGTTAAATGGTTGCAAGTTCATCAAATACAAAATATAACATGTGTCTACAAATCTAAGGCTCCTTAATTCATGTGTCCATATGTTCAGGGGTAAAAGAGTCCAAGTAATTATAATTTAACACAATGAATTTTTTTGTGACTCTTAGAATTATAAAATTTTGGGGGATTGATATTTATCAACAACGATAGTCAAGGAGGAGTCACAATTCTAACTATTTGCAGTATTTTCAAGGAATGCTTGTACTGAACAAAAATGTGTACAAGAGGAATACTTGCCTTAATTGACGATGCTTAGATTCACTTGCTGAAGAAAGTTGGATCGAAAAATCCCAGAAGAAGTATCCCAAAAACACGTGTGAAGCACGTGCGAAGATCGACCGTAGAGTGAAAATTCCCCCACACCGGATCGGCCAAATAGCAAAACAGCACACTGGATTCGCTGCGCCCAGAACACCAAACAGAGAGCGCAGCCAATGGGCGATCTCCTCCGCAGCGGATCCCTCCCGAACAGCGAACAGCGGATCTTGGATTCGCTGTGGACGAACACCGAACAGCTATCAGATCTGGCTCGATCGCACGGATCTTGATGCGATCCGATGGTCGAGATTTGATCCCACCTTTTTCGCTGTTCTTCTTCTTCTATGTTCACTTCTTCGACGGAACAACGAGCGAGAGAGCAAAGGGATGCAGCGCCGGCGATGGCTTCGACGGTGACGAGATGAGGGCGTAACAGCGACGACGGGGACAGAATCAATGGCGCGATGTCGAGAAGAGACGCAATGCGCGGCGGCGACTCTGTTTTTGGGTTCGAACAGGGGAGGAGTTTGGGGGAGTGGTTCGGGGTGTGTGATGGCGGTGGGGTGTTGGAGATTGATGGTGGTGGTGTCGTGGAGTTGACGAGGCGACGGGGGTGGTGACAGGCGATGGGTAATGGCAGAGGTGGGTTTGGTTGAGGATGGGTTCGATGGGGAATTGGATTCGGAGTTTGGTTGATGTTGGAGACGACGGTGATGGAGGTTGCGGTGGTTCTGTGGGGTTGACGAAGGTGATGGTGAGGGAGTGGTGGGGTAATGGTGATCGGAGGTGGGGAGTTGGTTCGAAATCGCAGGAGAAGGAAGCGGAGGTAGGAGACGTGGGGGTAGCGGCGGTTAGTTGGGTTTTAACAGTGATTAGGGTTGGGATTAGGGTTTAAATAGTGAGGGTTTGGGTTTGTGGGTTTTAGGGTATCCGTTTTGAATAGGACCCAACAGGAGAATTGGTCAAATAGTGATAAAATGGAGAACAAAGGGATGAATGAAAAGAAATAGCCATTTCTTCATGAATAATGATACAAAGAGCACACAAATGAATTCGATAAAAGAACTAAAAATTGAGTCGAAAATAATTTAATGGTTTTATTTGAATGAAAACAGAATACGGGATCTCAAATAGATAAAAGAGTACAATTGAGCAAAATACAGTATAAAAATACAAGTACGGGGAACAGGAGTTACAAATCCTACCCACCTTACACAAAAATTTCGTCCTCGAAATTTGCTTAGGCAGTACATAGAACAGGGTAAAAGCAATTTAGAGGAGGGTAACAAACAAGGGATCCAAAGAAAAGTCAACTTGATGGTAACACCAAAATAAGAAGGGGGTGGATAACAACGATGTCAAATGGAATGCATGAAAGAGAATAGGCGGTATCAAAAGGAAAGAACAACACGAGATAATAAAGCAAGATAAGAAGTCGGCAGAACTAAAATCAGAGAGGGAAAGGACCGGGAAGAATTAAACCATTAAGGGAATCAATGGATGGAGATGAATGCAAGGAACAGAGGGAAGCAACAACACAAGGGACTAGTCGCAACACGGGGATCCCGGGACATGCAGGTTATGGGCCCACCACGCTTCCGCTGCGCCACTCTGATGGTGACATTCCAAGCTCCGGACATGTCGTTGTAGACCACGTGAAACCAAGCGACGATCCGAGCAGGAAGAAAAGAATGAGACACCAAGATCAATGAGGGTATGGGCTCCAAATAGAGATAGGCAATAATGCAAAATGGATATAAGGCTTGAGCTTCAATCTTCATAATTAAAAGATAGAATACATATCAAAACTAATGGCTTTTAACAGAAATAATAACACAACAAATATCAATAATAATAATGTCAATAGTAACGGAATAATAATAACAATAAATAAAAATAAATATACCAATGATAATAATAAAATTAGTAATAATAGTAACAAAATAATAATAATAACAATAATAATAACAGAAATCAAAATCATCATAACCATACAGGTAATAATAACATAATAAAAATATCAACAATACTAATAATAACGATAACACATACATGACATAATAGAATTCAACACACTCATGGAAACAATGCAATAATAATAATAATGATAGCATTAAAAATAATATCAATAATGATAATAAATAATATGATAATAGCAATAATAACAATAATATCAATAAAGTAACAGAAATAATAATAATAATAATAACAGTAATAAAGGTGATGAAAACAATAATCATAACATCAATCGAAACAACAATGATAATAATAATATCAATAATAACGAAAATATTCCTTTACCATCAGTTTCATTATATAAGTAAGAATTGTCTTGAAATATCAATTTGTAATAGGTAGAAAATCTTGTCTCCCTAACATCAAGTTGCATGTTTGCCTTCACGACATCAAGTTGCAGGTTGCCGTCCGGATATTCGGCTGCACATTTTGCCTCGCCGATATCCAGTTGCAATTTGCCTCCATTGACATCGAGTTGCATATCTGCCATCTCGACATTAGGTTGCACCAAAGTGGTGAAATGTATATAAAATTGAGCATGCTCAGACTCAAAACAAATTATTAATAATAATAATAGTAACGATAAAAATAATAATACCAATAACAACAATAATAACAAAATATCGATACTATTAACAATAAGAATAACAATGATAAGAATAATAATCATAACAATAATAATATCAGTAATCGCAAAAAGAATGATAGCAATAATAATAATATCAACGATAATATTAAAATATTAACAGCACTAGTAAAAGTAATAATGCAAGACAAGATATAGTTTGAGCCCAACATTATTGTGGAAGTAATTTAATATCAACAATAATAATAAAATAATGAAAACAACAATAAGAATATCAACAGTAGTAACCATAATAATAATACTAGTAATGATAATGAAAATAATAGCAAATATAATAATAGTAGTAGTAATAATAGCATTATACAAACAAAATAAGAATTTGTCTTATCAAAATAATCCAGTAGAATATATAGTCGGTCAAAAATGAAAGGTGAAGTTAAAATACACCATTGTTCGGAATAATAAAATCTTGTTGAGAAATATCTTTATAGAAGATCGAAATAAATATAATAATTAATCATCGAAATATACAAAGTATTCGGGAAAATAATTATAAAGAGATAAATAGGTACGAGAAAAACGAAGCTATACCCAAAAAAGAGTTTAAAGAGGAGGATGACTAGAAGGGACAAAAGAAAATTAAGGAATTGATTACGAAGGAAGATGGACGAGGACAAAATCGGAATTGAAGAGAATATAGCAGGGAAGAAATAACCAACATGATACTCAATATGAATCAGCAATTGAAAATGAATGCAAGGCAGGGAAAGCAATAAACGACACACGAGCTGAAATAAGAATGGATCAACGAGGCAAGTAGAAATAAGAGATTGCTTGCACTGGAATCAAAAGAATATGGGTACGGAAAGAATAAATTGTACCCATTATGGAATCAACAAATCAGGATGACTGCAAGAGATGGAAGGAAGCAATGAATCAAAGAATTGAATATGAAGGGATCAAAATGAATGGGATATGACTTGTGTCCAGATCGAGTTGACTATTAAATTATTCATGTGGTTGCATGGCCTGTTTAATGTCGAGTCAATCCTGACTGAGTCAAGCCTGTCTAATGTATTACTCAACTAACATATTAGCCAAACCTGAGCTCTGATACCACTAAAAACCTTGTCACGCCCCGCTTCCCAAAATACGGAATACGAGTGCATGACGAATCCCAGCGAATGATCTTAACATCATTCATAAGCTGTAGGATCGACTCAGCATCACAACAAAAATATAACAAGAGAGATATATATAACCAAGCATGCATGAATAATTTATTAGCAACAGAAACAACTGAAATATAATAAAACATCCAAATAGTTTCAAGTCTGGATCAAGTTAAAACTCGAGAACATCAGCCCGTTACAAGTCTTAAGTTGTAAGAATAAATAATTCAAGAAAAATAATTAATCTAAACAAGTCCTGCCTCCACTTAAAAGCTAAAATTTCTGCTCACCAATCCCAGCAGGTAGCTCGTCTCCAAAGTCTGCTTAATAAATAAAAAGGAAAAAACAGAAAAAACAAGAGAAAATGCCCTTAGTGCAAGCTAGGGCCACAAATAGTAAAAACGAGTACAAGTAAGGGGAACAAGAATTGGAATCAAGAATGCAATAGGAAAACAACAAGTAGTGGGAACCAAGAACTAGCTAGCAAGAAGGACAACTCGAGTAACAGGCTGGATAACAAATTCTAATAGTAAAACACATGGTAAGTGAACCTGTAGGGGTATCTAACATCAAGTGACAGACATCTAGTACAAGTGTCAGGTGTCAAGTCTCAAGTCTAGTGTCAAGTTGTCAGGTCTCAAGTATCAAGTTATAAATGTCAAGTGTTATTATTCAGGTATCAAGTCTCATGTAACAAGTCATCAAGTTTCAAGTAACCATGTATCAAGTTTGAGTTTCATGTATCAGGTTTCATGTATCAAGTTTCATGTATCATGTAATCAAGTATCGAGTAAGCGAGTATCATGTTCAAGTCTTGTAGTTATTACTATCTAGGTAGCACTTCATGCATCCATCTTTTTACTACATGGTTGCTATAGGCAAAGCAATTTCGTTTAGGCCTAGTAATGGAGTCTATAGGGCGGTATACTCAGGTATCAAGTATCAAGCAGGCACGGTTCATGAATACGAAAATAAATAACAGGTTCACGAAGCAAGTTCGTGAATACTAACAGGTTCATGACCCACACAGTGGATTCATGAATACAACAGGTTCATGAACCAAGTAACTGACTCCATGAATACATCAAGTGCAACAGGTTCATGAACCGAGTATTAGGAAACACGGGCCCCCTTCCGAGTACACTTACCTATATTGTCCACTACTATGGTCTTTTTCTTAAACCCCGGCTTATTACATTTATTAATTTTTATCAAGCAAGCATACATGTGTGCAAAACAAGTCTAGAAATCATAGTTAAATTAATTCGCAAACTAAAGGTGTGCAGCAGTTTTACGAATCTGCGTCTACCGACATAGCTGCAGTAAAACTACAATAACTCCTAGACCGTAACTCCAAATTCGAAAATTCCGGAGGCTATCGACATCTAAACATCTACAGCGACATTTTCTATTCAGGGCTTGGGTTCAGATTCTAATGTTAAATAGGTCGAAACAGCAAAAGAAGATTCAGGACAGCAACATGTGGGAAATTTGTTATTAGGCGTCTAAGTTATTGTGTGATATAAATACATGATATTGGTTATCAAAACTGCAAGTAATGATTATTTTCCAAGTTAAATGGTTGCAAGTTCTTCAAATACAAAATATAACATGTGTCTACAAATCTAGGGCTCCTTAATTCATGTGTCCATATGTTCAGGGGTAAAAGAGTCCAAGTAATTATAATTTAACACAATGAATTTTTTTGTGACTCTTAGAATTATAAAATTTTGGAGGATTGATATTTATCAATACCGATAGTCAAGGAGGAGTCACAATTCTAACTATTTGGAGTATTTTCAAGGAATGATTGTACTGAACAAAAATGTGTACAAGAGAAATACTTGCCTTAATTGACGATACTTAGATTCACTTGCTGAAGAAAGTTGGATCGAAAAATCCCAGAAGAAGTCTCCCAAAAACACGTGTGAAGCACGTGCGAAGATCGACCGTAGAGTGAAAATTCCCCCACACCGGATCGGCCGAACAGCAAAACAGCACACCGGATTCGCTGCGCCCATAACACCAAACAGCGAGCGCAGCCAATGGGCGATCTCCTCCGCAACGGATCCCTCCCGAACAGCGAACAACAAATCTTGGATTCGCTGTGGACGAACACCGAACAGCGATCAGATCTAGCTCGATCGCACGGATCTTGATGCGATCCGATGGTCGAGATTTGATCCCACCTTTTTTGCTGTTCTTCTTCTTCTTCGTTCACTTCTTCGACGGAACAAAGAGCGAGAGAGCGAGGGGATGCAGTGCCGGTGATGGCTTCGACGGTGATGAGATGACGGCATAACAGCGACGACAGGGGCGGAATCAATGGCCTGACGTCGAGAAGCGACGCAACACGCGGTGACGACTCTATTTTTGGGTTCGAACAGGGGAGGAGTTTGGGGGAGTGGTTCGGGGTGTGTGATGGCGGTGGGGTGTTGGAGATTGATGGTGGTGGTGTCGTGGAGTTGACGAGGCGACGAGGGTGGTGACAGGCGATGGGTAATGGCGGAGGTGGGTTTGGTCGAGGATGGGTTCGATTGGGAATTGGATTCGGAGTTTGGTTGATGGTGGAGACAACGGTGATGGAGGTTGTGGTGGTTCTGTGGGGTTGACGAAGGTGATGGTGAGGGAGTGATGGGGTAATGGTGATCGAGGTGGGGAGTTGGTTCGAAATTCCAGGAGAAAGAAGCGAAGGTAGGAGACGTGGGGGTAGCGGCGGTTAGTTGGGTTTTAACAGTGATTAGGGTTGGGATTAGGGTTTAAATAGTGAGGGTTTGGGTTTTTGGGTTTTTGGGTATCCGTTTCGAATAGGACCCAACAGGAGAATTGGTCAAATAGTGATAAAATGGAGAACAAAGGGATGAATGAAAAGAAATAGCCATTTCTTCAGAATAATGACACAAGGAGCACACAAATGAATTCGATAAAAGAACCAAAAATTGAGTCGAAAATAATTTAATGGTTTTATTTGAATGAAAACATAATACGGGATCTCAAATAGATAAAAGAGTACAATTGAGCAAAATACAGTATAAAAATACAAGTACGGCGAACAGGAGTTACAGACTTGCTTAAATCTTTTGTTTTCTTGAGTTATTTATTTTTTTGCTACTTAAAAATTTGTAACGGGCTTATGTTCCCGAGTTTTATCTTTTGATCCAGAGTTAAAAACTATTTGGGATATTATTATTTGTTTCAATTATTTTCTGTTGCTTAATAAATTATTCATGCTTGCGTGGTTGTGTACATTTTGTTATATTCTTTTTATGATGCTGTGTCGATTCTACAGCTCTTGAATGGTGAAAATCATTCGCTGGGCTTTGTCATGCTCTCGTATTCCGTGTCTTTGGGAAGCAGGGCATGACAAGATTTTTAGTGGTATCAGAGCCAGGTTTGACTAATATGTTAGTTTGACTAATACATTAGACAGGCTTGACTCAGTCAGGATTAACTTAACATTTAACAGGCAATGTAATTGCATGAAAAATTAATTATCAACTTGATCTGGATACTGATTGTTTTGGGTTTGTGTAGGCTATGGCTCGTAAGAATGGTTCGTCCTACCAAACTGGGGGTGATCAGTCGGAGGAGCCCGCTATTGTGCAAATGTTACAAATGCAGCATGAACAGAATGAGCGGCTGATGCAACAAATGATACAAATGCAGCGAGAACATGATGAACTGATAAGAGCAGCTATGGAAGCTGCCAATAGAGAGCCCCCTGTACCTACGCCCGGAGTGCTGCCACCAAGACCTGGCAATGTTTCAGACTTCATGAGGCTACACCCAGATAAATTCTCAGGTACTAAAGGTGTTGGAAGCTGAGCAATGGCTCATTAGGACTGAGCAGCTTTTGATCGCAGCGCGGATAGTTGATGTTGATCGCATGGATGTTGTGAGCATCCAGCTTGTTGACCTTGCCCACATCTGGTGGCGAGCTGAGATGGAATGGCTAGGGCGCCCCATCGCCTGGGCCACCTTCAGAGAGAGCTTTCTCACGAAGTTCTTTTCCGATGTCACTAGGAATGAAATGGAGCGGCAATTTGTCGTGCTTACTCAGGTTCGTCAGATAGTGTTTATTATGCAAATTTTTATTGTCAATTCATGATATATTAATGTTTAACTAAGACACTATCTTGAATTAGGGAAGTCGGACCGTAGACGAGTATGCTGCAGAGTTTACCCGGCTGAGTCGCTTTGCCATGTCCATGGTGACGAATGATGAAGATAAGGACCGCCATTTCTTATTGGGCTTGGACATTGAGATCCAAGATCACCTAGATGCCTTGCGACTCCGATCCTACGCTGACATCCTGGAGGCTACCAGAAGCCAGGAACAGACCAGTAGGCAGAAGCGTGCCATTCAGCGGTCCGCTCCATATCCTGTCACTGCTAGGCCCATTGGAGGGCCAATCAGGAGGCCAGTTCCAGCCCACCCTGCTAGGGCTTCTCCCTACCCTGCTGCTGCTCCACGGAGGGGAGGTTTCTGTGACTTCTGTCAGATTTCAGGGCACGTGCGTGGAAATTGCCGGCGAGCCAACTGCCGATGTTTTGGGTGTAGTGCTAGTGACCACACAGTTCGGGACTGTCCAGGGACAGGCTGGGCCAGCCTGTAGTCGCACCGACTCGCGATCAGGTCAGGCCGCCACTTCCTCCTCAGCATCAGATCGTCAGTCAGAGGACCGCTGCCCCGAGGAGAGGTCAGGCCTTCAACCTGACTGCAGAGGAAGCCGAGACCACAGAGGAGGTCGTTGCAGGTATATTTGTGTTTTGTTGTTTTATTATCTGTTCCTTGCTTTATTTGTTTATCTTTGCATCATTCATTGTGTAGTTTCTTTTCACATCAGTATTTCCTATTCCTTATTATCCTGCACTATTCATCTCTTCCCATGTTTTTGATTCTATCATAGGTATCATTCTAGTTCATTCTTTTCCCGCCCATTTCCTATTTAATTCCGGAGCGACCCATTCTTTCGTCTCTTCCCGCTTTGTGGGTCAGCATCAGTTGGAGTGCAGTGCTATGCCGGCAGCTTGGAACATCACCACAAGTGACGGTGTTATCGTTTGCTCTAGGGAGTGCATGCAGAGCCCTATGGTTATTGGGGGCACAGATTTCAAGGCAAATCTGATAGTGATCGGGAATTCAGGGTTTGATGTGATTCTCGGCATGGATTGGTTGGGGGAGTCTCATGCTGTTATTGATTACCGAGCGAAGAAGGTTGTGTTCAAGATTCCGGAGCATGCAGAGTTTGAGTTCCATGCTGGGGAGACACCCCTTGGGCGTGGTAAGAATGTGGCAGATGAGGGAGGTTGTGCAATGGAGTTGCACACAGGCTGTGAGGCTGCACCTCTTGTAGTGCGGGAATTCCTGGATGTGTTCCCAGAGAGCTGCCCGGGTTACCTCCAGATCGAGAGGTGGAGTTCGGCATTGAGGTTCAGCCGGGTATAGTGCCGATATCGAAGAATCCGTACAGGATGGCACGATTGAGCTAGCAGAGCTGAAGGTGCAGATTCAGGGTTTGTTGGATTTATGTTTCATCAGACATAGTGTTTGACCGTGGGGAGCTCCTGTTCTGTTCGTCAATAAGAAGGACAGAAGCCACAAGTTATGCATGGATTACCGAGAACTGAACAGTGTCACTGTGAAGAATCGATATCCACTACCCAGGATCGATGACCTGTTTGATCAATTGGGCGGTGCTACAGTCTTTTCGAAGTTGGAACATTGCTCGGGGTAACATCAGGTGAAGGTGAAGCCAGTAGATGTGCAAAAGACTGCGTTCAGGACCAGGTATGGGCATTACGAGTTCTTGGTGATGCCCTTCGGAGTCACGAATGCCCCAGCAGTTTTTATAAGCCTGATGAACAGAGTTTTCTCCCAGTTCCTAAACAGATTTATGGTGGTCTTTATAGATGACATCTTGGTGTATTCGCGAAACCGGAAAGAGCATGCTGAACATCTGAGGTTAGTCTTGCAGACTCTGAGGGAGAATCAGCTCTTTGGAAAACTCAGCAAATGCGAGTTCTGTCTTGACCGAGTCACATTCTTAGGGCATATTATCTCGGGCGAGGAAATCTCTGTAGATCCGTCCAAGATTGCTACTATAAAGGATTGGCCAGTTCCTAAGTCAGTTTCAGATGTGAAGAGTTTTCTCGGGCTAGCAGGGTATTATCGAAAGTTTGTCCAAGACTTCTCGAAGATTGCTGGGTCGTTGACTAGACTGACAGGAAAAGATCAGAAGTTTGCTTGGAATGAGGCCTGCAGTGAAGCTTTCGTAGAATTGAAGAGAAGATTGACATCAGCGCTAGTGTTGACTATACCAGATGGTTCAAGTAGTTTCGTGATTCACTGCGACGCTTCAGGCAGAGGTCTAGGTGTAATGTTGATGCATAAGGGTCGGGTTGTTGCGTATGCGTCCAAGCAGTTGAGACCGCACGAGAAGAACTACCCTACCCATGACTTGGAATTGGCAGATGTAATCTTTGATTTGAAGTTGTGGAGACACTACTTACTTGGAGACCAAGTGGAAATCTTTACCAACCATAAAAGTCTCAAGTATGTCTTCACTCAGAAAGTGTTGAACATGAGACAGAGGCTCTGGTTGGAGTTGATGGCTGACTATGACATCAGTTTGCAGTATCACCCCGGTAAGGTGAACTTGGTGCTAGATGTGTTGATCAGGAGACCAGTCGCCATGTTCTTGACTCAGCAGAAGGAGCTTATAGAGCAGATGAGAAGGTTGGACTTGAATGTGATTTTGCCAGGCACCGATCGGAGTTGTATGATGCTTTAGTTGCAGTTTTCTCTGATAGAGCAGATTAAGGAAGCACAGGCAGGTGATGAGCAGTTACAGAAGTTCAGGACAGAAGTTGAGACAGGTTCGAGGACTGATATGGTCATTCACTCAGATGGATCACTTCGCTTTCGGGTTAGGCTGTGTGTCCCGAAGGGTGAATTCAGGCAGAAATTGCTCGAGGAAGCCCACCAGTCGGCGTACTCTATTCATCCCAGTGGTATGAAGATGTATCGGGATTTAAAGCTCCACTTCTGGTGGCATGGTATGAAAAGGGCAGTAGCCAGATTTGTGTCTCAGTGCTTGATCTGCCAGCAGGTGAAGGCAGAACATCAGAGGACCGCCGGACTTCTTCAGCCTCTTCCCATTCCGGAGTGGAAGTGGGAGCATATCACCATGGATTTTTTGACTGCCTTGCCAAGGAGTCCTAAGGGTCACAATGCCATTTGGGTGATTATCGACAGGCTGACGAAGAGTGCTCACTTCATCCCCTTCAGAGTTGGTCAGTTTACTGAGAGCCTCACAGAGAGGTACATGCAGGAGATTGTCAGGCTCCATGGGGTTCCGATCAGCATTGTATCCGACAAGGATACCAGGTTCAGATCTCAGTTTTGGAAGAGCCTTCAGAGCAGTCTTGGAAGCAAATTGAAGTACAGTACAGCTTTCCACCATCAGATAGACAGGCAGTCAGAAAGGACCATTCAGACATTAGAGGACATGTTGAGCTCCTGTGTACTTCAGTTTGGAGGGTCTTGGGAGGATCACATGCACTTAGTTGAGTTCTTATACAACAAAAGCTATCAAGCCAGTCTTAAAGCTGCATCGTACGAGGCACTGTATGGTCGGAAATGTAGGTCACCAGTGTGTTGGGATGACATTGGTGAGAGAAAGTTGTTGGGGCCAGAATTGATCACCAAGACTGTCGATGTAGTGGCTCAGATCAAGAAGCACCTTCTGGCAGCGCAGGACAGGCAGAAGAAATGGACAGATCTCCACAGAAGTCCCTTATAGTTTGAGGTGGGAGACCATGTGTTCCTTAAGGTGTCGCCGTGGAGAGGCATTATCCGATTCGGGGGTGGAGGCAAGCTAAGCCCCAGGTTCATCAGGCCTTTTGATATTGTGGAGCGAGTAGGCAAGGTGGCCTATGACTTGCATTACCACCGGCTCTATCTGGGGTGCATGATGTCTTTCATGTCTCCCAGCTCAGGAGATACATCAGGGATGAGAGCCATGCGATCGACTACTCGGAGTTTTCAGTGCAGCTAGACCTATCTTGTGAGATTCCACCAGTTACGATCTTGGACAGGCGTGAGAAGGTGCTGAAGAACAAAGTCATCAAGCTGGTTCGAGTTTCTTGGAATTCTCACTTGCCGGGTGAGTCGACTTGGGAGTTGGAGGAGGAGATTTAGCAGAAGTTTTCCCATCTATTTTAGTAGTTTTTGTTTTGTTTTTGTTCTTTCTTTTCCTTTGGGGGGGGGGGTTGCAATATGTACCACTTGTCTGAATTTCGAGGACAAAATTCTGCTTGTTAGGTGGGTAGGATTTGTAACTCCTATTTCTCGTATTTGTATTTTTCTACTGTATTTCCATTCCTTGTACTCTGTCCATCATTTTGAGATCTGTATTTTGTTCCAGTTTTAATAAAATTATTTCATTTGTTTCAACTCAATTTTTGTGCCAATATTTGTTTCAATTTCATTGTTCGTATCTGCTCTGATTTTTCGTTCTTCATGAAGAATGGATTGTTTCACCTCATCTATTTCATTTTCCCTAATTATAATGAATTTGGAGTCAATCACTTGTTGGATCCCACTCAGACTTGCTATCCAAATACCCAAAACCCTACTATATAAACCTAAACCTACTTAACCCTAACCTTAACCTAATACTGTTCAACCCCTAATCAACAGCCGCCAACCTCTTTCCCTACCTCTCTTCATCCCCATCTCCTTCCGACCCTTCGTCTCCCTGCCACTTCGACTCCACCCATTCCCTTCCACTTCGTCATCGTCCCCTTGCCCCACTCTCACCACCATCTCCATCACCATCGTCTTCCTCGCCTCACCTCACTCTCGAACCCATCAACCCATTAGCTTCGACACCACCGGAACATATCCCCTGGTCACCCTCGTCATCATCTTCCCCACAGAACCTCCTCGCCTTCATCCCCTCCGTCTCCTCGTCTAAGCCTGATCAACCATTGCTCGTCTCCCCTGTTTCGGAAGCGAAACAGAGCGCTCGAGCGCTACTGCCTCCGATGCTGCCGTCACTTCCCGACCGCGATGTCGTCGTTGTCCCGTGCACCCCTGTCACCAGTTCCCCCCACCGCTAGTCACCGCCACCGAAGTTTCCCCTCTCTCTGTTGCTGTGAAGGAGGGAGAGAGAAGGAGTGACTGTTTGAATCTCAGCCGTCGGATCTCCTCAAGATCAGATCCAGATCTGATCATCTCCATCATCTGCCAGATCTGATCTCCACCATCGATTCTTCTTCGATCTTGATCGCTGTCAAGATCCGTGCCAGGATCCATCTCCGTTATTCTTCATCGGATTCATTGTCTACACCCCAAGGCAAGTATTCTTCTTGTACAAATTATTATTCTAGTACAAGCATTTAATTGAAAATACTGCAAATAGATCGTAGTTGTAACTCCTCATTGTCTCATCGTTTATTGATCTTAAATTATTCCTCACCGATTCCATAATCTTAGAAGTCACAACCCTTCGTTGATATATTTACAAAACTAATTGGACCCTTTTTATCTTCTAATTACTTGAACATGAACCCCATGACTTGTAGACGTGTGTTGTATGATGTATTGTGTTGATCTTACATTCTTTTGAGTTGATATGTGTTGGAACCGGGCAGGAGTCTAGTTTCTAGACCTTCTAACGAATCCATAATTAATATCTTGTATCGACAGGAATCACAGTTTTGGTGCAGCAACGTCATGCTGTCCAGATTCGAGATTTTCGTTGTTCTTGATACTTTGATTTGTTTTGACCCTCGAACATGTATCCTACCTAGTCTAGACTTGTTACATGTTCTTGATTATGTTTACTTGACTTGTTTCGCACACTTTCATGCTTGCTTGATGATAATAATGAATAATAGGTCGGGGTTTAATGGAAAGACCATAGTAGTGGACAATATAGATAAGTGTACTTGGAAGGGGGCCCGCATTTCCCACTTGATACATGCTTCATGAACTAGTTATATTGTATCTGATTCATGAACTAGTATATTATTATCTGATTCATGAACTAGTATATTATAGATTCATGAACTAGTATATTATTATCCGATTCATAAACTGGTATATTATTTGATTCATAAACTAGTATATATTTGATTCATGACTTGTCTTGTTATGACTTGACATATGAACTAGTTATATGATTACCCGATTCATGAGCATGGCTTGCTTGATACTTGATGCCTGAGTATACCGCCCTATAAAATTCACCACTAGACCTAAACGAAATTGCATTGACTGTAGCAACAATGTGATAAAAGGATGGCACATTAAGTGCTACCTAGATAGTAATAACTACAAGATTTGATACATGATACTTGAACATGATACATGCTTACTTGATACTTGATTGCATGATACATGAGACTTGATACTTGAACATAATACTTGACACTCGCTACTTGATATTTGTACTTGACACTTGAGACTTGTTACTTGTTACTCAACACTTGTACGTGATAACTTGATGCTTGATATCATTACTTGTTCTCTAGCCACTTATTCTACTACTAGTATTTGTTACCCAATCTTGTCACTCGAGTTGTCTTTCTTGCTAGTTAATTTCTTGAATCCCCACTACTTGTTGCATCTCTATTACATTCTTAATTCCAAATCTTGTTCCATATTTTTTGTACTTGTTTTACTATTTGCGGCCCTAACTTGCACTAAGGGCGTTTGTCTTGTTTTCTCTATTTTTTTTATTTATTTATTTTTACAAACAGCCTTTGGAGATGAATTGCCTACAGGAATTGGTGAGCAGACATTCTAGGCTTCGCTTGGAGCAATGACTTGCTTAAATATTTTGTTTTCTTGAGTTATTTATTTCTTTGTTACTTAAAAACTTGTAACGGGCTTATGTTCCCGAGTTTTATCTTTTGATCCAGAGTTGAAAACTATCTGGAATATTATTATTTGTTTCAATTGTTTTCTGTTTCTTAATAAATTATTCATGTATGCGTGGTTGTGTACATATTGTTTATTCTTGTTATGATGCTGAGTCGATCCTACAGCTCATAAATGATAAAAATCATTCGCTGGGCTTTGTCACGTGCTCGTATTCCGTATTTTTGGGAAGCGGGGCGTGACAGAACTTAAGAAAAGCCAAAAGATGCTTGCAAGGGACGCCAACAAATTCAAACATGGAGCATGAACAACACCCAAACTGAGTATATTTGGAATAAGTAATCATGGTCTCCTTTTTTGACCTACCAATGAATGTCACTGTATAATAATCATTAGCGGCATTAGCGTCTCCTTCCATCAAATTCGCATTATATAATAGGCTTGCTTTGAGTTTCTTTTGGAAGTCATAAAACAATGCCAAAGTGTACACCTGGGCCATTTGTTCTTCCATATACCATCCAATTTTCAATTTAGGTTTTCTATCAAGTGTACTATGGTTCTCTTTAAGTTCTTCTTCTCTTTGCCTACCAATTACTCTTTCGAATATCAAGGCAAATTCATAAAATGAATACTTCTTTTGCGTGTGCTTCTTTAAGAAAGAATTCATTCCCTCACTTCTTTGGCTGCTAGACATGCCAGCCCAAAAATGAGCCCCCACGAATTTCAAAAATATCATTCAACCATTTATTGGTTTCTGCCCCAAATTCCAAAACCAAAGACTTCCATTAATCTTCAAAACAAACACTATTATACGAATTCCAAATATTATCTTTAAACGCATCCATAAACTTAACATTTTGAACCAATTGAGGTACCTCCCCGGGGATCTTATCTAAAATATGTCATATGCAACATCTATGACGAATTTGAGGGAAAACTTCTTTTATTACAGCACCAATACCCCGGTCTTGATCCGTTACAATGCCAAGAGGAGCTTTCTTCATGACTCCTAGCCATTTTTGAAATAACCAAACAAAAGATGAAGCCATTTCATTTGGGATAAAACCACAACCAAGAAAAACAGACTGCCAATGATGGTTTCTTCCAACAAATGAAACAAATAACATTTCGTAACGGTTTGTACTGTGTGTTGCATCAAATGAAACTACATCACCAAATAGCTCATAATTCATCCAAGCAATTCCATCAACCCAAATAGAATGAGACAATCTACCACACTCATCTTGCTCGAATGCATAAAAAAAAGAAGGGTCTTTTTCCTTTTGCCATTTGAAAAAATCTACCAACATTTGACCATCGTGACCTTTCAATGACTCCCTCAAATCTCTTTCATGATTTCTAGCATCGGTTTCGATAAATCCCACCCTATCATATCCCCCACTTGAGTTTTCAAAAAAATCATTTGTTTGCATGTAGGAATATTAGCACCCGTAAATTGCTCCATTATTACTTTATCAGAACTTGACACAACACGGTTATGTGGCAACAAATGTCGTCTACTTGGTGAGATGAAAGCATGATTATGTACCTCATGAAAAGAATAAAAAGACCATGAATTTGTTTCTTTGTTTATTTTCACACGAACCAATTCATTGCAAGCAGTTCTAGATGTAGTATCCATTCTAATTTCGTTATTCTTACTTTTCGACACCCCCGCTTTATTACAAAGAAATATTTTTTCTACTATCTCACCATTCTTCAGTTTATGAGGTTCCTTACGCATTTGAAAACCCGCACATTTCGTATAGCTATCATAATAATTTTCTGCTAGCTCAAGGGTATCAAATTTCATACCTAATTTTGGTATTAGATGCTCGTCAACAGTAGGTGTAAAATCACCTTCTTGAATACACAAAAAATTGTCACCGAGTTGTGAGCAACCTTCCCCACTCTCCATACCTATTACAAATTCCAATATATAACCAAATGAGTATCACAGTATACGTACACATAAGATTCAGAAAATTAAGGTTTTCCAATTAGGGGAAATTGAAGGGGGAAAATTATTACCTAAGATCGGCACAAGATGGTGCTACGTATATAACCTGAGATCCAAAAAAGAAAGGAGAATCGAGCGGTCTCGCAGCAGCTAAGGGGGAATTGTTTCAGATTCGCAGCTAGGGTTTGGGGTTTCGATTTTTGAGATGGCAACGTCGACCGAGAGAGAGAGCTTCGTCAACCAAGAGAGAGAGAGAGAGGTAGAGGTGAACACCTGGGGTATCGTCGATCCCGAGAGAGAGACGTAGAGCGATATGAGAAGGAGAAGACAGAGGCAGGTCGGGATTGGGGTTGAGAGAGAGAGAGTAGCATCGAGCGATGGAGAGAGAGAGGTCGAGCGATGGAGAGAGAGAGAGAGGTCGAGCATTAGGGTTTCCATATTTAGGAAAATGGTCAGGTCGAAAGGATAGAGAGAAAGAGAGGATAGAGACTGAGGGGTAGGGGAAAGTTCGAAAGTACCCCTCCGTAAGTGTGAGAAGAGCAGGAGTCGATCGTAGCCATTAGATCTAGATCATGATCAGGTGTAAGATCGGACAGGTGAGGTGGAGTGCACACGGCTGTGCGCACTAGGCGAGTGCACAACCAAAGCCCATATATATATATATATATATATATATATATATATATATATATATATATATATATATATATATATAGGGAAAGCTTCGGTTGAGCATTACTCTAGTGCTCACCGCGTGAACACTAGGCCTTCGGGCGTTCATATCGAAAATCCGAACCATTCACATTGATCTACACATCTAAATTAGTCTAAATATGTAAAATCAAATCATTTGAAATTCATTTGCCCATTCATTGAAGTATTACAAAATTGTATGGCTGAAAATCATTGTTTTTATAGTCACATGATGGATGGGCAAATGAATTTCAAATAATTTGATTTTACATATTTAGACTAATTTAGATATGTAGATCAATGTGAACGGTTCGGATTCTCGATATGAACGCCTGAAGGCCTAGTGTTCACGCGGTGAGTACTAAAGTAGTGCTCAACCGAAGCTTTCCATATATATATATATATATATATATATATATATATATATATATATATATTAGTTTTTGTGCATGGGATTTGATTTGGGCTTCAAATATCTCTAATATTATAATGGGAGAAGGCCTTAGTGTCATTTGTTATTTTGTCATTCTATCAACATGTACAATGCACGTACACAACTAATATAAAAGAGGTTTCGGGTTCAAATCCTCCCTACGTCAGAGTTTTTGTTTTTATTTTTATTTTCTGAAATTATTAAAACGTGCATCGCACGTGTAAATTACTAGTATATATAAATATATATGGGCCTAAGTGTGCATATGGTATGTGTGCATGGGAGAATGTGGCCCAAGTTGCATGTGAAAGCTTGCATGCATGCTGGCTGTTCAGAGAACAGCACGTGAAGGAGAAAGGAAGAGTTGCACTAGGCACGTGAGGGAGGTGTGTAGGATAATCCCATACTGGATGTGAGATAGGTATAAGGTAGCTCTTTTAGAGGTTGTGCCCTTTGGTAGGGTTGTAGTTAGGTTTTATTTTGTGCATACGTGCGTGTAGGCACGTACTCGACTCTGATAGCATTTGACTGCAAGTCTGCAACGACGCTGAACTACATTGGAATTAGGGGAATTCCAAAAACAACACTACACGTTGAGGGTGAGATCTCAAGAAATTGTAAAGAAGTTTTTATTCATATCTCACTCCTCTGCGCGGGGAATTAGTTATACGTGTTGTTGGCTGCATGTTATTTGTGTTTCTTTGTTTCGATTACTTTTTTGCATCTCTGGTTTGGGTTTTGTCAGAATAAATACTTATGGAGCGGTAGTAAACACAGTTTCGTGAGCTGCGCATGGCGTGAGATACATCTTGCTCGAGCCTTTAATTATTGATGTTAAGGAGTATGTCTAGATTCAATGTATCCCGTTGGTTACAACTTAGAAACCCAGTACAAAAATTGTTTAATTGGAGTACTACCTGCTGAGTTCTTTTAATAATCAGAGAAGGAATCATAATTTAACTGCTTTTTCTATAGACGAATTGCAATAAATTATCAAAATGTTATGGAAGTTTCATGGTTGATGCACAACGCTACCATGATTGAGAATCGTCACCAAAACATTGAACCTTAGATGTTGCTTTGACAATTGAAACATTTGATTGAAACAGTAGAAACACCATAAACCTTCAGTTGGCGCGAAACCGCAAAATCTCAGAATCGACGGTAAATCTATTCACCATATATATAACTCATTCTAGAATTAATGTCGTCGTATACATCAAAACTGCTTAATCAAAAAGTTGTTTCTGTAATTAAGAAAGTATTCACTAGGGCAAGAAAACACTATTACAGGAGCCAACTTGCGTTGACTACCTACTGCCTATATATAAAGCTGAAATGAGACCTCAAGCGACCAGAAAGGCATGTGTTAGGATCATCTGCACTCACAGAAAATCTGCTTCCTTTTGTATGTAAGCATGCATGTTGTACATCGAAAGAAGCAGGTTATTTACATTTGATAATCAGGCGTTAAGAAGCTCTCATACTGAGTTCCCTTGAGAGCATTATGGACATCATCCAAATTCTCAATAAGATGATATAAAGGCTTTGTGTGTATCTTCAGGTGATGACTATTTAAGCGTCTTTGAGGCACTCGAAGGAACGCTGTAACATCCGTCAGTTTCTGCATGAAAGGAAGGCAAATGATCAACAAACTAAATCTGTATTTCAGCAAAACTGATTTATGTAATTTGCGGTCCATGCTGCTGGGTGGTATATACTAGGGTGCTGTTGTTTCATTAAATTCTCTATAATAAAACGAAGTTAGGAAAACAACCTATATCTGCACAAACACCAGGTATCCAACTACAATCTTGTCAGACTTTCAGGGAAAGTAGGGAGAGTTCTCTAAAAGTATTTTCTGTTGAATGTTAACTAAGCTGCATGAATACTTCCAAATCAATGCACCGAGAGGTGCAAGATGACTTGAATCACATACTGGATATGAAGCTGTCTTTTCTGAGTAATACAGTCTTCGCATTGCTAATTCTGATTAATATGGAATATTCCACATTTCAGTGCAAGTGTCAATGTGTCATCTGCCGATTCTTGTTGTGTCAGCATGTCCTGCAACTGTTTCTTAGCTGATAATCACATCCATATACATGAGGGTATACAACTTTATCAATTATATCTAAATTTTCTAGCATGCAATAACAATTTTATGATTGGAGATTCCAAACCCAGGCCTAAATTTTATCTCAATAAAAAAATGGAAAAAAGAAGAAACGTGTGCTACACAGATTCTTAATGAAAGTGGCCAGTGCCACTAGGATCTAGTGCTAGTGGTCAGCCTGTTCGCTTTCGCTTCACGGCTCATTAGAAGAGGTAGGGAGTTTGAATCCTGCTTACATCATTTACCTTTATTGAAAATAAAAATGTGTGTTGCTCCGGCCATTGTTCCCAAAAATAATAATAACAATTTAAAGTGCATCAGAATTATTAAACTTAATTAGATTCATTTGCATAAACTTCCATCAACATTACGATTCTTCTTTATGAAAGGAACAAAAGAATCCCTAGAATCACAATCCATTTTAGATGTAAATACATTTATGACTGTTGTATATTGCTACACCAGACAAGAATATCGTGTATGGCATGATATGGCATCAAAGATGTTAGAAGAACTTAATTTTATTTTTTGTTGGGGACTCTAAAGAAATATGTTTTAGGCCCCTTTTGAAATATACAATTAATAAAGCTTTTCATGAAACTGTAGAAAAGTACAAAAATCAAAGATAAAATCAAATTGCATTTTCGTTTATGATTCTATTATTGGCTAAGATATACTTCTTTTTGGTTGAAGTGAACAGTTTTATTTTATTGTAACATATTACTTTTGCTTCAGAGCATTTTTGCCCCAAAAGAAATAGATAAACCCATAGAAAAAAATCAACCAAATGCCTCAGAAATGGGGTTTTCCAAAATAGTTTTGAGCAGTAAGAGGTTTAAAGTGTATAAAATTAGTCAACAAGGCTTAGAACAAAATTTTCCCATAGCATTAAAAAGGGGCTTACAGTGTGGTTCTGGACTAGATCCTCATAGTAAAGAACAATATGTCTTGTGCTCTTCAAGCGTTCAAGAGCGTTACTAACCCAATCATGCAACTGTTCCAGTTTGCTGACTAATGTTCTGGAATCAATCTTGGGCTTGTAACTTGCCAATATCTCTGCCTGCAAATCATTTAAGAAAAAAAATCTTACGACTTGACCTGAATACTCTGAACTTCTTATCTATTTGGTTTTTTCAAACAAGAAACAGGTTCAAGTGAATTATATGAGAAGAGAATCAACCTCTTCTCGCGAGTGCACATGAGCTTTATGAGTGCCATTTAGTTGTTTTGCATATTGGTCGTAAGAATTTGCGAGGAGTGAGATCCACTGGCGAAGTTTGTTTCTTCTAAATAGGAATATTATTGACACCCCTCTCTTAGTGAAGTACTCTGCAATCTCTTCATAATGCTCCATAAGGCCCTGCAAAATCCATAGAAAGTTAATTTTGTGTATACTATAATATTGTGATATAAGTGTCTTCTCTGAACTAAAGTGATATCAACATACTATCATATTATTAAGACTGGTCCTACGAATGAATCTAAAAAAGAATATGTTACTGAATAATTGCATGTAAAACTGCTAAAGATAATAGAATAATTCAAATATGTTATTTATAATTCTTCCTTTAGCTACCATTCCAAGGGAAAATAGAAGAAAACTATCCTAATATTCCATCTACTTTATATTTACCACCGGGCAATGTCTTGGATGATATTGAGAGAAAAATTGTGGTTAGGTTGAAACCCTGGTTTCAAGGCCTAGACATCTCCAAAACTTAAAATAAAATAAAATTAAAATTAAAATTAAAATTAATTTTTTTAAAAAAAGCATCTGCTCTGTACTTGTACACCTTGTTATTTATTTTTGAATAATGTAGAGGCTAAATTTAAAAAAAAGTACACAAAGTTTTGGACCAGTTTAAAAAAAGTACACAAAAATTTTTTTTTTTAAAGGACACAATGTTTAAATAAAGTCCACTGGGTTAGTTAGGGTTAGGGCTGGGGTTGGGTTAGGGTTTAAAACAACCACTTTCATCTTTCATTTGTGTTTAAATAAAGTCCACTGGGTTAGTTAGGGTTAGGGTTAGGGTTGGGGTTGGGTTAGGGTAAGGTTTAAAAAAACCACATTCATCTTTTATTTGTGTTTTAAAAAAATCACTTAACTAATCATATGTTTAAATAAACCCCCCCGAACTAACCCTAACCCTAACCCTAATCCTAACCCTTACCCTTACCCTAACTAACCCAGTGGACTTTATTTAAACATTGTGTCCTTTTTATAAAAAAAAAACTTTTGTGTACTTTTTTTAAACTGGCCCAAAACTTTGTGTACTTTTTTTAAATTTAGCCTAATGTAGACCTCAATGTTATTAGCGTTTAAATAGCCTAACTACATTCTTGCATTTTGCTTCTGCACAGCCATAGGGGGCTACGAGACCTTAATGCCCCTCATAAATATGAGACTAAACACTCCCTAAATCCAATTACCTGACTATTCCGTTTATCTAGCACTCTGTTCTCTTTATCCATACTTATCTTTATAGCACATGGCGAAAAACCTCAATCTGACACCTCAGGTTCTCATGCAAGGAATGTCATGGTTTTTAAGGCTAGATGGCCTAGATTGCATTCGGAAGGTAGACAAATAAAGGTTTTTTCCTACATGTATGCTGGCTCAAACCCTTTTATTGTTAGCAAAATCCAATCTTATTATACAGCTTTATCGAAAATAAGATCCCAAATATTTTCACGTAGTCTGTTGAAAATATCCCTACTCTGTTAAAAAGATCTAAAATTTGAAGATTGTTTAGATTTATGTTGAAAGGAGCTCAACTTGGAGAGAAAACCATGACTACACATAAATAGGTGAATGTCAATCAAATCAATTTGGGGCTGAGAAGTAAGAAAATAAATGTTTTCGAGGTGTGAATGAAAAGAAAAGAGAATGATAGTTGTGAGTATGTGAAAAGAAGAGCAGGCAGCTGGCATTTTCAACCCACACATAGTAGCTCCCGCACCACTGATGACTGAACTAAACATATCTCTACTATTATAATGGGAGAAGGCCTTAGTGGTATTTGTCATTAATTTTTTTTTTTTTTTAATTCTGTCATTTTGAAGCCAACTCACTTTGGTAAATATTTTCGAAAGTCGACCAGTTTGGTAAATAGTTTCGAAAGTTGATCGGTTTGGAAATTATTTTCCTTTTTTTTTCTTTTTCCTTCTTCCTCCACGTGCATCGCACGTGCATATTTTCGAAATGGACCAGTTTGGTAAATATTTTCGAAAGTGGATCAGTTTGGAAATTATTTTCCTTTTTTTCCTTTTTCCTTCTTCCTCCACGTGCATCGCACGTGCATGATACTAGTCAACATAAATAACAGAAGGAATAAAAGGCAGCAAAGTAACAGAAAACAAAGAATACTGAGACACAAAATGAACATGTTGTTCATGCAGCATCCGTGAGCAAACAGCCTCAACAGTTTCGCACATTTAGCTCATAAAAGACAATGGCTTCACTGTGAGATCCTCAGCCTCATCACCAAGATCAGGATCAACCAAAGGACTAGAGAAAGGTCCCATCAGTAATCAAATCTGAGATAGCTTTGCTCAGTGGCAAGAATCAACTTTGGCCCTCTTCTTACAGAAGGTTTACCTAACCCAAAATGCGAAGACAGAAGAAACATGCGCCAGGAAACGGAAAGGGAAAGGGAATTCAGGAGGAAATATTAGAAGGAAGATCTTTTGGTTTCAAAACGGGCCATACATGTACCCAAAAAAGTATTGCTTTTCGCATGTAAATATTCTAATGGAACTATGAGAGGGTGCAAAAAATGCAAGTTCCTTAAACTTTCGGATAATAAGTATTCAGGACAACAACAAAAAGGCTAAATATAAAAAAACCTCACCCACCTATTGTGCATTTTAAAAAAACACCAAATTTGGTTTTTAAAAAAACCCTCACCCAACTATGATTTCCAGGCATGGGTGACTGAGGTTTTTTTTAAAAAAAAATTGTGTTAAAAACATAGTTGGGTGAGGTTTTTTTTCATAAAAAATAGTTGAATGTGGTTTTTTAAAAATGCACAATATTTGGGTGGGGTTTTTTATATTTAGCCCAACAAAAAATAAGGTCTACAAGTGCAAATAAGGTAAAAATTGGAGTATCTTTCTGCTATTTACCCCATTCATACTAACAATTGAGCTACATGGCTCGGGGATATATCCAAAACCTTTTCTTAGTGAAATAAGATATTGATATACACAAATTTTATTTTATTTTATTTTATGCTATTCATATCGACATTTATATGCTCTTTGCTTTGTTTACATAAAAGAAATTTAAGATCCATGCGAGTGTTCCTTTACAGTTGATCTCGACAAGTTTTCATCAGAAACATTAAATATATTCTCATCTTCATTATTATTATAGACATCTAATTCAACAATTGTAACCATTTTACAGGTAAGATGAGCAAGGAGAAGTTGTGAAAGGGGGAATGGAGGGACGGTGTGGCAAAAGAGAAGGAAGACATGCAGCTATGTAAAGGGAGGAGGGATGGAGGCATTATTGCGAAGAAAGAGTGAAGACCAACAGGGTTAGAGACTACATCCATCACATTTACAACTATTCTCATGCTCCTATTATGATCCAATCATATAGGACATATAATTTTAAGTATGATGATTATTACCCCTATTCTAAGAAGCACAAACAGAGACATGCCTACAAGAACACCATTCAACTCGACACAGAAACTTTTTTGAAAAACTACGAAGCTAATGTCACGCAACTTCCAAATAAAAGTGTTTATGCTTCATAGACCCTATTCTTTAAACTGATAAAATTCTAAGATAAACATTGAGCAGCTCGAAAAGGCACGTGCTCGTTTACGTAAAATGGAAATAGAAGCGGATGAAGGGGAGCCCCTCGGACTGCCGATAGGCTGGGGCCATCTCAGGCTCAGGATCACTATCATGGATCACTATCATTCGGCTGACCTGGATTCGATTCCACGTACCCAAAGGTAAGAGCGTAGTGAGTTTGAATGGGGAAATCAAAACAAGCATAACAGCGTACTATGCAACTTAAATAAGTGATGCTTGTCTTAATTTTGCTAAATAAGGGTACAAGAACAATATGATTTTTTAGAAAAACTAGGCTAATATACACATCTGCAAATTTGGAACTACGCTGTGCAAAAGAAAGTTTTTATTATAATAGGAGATTGGCAAGCGTACAGTCTGCCACCCCATCCAACCTGGCCACTTGTGCTATTGGGGAAAATCTGTACACTTGCATGTACATATCATGCCATATAGAATTCCAATTGTTCTCCTGCCATTAATTCTACACAATATCATCTACACATGGGAGATGTATGACTTTCTAAATTTTTTGTCCCTGATCTGACATAAGAAAGTTGTTATGATAATAGGAGATTGGCAAGCGTACAGTCTGCCACCCCATCCAACCTGGCCACTTGTGCCATTGGGGAAAATCTGTATACTTGCATGGACATATCATGCCATATAGAATTCCAATTGTTCTCCTGCCATTAATTCTACACAATATCAACTACACATGGAGATGCATGGCTTTCTAAAACTTTTGTCCCTGATCTGACATAAGGTTCCCAAATTTCCTTAGCAAACCCATATCATCATTAGGGTCCTCCAATTGACCTTAGTGTTGAAAATTTGGGTGTGCGGATCAATAATGAACCATACAACAACAACAACAACAACAACAAAGCCTTTTCCCAACTAGTTGGGGTCGGCTACATGAATCCTGATTTTCCATTCTGCTCGGTATAGCGCAATATCTTCTCTAAGACCACAAACTATCATATTTTTTCTCACCGTTTCCACCCAAGTTTAGGTATTCCCCTACCCCTAACTCTACCCTCCATACTTATCAAATCATTCTTTCTAACGGGGGTATTACTAGGTGTACGTGTGATATGTCCAAACCACGTGAGGTGATTCTCTTAATTTATTATGGATAGGAGTTACCTTTACCATGTCTCGTATATGCTCGTTTCTAATTCTATCCTTCATGATTTTTACAACACATCCATCTTAGCATCCTCATCTCCGCTACACTCATTTTTTGAACTTTTTTTTGTTGCCCAACACTATACTTCATACATCATTGATGGTCTAACAGCCGTCCGATAAAAAAAATCTTCAATTTCAAAGGTATGCGTTTGTCACAAAACATCACTGCCACTTCTCCACTTAAGTCACCATGCTTGGATTCTATGTATAGCATCTTCACAAATCTCATCTCTTTATATAATCGAGCCTAAATATCGGTAATTGTCTATCTTAGGTATCTATTGACCATCAAGCTTCACTACTTCCTCATTTGTGTTTTGAATATCACTAAAATTACACTCCATATACTCTGTTATAATTCTACTTATTCTAAAGTCTCTAGCTTCCAAAGTTTCTCTCCACAATTCTAATTTAGTATTGATTCCTTCTCTAGTCTAGTCCAAAGACGACGTCATCAACAAAAAAGCATACACCAAGGTACCTCATCTTGTATTCCTTGCGTCAATTCATCCATAATGCAAAGAGGTAGAAACTTAAAGTTGAACCTTGGTGTAAACCTACTATAACAGAAAAATCACCGGTCTCTACTATAGTTGTTCTAATTGTGGTCTTTGCTCCTTCATACATATCCTTAATTATCTCAATATACCGAATAATTACACTTATTATTTAAAGCCCATCATACCGTCTTTAGGGACATTATCATATGCTTTTTCCAGATCTATAAACACCATATGTAGATCTTTCTTATTCTCCATATATTTTTCTATAAGTCTCATCAGTACATAAATTGCTTCCATTGTTGACCTCCCAGACATAAATCTAAACTGATTCTCAAACACTGTAATTTCTAGTCTCAGTCTATATTCGATCACTCTACCAAATTTTTACCGTATGACTCATTAATTTATTCCCTTGGTACAACTTTGTATATCCCCTTATTTTTATATATAGGTACTAAAATACTCTTCCCCGTTCATCAAGCATCTTCTCAGACCTCAAAATCTTATTAAATAATCTTGTTAGCCAACTCACTCCTACATCCCTAAAACACTTTCAAACTTCAATGGGTATAACCATCTGGTCCTAAAATCAGTCAAATGGCATAGTGGCGAAGTCTTTCGGATGCTAAGGGAAAAGTCTTGAGTTCGAATACGAGCCCCAACATTTAAAAATTAATTTTATCTTCGTCATTGCCTGTTCCAAGCTATAAATCTGGCCACAAACTGGTAAGGAGGGTTGAGTTAGGTAATTGACAGTCAGCATAAAACTTCGTCAAATTCTATGAACATGAATCCAAAAATGAACCATACTGATGTATATAATATAAAGGGGGTAGAAACTCTACTCGCAGAAATACGAACTAAAAGATTCATTAATTGATAATTGAAGTGGTTAAAGCAGTTGATTTAAGGGATTACAAAAGCTCCAATAAAGTATGATTAATCAACCTTTTGCCTACATTTGTGTTAAAGATGAATACAAGAAGCATTTACAATTATACATACTAGTATTTAACACGTTCGATGCACGTCTGAACAATTTTTTTTAAGTACAAAGAGTATAATGGAAAAGCTGGAGTTGCACATGTAATGCGCGTAAGTTAATATTTTTTAAAAAGTATAAACAGTGTAATATAAGAGTTGGGGTTGCACGTGTGATATATGTCCTAATAAAAAAAATTAAATAAAAACTCTGACGTAGTGATGACTCGAACTTGAAACCTTATTCAAATTAGTTATGTACGTACATCACACACGTTGATAGATTCACAAATGACACTAAGGTCTTCTCCCATTATAATATAACTAGTAGTTTACACGTGCGATGCACGTCTTAATAAATATAGTTTTTTAAAAATAAAAATTCAGACGTAGTCTGGATTTGATCTAAAACCTCATTTACAATAGTATGCACGTGCGTTGCACGGGTTGGTAGATGGACAAATTACACTAAGGTCTTCTCCCATTATAGTAGTAGAGATCAAAAGAAGTTGCGATTTAGGACTAAATTTCGTCACATAAATCACCCTTTGAATTTCCTACAGCTGTCTCCATAGAGCATTTTCATGTCAAAATCTTTATCCTTGCTAATTAGTTACAATGTTTTATTTATAGCCGGCCTATATTTCCAAATGTTTTACATGTTTGTTTCTTCTTTTAGTTCCACAATAAAAACTTAATGCACCATTGCACCTCTCCATTAATACTTTTAAGCCCAGATTGCCAAATGGAAAAACTAACATGCACAATATCACCTGATTGTTAAAATTCAATTGAACAACAAGAATTCCTTTGTATATGAATGATGAGAATAAAACTTCCATGGTAAAATACAAAAAAGAACTTCAATTGACTATTGCAAGTTTAATAAAACCTAATGAAAGAACATTCTTTCAAAAATTTACCTGATTAAGCATCCACTTGAAGCCCACTGCAGCAGTGCATTCGTTTTTAGAAGCACTACTATTCCAATCAAGATTGTACACTTTATCCAGTGTCCTCATAATAGCAGATATATTACTCCTTCTCTCATGCTTATAGAAGATCTCCCCATTTGAACTAATATTAATATGACTATTTAGTAAAGTCTCAAACCACCCAGATCCAGACCTTTGCATAGACACAATAGCAAAAAATCGCACCGGGGTGCACGCACACTCATTCCTATAAAGCAAAAGGAGAGAATTGTATAAGAGAATACACCCAAAAGAAACAAACCAATATAACCTTTATTTCCATACGATACCTACCTACTGAATGTAATTGGTTCGGGATAATGAATGTAAAATATCTCAGATAGAGGAATTCTAGGAATGTTACAAGGGTGTTCCATATATTTAATTCTAATTAAGCTGGGATTGTTCTGGATCTGTGTTTGCTTGAGGCATACAGAACATATGTAAACACTGCAGATCATAATGGCAGCTAATACGATCATTCTGAGAATAATTGGTGATTTTTTCGGAAGCTTTATGATGAGTGTATCCTGAAAAAGTGAAAAGTGGGAAAAATATTAGTTAGCAGTTAGTGTATCCTGAAAAAGTGAAAAGTGGGAAAAAGATTGGTTAGCAGTTAGCACATAAACTTCAAATAGTTTACAGCTAGATGGAGGTTAATGCAGAAAGAACTTGTGCATTCTCCTAGAGTTTTTAGATAAATTAAGGGAATTTAGCATGAATGCGTGATAAATTGATAATCGAACATATAAAGTGAAAGCTTTTAGGAATTCCGCAATGTTAGGGAGTCATGGCCAAAGGTTTATCTTTACAACTTGAGGAAACAAGCCTAGATCCGTGATAATGCATTAGTAGAACTTAGAGACTGTAGAAAGAATTTCTCAAAGAAAACGTAACCTAAAATGCGAATTGGAAACAGATGTAGTATATAATCTTTTGATGCTAATTCTACAATAGCTTACCAAATAATCAAACTCCTCATCTATCTTGAAAGTCCTCGACCAATTTGACATGCATAATATGAAAAACACCTTTTCTTGAATGAATACGGACCCATGCAGAGTTGCAGACGATATTAGTTTAAGAATCCTCAAGGTATAACAGTAAATTCCTAAAACATGACATTAAATCTGAATCATCTTATACAAAAGCCTTCAAATGTTGCAACAAGGGTAAGATGAAGCCATTAAATCTGAATCATCTTATACAGTAACTTGAATCAAGCCATTTCATTCTAGACTTGTTGACTGGTGTCATAAGCTCAAAAATGTAACTAACATGAAATATCAGTCGACCAGTGTACTCATCATTCGACTGGGCGACTCATGGTTTAGGCTAGTCAGTAAGTTCTGTTTTTGTTCTAGGTAGGTTTTCTCCACATGGATTGGACGGCATTAATATGTAGATGGTGGATCTATGGTCAACTGAGAATTGAGATCATCTGTAGTATGGTGGTAGATATGGAAAACATCGATCATGTCAAGTTTTCAACATGCAACGAGCGCCAAGATGATTGGTGGTAGAATATCGCAGAGGGTGCAAGGTATCTTCAAAGTTTAGTAAGATCATGATGGGACAAGAAGGCGATTAAACCTAAAGAAATATGGTGCGCACAAGGATCTGGAAGGATGTCACAAACAGGGTACCAATAACTGATCGAATGCTTGATTAGGTTAACTACAAGCACAAAAGATGGAAGTTATAGGTTGAACATTATCGATAGAACATTAAGTTTTTCATTTGCTAAATTGTTCATAGCAGCTTTATGGTTTAAAAGTACGTTCCTCAAGATTCTTTTAAAAAAGAAAACATATCTCAGATTTGGTATGTGGAGGATTGTCAACGAAAGGCTTCAGTTAGGTAGAACAATGAATATATGGTGGTAAAGGCAATAAAGGATAAATGAAAACTCCAATTAATGTGAAGTTCAAAATTTCAATTCAATTCAAGGTGGAGGAAGCATATTATCTTTCAAACTAACCCAGGATAAACAAGTAAAGTCTGTGCGGCAAAACAGGAGCACAGTAAATTGTTTAGAAAAATTGTTTAGAAGATGGCATGAGGAAATTCAAACACAAGGATTTTAAGTCAAGTGGCTCAAACAAGAATGAAAGAAAACAAGGATGAAGTGGGGCTTGATTGAAAAAATAATTTCATGTTCCAAAAGGCTTGATGCAAACGCATGTGAATATTTATGAATTGGATTTAGATTTAAGCCATCCCATCCATGATCCAACTAATCTGGTGTTGTAAGTTCAAGGAGGCATTTGATCGAAGCGAATGTTCCGAGTTACGTCTTGGTTCTAGGTCAGATTTCTCAAGTATATGTCAATTAAGCTAGGTTCCACAAAAGCCAGGATCTTTTGGATTCCTATTTGACGAGGAGTGTTGGTGGCAGATGAGACATATTGTGAATTTGGGGGAACCAAGGAGAACTGGATCAATGTGTTTGTTTTGTTACGGTCCTAGGGGTGTTTCTATATGTAAAAGTTTTGCATCCCATAGTTTCAAATGATGTTGTGGTCACTCATCAAGTTGTTAGGACCTACTAAACTCCTAATATAAGAAACGGGGAAATCTCTTCAACATGCTCCACCAATTTCAACCCCCCAAGTTACATAAAACAATCAAAACCAAAAACATTACAAACAAAAACAAAAGAAATCCAACACCCTCCTCAAAAGTTCTTCAAAATGCTTAACATTATAGCATGCATGTCAATTCCAAGACATGAAAATCTCTTCTAGGGTTCTACAATAATGAGGCAAACAACATCAGATTGAATTTGGTATAGATTCTACAATCTGCATACCACAATGACTAACCCAGTAGGAAATTTATGATGGGTTCTCTCCAATTACAAATGCAATATACGAAAAGATCAGGAATTTCAGAAGAAAACAAGACAAATGCAAATGGGTTCTCTACTCAACAACCCCCCAAGGAAAACAAAAGCCAATATGGATAAACCCCACTATAACCCCAAAATTGAGGAAAACTAAAACCCTACAATCTACATCTTTCACCAACAAAAAGGGCAAATGCAGAATGGGTTTATCTTCTAATCAAAATTCAACAAACAGTTACCAATCTAAAACCCTAAAAGACATCACATTTCACCCAACAAACACCACAAAAATCCCAACTTTACCAGCCCCCTAGATTCTAAAACAAAGATGGTTGATTTAAAATGTGAGAAAAAGCAAGAAACCTTATTGAAGATGCAGCAGTCTTCATTCACCATCTTCTCCTCTTTCACCTTCATCTTTCTTCTCTATTCCACCTCTTCCAGCTCAAAGAACGAGACTTTAAAGAGAAGAAGGGGACAAGCTCAGAAACCCATCAATGCCACTTGGCATCATTCCCCCTTTCCCCACCTCTTAAATTAAAATAATAAATAAAGAAAACCCGCATGGTGAGAAGCCATTATTATAGTTCTCAACATTCAACTCTCAGGTATCGTTGCCTGAGACCTTCCGGTCTATTCAACTGATATTTCTTGTTTTCTAGAATTTAATTGAAAGATTTGCTGTACTGACCCACTTTTTAAAAATATTTGGAGGTATGGCCCACTTTCGAAAATAATTAGCGATCTAATTCAATTTTGGACAAGTCAGCATAAGCTGTTATTAGAAATAACAGCATAGGTTATTTATATGCCGTTATTTTCAATAGCGGCATCATTTTACAATTTATTTTGCATGTCATTATTTGGAGTAACGGCATCAGTATATTTCTCATACAAGTGTGAATTGAAAAAAAAATCAAGTGTTGAAACAACTTAGAAATAATGTCGTTATCCCCAATAACGGCATTCGAATTACTGATGCCGTTATTGGAGATAACGGCATTAGTTATAATAAAATGATATGTTGCCGCTGTTCCAAACAAATGCAACATATCATTTTATTATAACTGATGTCGTTATCTCCAATAACGGCATCAGTAATTCGAATGCCGTTATTGGAGATAACGGCATTATTTCTAAGTTGTTTCAATACTTGGAATTTTTTCCAATTCACACTTGTATGAAAAATATACTGATGCCGTTACTCCAAATAACGGCATGCAAAATAAATTGTAAAATGATACCGTTATTGAAAATAACGGCATATAAATAACCTATGCTGTTATTTTCAATAACGGCTTATGCTGACGTGTCCAAAACTGGATCAGATCGCTAATTATTTCGAAAGTGGGTCAGACTCCCAAATATTTTCAAAAAGTGGGTCAGTAAGACAAAAAATTCAATTTAATTATAAAAAGGGTTTTTTCCCATAATGACACCCAAATGTATGATATTTTTGTTATTGCACCCAAAGTTTTCATAGTTCTAGATAAATATCTTCATAAAATTTTCAAAATAACACTTGCCGTTAGTAGTCCTAGCTAAGAGAATATTGTTAAAATATTATTTTTAATGGATTTAGACCGGTAAGAAATTTGTGAAATTGCAAAAATGCTCATTACCAATCTCTACTACTTCAACTCAGTCTCTAATATTATCGTTCTTCTACATTCCTCAACTTTGACCTCTCCCTCTTCCTCATCGTCGCTTGCCTCTTTAATATAATTGCTCATGCATTCTAAAACCTCTTCAAAAAATCCAACCACCATCATCATCATAAGTAAGAGAGAGGATTGGGTTGGGGCTAAAGGTAACGAAGAAAAATAATTAAGGGGATGATTTACGAAGTTGATGAAAAAGGATACTGATATTTGTTTCCTGGTTTTGGAATGGAATTGTGGATAATAAAATTTATGTTATTGTCAGAATGATAACTAGTAAAAATATAATCTTTGTTTGCGTTGTTTTTGTTGAATTGGGTTGAGAATTAGTAAAGTTTCCTGCTTTTTTGGTTTTTATGTAATTGGGCATAGAGATTGACAAATTGTAATTGATTATTTATTGTGATTTTCAAGATAATTGGGAAATTTGAAGCAAAAATTAAAATTGTTGATTGACTGGTATAACTAAAGTATTATTATATGTTAATTTCGAGTAAATTAGAGTATTCAAGTGACTGAGCTTGCTATTTCAATATGGAGGAGAAGGATGAGAGGGGAGTGCTAAGGTGGATACATTGTGAAGTTTAGGGCGTTGCATGGTGGAGAAGATGGAGGAAAGATATGCGAAATGGTGGGGACGAACTAGTCATTTCTCCCTTTTACAGTCAAATACTTTATACTCCATCCGTTTCAAAATATAAGTCATTCTAGTATTTTTTCTTCTTCATAATATCAGCCACTTTAGATTTTCGAGGCGATATCTTGTTATCCTTAAATGTGTATGAATTAATTTTTTATGAGATTTTCAATTTTACTTTTACCTTGTCCTTTTTTTTAGAGAATTAATAATAAAAAATATAGATGATGGCAAATAGAATTTTGTACAATTGATGACTTATTTATGAGCATAAAAGGTTAGTATTTTTTAATAGTCGTGTAAAAATCTATAATGACTTATATTTTGAAACGGATGAAGTACTCCCTAATGTTAGTTGTTATTTTAGAAATTTCAAAACAATTGTAGATTTTTTTTTTTTGAAAATATGAAAATTTTAAATGGAATTATCGAAATTCCAAATTTATTTGGTGTCATTATGAAAAAAACCATATATAGTACATCTGAGTCTGAGCTGTAAAAGCTGACACTTTGGGAGAACTCATAGATTCTAAATTGAATACCCTTTATTATTCTAATAATATTTTATTTGAAAACAGGGTTTGAATTAACAATATTTAAATTATATTTTTCTGAGTTGGGCCTAAAAGGTGTTGATTTGGAAATTTGATTAGGGCAAGATGCCTGCAAAGTAGTGACCTCTCAACAACTCCATGCTTTTATGGTTGGTTTTACTTGAAAATAATGGCCATGCACCAGTAGGATTTTCTAATTTATTATTACATTTTACTGATTTTAACTCCAATTATATCTCTACTATTTTAATGAGAGAGTTCGGATTTGTAACAAACAAATCCTAACTTTGTAACTATATAAACACGTTCAAACTATATTCAATAAATATAAATGTGCACCGCATGTGTAGCCCAAATCAAAACATTCAAATATAAACTATTTTTTTCTTATTCAATATATATTCATTTATTTTGATGACTTTATTTTTTTTAGACGTGCATCGCACGTACATTATATCGGTATAACTAGAGTTAGAGCATCCGTAGTCGTTAAGATTCAAATTTTTTATATTTGGATTTTAGAAATAAAAATTTTTAGTCGGACTTGTAGTCGTTGAAATCCAAAATTTTGTCGAACGGTGGATGAAGAGTTGTTTGTTGAATCTAAGTCATTGACAAAATTAAAATTAAAAAATTGAGTCGAAACAATTTGTTAAAAAAATTGCATGTAAAGATACTCATAACAATTCTATAGGCTCATTCCATCTCAGTCGTTGATAAAAAAATTCACACCAATCTCAAAATTTAGTTTATATGCATAATAATCATATAGGCTCTATTCCATAGGGAAAAAACAAAATTGGAAGGGAAAAGATCTTCCGTTCGTTCCCTTTTTCTTTTTTTAAATAAAAATTTTGATCGAACGAAATATCTTCTTTCGTCCGATCATCGTTTGGAATTTTTTATTTTTATTTTGAACAGACGCAAGATCTTCTTGCGTCCGACACCCTATTAAAAAATTATATATATATCCAACGAAAGATCATCTTTCGTCCGTTAAAAAAAAAATAGAACAGACGACAAATGATCTTTCGATTCTTATATTTGGCGAATTCTCAAATATAGAGCGCTACTATTTCTCAAATCCTATTTTTCCAAATATAGGGAACAACTACAATAGTTTTTTTCCCTCAAAATTTCCAAAATTTCCAAATTTAAATAACGACTACAGATGCTTTTACCTTGTGTAAATCTCACAGCGTAAAATATCATCCCTACAGTAATTTTGAGGGACTCACAGAATTATGTAGAACTCCAAAACAGTGTGGGAGAATTGGAAAAAACTTATAAATATTTATCTCTACTGTAATTACTAAAATCTTCATTATCATCTTCACATAAGCAGATGGTTTAGAGAATCATTGCCAAACCATAATGTAATCAAATTGAATATTACTAAAACTATTAGGGGGCAGGAGTGGCGTGGGGGTGGGGCGTCGGGGGGTGTGAGGGGCGTATGTGTGTGCATGTGGATTGGGGGGATGCGAGGGGCGTGTGTATGTGTGTGTGGATTGGGGTGGAGGGGCTTGGGAAGAGTCGTGAGATTTTGTGAGATTAAGAAAGTGGGAAGGAAATAGACTGTGTTTGAGGGATTGGGATTTTTATTTTACTTTGGTTTTTTTATAAATCTCTACTATTTTAATGGGAGAGTTGGAGTTTGTAACAAACAAACCCTAAGTTTGTAACTATATAAACACGTATAATACACGTTCAAACAATATTCAACAAATATAAATGTGCACTGCACGTGTAGCCCGAATCAAAACATTCAAATATAAACTATTTTTTTTCTTATTCAATATATATTCATTTATTTTGATGACTTTACTTTCTTTAGACGTGCATCGCACGTACATTATACTAGTATAACTAGAGTTAGAGCATCCGTAGTCGTTAAGATTCAAATTTTTTATATTTGGATTTTAGAAATAAAAATTTTGAGTCGGAATTGTAGTCGTTGAAATCCAAAATTTGGTCGAACGGTGGATGAAGAGTTGTTTGTTGAATCTAAGTCAATGACAAAATTAAAATTAAAAAATTGAGTCTAAACAATTTGTTAAAAAAAATTTGCATGCAAAGATACTCATAACAATTCTATAGGCTCATTCCATCTCACTCGTTGATAAAAAAATTCAAACCAATCTCAAAATTTAGTTTATATGCATAATAATCATATAGGCTCTATTCCATAGGGAGAAAAGCAAAATTGGAAGGGAAAAGATCTTCCGTCCGTTCCCCTTTTCTTTTTTTAAATAAAAATTTTGATCGAACGAAATATCTTCTTTCGTCCGATCACCGTTTGGAATTTTTTTATTTTTATTTAGAACGAACGCAAGATCTTCTTGCGTCCAACACCATTATATATATATATATATATATATATATATATATATATATATATATATATATCCAACGAAAGATCATCTTTCGTCCGTTAAAAAAAAAATAGAACGAGCGACAAATGATCTTTTGATTCTTATATTTGGCGAATTCTCAAATATAGAGCGCTACTGTTTCTCAAATCCTATTTTTCCAAATATAGGGAACAACTACAATAGTTTTTTTCCCCAAAATTTTCAAAATTTCCAAATTTAAATAAACGACTACAGATGCTTTTACCATGTGTAAATTGCACAGCGTAAAATATCACCCCTACAGTAATTTTGAGGGACTCACAGAATTATGTAGAACTCCAAAACAGTGGGAGAATTGGAAGAAACTTATAAATATTTATCTCTGCTGTAATTACTAAAATCTTCATTATCATCTTCACATAAGCAGATGGTTTAGAGAATCATTACCAAACCATAATGTAATCAAATTGAATATTACTAAAACTGTTAGGGGGCAGGAGTGGCATGGGGGTGGGGCGTCGGGGGGTGTGAAGGGCATATGTGTGTGCGTGTGGATTGGGGGGGTGCGAGGGGAGTGTGTATGTGCATGTGGATTGGGGTGGAGGGGGTTGGGAAGAGTCATGAGATTTTGTGAGATTGAGAAAGTGGGAAGGAAATAGACTGTGTTTGAGGGATTGGGGTTTTTATTTTGCTTTGGTTTTTTTTA
The DNA here is from genome assembly GCA_017893485.1 of Hemerocallis citrina. NCBI lineage: Eukaryota > Viridiplantae > Streptophyta > Magnoliopsida > Asparagales > Asphodelaceae > Hemerocallis > Hemerocallis citrina. The sequence goes on along the minus strand of CM030364.1, from coordinate 272,367,445 downwards.
TAAAATCGTGCACAGTGTACATGTTAATTAAATAGGAATCTTACTTTTCATCCAATTTCTCTATTTTAAAATAGAGAAAGGATAAAGGGGGTAGAGTCTCGCTCCTATTAGTATAAGATATAGATATAATTCTTTTGTGAGAACATGCTCTTTAAATAAAAGTGGAAGTGATATATATAAATCTTTAGTAGTATATTTTTCTCCTTTTCAAAAAAAATGTAGCAATAATACATTTTAGACTTGCAAAAAAACTTTAAATTGTATGTCTTTTTTAAACTATTTTTTCATAGTACCATTTATAGCATTCACAGTCGTTTTTGCTATTTTGCCAAACTGACAAAATAGCAAATAGCAAAATGAGGGTTTCGCTGCACTCGTCGTTTGCTATAATATAGCAAATGAGAAAAATAAATGGATGGACATAACGTGTTGTTCCGTCCAACCAATTAAAATAACTTTAAAAAAAATTGAGCCTCTTGGACTTTGAAGTAATTTTTTAAAACATGGTTTGACTTGGACTTGACAATTTATGAAAAGAATGGATGAAATAAGATTTGGATTAAATTTTCCAAAACAAAGAAATGGAAGGACGGAACATGTACATCCGTCTGAATGTGTACATGTTGTTCCGTCTGACCACTTCTTTCTTCTTTTTTTTTTCTTATCGAACAGTACATCCGACGATTTTTTTAGATATAATTAGGATGGAACATGTTGTTTCGTCCGATCGTTAAAACTAAAAAATTATTGGACGAAGACGCGTTTAAAAGATTTTAAAAAATAGAGATGAAACATGATGTTATGTGTGCTATATTTGACAACTGCCAAATTCGTTTATCAAATATTAGAAGCTACTGTTTCTCGTTTGCTAAAACTGGCAAAATAGCAAACGACTGCAGTGCTCTTTTGCCATTTTTTGCCAAAATGTTAAAATAGCAAACGATTGGAGATGCTCTTAGTAACCCTTTTTTGTTGTTGTTGAAGAAATAGTATCAGTCATCTTTTTGTTGTTGTTGCATATCCAACCACACTAGTTATTTTGGCTTGCTAGAATAGATAAAATAAAAATGTATCGGATAATTTGGCAAGCGAAAAAAGTCACATCTCCAACCATACTAGCTATTTTGGCTAGCCATAAATATTTTAATTTTTATTTACTAAATTGTTGTAATATTCTTTTAAATAAATAATTATATTTTGTATTAAAACCTCCAGATTGGAAAGAGCGAAAAGAGCTCTTTTGCATTAAAACCCCCATATCGGAAATAAAGGAAAGAATGGAAGGGATGTTTAGCGAGTCTCATTCAGTTTTCAACTTTGCCAGAGCTAACGATAAAATTTTAGTTATCAATTTATGCGAGCCCTTTGGCAAGTTCGGTTAGAGCAATTTTTTAATCTATAAATGCTCTATTTTGGCCCCCAAAAAAGAGATAACGAGTATGAACGGAGATAGTCTAATAGAAACTTATGTATAGACACTTGTGTAGTCTGTAGTGAAACTTTTTTGTTTCGATTTTACTTGGTTGACTCTTATCTATTTAACAAAAAGATTACACATTGTTGGATATATAGGTATATTCTCACTATATGAATAATATTATGTGTAATATTATTCTATGGGTAACACGTGTGTTACATGTACTAATTGTATAGATACCGGATCACGGGTTGAGTGGGTTGAGAACCCAGTACCTAAACCAGTATTTATCTATAAATACTGGTTTGTGATAATAGTATAGGTATTCCAATCTTGATACCTTTAGTAAATATCTCAAACACTATAGTCTAAAATATTAATCCTAATTTCTATTATTATTATCTCTCATAATCTCTAATACACATGGCTAGTATAATAAGCTTTTATCTTTCCTTCTAATGATAATGATTCTCATCAATATCAACTCAACGATGACAACAATAAGCCAACCTCCTGAGCTCAACTGCATGGGGATGTTTAGGAAAATTAATGTCAATATTTTTTTAGGAAAAACATGAACATAAGGGTAATTTGTCGTAACTAAAGATGATCAGTTACAATCTTATAAATTTAAAACAATTACAGTCAAATAATAAGTGATGGGGTAAGTGACGTGGCCCCATACAGACCACCAGATCGCCGCAGACTTCACTCCCCTGTGATCATCAAGTCAAACGAGTCAAACGGGCTTCAGCCCATTCATGCCTACAGGCGAATGGGTCCAAATCGGTCCATTAGGGTCTCAGACCCGTTTACCCCTGCCTATAAATACCAGACCCCCTCCTCACTTCTGAAGGTAATAAACTTTTCCCCACCTGAACCCTAGCTACTGTTGCTTTCTCAGTGACTGACTAGATTGTCGGAGGGCCTGTTGCCGGGACTTCTCTCGTTGTTTGTAGGCAATGTGCAGGTACAGAAGACCGAGGTGAGCATCAAGGATCTGAGCCGAGCTACTGGATCCGAGCCGAGCACTCGGCCTCTACCTCTCTGCTGCTACTCCCGAGCCGGTCCTACTCCCCAGGATCGAACCATTGCCAGTACCACAGTTTCCTCTTCACAAATTACAAGAACTCACACCTATTGCTCCCATACCCCAAAAACAAATAGCATCAGGTTGGTGCCGTCTGTGGGAAATTCAGGTATTGTCGCCCGTTCGAGCCCAGCCAGGGATGTCATCCCAAGTCCGAGTTCTCCCATGGCTCCTAAAACCAGAAGGGCCATCACATTGGCTCGACATCCGAACCCCCCACATCATAGCTGAATGGACGCCCAGGGTTCCAACAGACCACGGGTCCACGACTTCTCACTCGAATGCGACCGATTTTTGATGCGTCATTTCAAATCGATAGGCCATTTGCACAAGGGGAGTGGCCGCTTCCAACTCGGTCTCGAACCATCGTAGACGACCAACCCCAGAGCACAATCCAGAATACAGCCGCTCGCCCTATGGACCTCCGCCCGGTGGGGCAAGCCCCCGTCACGAGGGCCGAGTTCCAAAATTTCCAGGACGAGGTCCTCCAAGCAATCCGAGGTGGCCAGGGAACCGAGGTCCGCAACAGCTCTGATCTTCGGTCAGGAGCGAGGGGCGGCGAATCCTACGGATCGGCCTGCCCCCAGGAACGGATAGACATCGTCCTCTGGTGTTTACAGGAGATGGAAAACCGCCTCGCCATCTCGGCGAGGGCGGACCAATGCAGGGTCATGGTCATCGACCGACCGGACCCCCATTCTGCCCCCAAATTTTGGAAGCCGAGTTCCCCCGAAATTTCAGACCTCCCCAATTCGAGACCTACAACGCCGAAGGTGATCTTGCTGATCACATGGAGGGGTTTAAGACCCTCATCATGATTCACAGCGTTGCGGATCCCCTCCTCTGTCGCTCATTCCCTGCTACCCTTCGTGGTCCGGATCGGGAATGATTCTCAAAGCTCACTCCTGGCTCAGCCTTCTCGTTCGACCAGTTGGAAGCGAACTTCCTAGCCCACTTCGTGACCAGCAAAAAGGTTGAGAAGACGAGTGCGTCCCTTCTGGACCTCAGGCAGAAGGAAGGGGAGTCCCTCCGTGATTTCGTTTGGAGGTTCACCACCGAGGTAAGGTCCGTGTCCTCCCTTGACGTGGTCTTCGCCTTAGCGGCTTTCCGGAACAATGTTAGGAAAGGTCAGTTGAAAGCTTCATTGGCCAAAAAATCCCCCGTCGACTTTCCCGACCTCCTCAATAGGGTCGAGAAGTACATTTGAGAAGAGGAGGCCTAAATCCGGAGGAAACCAAAGAAGCCACTACCAAGGGGAAGCGGAAGGCCGACGACGTCGAGCCCATCAAGAAGACCGCAAAAGAGACAGCCAGTCTTAAGAGGGTCCCTCCAGTCCCCCGATTCGCGAGGTATACGCCACTGACCCAGAACGTCTCGGCAATCCTAATGGAGATCAAGGATAAAAGGATCGTCTGACTCCCTCCCCGATCGAGCAATAATAAGAAGCAGGACCAGAGATTCTACTACCGCTTCCAACGAGACAATGGACACGAGACGGACAGTTGCCGGGCCCTAAAGGACGAGATCGAGGCCCTCATCCAGCGAGGGTACTTGAGAGAGTTCACCCGGGATATTCTGAGAGACTGAAAGGATCCGAAGAATTCGAGGCCTTCGCCTCCTCCTCGAACGATCAACCGGCAACCCGAACGGGACCTCAAGCCCGAGGAGACCGGAGGTCAAGCCAGACTACACTGTGTCCATGGGGGACCTATGGGAGGGGGTTCTAACACCTCCCGCAAGGCCTTCGTCCGGGACCATCCCTCTCTACAGATTCAGCAGCGACCAGTATCCTTTTCTGGAAAGACCTAGAGGGAATCCGACTCCCGCACTACGATGCCCTCGTCATCAGCCTCGCCATGGCGAATTTTGAAATCCGCCAAATTTTAGTGGACAACGGGAGCTCAGTCAACATCCTCTTCTTGAAAGCATTTGAGAACCTCAAGCACCCCGAGATAAGCTAAAACTGACCGGGTACACCTTGCATGGGTTCTCGGGAGTCCCGGTACAAATTGAAGGGATCGTGACGTTGGATGTAACGACCGGCACAATCCCCATCACACGGACTGAATCAATGGATTTTATGGTAGTCAATGTCAAGGCAGTATACAACGCCATCCTCGGTTGACCCAGCCTCTGCTCGTTCCAGGCAGTTCCCTCGGCCTACCGTTTGAAGTTGAAATTCCCCACTGACCTCGAGGTCCGCGTTGTTAGGGGAAATCAGGAGTTTGCACGATCTTGCTACATGACCGCGATCGGGGCGGGGTGTTCCCCCTCGATGCAGTCGAACATCCACCTAAAAGAAGCCAGCCCGAGTCAGAACCTGTGGACGAATTAGAGGAGGGATCATTCGAAGTGAAAGATAAGTCCAAGTGATTCCATGTGAGCTGCACCCTTTCCACCGACCTCAAACCAGGTCTAATTGATTGTATCCGCCGCAATATCGACCTATTCGCCTGGATGCCGCCCACATGCCTGGGATTTCCGAAGATCTGATCATGCACAGGCTCAGCATCACCCCGGGTTCCAAGCCAATCCATCAGAAGCAGCAAAAGTTCGCCCCATAGAGGCAACAAGTAGTAAAAATGAAGGTGGACAAGCTATTGTCCGCCCGGTTCATTCAGGAGGTTAGCTACCCCGAGTGGCTGGCGAATGTCGTGATGGTCAAAAATTCTAGCGGGAGCTGGAGGATCTGTAAGCTTCATGGATCTCAACAAGGCGTGCCCCAAAGATCCTTTCCCCATCCCGAGCATCAACGCTCTGATCGACGCAACGTCGGGTCACGAGCTCATAACCTTCATGGACGCCTTTTCAGGCTACAGTCAGATCCAGATGTTCCCCTCAGACATTGCCAATACATCCTTCTTCATCGACCAGGGTCTCTACTGCTACCGGGTCATGCCCTTCGGGCTCAAGAACGTCGGGGCCACCTACCATAGACTTGTCAACCGAGTCTTCAAAAATTAGATCGGTCGTAACATGGAGGTATACATCGATGACATGCTCGTCAAGAGCCGACGGTGGCGGGATCATGTCGCTGATCTTGAGGAAGCCTTTGACATTCTTCGGTCCCACAACATGAGGCTTAACCCCGCCAAGTGTGCCTTCGGCATCTCCTCGGGAAAATTTCTTGGATTCGTCGTCAGCCAGCGCGGAATTAAGGCAAATCCCGAGTAAATCCAGGCCATAATTGACATGGCCCCTCCCAGAAACATCAAGGAGGTTCAGCGGCTCACAGAGAGACTGACGGCCATCGGCCGCTTCCTCTCCAAGTTCAGAGAGAAGTCCTTCCCCTTCTTTAAGGCCCTGCGAGAGGCGAAAGGCTTCTAATGGGGCGATCCCCAACAACAGGCATTCGAACAATTGAATTCCTACCTTGCCGACCCCCCGCTCCTGAGCAAACCCGAACCGGGCGAACCCCTCTTTCTATACCTCTCAGCCTCGAAAAGTGCCCTCAGTGTCGTGCTCGTCCGAGAAGAAGAGGGTTCTCAGAAGCCTCTCTACTATGTAAGCAAAGTCTTGCTCTCGGTCGAGACAAGATATTCGAAGATGGAAAAGGTGGCATACGCTCTGGTAATGGTCGCGCGACTTCCAGGCCCACTCAATCTAGGTCCTTATGGACCAGCCTTTCAAGGCCGTCCTCCACAGACCCGAAAGTTCCTACCGCTTAGTCAAGTGGTCGATCGAACTAAGCCAGTACGACATCAGTTACCAGCCTAGGATAGCCATAAAGGGGCAGGCCCTCGCCGAATTTATCACGAAGTGCACTATCTCCGAGCCTTCCGCCACTCAAGAGGCAAATCCAATCTAGGAAGTTTATGTCAATGGCTTGTCTTGCGAAGTGGAAAGCGGTGCGGGCATCATCCTCAAAGGTCCCAACAACTTCATTCTTCAGTATTTCCTCCGCCTAAATTTTTCGGTCTCAAACACGAGGCAGAGTATGAATCTATGATCGTTGGGCTCACTCTGACGCACAAGGCAGGGGCCGGACAAATCAGGGCCTTTAGCGACTCCCAGCTCGTGGTCAACCAGATCACCGGGGAGTATGAGGCTCGTGATGCTCGGATGGTTCGATATTTGGCGGTAGGCCAGCAACTCCTGGCAACCTTCGACTTCTCTTCAGTGGAACGAATCCCTAGGGAGCAAAACGCTCAGGCTGATTCCCTGTCGAAACTTGCCTCGTCATCCTTCGCAGGGCTAGATAGCACCGTCCTAATCGAAGTCCTACTCCATCCCAGCATCGACCTCCCAGAAGTCCTCTGCCTCGCCACCGAACCCTAGCCAGACAACTGGATGACTCCCATCATGAAGTTCCTAGCACAGGGCGATCTTCCTCAAGATCGGGCCGAGGCTAGATGGACCCAAGTCCGTTCAGAGAGGTTCATCATAATCAACGAGACACTCTTCAAATGGTCGTACACAACAACGTATGGTAGACCCTATCTTCACTGCCTGGCCCCGGACGAGGCTAAGTACGCTCTGAAGGAGTCACATAAGGAATCAGGGGGGATGTCACATGGAAAGCAGGTTGCTCGCAAGAAAAGCCCTAAACCACGGGTACTACTGACTGACCATGTTATAAGACGCCCAAGACCTCGTCAAAAGATGCGACCCTTGCCAAAGATTCACCTCGGTAAAAAGGCTTCCACAAGCGAACCTACGCTCCCTGGTGAGTCCGACCCTATTTGCCTTGTGGGGGATGGATTTGGTCGGCCCTTTACCTAAAGCAACGGGCCAAAGGAAGTTCCTCGCGGTGGCCATCAACTACTTTACCAAATGGATCGAGGCAGAGCCCCTGGCCACAATCACAGAGCGCCAAACCCAGCAATTCTTCTATAAGAACATCATCTGTTGGTTCGGGATCCCCCAGGTACTTATCACAGACAATGGGACTCAATCGCAGGCCAGAACTTTCAGATTTTATGCGAAGACATCGGCGTCCAGCAGTGCTTCTCATCGATATGTCACCCCCAGTCAAACGGCTAGGCTGAGAACACGAAGTGTCAAATCCTTGACGGCCTCAAGAAGCGGTTGGATAATTCATCAAAGGGGCTATGGGTCGATGAGTTGCCAAGCGTCCTCTGGGCGCATTGGACGACGAAGAGAATCCCCACGGGCGAGTCACCCTTCAACCTAACCTACGACACAGAGGCGGTTATCCCCCAAGAGATCGGGCTCCCTTTGCCCAGGATCATGGCCTTCGACGAGGAGAACAACTCAACGGACCTCAGAGCCAACTTGGATCTAATCGACGTGGTTGGTGAAAAATTTGCCATCAGAAGAAGCATATACCAACAACGGATCGAGAAGTTTTACAACAAGAAGGTCCGCCCCTCCAACATCAAGCTTGGTGACCTCGTGCTCTGGAAGTTAGCGGTGTCCGACCTCGGTAAAAAGAGAAAATTGACCTCTAATTGGGAGGATCCGTATAAGGTCTCCGAAGTGGTACGTACTGGCACGTACCGACTCACAGACCTGGGGGCAGGATCATAAAAAGGCCCTGGAACACAGAACACCTCATCAAATTCCTCGAAAGGGACGACTAAACTCATTTTGTAACAGAAACTCATGAATCAGCACCACGTGCCCCGATTTTTTATGTAAATAAAAAGTGTAACTCTTTCTTTCCTTTCTTGTTATAATTTTGTGCAAGGAAACTCGGCACAAGAGCTCGACATTCAGCATTGACCTCGAGCCATACCCCAGCTTTCTCAACCTTCATGGGCTAGGCACTCGGCAATGACCCCGAACCACACCCTAACTCTTTTACAGAGCACATGAGCTTGACATTCGACATTGACCTCGAGCCTTACCCTAGTTTTCTCAAGCTTTATGGGCTAGGCGCTCGGCAATGGCTCCGAATCACATCCTAACTCTTTCAGAGTACAAGAGCTCGACATTCAGCATTGACCACGAGCCTTACCCTAGCTTTCTCAAGATTTATGGGCTAGGCACTCGACAATGACCCCAAACCACATCCTAACTCTTTTAGAGCAAATGAGCTCGACATTCGGCATTAACCTCGAGCCTTACCCTAGATTTCTCAAGCTTTATGGGCTAGGCGCTCGGCAATGACCCCGAACCACGTCCTAACTCTTTCAGAGTACAGAAGCTCGACATTCGGCATTGATCTTGAGCCTTACCCTAGCTTTCTCAAGATTTATGGGCTAGGCGCTCGGCAATGACCCCGAACCACATCCTAACTCTTTCAGAGCACAGGAGCTCGACATTCGGCATTGACCTCGAGCCATACCCTAGCTTTCTCAAGCTTTATGGGCTAGGCGCTCGGCAATGATCCCGAACCACCAACTTTCTTGCAAGACGGGGCCCGACACTCAACTTGCACTGTGCACAATGTCCTAATCGCTTACAAAATAGGGAGGGACGGAAAAATCAATTTTTATTCATCACAAGCGTCTTGAATGACCACAGTACAAGGAAAGATATTACAACGCTTCCGCTAACCTCAACATAAGTGTTTCCCTCGGGGATTTTTTGGCCAACATGGACCATGTCGAGCCCCACCGAGCGGGTACGTCCCTCGACGTGCTCGTCCGGCACCACCGGCACCGCTAGTGCAGACGTCCCGGCAACAGAACTCTGTGCATCAGGGGGCTTCTCCATCTCCAGATAGAGGTTCAGCGAGGAACCCAAAACAGAGGGGCCTCCTCCCCCAGGATGGCCGAACCGAGACTGATTTGTGCCTAGCATAACTTTCAACCTTTGAATCTCCAGCTCCTTTTCAACCACAACCTCACGAAGAACGGACCCGGAGGTCTGTCACCTAGTGGAAGCATCAAATATTGACCAGTTCCTCTCGGCACTCCTCCAGTCCCGATCGATTATAGCCTTCTTCAGGCGTGCCATTTCTAAGCTGAGCTCCTTGGACTTGTTCATAAAATAGCTTATCGCGACTTCTCGATCGCAGGCCTGCTTGCGATAGCAGATCAAGACACTCTCCTTGGACTCTAACCTATTCCGAAGTCACCGGATCTCGATAGAACTGAGGTCGGCACCCAGGGTCTCGTTCATCTGGCAAAAGGGGAGGAAACCACAATTCACTAAAAAGGCTCGCCAAAAAACAACAAGTCATAGAAGGTCGGCCAAAAACACGATTGTATTAATTCAAAAATTGATTACAAAAGGCGGTGGCCAGTCCGCGTTCGGCATTACAGAAAGGGAAATATTTTAACTACTTTGGTGGGGGGATCTGCACCTCTTTGTTGGTCGTCGCACCCCTCGCCACCTTCTCCAAGTGGGGGTCCCTCGGAGCCTCATCTCCCTCGCCCCCGGGGGTTAGCGGATGCACGGGGGGCTCCCACCCGTAGTGGAGATTGTCGATCTTTGCCTCGGGGTAAAGGAGCAAAAAGTGCTCCTTCGCCCTATCGTACGCCTCATCTTGGGCGTTAATCATCTCTTCCAAAGCCGCCATCGCTAGCTCATCGTAATTCGCTGCCGCCTTTCCCCGGACCGTCGCCAATTCGCGAAGATACTGGTCCTGTTGAGAGGCGAGGTCGGCTAGGAAGGCCTGCGCCGTCCCCTGAGCGTTCGTCAGCTCGACCCTCAATTCCTTTGCTTCTCAAAGGTACCGATCGACATTCTGCTTCTCGGTGTGGACCTCCTTCTCCAAGAACCTCTTCAGCTGCGCCCCGGTCATCAGCGCCTGGTCGAGATAGGAAGAGTCAGAAAAGAATACCCAGCACAAAAAGTAAACAGACAACAAAACCAACACTTACCACTACTTGAGCTTGAGCCCACTTCATGTAGGCCATCTTCGTAGTCTCGGTAGCCAGGTTGGTCCCGTCGTAGGCCGTGGCGAGCTTATCTGCCACCTCCATAGAGATTGGGGCCTCGGCCAGCGAATCTCCCTCCTTGACTGCCAAGTCCGGGGCGAACGACCTTAGCCCCCCCTCGCCCACCATCTGTCAGGCATCAGGACGAATAGCGGGGGTCTCAGACTTCCGGACCTCAGTAACCTTTCGGCTACTTGAGCTCGGCCCCGACTCTTTTGCCTCTCGGGACGAGTGGCTTTTCTTCGATTTCTTAGAGGGCGGCTCCGAAGAGACCTTCGTCGCCCCCTGGACTGGTCCCGCCGCCCCTGCTGCCTTTTCGGCCCTCTTCTTCTGGGCCAGCGCCAGCAGGGCCTTCCTCGCCTCGAGCTTCGACGGGTCCATCGCTGTAGAGAAAAAGAGAATGTTAATACGAAAGCCAAAAATTAGACAAGAATGAAACAAAAACGTACAAGGGTCGGCTGGGCTCAGTCCAGCTCAGGCTAGGTGTATCTCTGTCATGCGCGGCCAACTGATGTTGTGCCCCGCTACAATTTTGTCCATATCAGCCCACTCCGCCTCCGTCAGGTCCCTCCGCCTCGGGGATTTGTGGTTTGGCTTGTAGAAATTCCAGGCTGTAGGAATTTCCCAAGGCACATCGCTCCCGACTACGAAGTACTTCTCCTTCTACCTCTTTATGGAATCCGGATGACCATGCATTACCCTCTTGTGAGGGCGGGGCGACATGTAGAATATACCCTCCATATCTCTGAGCGAGCTCACCCCTAAGACAGCACGGAAGTACTTCAGCTTCAGCGGGACCCTCTTCTCCTGGCACTTCAGAATGAAGCAGATCAGATGCTTCCGCAAATTGGGGTCGTATTGCATCGGGCACAGTTCCCCCTACATCAGCACCCTCTTGATGAACGGGTGCAGTGGCAACCTTAGTCCCGAGACGAAAGCATCCTCGGAAAACATGCAGAAGCCAAGGGCCAACTCGGTGGTGGGACAGAAACCGGGACTCGGCAGCATCAATTCGTACTCTCGAGGGATGACGTAACTGGCCCTTATTATAGGCAGAAAATCGGCCTTCAACACGCACTGGATGTTGTCCATCTTTATCTGGGGCCAGAAAGACGAAGGAACCTCCACATTGAATTGGACAAGGTTCTCCACATCGTCAGGGTACATCCTGATCGACCCTGGGTTCCTGAAGTAGGGGACGTCAAGTCCATGCTTTAGTCCGAACTCATCTGGCGTGCTCGGACTCTCCAGCAAATGCCACTTCCTCTTCTTCCCACGGATACGAGGCTCCCTTAGCAGAGATGGTGTCGACAAAGGGGGGAGAGGGGGAAGAACCTCTCCTTCCTCGCCTCCTTCCTCATCTCTCTCTCCCTCGGCTCCTCCCTCACGACCCTCATGTTCAACCCCTTCCTCAACCTCCTCGCCCGATGACTTTACATCCTCCTCGCCTAATAACTCTACCACCTCCGGCTTGTGACTTCGTAGGGGGACCATGTCTAGAACTGGATCATCCGTATTCCAAGATGTGGAATCTGACTGTCCCTCCACTTCCAAAGTTCAGTCGTCCAACTCCCATGACGTTGAGTCCGACTCACAATCCCCCTCACCCCGACCGGAAGAGCTCGCTTCAGAGCCAGACGAGAGCGCGACATTACGAAATAAAATACTAACCTGAGTACCGTAAGAGGAGAGATCACCATAAAAGTCATCGCCGGCAGCTTAGAGGGAGAAGCTCCTGTTTTTAGAGACAGAACACTCTACTCTTTCCAAGTCTGATTCAGCTCTTTTGTACTACTCTGTCACTTTTTTCAGCTAGGGCGCCCTGTAGTTTTGAAGCATCACATGTGTTTTCAAAGAAAATACCCTCACTATGGTGGCACCCTTTAGGGGAAAAAATAATTTTGAGGGTAAAGATTAGTAAGAAGCGCAACGATCGGTTACTATACTAAGGGTCCGCGATACACTCCCCTGATCTCTCAAGATCGATATGACGCCTCGAATTCTGCATAAAAATCCTCACCGTCCTTGATCATCAAGATCTGACGGCCACTAGGATTTCAAACACCTCGATTTCCATGCCTATGACGTCAGCATCAGGTGCAAAATTTCAGTTTCTACCCCCTGCTCTCACAGAAAGCACGGGGGTTCGGAGCTCGCTTTGGTTTTTACCACCCATAGCTTTTACAGCAAGCTTTGGGGGTTCGACGCTCGATAGTAACCTCGAGTCATCCTTTAGCTTTTACAGCAAGCTTGGGAGCTCGACGGTCGGTAGCGATTCCGAGCCACCCAGAGCTTTTACAGCAAGCTTGGGGGTTCAACGCTCGGCAATGACCTCAAGCCATCCCGTAGCTTTTACAACAAACTTGAGGGCTCGATGCTCGGTAATGATTCTGAGCCACCCCAGAGCTTTTACAGCAAGCATTGGGGGTTCGATGCTCGGTGGTGATTCCGAGCCACCCCAAAGCTTTTACAGCTAGCTTCGGGGGTTCGATGCTCGACTGTGACCTCAAGCCATCCCCTAGCTTTTACAGCAAGCTTGGGGGTTCGACGGTAGGTAGTGATTCCGAGTTACCCCAGAGCTTTCACAGCAAGTTTGGGGGCTCGACGCTCGATCATGACCTCAAGCCATCCCCTAGCTTTTATAGAAAGCTTGGGGGCTCAACGCTCGGTAGTGATTCCGAACCACCCCAGAGATTTTACAGCAGGCTTAGGGGCTCGACGCTCGGTAGTGATTCCGAGCCACCCCAGAGCTTTTACAGCAAGCTTTGGGGGTTCGAAGCTCGACAGTAACCTCAAGCCATCCCCTAAATTTTACAGCCAGCTTGGGGTTCGACGGTCGGTAGTGATTCTGAGCCACTCTAAAGCTTTTACAACAAGCTGTGGGGGTTCGACGCTCGGCAGTAACCTCGAGCCATCCCCTAGCTTTTACAGCCAGCTTGGGGGCTCGACTCTCGGCTATGACCTCGAGCCATCTCCTAGTTTTTACAGCAAGCTTGGGGGCTCGACACTTGGTAGTGATTCAAAGCCACCCCAGAGCTTTTACAGCCAGTCAGGGGATTCGACGGTCGGTAGCGATTCCGAGCTACCCAGAGCTTTCACAGCAGCTTTGGGGGTTCGAAGCTCGGCAATGATCTCGAGCCACCCCAGAGCTTTTACAACAAGCTTAGGGGCTCGACGCTCGGTAGCGATCCCGAGCCATCCCCTAGCTTTCAAGCAGTTTTGGGGGTTGAACGCTCGGTAGTGACCTCGAGCCACCCCAGAGCTTTACAGCAAGCTTGGGGGCTTGACGCTCGATAGTAATTCTGAGCCACCCTAAAGATTTTACATCAAACTTAGGGGCTCGACGCACGGTAGTGATTCCGAGCCACCCCAGAGCTCTGACAACAAGCTTGGGGGCTCAACACTCAGTAGTGATTCCGAGCCACCCCAGAGCTTTTACAGCAAGCTTTGGGGCTCGACGCTCGGTAGTAATTCCGAGCCACCCCCTAGCTGTTATAGCAAGCTAGGAGGCTCGACGCTCGGCGTTAACCTCGAGCCACCCCCTCGCTTCTACAACAAGCTTAGGGGCTCGACGCTCGGCAGTGATTCCGAGCCACCCCCTAGCTTTTACAACAAGCTTAGAAGCTCGACGCTCGGTAGTGACCTCGAGCCACCCCCTATCTTTTACAGCAAGCTTGGGGGCTCGACCCTCGGTAGTGACCTCGAGCCACCCCAGAGCTCTCACAGCAAGCTTGGGGGCTCGACGCTCGATAGTGATTCCGAGCCACCCCAGAGCTTTTACAGCAAGCTGAGGGGCTTGACGCTTGGCGTTGACCTCGAGCCACCCCCTCGCTTCTACAACAAGCTTAGGGGTTCGACGCTCGGTAGCGATTTCGAGCCACCCCCTAGCTTTTACAACAAGCTTAGGGGCTCGATGCTCGGCAGTGACCTCGAACCACCCCCTAGCTTTTACAACAAGCTTGGGGGCTCGTCGCTCGGTAGTGACTTCGAGCCACCCCAGAGCTCTCATAGCAAGCTTAAGGGCTCGACGCTGGGTAGTGATTCCGAGCCACCCCAGAGCTTTTACAGCAAGCTTGGGGGCTCGACACTCGGCAGTAATTTCGAGCCACCCCCTAGCTATTACAGCAAGCTGGGGGCCTCGACGCTCGGCATTGACCTCGAGCCACCCCCTCACTTCTGCAACAAGCTTAGGGGCTCGACGCTCGGCAGCGATTCCGAGCCACCCCTAACTTTTACAACAAGATTAGGTGCTCGACGCTCAGCAGCGATTCTGAGCCACCCCTAGCTTTTACAGCAAGCTTGGGGGCTCGACGCTCTTAGTGATCCCGAGCCACCCCAGAGCTTTCTAACAGGTATGGGGGTTCGACGTTCGGCAGTGACCTCGAATCACCCCCTAGCTTTTACAGCAAGCTTGGGGGCTCGTCGCTCGGTAGTGACCTCGAGCCACCCCAGAGCTCTCACAGCAAGCTTAGGGGCTCGACGCTGGGTAGTGATTTCGAGCCACCTCAGAGCTTTTACAGCAAGTTTGGGGGCTTGACGCTCGGCAGTAATTCCCAGCCACCCCCTAGCCGTTACAACAAGCTGGGGGCTCGATGCTCGGCATTGACCTCGAGCCACCCCCTCAATTCTACAACAAGCTTAGGGGCTCGATGCTCGGCAGTGATTCCGAGCTACCCCCTACCCTTAGCTTTTACAGCAAGCTTAGGGGCTCGACGCTCAGCAGAGATTCCGAGGCACCCCCTAACTTTTACAGCAAGCTTGGGGTCTCGACGCTCTTAGTGATCCCGAGCCACCCCAGAGCTTTCAAGCAGCTATGGGGGTTCGACGCTCGGCAATGACCTCGAGCCACCCCAGAGCTTTTACAGAAAGCTTGGGGCTCGACACTCGGTAGTGAGTCCGAACCACCCCAGAGCTTTTACAGCAAGCTTCAGGGCTCGACGCTTGGTAGTGATTCCGAGCCACCCAGAGCTTTTACAACAAGCTTGGGGGCTCGACGCTCGGTAGTAATTTTGAGCCACCCCCTAGCTGTTACAGCAAGTTGGGGGGTTCGACGCTCGGCATTGTCCTCGAGCCACCCCTTTCTTCTACAACAAGCTTAGGGGCTCGACGCTCCGCATCGAGCCACCCCCTAGCTTTTAAGACAAGGTTGGACCTCGACGCTCGGCAGAGATTCTGAGCTGCCCCCAAGCTCACTCAAACTGGGGGGCTCGATGCTTGGCGATAACCTCGAGCTGCCCCCTAGCTCACTACGAGCTTCGGGGCTCGACGCTTGGTAGTAAGCATTGGCATCCGAGCGCATAGGGGCTCGACGCTCGGCCTTCGAAGCGCCGTTCATAAACCTCGAGCCATATTCTTGGCCCCCATAGACTTGGTTCGGCACTCGACGTTCGGCTCCCGACCATCGGTCCCCGGCCCTCGATGCCTTTTCCTTTAGAGGGTCTCCTTCGTCCTACCCCACTTACCACTCCAAGAAGCTATGAGTCATACTCTCCGAATGCACCGCTCCACTCTTCCAACGGGGACAGGCTACTCCTACACGGCTGGCTTACGCCGCCCTCCAGGAGCGGGGGGCTCCTGATATGGGGTAAGTGACGTGACCCCATTTGGACCACCAGATCTCCTCAGACTTCACTCCCCTGTTATCATCAAGTAAAACGAGTCAAACGGGCTTCAGCCCATTCAGGTCCACAGGCGAACGGGTCCGACCCGGTCCCTTAGGGTCTCAGCCCGTTTACCCCTGTCTATAAATACCAGACCCCTTCCCCACTTTTGAAGGTAATAAACTTTTTCCTACCTGAACCCTAGCTACTGTTGCTTTCTCAGAGACTGACTAGATCGTTGGAGGGTCTGTCGCCGGGACTTCTCCCGATGTTTCTAGGCAGTGTGCAGGTACAGAAGACCGAGCCGAGCATTAAGGAACCGAACCCAGCTACTGGATCCGAGCCGAGCACCCGGCCTCTACCTCTCTGCTGCTACTCCCAAGCCGGTCCTACTCCCCAGGATTGGACCGACACCAGTACCACAGTTTCCTCTTCACAAATTACAAGAACTCACACCTGTTGTCCCTACACCCAAAAATCAAACAACATCAATAAGCAAATTGGAGAGATCATAAAATCACATTTAGATACCGATAAAGTTAAGAGTTATGTAAAGTTCAATCATTTAAATGAGTCTCTTTCTGCAGTTTTCCACACCATTAGTCTTGGACGTATGCATCATTTCGGTCCACACGGAAAACCAACAAAAGAATTTCTTAGAATACAGTAATTTATGCAATTTTTAGGATAATTTAGAAATTATTATATCTATATCTTATTGATGCGGTTTATTTCTGGGAGACGTGTGGATGCACCAGGTGTGAGTTCGGACTCAATTTGTATTTGAAGGAGAAAGCTGCTCGTCTGACGATCCTCGGCTGACCGGGCGGAACCTGAGGCGACCTCGGGGTGATTCGGAGATCTGGGCTCGGATCAGTGGATTCGGATCCGAGGTCTTGTGTACCTGCAGACAGTCCTGAAACACCGGGGTTTGTCCCGGTGGCGGACCCTCCGACGATCTAGTCAGTCTCTGTGAGAGAGTAGCAATAACTAGGTGAATTTCAGTGGAAAAAGATTGATTACCTCAAAAGGTGGGTGAGGGTCTAGTATTTATAGAGAATTCCAACCGGGTTTGGATCCGCTTGGGGGCCGGGTCTGGACCCGAAAGCCCATGAGCCTGACGTGGCAGAGGGCCCAGGGGGTTTAGGGCAGACGTGGCCATACCAGGAGCGGTATAGGGCTGACGTGGCAAAACCCTGGGTGGTATTCGGAGCTGACATGGCTGATCGTGGGTCTTCTGCGCTTCTGGGAGAATCGGAGGGCCTAGGCGGTGCCAGGTCATCCCCCTGCTTCGCCAGAGAGGGGGGACGGCCCGTGGGGCTATCACGGATCGGAGATCGAGGACCACTGAGGCTCGCCGGATACGAGGAGGTCGGTTCTGTGGGGGTGCACTTGAGGTTCGGCGCCGACCCTGTAATTGGTTCGAAGCCGGGCTAAATTGCTATTTTTACCTTTCTTGAGTGAGAGTTGTATTGGGCCCTGGTTGGGCCTTCAGGCCATTTTTACCCTACCACACAAGCCCCCCACTCCTGCGGGGGTGCGGGAGCTAGCCGGGGAGGAGTGTTCATGGTCGTGGAAATGGGATGGCGAATCGCTGGGCCCTCATGAGGGGGCCGCCCTGAGGCTTCCTGGGAAGATTGCCTAGGTGCCAGACCTAGCCTCGGGTGGGCGAGGGATTCTAGGTCGGCACGGTTGAAGGCGAGTCGTGGAGCCTTCCTGAGAAGACTACCCTGGTGCTGGACCCGACCTCGAGCAGGCGAGGGACTTATGGGCCAACAAGGGGGGTGGCGAGCCGTTGAGCCTTCCTGAGAAGACTACCCTGGTGCCAGACCTGACCTCGAGCTTGGCGAGGGATTACGGGTCGGCAAGGGTGATGGCGAGCCGTGGAGCCTTCCTGAGAAGACTACCCTGGTGCTAGACCCGACCTTGAGCAGGCGAGGGACTTATGGGCCAACAAGGGGGGTGGCGAGCCGTTGAGCCTTCCTGAGAAGACTACCCTGGTGCCAGACCTGACCTCGAGCTTGGCGAGGGATTATGGGTCGGTAAGGGCGATGGCGAGCCGTGGAGTTTTCCTGAGAAGACTACTTTGGTGTTAGACCCGACCTCGAGCAGGCGAGGGACTTATGGGCCAACAAGGGGGGTGGCGAGCCGTTGAGCCTTCCTGAGAAGACTACCCTGGTGCCAGACCTGACCTCGAGCTTGGTGAGGGATTACGGGTCGGTAAGGGCGATGGCGAGCCGTGGAGTCTTCCTGAGAAGACTACCCAGGTGTTAGACCCGACCTCGAGTAGGCGAGGGACTTATGGGCCAACAAGGGGGGTGGCGAGCCGTTGAGCCTTCCTGAGAAGACTACCCTGGTGCCAGACCCGACCTCGAGCTTGGCGAAGGATTACGGGTCGGTAAGGGCGATGGCGAGCCGTGGAGCCTTCCTGAGAAGACTACCCTGGTGTTAGACCCGACCTCGAGCAGGCGAGGGACTTATGGGCCAACAAGGGGGGTGGCGAGCCGTTGAGCCTTCCTGAGAAGACTACCCTGGTGCCAGACCTGACCTCGAGCTTGGCGAGGGATTACGGGTCGGCAAGGGCGATGGCGAGCCGTGAAGCCTTCCTGAGAAGACTACCCTGGTGCTAGACCCGACCTCGAGCAGGCGAGGGACTTATGGGCCAATCAAGGGTGGGGGGCGAACCGCTGTGCCTTAGGAATGTTGGGCAGGGTAGCCTGTCGTCTTTTGCGGAGTATTGAAGGTGCCCCGGGATCTGTGCGATGTGCCAATTTCCCAGGGGCCTTAATGGTGCTGCCTAATAAATGTATGGCGCATGGTCTTCCGTTGTTTGGTTTTCCCCACGTCATAAAAGCTAGCTTATGGGGGAGGCTATAAGTACCCCTCTCCGCAGCGGGTTGGATCACAGCAAGAGTGGTTTACTGGTCCTCCAAGGTGTCTGCTACGGCGGACGTCTGTCTTTTGTAAAAATTTTCCCTTGGTTGTGTTGGAGAGGTGGTTTCTCTGCCGCCCCGATCTTCTCTCGGATCTGATCGCTCTGATACGGCCGCCAGATCCAGGGGGGATCGGGGCGAGAGGGGTAACGACCGAAATTCGGACCAATAGATGAGTAGCCTCGGATTGGTGATGCTTCTGCCGTCTGGATCCTTTTTCGGGACAGACGACCCTGATATGGTTGTTTGGCCCGAGAGAGATCCAGACGGGAGGGGCATCTACCAAACCCCAGGCTTGGGGCCGGAGTGCCCCGGATAGGTGGGTCGTCTCCGATTGGAGGTCGGCCACTCTGTCTTCAAATAGGGCTCCAGGTGATGGCAGTTTCTGTCTCACCCTCGAACAGTTTGGGGTTTCGGCCGTCGAGGCTGTAAGCCCCGAACTGCTCGCGGGTGAAAGGGGAATCGGCCGAGTCCTGGAGCCCGGGGCATCTGTCTAAGGGCGGCGCCTTAAACCTTTAAGTAAAAACGTTCTCTTTGCCGAATGCCCCCTCCGAACTGACCCCCTCGTCTGGCTGTCAGCCTGGCGTTGGATGACGTCAGCAGCGCACGTTTTGAGGACGTGGCGCGATTTCCCAGACGGCAGTTACACGTCAAATAGGTGAACAGTTCTTGCGGGAATCGAGGAGTCGCTTTCATCCTTTATAAATACTCCCCCTTCTCCCCTTCTAGCCCACTCCTTTCTTGCCGCCATTTTTTTGTTCAGAAATTTCTCAACACTTTAGCGCTCATCCCTGCAGCTTTCTGTACTAGACTCGCCCTTCCGAAGTGACCCCAGGTGAGTTGGTAAGTTTGTTTTTTTAGGCACAGATGGATAGGGCTCAGTCTGGCTCGTCAGCGTCGACATCTAGGGGGGAAGTGAAACCTGTTTCCGACTCGACTTCATGGGAGGAGCCCGTACTTGAGGAGGAGTCAGTATACGTCGAAGAGTCTTCCGATTCGGTTTCGTGGGAGGAACCCATAGGTGAGGAGGAGGAGGTACATGGTGTGAGGCCGTTACGCTCCCGACGTCCCTTTGTGGTGGAGAGTAGTGAGTCGGGGGAGACGAATGATGGCTCGGGCGGCGTCCGCGTTTTGGAGTTGACTTTCGAGGAAGAGGGAGGCGAGGGTGGCATTGTAAAGAGATCCACAGTTTAGGGTGCGGGTCCGAGTTCCATGCCGACCGTCCTGGGGCCCTTATTCACTCCCTCGCCGGAGCGAACCAAGATGAAGAAGAAGAAGGCTCCGAGGAAGGCAGGACCAGGGACTGGTTCGAGCCAGGCGCCCGTAAACCGTAACTTGTGGACAGGTTCGCCCGTGCAGCCGAAGCCTTTCCGTCAGTATCCTGACGACCTATCCGACAAGGAGCTCTTCGGCGTGCAGGCTTCCTCGCCGAGTCGGAAGAGGGGGACGATGGACGCGATTCTGACCGTCTTGGAGGGTGGGGACTTGAAGGTTTTGCAGCTGGCGTACCACATAGGTCCTGGCTACGAATTGATGCTGCCGAGCTCTACTCTGCATCCAACCGATCCCCTATCTGCTTGGTGTTGCGTCTTCCCAGTGGACGCCTTCATTTCTGGACTGAGACTGCCAGTCCACCCGTTTGTTCGGGAAGTGTTGAACTGGGCCTCCTTGGCTCCAATGCAGTACGGGCCGAACTCTTGGAAGCAGATAATCTGTTTCGTACTGATGTGCGAGGCACGGAAGGTACCCCTGCGGTTGAACGTGTTCCGAGCGATGTTGATGATCAGTTCGGCGGCTGAGGGCATTTACTATATCTCCCCCCGGAGTAAGAGGAAGGTTGTACACAGCCACCCGGACTCTATTAAGGATTGGAAGAAGAAATATTTGGTGATCCGGAGTGAGGATCCTTGGGATATTCCCACCCGGTGGAACTATTCTAAGCCGAGCTATGAAACGCCGAGGCCGGGGGACCTGACGGCTGAGAAGTGGAGGTTTGTAGAGCGCCTCCGTCTGTCGTACAGCATCAATTGGGCGAAGGTGACGGAGGCCCACCTGGCGAGTGTTGGACTGAGCCCGGCCGTACTTTCTAGTATGTGGTTGTTTCTTTTCTCTCTATCTTCTTGTACTTTTTTGCTCATTGTTCTTAATGGATTTTTTTACAGATATGGATGAAGAATCGATTAGGGTGCTGAGGCTCGCTATGAGGAAGAAGAAGGTCGAGAAGAAGGGGGACGTGGCGAAGACGACCGAATTGTCCCAGGTGGTCTCTGAGGCCCCAATTCAGCCGAGGGCCAAAAGGACTCGCTCGGAGACAGGCGGGGACGCGGTGGTTCAGGGAGGCTCGGATCAGGGCAGGGCTACTGACCTCGATAAGGGGAAGGGTCTCCTGGTGGATACCGGGATAGAGGAGAGACTTCGGTGACCGTGGGTGCCGAATTGGTCGATCCGAGAGGGTGATTGCCTGGTCCGAGGGCGCCAGGCCGTGGAGGTTGCAGATAAGCTGGCGACCCCCCAGGACCGTTCGGATATGAAGGCCCAGACCCTGGACGAGGCGTACGTGCGTCTTGCACAGGCCAATGTGCTGGTAAGTCAATCGAACCAACTTGCTTTCAGATCATGTCGCTTAAGACAGGTTTCTTAGTCTTGTCGGGATATTGCAGGCGACCGTGCAGGGGGCCCACGTGAGAGGCCTTTATGAGGCGGCTTTGCAGCGAGAGCGAGACCGGGCTGACAAGGCCAAGCAGGAGGTGAAGGAGTTGAAGGTAGAGCTCGAAGGCTCTCATGGGAGGGAGACGGAAATGAAGGCGGCCTTCGACAAGGAGAAGGAGGAATGGGCGAAGACGATGGCGGCTCAGGAGAAGAGGTCGGCGAAGGAGAAGGATGAGTTGACGGAGTCGTGTCAGCTCCTGGTGATCAAGGCCCAGGACAACTGTTATGCAAAGGCCCTTAGTCATGTGAGGCACTTCTATCCTACTATCGACCTGTCCAACTTCGAGTTTGATATGGAGATTAAGGGGACACCGAAGACCCCTGGCGAACAAGGGCCCGGTGGTGACCAGGCCGCCAACCCCCCCGTGAACCCGACCGACACTGAGGTGGGAAAACTAGCTGTATAATTTTTGTCCTTCTTTTTTCTTCTCTCGATTGTATTTGCCTTCCGCGGACTGGCCACCGCATTTTTTGTATGGAGAAACTAAATTTATAAAAAGAGGGTTTTTGGCTGGCCAGGTGTTTTGACCTTGAATACTTCCGAACCTCCTTGCTTATATGTTTTGAGTGGGCTGGTTCTCTTGTAGGTTATGGCTCCCCCTCCTGAGGCGGATCCCCGTCGTTCCGACGTGGCGTGGCTTCGGAGCAAGGTTGAGGCCCTGGAGGCCACTTTGGTTCGGTACCGAAAGGGGGCGCGTGATACTGATGCGGCTTTCAATTACTACAGGAATAAGTCTGAGGCCCTTAGTGAGGAGGCAAGCCGGCTGAGGAGGGCGATTGCGGATCGGGAGCTCGGGGGCGCCAGTCTCGGATATACTATGTCTAGCTCCTCGGTGCAGAGACCCTCCTCTGAAAAGCTACTTCGTGATATGATAGTGGAGAAGGAGATGGAGATACACCGTTATAGGACGATATTGGGCGTCTCGCTATCTTCCTCGGGGGGTCGGCGAGCGGAGGGAGTTCCCTCTGCGATGCTTCTGATGGAGCGTATGCGATCCGTTGACGCCCAGAGCTCCGTGGCCGGTGTGTCGACTGTGGCAGAACCGAAGGACCATCATGACGAAGAGAGAGCTCCAAGTCGTTCGGTCGGAGTGATCCCGCCCCTCGCTGGATTCGAGGAGCCCTAAGGCGGTGATTTCCTTTAGTTTGAGATGAGTGGAGTGGTCTTGTAACGGTCTTTGTTTGTTTTCCCCGAATAAAATAAAAGAATATGAAATAAAGAAATCTTTTCCTTCTTTGCTCTGATCAGCGGTGTGGTGAAGGGCGGTGGAGGCGAGGTTTGGCTCCGCAGATTCGTGAGGGATCGACGTGGGGCAATAGGAAGACTCCCTGGTCCGGAGCTGGGTCGACCCTACCGGGGATCTAGGGGACGATACCGGAGCGTGAACCTGGGTGCCGATCCCCTTGTTTGGTACCCGGTTGGAGTTTGCCGAGGAATCTGGATTTTGGCAAAAAGAGACTTCTTATATACCAGGTAGGGAGGGCCGTTGAAGTGGCCCTTTACATACGATAGCTTACATCAGTTTTACTTTACTTTAGTCAGGCTAGGACCTAGGCTCGCTCTTCCAGAAATTTCATTAGGTGCTCGGCGTTCCAGGGTCGGCTGATGGGTCGGTCGTCCATATCCGCCAGTCGGTATGTACCCGGACGACAGCCTCGACTACACGGTATGGGCCTTCCCAGTTGGGAGCCAATTTCCTCTTCTTGGTTGGATCGGAGACAGATAGCTTACGTAATACCAGGTCCCCTACCCTGATGTTTGTGGGGCGGACCTTCTTGTTGTAAAACTTCTCAATCCGTTGCTGGTAGATGCTTCTTCGGATTGAAGACTTCTCTCGTACCTCGGCGACGAGGTCCAGGTTGGCCCTCAGGCCGGACGCATTGTCAGCTTCATCGAAGGCTATGATCCGGGGTGAAGGTAATCCGACCTCGACGGGGATGACTGCCTCAGTCCCATAGGTCAGACTGAATGGTGTTTCTCCCGTGGGGATCCTCTGGGTGGTTCGGTGCGCCCATAGTACGCTGGGCAATTCCTCAACCCACAGCCCTTTGGGGGAACTGTCGAGGTGCTTTTTGAGGTCGTCGAGGATTTGCCTGTTCGCGGTCTCCGCTTGGCCGTTGGACTGAGGGTGGCAAATGGCGGAGAAACGTTGCTGGATGCCGATGTCTGCGCAGAAGGTTTGGAAGTTTTGACCTTGGAACTGGGTTCCGTTGTCTGTGACGAGGACTCAAGGGATTCCGAACTGGCAAATGATGTTCTTCCAAAAGAACTGTTGTACTTGGCGCTCGGTGATGCTGGACAGTGGTTCGGCTTCGATCCACTTGGTGAAGTAGTCGATGGAGACGATCAGGAATTTCTTTTGTCCCACCGCCGGGGGGAAGGGCCCCACCAGGTCCATACCCCACATGGCGAAGGGCGTAGGGCTTGCCAGGGACCGGAGATTGGCTTGAGGAAGCCTTTTGATAGGGGAGAATCTTTGGCAGGGGCCGCACCTCTTGACCAAGTCTAGCGAGTCTTGGAGCATGGTTGGCCAATAGTACCCCTGATTCAGGGCCTTCCGAGCAAGCATCCTGCTCCCCATGTGGCATCCGCCGATCCCCTCGTGCAGGTCTCTGAGGGCGTAGCTGGCCTCGTCGCTGGTGAGGCAGCGGAGGTAAGGTTTGCCGTCGGCCAAGGTGTACGAGCGTTTGAAGAGGATGTCACCGATCATGACAAACCTTTCAGCTCGGACTCTAACTCGTCTGGCCTCGGCTCTGTCTTCAGGAAGCTCGGCACTGATTAAGAATCTTCTGATGGGGGTGGTCCAGTCGTCCGGGCGGGTCCCATCTTGCACACACATCGCTTCCAGCTCCGGGTCACTGATACTTGGTTTCAGGAGGACTTCTATGAGCACCGTCTGATCGAGGCCCTCGAAGGAGGAAGAGGCAAGTTTGGATAACGCGTCTGATTGAGCGTTCTGTTCCCTGGGGACTCTGATAACCGCGGCGCAACTGAAGGATGCCAGGAGTCGCTTAACTGCCGTCAAATACCTCATCATGCGTTCATCGCGGGCTTCGTATTCTCCGGTGATCTGATTGACCACGAGTTGAGAATCACTAAAGGCCCGAATTTGCTTGGCCCCGGCTCGGCTGGCGAGGGTCAATCTGGCGATCATGGCCTCGTATTCTGCCTCGTTGTTGGAGGCCGGAAAGTTGAGGCGGAGGGAGTATTGAAGTAGGAATTGGTCGGGGCCACGAAGGATGATGCCCGCCCCACTTCCTGTTTCGCATGACGAACCGTCGACGAAGACCTCCCAGGTCGGATCCGATTCTTCGAGGCTAGGCTGCTCGGAGACGGTGCACTCCGTTATGAATTCGGCAAGGGCCTGTCCTTTAATGGTCGCCCTTGGCTGATAGCTGATGTCGAACTGGCTCAGCTCGATTGACCACTTGACTAAGCGGCCGGAGTTTTCGGGTTTGTGAAGGACAGTCTTTAGTGGTTGGTCGGTCAGTACTTGGACGGAGTGGGCTTGGAAGTAAGGGCGAAGCTTCCGGGCTGCCATGACCAGTGCATAGGCCACCTTCTCTATCTTTGCGTATCTCGTCTCTGCTGGGAGGAGAACTTTGCTCACATAATACAGTGGCTTTTGAACCCCTTCCTCCTCTCGGACGAGGACGGCGCTGAGAGCGTTGTCCGAGGCGGACAGGTAGAGCCAAAGCGGCTCGCCCGGCTCGGGCTTGCTGAGGAGAGGCGGGTTGGCGAGGTATTGCTTTAGCTGTTCGAAGGCTTCTTGTTGAGGGGTACCCCACTCGAAGCCCCCTTTTCCGCGCAAGGCCTTGAAAAAGGGGAGAGACTTCTCTCCTGATTTGGAGAGAAAACGGCCGATTGCCGCTAATCGACCTGTGAGCCTTTGAACCTCCTTGACATTCCGGAGCGGGGACATGTCAATAATGGCTTGGATTTTCTCGGGGTTTGCTTCAATGCCGCGTTGGCTGACGATGAACCCCAAGAACTTCCCCGTGGAGACGCCGAAGGCGCATTTAGCCGGGTTGAGTCTCATGTTGTGGCGTCGGAGGACACCGAAGGCTTCCTCGAGGTCGGCGACGTGGTCCGGCCCAGCCCGGCTTTTGACAAGCATGTCGTCGACGTACACTTCCACATTGCGGCCGATCAGGTCTTTGAAGACTCTGTTGACGAGTCGCTGGTACGTGGCTCCAGCATTTTTCAGCCCGAAGGGCATAACGCGGTAACAATAAAGACCCTGGTCGGTGACGAACGAGGTCTTGGAGATGTCTGGTGGAAACATCCGGATCTGATTGTACCCCGAGAATGCGTCCATGAAGGACAGTAGCTCATGCCCCGAGGTTGCGTCGATTAGAGCGTCGATGCGGGGGAGGGGGAAAGGATCTTTCGGACACGCTTTGTTAAGGTCCGTGAAGTCGATGCAGATCCGCCAACCCCCTGTTGCCTTCTTCACCATGACGACATTAGCCAGCCACTCAGGGTAGTTGACTTCCTGGATGAATCGAGCGGACAAGAGTTTGTCCATTTTTGTCTTTACAATTTGTTGCCTCTCCGGGGCGACTTTGCGCCTCTTTTGGACGATCGGCTTAGAGTCAGGGATGACGATTAGTCGATGCATAATCAAGTCTTCGGAGATCCCGGGCATGTCGGAGGGTTTCCAAGCGAAGAGATCGACGTTGCAACGGATGCAGGCGATGATGCCTAACTTCAAGTCCTCGGAGAGTGAGCGGCTCACCCGGAACCATTTCGACTCATCCTCGGCATCGAACAGGACCTCTTCTAATTCGTCCACCGGCTCGGGAGCTGGGCCGTCTCTCTCGGGTTCGAGTTCAACGGCGTCGAGGGGGAATACAC
This sequence comes from Hemerocallis citrina, assembly GCA_017893485.1. Classification (NCBI taxonomy): domain Eukaryota; kingdom Viridiplantae; phylum Streptophyta; class Magnoliopsida; order Asparagales; family Asphodelaceae; genus Hemerocallis; species Hemerocallis citrina. The sequence continues at coordinate 272,341,048 of CM030364.1, read as the reverse complement.
CCCCTCCAACGGTGGTTATGTAGCACGATCGTGCTGCTTCTTGGCTACCTCGGACGATGCCGACCCCTTGGGGGGTGGAAAATTTAAGCTTCAGGTGGTAGGCCGAAGGTATCGCTTGGAAAGAGTTTAGTCCGGGTCGGCCAAGAATGGCGTTGTAAGCCGCCCTGACGTCGATGATCATGAAATCTATGGATTCGGTCCTCTTGACAGGAGCCGATCCTGCGGTGACGTCGAGGGTAATGATCCCTTCTATTACGATTGGGACGCCGGAGAATTCAAGCAACGTGTATCCGGTTGGTTTGAGCTTCCCTTTGGATAATTTGAGACTTTCGAAGGCTTTGAGAAAAAGAATATTTACCGAGCTGCCGTTGTCGACGAGGATTCGGCGAACCTCACAATTAGCTATGCGGAGGCTAACGACGAGGGCATCGCAGTGGGGTAGGTGAACTTCTTCGAGGTCCTCTCCTGAGAAGGAGATCGGCAGCGGTTGTTGCTTGGGGGAGGGGCTGTTTCGGATAGCATTCGCCTCCCGGATAAAGGCTCCTCGGGAAGTATCGGATTCTCCTCCCATGGGCCCCCCGTGGATATAGTGCAGGGTGAATGGCGTACCCATGGCTCCCTCGGACTCGGGATCCCGACCCTGGATGCTGTTCGGAGTAGGGTTCGGAGGTGAGAGTCTCCGGTTCCTAGTACCTCGCCGATCCTGTGGGTCTTCCTCCCTGGAGGTCCATCGGAGAGCTTTAGGAATTTCTTCTTGAAAGTCCTGGGATCCCTTGTGAGTGACGGGGGCTCCCCCGACCTTGTTCGGTCGGTCTGAAGGTGGCCTTCCGACGCGGCTGAGCGCTGGTCTCCGTCCCTCGAGCGGCAGCCTTGGACGGTTCGGGGCCGGGTTGGAAGCGGCCTTTCCCCTGCCCTTGGAGGTCATGAGAGTTCGGCTGTCGAGGTCGCTCGATGGTCGGGCTCGGGTCGGCTTCTGAAGCAGTGTTCCCACAGACGGCGCCAACCTGATGCGGTTTATTTCTGGGAGACGTGTGGATGCACCAGGTGTGAGTTCGGACTCAATTTGTATTTGAAGGAGAAAGCTGCTCGTCTGACGACCCTCGGCTGACCGGGCGGAACCTGAGGCGACCTCGGGGTGATTCGGAGATCTGGGCTCGGATCAGAGGATTCGGATCCGAGGTCTTGTGTACCTGCAGACAGTCCTGAAACACCGGGGTTTGTCCCGGTGGCGGACCCTCCGACGATCTAGTCAGTCTCTGTGAGAGAGTAGCAATAACTAGGTGAATTTCAGTGGAAAAAGATTGATTACCTCAAAAGGTGGGTGAGGGTCTAGTATTTATAGAGAATTCCAACCGGGTTTGGATCCGCTTGGGGGCCGGGTCTGGACCCGAAAGCCCATGGGCCTGACGTGGCAGAGGGCCCAGGGGGTTTAGGGCAGACGTGGCCATACCAGGAGCGGTATAGGGCTGACGTGGCAAAACCCTGGGTGGTATTCGGAGCTGACATGGCTGATCGTGGGTCTTCTGCGCTTCTGGGAGAATCGGAGGGCCTAGGCGGTGCCAGGTCATCCCCCTGCTTCGCCAGAGAGGGGGGACGGCCCGTGGGGCTGTCACGGATCGGAGACCGAGGACCACTGAGGCTCGCCGGATACGAGGAGGTCGGTTCTGTCGGGGTGCACTTGAGGTTCAGCGCCGACCCTGTAATTGGTTCGAAGCCGGGCTAAATTGCTATTTTTACCTTTCTTGAGTGAGAGTTGTATTGGGCCCTGGTTGGGCCTTCATGCCATTTTTACCCTACCACACTTATACTAATAGGAGAGAGAATGTATCTCCTCTTTCCTTTATCCATTTAAAAATAGAGAAATGAGAACAAAAATAGGAATTCACACTCACACATTTCTTAACACATGCACACACCCAACCAACACCTCCGCTCAATTTTCGATTGTCCGATCGTCCAGATGCGCGAAGACGTGCATAATCGAAGCTCCCGATCGCGCCACATCGCCACCCAAATCACATATGTCCAGTTTACTTAGCGGGCGAGTCCATCACGTGATCAACGTCTCAGGGCGCGCCACGTCACCACATCATCCGGACACCTTATTTCACTCAACGGACGAACACATGCTCGATGACGCGATCCAGATCGCTCCAAAAATCGCACCAGCTCGATAAATCAATAAAAAATCATAAAAAATGATTTAAATTAGGAAATTAAATTAAAATTCCAAAAATTATTATTAAATACGAAAATTTAATAAGAAATTCTGAAAAATAATTAAAATTTGGGAATGTATACAATATATTATGCTATATCACTTTTGTCTATGATTTTTCTCATTTTTTCTTTTTAAAATAAAAAAATGAGGACAAAAGTAGGAGAAACTTCCCACTCTTACTCTATTCAAATTGGAATTAGAATCATCATTATTATATAGATGTTATTAGATAAAATTTTCAAATTTTTAAATATTTTCGTATTTTACAAAAATTTTGTACATATTACACAGATTATATTACATATTATATTATATTATTTTATATTATATAAGTTTGTACAATATTGTACAAGGTACCCTGGTGTAAACTTATTATATTAACATTGGAAGCGTGAAAAAAAAGTCACCATCATATATATACAACTCACCGTAATGTTATAAGCTGTGGACGAATAGTTAGGACACGTATGTCGAGGGTAATTAACCCTATCATTATATGGGTCATCAACATGTTCAATTAAAATGGTGAAATCAGTTTAAGATCCCCAAATCATAATTTTGAGAACATTAAATAATGATTAAATAAAGGCACCGGTCATAATTCAAAACAAAACATAACTGTAAGATTTATTGGGACCCAACAACAATGCATAATAAGAGACGGCGTAGAGTAAACGCCAAGGAAACGGGGCCGTACCCTGCGGCCCACTTCAAGTTATCATTGTCGTTATCTTTCTCTCTTTCATTTCAAATTTTGAACTCATTGTATAGCATGTTGCGGAATTAATTTTTTTTATTTGACACTTTTTTGAAAATATTTATAGAAAAGGGACAGTTGGCCAAGTATTTGTGCTCATAGACTCAATAACTAAACTTGTCGTTCCCAAAGGCGAGTTTAGTTGTTTCATCATCGCCATTGGGAAACAGTGTGTTTAGTGCTATTTTTAGTTCAAAATTTTCGAAGAAGACTCGCTGTTCTCAATGGCGAGGACATTTATACTAGACTCGTTGTTGGGGAACAACGAGTTTAGTTCAAAATTTTCAAAGAAGACTCGTTGTTCCTAACGGCGAGGACATTTACACTAGACTTGCTGTTGGGAATAGCGAGTTTAGTTCAAAAAAAAATTATATGGAGTTTTTTCGAAAATTCTCTAAGTCCAACAGAATGTTTCACTCTCTGTAAAATTTCTTACATCATCGTCGTTCCCAATAGCGAGTCTAGTGTAAATATCCTCGCCGTTGGGAACAACGAGTCTTCTTTGAAAATTTTGAACTAAACTCGCTGTTCCCAACAGCGAGTCTGGTATAAATGTGCTCGCCGTTGGGAACAGTGAATCTTCTTTGATAATTTTCAACTAAAAATCAGCACTAAACACGTTGTCCAATAGCGAGGATGAAACAACTAAACTCGTCGTTGGGAATGACAAGTTTAGTTGTTGAGTCCATGAGTGCAAATACTTGGGCAACAATCCTCTTTCTGCAAATATTTTCAAAAAGTGTCTTATAAAAAGAATTAATTCCATGTTGCGCGGACCACAACTTTTCAGTTCTAGACCTGATATCACTATGCATCGAAGAGAAATGAAACTCTTTCATAAAAATTGTCGTAGAATCGAGAATGAAGTTTTTATTCTATACATGCCAGATCATGAATTAGTGCGAACCTGATTCGAACATTTTTGTCGTGGCAGCAGTGCAAGTAACTGGAATTTTTTTTGTAATGATCCACTTTCAAAATTATTAACCAAACTGTCTTACTTTTAACACATCAGTATAAAATACTATTGGCAATAAAAGTATATATTATTTTAATACCGTTGTTGTTAATAGCGGTACCTGTAAATTTTTTTCTTTAGATGCTGCTATTGGAAGTAATATCATATGTACATTTCATATTCAATTAGGAACTCTCCGACCTAAAAAAAATGTAAGTGTGGAAATATCTTATAACCGATTTGTTATCTTCAATAACAACAACCTTAAGCGGATGTCGTTGTTGGCAATAGCGGCACTAGTATAATAATATAGAGTCATGCTATTATGAGATGGTGAGATGGGTGAGATAAAAATGTTTTTTGAGAGATAAGCGATTTGAGTCATCTGCATCTCGATCACACTGTACACATCACTCTACATGTCATCAAGATGATGTGTATCAAATTTCAAACAATTCAGAGACCTGTTGTCTATGCATCAAGACGTTGAAATAAATGCATATATATGTATTTCGTACCATCTTCATGACGTGTTGAACGTTTTGATGCATAGGCTGGAGGTCTCCAAATCACTTAAAAATTTGTACACACCATCTAGATGACATGTAGAGTTATGTGAACGGTGTGATCGAGATTTAGATGACTCAAATCACTTATGTCTCAAAAAAATATATTCATCTCACCCATCTCACCATCTCATATTAGCATTATTATATATATACTAGGTTTTCCCGTTGACGCGTGCCTACGGCACGTCTTCGGAACGGTGCACCGTGTTTGATTATATAAAATAGTTTTGGAGGTCCAACAAATTAATTGAAGTAGCAAACATAGAGCAAAAAACATATTATATGATTTTTTTTTTGAATTATTTTTAAAGTTTTTAAATTTTAAATTTTTTAGTTTTAAAATTTTTTTATTTTCAATTTTTTTAAAAATTTTTGTATTTTCTTAATTTTTTGAATAGAATAAGGAGGGAGAGAGAGAAAAAAAAATTAATTAAATAAATATAGGAGTTATTTTGGGTGGGAGATTTGAATTTGAGTTTTGGGGGGAAACTTTCGGGGGGAAAATATGTTTTGTGAGGTCAGATCTAGGCCTTTGATTTTTTGGGGATTGAAGAAGAGCCACCTGATAGCTTTCTTTGTGTTTTATTATATAGATAGTCATGCTATTATGAGATGGTGAGATGGAGTGTTTTTTTGTGAGATGGAAGATTTGAATCATCCAAATCTCGATCATACCGTTCACATCATTCTACATGTCATCTAGATGGTGTGTACAAAATTTTAAGCGATTTAGAGACCTCTAACCTTTGCATCAAAGCGTTCAACACATCATGAAGATGATGTGAAATACATATATGTGCATTTATTTGAATGCTTTGATGCATAGGCTAGAGGTCTCCAAATCGCTTGAAATTTTGTACACACCAACTAGTTGATATGTAGAATAATGTGAACGGTCTGATCGAGATTTGGATCATTCAAATTTCTCATCTCGCAAAATACATCTTCATCTCACCATCTCACCATCTCATTTTAGCATTTTCCTATATATATATATATATATATATATATATATATTAAACTCAAAAATATTACAGACCTATAAACTCCAGTACATTAAAAGAAAGAAATGGAAGAACATAAACCACCTGGCTAATATGCCAAGTGCACAAGAGAACAACATCACACACTAACAGAACATGCGAGAGAAACAAAGAAAACATAACAAAACAAGGTGCAGTAACAACACGCACCCACAAACAAATATCGAAAAAGAATAAGAACACTAACGGTGTCGGAAAGAAAATAAAGTCAGTACAACAACAACAACAAAAAATACAGCAGGCACACTGCAAAAGAAAACAATGCAGTGTCACTCAAACATCAGGCAAATCATCATTTCAAATAACAGAGTACACAAGCCAAGCGGAGGATGTTTCAATCTTGTTACTCTGGAAGTGATAAGATGGTCACAAAATTTACAACAGAAATAATTCGGGTGTTCCTTTTTAAATGCTCATTCTCTTACCAGATCAAGAGCCTTTGTTATATTTTATAATTCTACACAAATAACATAGAACAAACTGAATAATTTTATAGTTAATTCTATACATATAATTCTAAAATCTATACATATAATTGTGTATAGTGTTGATTCATTGCTTCTGTAACTAACTTTTTTAAATTTGCAGGATGAAATCAAAAGATTATGCGACAATGCTTATGAAAGGAAAGATAAATTTGTACAGTGTTGAAATTTGCAGGTTGAAATAATGAAGAAGAAAAAGAAGGATATTGATAAATGTTATTCTGTATGTAAATATGTATTATATAATGTCAGAGTGATACAGTGACCATGAGAGTACGGTTTTGACGGAGCTTTATATGACATATTGAAAATGGCAACAATCATTAATTCAGGGGAAGAAGAAACTCAGGAAGCATAAACAACTAATTCATCAAACTATTGAACTATTGATGTCAATTAAAGAGAACAAAATAGAAGAAAACTACTTAAAAATCACTCCAAATCAATTAAAGAGAACAAAACAGCATAAATCAGAGGAAGAAGATACTCAGGAAGCATAAATCACTAATGCATCAAACTATCAAACTATTGATGTCAGTTAAAAAGAGCAAAACAGAATAAACCACTTAAAAATCACTCAAAATTAGTTAAAGAGAACAAAACAACATAAATTAGAGGAAGAAGAAACTCAGGAAGGTGGAGATGAACAAATTTATTGTCATCACCTTAGCCGTTGCCGTTGCCGGAAGCCCTTGCCTTCGCCAATATTCCAGTCACCGCTCTCCAATTCTGCCCCTCTAAAAAACCCTAAACAGAAACCAAAAAAACAACTCAGTTTTGACCTTTATTGGGCTCGAAAACAACAAAAAAAATTAATATAAAAAAGCACATGTAGCACATGCCACGTGCGCAACATAGCGTATCGCGCCATAGAGTACGCTATGTACGTATAGCGTACCACTACATACGCAGTGCGTTATGAACGTGCACAACGTAGCGGGATAGGCTGAGTTAAGCTTCATAGCGCGCTACATAGTGCATTTTTTTTCCACACTGATTTAAGCAGTCTGATTTTGTAAGTAAGCCTTTGGGTCCATTTTATGGTTTCAAAAAGCATTCAAAAGAAGAAAAATAACTGCCAGTTTCCAATTTAGCTTAATAGCAATTGGTATGGGTAAAAATCGGAGCCACACGTTCTCAGTAGGCATCTCAAAGATTTCAAGAGCAGTCCAAAAATTTCACGTCAGCAGAAGGCCTACTAGATGAACATGGGCCATCTTCAGGCCCATCGGCTTAACTAGATCCACAATTAGGGCTTGCTTGTAGCCAAAGAAATAAGGATTTTCAGCTAATTAAAATTGTTTGACAAATTCCCTCAATCAGGAATTAAATAACTAATTTTACCCTTCATTAGATGAGTTTCCAACCAAATCTTGAAAGATAAATTTCCAGGCCTGTCTTCTATATCTAATTACTCTAATTACTAGCATATATGTAACCCCTATTGCTCATTATTTGTATTTTTGATTATATTTAATAAAATTCTTGATTTATTTATTTTATTTTTGGTTGTACTTATTTTCATTTCTTTGTATGGTGTGTTATTTTTCTTTCTCTTGTGATTCATTTTGCATTGATTCAGCTTTTTATTCTCATTTATTTGGCCTACAATTTATTCTTGATCTTGTCTATTGTTTAAACCTATTTCATGACCTATTTGTCTCTTATTGGATTCTTTTCTCCCTATTGGATACTACACAGTTCACCCAAACCCATATTGTCCATATATAAATACCCTAATTGAACCCTAACCCTAATTACCAAACCCTAATCCTATCTCTCTCACCCTAGCCGTCGTCTACCCCTCATCCCGACCCTTTCTCTCTCCTTGTTGTCATCGTCTCTGTCTTTCGACGCCGGCGAGACACCCCCCGACCACCCACCATTCTCCCACTCCCCTTCCTCTCTCCTCGCCGTGCTGTCGAGCAGCACCGCCAGCGCCGCTCTGTGTTTTCGCTGCCGTCGTCCTCTCTATGGTCGAGCAACGCCGCAGAGTAGCACTTCCCCCTAGGCCGCCGCTGTCGTCGTCCCTAGCGCCATCGCCGTCGTCTTCTGTTGGTGCCGCCGTGCTCATGTTGTTGTTGGCTGTTGTCCCTTGTGTGTGCGTGTGAAGACACGTGCACCGCTCATGGTTGTATTGGTGTGATTCTCGTTTCTTGTTCGTGATTGTTGTGTTCTTTGTTCGAGATCCGTTCCCATTATTCTATTCTTCGTTTTCGCCGTCTTCGTATCAGGCAAGTAGCTTGTATGTGTTCTTTTTTTCATACAAGTTAATACCGTAAGTAATCCAGTATGAAAATATTTGTACTCTCATGATGATCCATATTTATTAGTTTAACCGTTGAAATTATCTCTTGATCATGAGTAGTTACAATAATTGACACCCGTTGCATGAAAACAATTAGATTAGTGGACATCTTGATTGTATGTTGTTTGTGGCACACCGTATGTTGTAGATGACTATTGCATAGATGTTTGTTGGATGTATTATCTCATTATGGACTTTTTAATTCATATGACATGCTGATTTGAGTAACCCACATATACCATGCTTTGTATGACATCTAGATTGGACCGTTTGTAGTTAAGTTGTTTGATAAAATGTCGAAAAGAACTTTTGTTTTGCTGCTGCTCTATTTTGTCCTGTTAACATCAGTAAAATAAATAAGTTTGTGAACATGAGCTATAGCCTTTGTTTTCTAGTTTCCAGAACTTTCGACGAATCTGAATTCCGATTTTTGAAGCATGAGTTATCGTTGTTTTACTACAGTCATACCGTATATTCCAGATTCTGAACTATATGTATTCTGTATGGAATTTTATTTTAAAACTGATATTAAAAGTAGAATTTAAAATCTATATTTTGCTGAGTATGTTTAGATATGACTGAAAGAAATCCCTATTTTTTTTGGAATTAATTAATGACTTTTGTATCTCATTTCATACTTATGAAAATAGCCGATATATTTCCGAACTGCATGTTGTTTAATAAAAAATTATGTTTTTAACCTTATTCTGTTCGTTTTTTATGAAAACTTTGAAAACATGAACTATAGCCTGATTTGTCTATTTTATCATCCTTTTGACAGGTCTGGATTTCGAATTATATTTTATAAATTATCTCTATTTTGGTACCGCTGTGTCTGAACTTTCAGAATTGAGATTTTGTTGCATTACTTTGTTTTTCCAATTTAGTTGACCATACTATCAGTAATATAATTTCATGATATTTTATATTTTGAAACTAGATATGTTAGGAAATCTTCCAGATTTTTCTTAGGTTTTATTATAATGATTTAAAACTCTTTTCATGCTTATAAACACGATTTTGCATTTTCTGGCTGAACATAACTTCTGTATTAAATGTTGTTTTCAACCCTGTTTCTGTGGCTGATATGTGACTTATATATATGTGCTGGAATCGGAAGAGAGTCGAGTTTCTATATTTTCTGACGAATATGGGTTTTCCATTATGTAGCAACGGGAATCTCAAATTTGGTATAGTAGTGTCTTGTTGTCCAGAACTGAAAATGTCGTTGTTTTGACCATTATGAGTTGCTTTTATCAACCGTTGCAATCAATATTTCATCTTAGACTTATTTCCTGTTCTTGCCATGTTTTTAGCCTTTTTGTATTCGTTCACGCATGTTTATTAATAATAAAAGAAATCAAGCCGGGATTTTTAAGGGAAGAGATTGAGTAATGGACAATATAGAAATACATATTCAGAAGGGACTCGTCTCCCCACTGTTTACTGTGGTACCTACTGTTTATCTCTGGATGCATGAGGTCATGATCCATGACACCGTTACTGTTTGTTATTAATTTTACTGTTATGTTTTTCTGAATATATTGCCCTATAGAAGTTCCACTACAAAATCTTAAAACGAAACTATTTGCTGTAGCAACCATGTGGTAAAATCTGGGATGCATGAAGTGCTACCTAGTTAGTTACTGTGGGCTTTACTTTTACTGTTGATTACTGCTACCGTTGACACACTATTACTATTGATCTTTACTGTTACTATTGTGCTCCTCTTGTTATCACTACACTGCTTACTGTCATCTGTAGACTGTTATATTTGCTACACTCTCCATGTTAAGTATTTCATGTTTAGTTAGTTTTCCCTTCATTTTCCTACTTGTATTGCTTGCGGTCCGGACTTGCATCTAACGGACGTTATATTTTAATATTTTCCTATTTTCATTGGAATTGCCATATGAGCAGGTTTTGCTGATCAATTGCTTACTGGAGTTTGTGAGCAAAAGTTTTGAGCTGCGCAATTGAAATAATTTGCTTAAATGTTTTGATGAATTATTTTATTTCATGAACTGTATTGAGACATGTATTTGGACTTATTGTCCCAGGATTATTATTTGTTTCGGATCTAGTATTTGTTGGAACATTTATCATTGATGCAATAAATACTGTTGAGTTATGATTGTTTTTGCATGTCTGGTTGGAGTATACTGTTATATTTACTGTTATGATGAGTCAAGCATATCCGTAAAGCTTATGGATGGTGAAAACTATCTGCTGGGCTTGGTCGCGTACATTATTCCGTACTCCTTTTGGGAAGCGGGGCGTGAAATATAAATACTCCAACCTTCATTCAGCCAGAAATAATCAATATTTCTCCACTTGAGTGTCGGATGGTCTTACACCAGAGCCACCTCCTGCGTTAAGACTTTTTGCAGGTTTTCAGACATTTTCTACCGTCTAAATCTAGATTTAGACGTTTCTAGCCATCCAGAACCCGATTCAGGCAGCCATCCAAATTCATACCTTGATCGATGTTCCAGATCATTGCTTTCTCCTCAAAATAAGAACTCATCATTTGATCAATCCCACACCAAATTTAGCAACAACAGATTGACTTCATATTATGGGAAAGCACAGATCAACCTTGCCGATAATATCTCACCTACCAAAAAGCACTTTCAGCCATGCCTCCTAGAAGAAAGCAAAAAGAGGCTGCCACTAACCACCAAGCCGATCTTCCTCCCACTCCGTCACAGCCTCCCGACCCAACCGTCCCAAGCCCTTTCCAGCAGAGAACCGGAGGTCAGTTCGCACATCCACCTCCTCCTCAGCGCACCTTGTGCAATCCACGAAGTCATCAATGCCCACCTTGAGGGGGCGAATGTCCATCAGCGCTTAGATGAAAGGCGCACCCAAGTGATGTTTCTTGCTCGAAACACCGTAGGAGCCAGAGTCCTTCAACCCGACGACAGAGATCTTGTAGGACACCCTCACCCTGGGAACGAAGACACTAGACGAGCCTGACTCTAGTCAATCAGATGGCTCCCAAGAACAATGAAGAAGAGGTACTTATCACTCTGGAAAAGTTCTGTGACTTTGTCGGCCAAGTCCCCAGGGCCCTCCAAGGTGCCCAAAAATAGGAACCGCGAGGCAAGTTGTCTGCTCCCCATGATCAAACGAGAATAAGATTCCTGCGGGTCAACTTGATCCGAGGGGCGAGAAGATGCGGTTCTCCACCATCTCCGTGAGATGGAGAACCGACTTGATCAAATCGGCCAAGAGGAGGATCACCGAAGCGGAGGATACTGTCCCATCCGAGCTCCTTTCACTACGGCCATCCATGAAGCCCATGTCCCTGAGAACTTCAAGCCTCCCACCTTTGAATCATAAAATGGTGAAACTTACCCTGCAGCTCACATTAAGAGTTTTAAAACTCTCATGATAATCCACAAAGCCTGCAAAATGCTCCTCTGCAAAACCTTCCCAACAACACTTAAGGTGATCAGCACGAAAGTGGTACTCTCATCTCATGTAAGGTCCACCTCCTCCTTCGATCAGATAGAGGAGCTCGTCTTCACGCACTTCATCAGCAGTCACAAAGCTGAGAAGATGAGTGCCTCCCAGCTGGAATTGAAACAAAGGGCAGTGGAACCCCTCAAAGATTCGTCAGACACTTCACGTCCGATTTTAAGTCCATCCTCGCCCTTGATTCGGCGGTAGCAACGGCCGCGTTCCGAAACAATGTAAGCAACACCAACCTCAAGGTGTTCTTGGCCAAGAAGCATCCTCGAGACTTCTTTGAGCAGTTCAGATCTGAGGTTTTTATATGCCCCTAGGATCAAAGTGAGCACCTCTTCGGGAACTAGTGAAGAAGCACGAATGAGGAAGGGCCCAAGAAATTTTAGAAGGACGAGTCCGGCCAATGTCACCCTCCGGTCCATCGCTTCGATAAGTTCACCCCTATAGGATGGGAGGGGAGTCCAACTTCTCCCCAAAGGCATTCGTCCAAAATGTCAACTCAGTGCACCCCCCCCACACAAAACTGGGGACTTCCAGTAAATTTCTCGGAAAAAGATCTAGAAGGTGTCCAAAATCCTCACTGCGACAATCAGCCTCTCTTTGGCAAACTACGAAGTGCGCTGCATCTTGGTAGACAATGGTAGGTCGGTGGACATCCTCTTCTTAAGAGCTTTCTAAGGCCACAAGATCTTCACAGACTGTATGAAACCCATCGAGTATGCCCTCCATGAGTTCTGGGGGGTTCCGGTCCATATCGAAAGAATAATCACTTTCGGCGTGACTGCAGGAAAAGCTCCAAATGTCCAAACTGAAGCCATGGACTTCATGGTTGTGGATGTGAAGGCCGCCTACAATGTCATCCTCAGCGACATTGGCTTAGCAGCTTTCCACCCCGTGGCTTCGACCTTCCATATGAATATGAAGTTCCCCACACGAACTGCGGTAGAAGAAGTTACGGAAAGTCAAGAAGTAGCTCAGACATGTTACACGGCCACAATGGGGGGCTCGGTCTTCCCCCATTAATGACTTAGAACTCCCTTAAAAGAGGAACCAGGTTAAGTTCGAGCACGTGGATGAACTAGAAGAAATCTCCTTCTCCCAAGAAGACCAGTCCAAGTGTTTCCGGGTGAGCCAAGCTCTCACCCACCGGGTCAAAAAGCAACTTGTTAGTTGCATTAGGGAGAATCGGGACTTGTTCGCTTGGACCGTGGTTGACATACCTGGAATCTCGGAAGACTTGATCATGCAAAACCTTAGTGTGAACATATATATCAAGCAGATCCAACAAAAGTACCTTAAGTTTCCCCTGACAGACAATAAGCAGTTAAAGAAAAAGTCAACAAGCTCATAGCCGCTCACTTCATTCAGGAAGTCAGATATCTCGAGTGGATGGCCAATGTAGTCAGGGTAAAGAAAGCTAATGGTAAGTGGTGGATTTGCATCGACTTCATCAACTTGAAAAAAAAGTGCCTGAACGACACTTTCCTCTCCCTAGCATTGATTATTGATGCCACATCCGGGCATGAGCTCTTCAGCTTCATGGATGTCTTCTCGAGGGCAAAATCAGATATCAAGGTTCCCTCCCAACATCTCGATGACATCCTTCATCACCGACCAAGGCCTCTACTACTACCTGATCATGCCCTTCAAGCTAAAGAACGTTGGAGCCACTTACCAACAGCTGGTGAATAAAGTTTTCAATGAACAAATTGGCCAAAACATGAAAGTGTATGTAGATGATATGCTTGTGAAATGTCTTGAGAAGGATGACCTATTGACCTTCAAGAGGTTTTCGATGTCCTACGAAAGCACAACATGAGGTCGAACCCCTCGAAGTGCGCCTTCGGGGTCTCCTCGGGGAAGTACTTGGGATTAATGGTTAGCTAGAGGGGAATTAAGGCCAACCCCGAGAAAATTTGAGCATACTTAACATGTCTCCTCCATACAACATCAAAGCAATTCATAAAATCATAGGGTGTCTTGCCGCCATCGCTCGGTTCCGCTCAAAGTCTGGGAGAATTGCTTCCCATTCTTCAAGGCCCTTTGAGGATCAAAGGGCTTCGAGTGGGGGAAATGCAGCATGAGGCATTTGAACAGATCAAGGCATATCTCGCCAACCCCCACTCCTAAGCAAGCCCGAGATGGAGGAAGTGCTCTACCTCTATCTGGCCACATCGGATTAGAACCTTAGTGTTGTCTTAGTAAGGGAGGAAGAAAAGATTCAGAAATCAATCTACTATGTGATTAAGGTACTTCATGATGCCAAACTCCATTATTTGAAGATGGAGAAGATGGCCTATGCCCTGATAATGGCCGCCCGAAAACTCTACCCTTATTTCCAAGTGTAGTCTATCTCGGTCCTTACCGACCAACCCCTCAAGTAAGTACTTCACAAGCTGGAACACTCTTGGCCACTCATGAAGTAGTCCATCGATTTAAGTCAACACGATATTACCTATCAGCCGAGGATGGCTTTTAAGGACCAAGCCTTTGCCAAATTCATTATTGAAAGCACTATTCTGGATTCCCCCGAGGAAGTTGAAGATCCCCCGTTCTGGAGTTTCTATGTTGATGGCTCCTCGTGCATCGAATCGACGAGGGCGAAGTCATCTTGCTTGGCCTAGATGAGTTCACTTTTCAATACTCACTCCATCTCAATTTTTGAGCCTCCAACAAAGAGGATGAATATGAGGCGCTGATCGTCGGCCTCCTTCTAGCTCGGAAGGTAAGGGCCCAAAAGATCAAAGTGTTTAGCGACTCCCATTCGGTGGTGAATCAGATCAGAAAAGAGTATAAAGCCAGTGATGACCGAATAGTCAAGTACTTAGCTTGTGTCAAGAAGCTCTGGCCACATCCCGAGAGGCAGAGGCCAATCACATCCCCTACGAGGAGAGTTGGCAAGCAGACGCCCTCTCAACGTTAGCTTCCTCAACCGGAGACAATTGGATGAAACCCTTAATCGACCTCATCAAAAAGAGAATCCTCCCAGCAGATCCTAAAGAAGCAAGAAAGATCCGAGTAAGAGCTGAAAGTTACACACTCGTTGAAGGAGTCCTACACAAGCACTCCTACACTCTAATAGATGACAGAACTTACTTGCGGTCCTCTCCCTCGAGGAAACCAAGTACGCTTTCAGAGAAGTACTTGATGGAATTGACAATGGACATATGGGTGTGAGGTCCCTCGCACAGAAAATTCCTAATCATGGGTACTATTGACCCTCACTCCTCGAAGACACCAAAGAATATGTTCACCAATGCGCCCTCTGCCAGAAGTTATCCCAATCTAGCAGGTGCCTCAGGTCGACCTTTGTTCTATGCCAAGCTTGATTCCCTTCTCCATGTGGGGAATGGATCTACTTGGATCGTTCCCCTGCAACCGAACAGATAAACTTCTTAGTGTGGCTATCGACTACTTCACGAAGAGGATCAAAGCGGAACCGTTGTTCTCTATCACTAAATGGAAGATTCAGCAATTATTTTGGAAGAACATTGTCTGCATGTTTGAGACCCCGAGATTCTTATCGCCGACAATAGAAACCAATTTGCAACAAAGAGGCTTTGCACCTTCTGCTCCGATCTGGGTGTCGAACAATGTTAATCTTTCATTTCACATTCTCAGACCAATGGTCAAGCCGAGAACGCCAACAGAAAGATCCTTGATGGCCTCAAGAAGAGTCTCGGTGAAGCTCCAAATGGAATTTGGCTCGAAGAGCTCCCGAGTGTGCTTTGGTCCTACAGGACCATAAAGAGGATCCCGACAAGAGAATCTCTGTTCAACGTCACCTTCGGATTTGAAGCGCTAATCCCCTTAAAGTTCAGACTACCTTCTCCTCGCCTCCTTCCTTCAATGAAGAAAAGAACTTGAATGATCTCACGGGCAACTTTGATCTTATTGAAGAAGTTCATGAGAAATCTACCCTATGGAGAGAAATCTACCAGCAAAGGGTGGAGAGGTTTCATAACAAAAACATTCAGCTAATGAACTTGAAAGAATTTGATCCCATCTTGCGAAAGCTTAAGATCTTCGAGCCTCACTAGAAAGGAACTCGCTTCCAACTGGGAAGGACCTAAAAGGTCTCCAAAGTTTTCTGCTCAGGAACTTACTGACTTGAAGACCTAGGGGCAAGAAGAAATCAAAGACTTGGTACACCGAGCATCTAATGAATTTTAATGGGGTTCTTAACGCCCTCCACTATGTTTTTAAAGATTTATAATAAGAACGATCTTTATAATGGTCAGAGCTTGTAATAAAGGTCAACCTCATGGGTAGCCACTTAGATTTATTTTTTAATAAAAACTTAGCATTTCTTCTGTAATTCTTGTACTACTCTCTGAACTCCAAACAATGAGTTCGACGCTCAACTCCTCTCCTGAGTTGTACCACTAACTCTCAAACAGTAAATTCAAAGTCTAACTCTTGACTCGAGCTTCTCCCACTTTGGAGCTTGGCTAGTCACTCGAGCTTCTCCAGCCACTCGCTAACTTTCAAGCAACAAGTTCGGAGTCTAACTCATGACTCGAGCTACTCCCACTTCAAATTTTGGCTAGTTGCTCGAGCTACTCCTGTCACTCGCTAAATCTCAAATATCAAGTTCAGAGGCCAACTTGTTACTCGAGCTATTCCTACTTTGGAGCTCAGATCGTCACTCGAACTGAACCTGCAACTTGCACACTCTTAGATAGCAAGTTCGGAGTCCAAATTATGACTCGAGCTACTCCCACTATGGATCTTGGCTCGTCACTCGAACTGCTCCTGCAACTCACTAACTCTCAAACAACAACTTTGGAGTCCAACCTGTGACTTGAGCTACCCCCAATGTGGAGCTTGGCTTGTCACTTGAGCTACTCCCGCAATCCACTAACTCTCAAACAGCAAGTTCAGAGTCCACCTCGTGACTTGAGCTACTCCCACTCTGGAGCTCGGCTTTTTGCGCGAGCTGCTCCTGCAATTCGCTAACTCTCCAACAGCAAATTCAGAGTCTAACTCGTGTCTCGAGCTACTCCCACTTAGGAGCTTGGTTCGTCACTCGAGCTGCTCCCACAGCTTGCTGACTCTCAAACAATATGTATGGAGTCCAACTCGTGACTCGAGCTACTCCTACTTTGGAGTTCAACTCATTGCTCGAGTTGCTCCCACAACTTGCTAACTCTCAACCAACATGTCTGGAGTCTAACTTGTGACTCGAGCTACTCCCACTTCGTAGCTCGGTTTGTCGCCCGAGCTACTCCAAAAAATTGCTAACTCAATACGACAGACTATAACACAAAGGGAGCTAAAGAAATGATAAACAAGTGCGCAATCTTTATTTCATATCAAAGTTCAAGTACATGTCATGAAAAAGGGCATTAACGAAATTATTCTTTTTTTATTATGCGTGATTCTTGCTGGTTAGAGCATCTCCAATGGGGCTTTAAAACTCTAAAATAGAGCAAAGTTGGGCTTCAACCGAGCTTTAAAACTTTGCTCTATTTTATAGCAAGCACTCATCCCCTTTATATTTGGAGACTTCTCTCCAAATATAAAGAGGCCTCTATAACATTATTCAAACTTTTAAAGACTTTTTTAACCCTCCATTTGCACACTATTTTTTTTAAATACTACTTGTATCCTTTTTAAACGCTAAACTAGTTAATTAAAATCAACATTAATTAAAAAGTACTAATTATTTTTAGCAAATATTGAATAATTTTAATATTGGTTAGTAACTTTTCATTATATTTAATTATTATTATTATTTTTAACGCTCACGGTGAGACATAATTTAAATTAGTTCCAAAGAGTACTAATATTAGGCTCATTTTAAATCTCTCGGTGAGATATTTCCAACGATGTTATTTTTTTCCCAAATAGATTATTAATATAAGAAATTTAATGTAAATTTTATTTCAACAAAACTAATTTACAACTCCTATTTTGGGCAAAAAAAATATTATATTAAGTATATAGGGGTATGGTTGGAGTAGAGCTCTATTTTCTCATCTCTATAATGGAATATTACGGAGAATATTCCATTATAGAGATAAGAAATAAAGCACCCCATTGGAGATGCACTTAGTGTCAAAGGGGAGATTTAGGGGAGGTGGAATTAATTAGAATCTAGAGTTAGGGGAGGCGGTGCCACGCCCCTCTTCCCAAAAAGGAATACAGAATACGGATACGCGACAAAGTCCAGCGAATGACTTTCACCATTTATGAGCTGTAAGGATCTTTTCAACAGTTCACAAGAAATAAACAAGAAGTAAACAGGAAGTAATCATCCACCCATGCATGAAACAAATTAATATTACCAACAGAATTACTTGAAAACAAAATACATGATTTTCAAATAACCAGATCTGGAAACAACAAGTTATATATTCTGGGACAAAGTGCCCAATACAAGATCCAAGTAACAATAAATACAATTTATTCAAAATAGGAAAATAGTTCAAGCAGGAACTCTAGCCAAGCTCAGGACACTTGGTCACTTACTCCTTCGAGCAGCTGGTCACCAAAGTCTGCAAATTTAGCAATTTACAAGAAAAGGGAAACAGGAACAATATGCTCGTTAGTGCAAGTTACGGGCCACATGTAGTGCAAGCAACAAGTACGAAATACAGATAAACCAAAAATAAAAAGTGGAAACAAGAAGCAAGTACTGAAGTAAGCATGGAGGGAATGTGACAGCAAAATAGAACAACTAACTCCTAATCAAAAAATAGAATCAAGTAACATGATGAGATAACAGGGTACAAGTAGCATGTAATAAGTATCAAGTAGCATGCAAGCAAGTAACAAATAACATGTGTCAAGTAGCATGTACAAGTAAAAGGAATGTGCAAGTGATCATGTTATTCTTAAGTCTTGTATCTAATCTTATCTAGGTGGCATTTCATGCGTCCCAAATTTTTACCACATTGTTGCTACATTCAGGCAAGCTGCATATAGATTTCGTAGTGGATTATATAGGGCTGTGTACTCAGGTATCAAGTATCAAGTAGTCACGTGTCAAGTAGTCAAGTATCAAATAGTCAAGTGTCAAGTAGTCACGTGTCAAGTAGTCAATCCCTTCCGAGTACACCTCTCCTATAGGAAAGTATGTAGTCGGGTAATCAAGTGGGAAACACGGGTCCCCTTCCAAGTACACATTTCTGTATTTTCCACTACTAGATCTTTCCCTTAACCCCGGCTTGATTACTTGTTATTATTATTAAAGAAAGTATGGACGTACACAAACAAGGCAAGAAAAATATGAGAAGAAACAAGGAACAAGTTCAAGTTGGATGAAATACATGATCGGGTGACAAAACAACCTATAATAGTTAGAAATAACGAGACTTTCAATTCTGAACAGCAAGACATTACTGCACCAAAACTGATATTCCCGTTGGCACATGAATGCAAAATTGGATCCATCAGAAATTCTAGAAACTAGACTCTTTGCCGAATCCAGCGCATATACACAAGTCATATAAAAAATACAAAACTGAGTTCAAAACAGCGTTTAATACAGAATTCATGTTCAGCCAGAAATTGTAAAGTTTTGTTTATAAGCATGAAAAAGGTATAAAAATACCATAATTAAATCTAGGAAAATTATGGAAGGTTCCCTAGCATTCATATTCTCAACATATAAAATTTCATAAAATCCCATTACAGATAGCATATTCAATTTAATTTGAAAAACAGATTGATGCAACAAATTTATGAATATGAAATTTTAGACACACCAGTACTAAAATAGTGATAAATCACAAAATACAACTCAGAATTCAAATCCGTCAAAAGGTTTGTAAATAGACATACTTGGCTACATTTCATATTCACAAAGATTTAATCAAAAGTAACTGGAATCAGGTTGAAAACAAAGTTCTTCACTGAACAGCATGCAATTTGGAAATTATATGGTTGGTTTCATAAGCATGAAATAAGTTATTACAATCATTAAACAAATCTACAAAAATTAGAGGTTGATCCCAGTCATGTCTAGTCATTTTCAGAAAAATACTAAGTCCAAATTTTTGCTTCTAACATCAGTTTTAAAATAATAGATCGTGTAACGATCTTATAATTCAAAATATAGAAATTATGATACAGCTGTAGTAAAATAGCCATAATTCACACATCAAAAATTAAAATTGAGATCCGTCAAAAGTTCTGAAAAATAGACATCGAGGAATACGAATCATATTTACAAAATAATTCATTTTACTGACCTTAACAGGGTCTAAAACGTTGTACCAAATCAGGGCCGCAACAAAACAAAATTTCTTTCATGCATTTAATCAAACAACTCATCTACAATAGATCCAAATTATAATATGATACAAAACATGATATATTGGAAACTCAAATCAACATAGCATGGGTATTAACAAGTCCACAACGAAATAACACATCTAGAACATCAATCATGTAACGAAAATCCACAACATACAATAGATCACGAAAAGTATATGTATATCAAGAAGTCTATCTAGATCTAATTTATTTTCATGTAGTGTGTGTGTGATAACTTATTGTGATTGATCATGACGACGAATTTATGGAGACGGATCAAGCAATGAGACCAAGATTTTTAAGGGATCATCATGAGAACGAATACAAAATGAGAGCAAGACTACATGCGGTATTTGTACTTGTATACGAACAAAATAATATACAAGTTACTTGCCTTGAGTGAAGATGACGAATCCGACGGAAAAGAATAACGGGAATGGATCCTGGCGATGAACACGAATACGACGATGCACGAATAAGAGGGGGCTTGCGGGATGAGAAGTCGATCGCACAATGGACGGTGGGAGGATGGTGGATCAATGGCGGCGGCGATGGGGATGCTCGGACGGGGAGTGGTGATGGCTGAAGATCGACGAGGACGAAGAAGATGGAGGTGGCATTGGTGGCTTGCGGGATAGGATGAAGGCCGAGGAGGGGGTGTTGCTGGCGTGGGTGGCACAAGGCGGCGATGGGACGTCGGGACGGCGCGACACGGGGAGATGGTTGGCGACAACTCCGGTCGACGGTGGGGGTGCGGGTTGCACAGGGAGAGGGTGAGAGAGAGACATATATGTTGATTAGGAGATAATGACCGTAGGGGAAGAGAACAAATTTGGTTGTGATTTAATGAGAATTTGGTAAGTTAGAATTTAAGGAATCAAAGGAGAGATATTGGGGGAAAAGATCTGCTTGTTAGACAGATATGGAGAACATGAAAGAGAGATTTAAGGGAAACTGGGTAAAAGAGGGTATTGGGTAGCGGATTTAGAATCCAATATGGCAAATTATAGGATTTTGGGTCTAAAATAGGGTAGATTGGGTTAGAATTTGGATCCAAGAGGGTAGGAAGTCAATTAATAGACAATTAGGCCATAAAATAAATAAATTTAGAATTAAAGAATTCATTTAGAGATTAATATTTGGCAGAAGAATTCGAAATAAGAAGATTGAAAATCACAGAATTGAATTGACGGAAGTGAAAAAAATAGTTCATTAAGAACGAAGAAAAGATTACATGGTTCAGAAAGGACAAAAGAATACAATTAGAATAAATACATACAAAATACAAGAAAAAAAAATACATGGGTTACAGGCGGATTAATGAATTGGTGGTATGGTGCATAATTAGGCTTATAAATACCCATATAAACCTAGCTTTTAAGAGATGAGAAACAAAATCTTTAGAGTTGAGATTTTCATAAGGCAAACTTAGAGACTCTATTTTATTTCATGAGTTGTGAAATATTAACATAATAGATGATAATAATAGTGTATGTTTTGTTTTGATCATAAGATTAAGTTTTTTGAATTTGGTGATGAAACGCTTCGTGGAACTTAGAAGCAATCAAACTCAAAAGCTATAGGTGGGTAACAACTTTACTACTCTAAGTTCAAACATATTGTAGAGTGTATGCATGTTAGAGAAGCTAAATATGTTGTGATGAATGAGTATTCATGCTTAGATTATGTGTTAATTATTAATTAATTATGTGAAATTATGCTATGATTAACTTGGAAATATTTTACAGTCTTTGTCCTGAATTTTGGACTTACTTCTGAAAATCATATCTTTTGAACTAGATGAAATCTGAAGCTGAAATTTCTATATGTGTATACCGTATATGTTAATAACATATTGTCACAATGTCATGATTTTTGGATGTCATTTTGAATTTTAAATAAATCCAAACTTATTCCTAGTTAAGAAAGGAAACATGACATATTATATAATTTTGTCAAAATAGCATGCTTAATTCCAAAAATCATTTCTTTCCAAATATATTGAATATGAAGCTAAACTTTTTATATGTGAATCTAGTATATGTCTACGATATTTTCACAAAATTTCATGAGTTTTGGATATCGTTTAGTATTTTAAATAAATTCGAACTTATGATTGGTTGACAGTTTTGCATTAGTTCTGGAAATTTGTATAGTTTCTTTACTGAATTATTAGACTTACTTCTGAACATTATTTCTCTTTAACTGGATAGAATTTGAAGCTATAACGTTTATATATGTATCCCATATATGTCTATAACATATCTTCAAAATTTCCTGATTTTTGGATGTCATTTGGTATTTTAAATAACTCCGAACTCATTCCTGAATAAAAATTGAAACATGACATATTCTATAATTTTATCCTAAATATCATACTTACTTCAAAAAATAATTTCACTCTAATTATATGGAAATTGAAGCTCAACTTGTATATGTGAATCTAATATATATCTATAATATGTTCACAAAATTTCTTGAAGTTTTGATATTGTTTAGTATTTTAAACAAATTCAAACTTCGGATTGGTTAATAGATTGTCGTAGTTCTGGAAATTTGTATACCTTCCCGTTTTTGACCATTTTAACCTATTATATGCAGTATTTTGAGAAAACTCGAAACCAATAATATTAAGTAGATTCGTTAATCTTTCTTTCGAGTCTGAGAAATCAAATTTCCATAAACTGTGGGATTTTCGGTGATTTTTAAAAGTAGCAAGAGCTGCAACTTCTGTAATTGAACCTAACTATTTTGCATATGGATTTAGACAAAATAATTGTGGTTAAATTTAGATGTTCTTAACTACAATATTGTAGTATACTCATTTAGGTTTCCTATGAAATACAAAAAATCATTTTTTCTGATAAGTATTGGAATTTATATGATTTTTACAAAACGATTGTGTTGTTGTCCAAAGACAGAGTTGAATATTCAAACGGTGAATTTTATATATGTAACAGAGGATACACTTGGTAAATCCATATATGTGGGATAGGGGTAGGCCAGTAAGTTCCATGAATTTAAGAGAATGACTTGGTCAAATCTAAGTGAATGTTTGTGACTTAGGCGATGCCTGAGTCTAGCAATTGTTAAAGAACTCCGAGGGGAGAGTGGAATAGGGTCGGTATGACCAAGATTCTAGTTTCTGTGAAATGTAAGTCCGGAATAGGGATCGTTAAGTCCGTATTAATGTTTTGCATCATTCAGACTAAGATCTTGCATTAGTTAAATTAATATTTTGCATTTGAAAATGATGTGACATAAATAATGACGAACATGTTCGGTAGAGAGTTGCGGTTCCTAGGAATGTTCGGGACTGAGGGTACTCTCGAATTTCTACGGTGTGTGGGCTATGGGTATGCCTGTCAGGTCCATAGTTATGGGATATCGACTTTCTGGGGTTCATGGTTGAGGATATGCCCAGAAAATTCATGGTGTGTGGGTTATGGGTATGCATGTCAGTTTCGATATCGTGGATGTGCGACTTACACGTGATTATGCGTTGGAATACAAATCATTGGGTTTAGGCATTGCATAGCGAGGGAATG
This sequence comes from Hemerocallis citrina, assembly GCA_017893485.1. NCBI lineage: Eukaryota > Viridiplantae > Streptophyta > Magnoliopsida > Asparagales > Asphodelaceae > Hemerocallis > Hemerocallis citrina. The sequence continues at coordinate 272,317,423 of CM030364.1, read as the reverse complement.
AACCCTGTAATGAGAAGAAATGCAAGTAGCTTTCATTCTAAAACTATGTTGTATGAGTAGCATATCGTTCCAAACAAACGTGCATTAAAAGAGCATATCTGAATTGTGCATGTTAGCATAGTAAGTATATGTCTGACACTTTAGTAAATAAGTTCCACACTCGCTCATATGACATTGTATTGACTATTTTCCAATTATATTTAACATATACATTGATTCAAAATTTTCTTATATTATGTTGTGTTTTTTGAGTTAGTTGAAGTTGTTGGGATTTTTACCTTCGGGCTTACAAGCTGACGAACCCACAGATTTTGGTTTTGTAGGTAAGGGTGTCTGAGGTCTTAGCATAGAAGTGTGACATCATGAGCCCGACATCTTATCAATCCAAGTGGTTTGGACTTGTAGTAAGATTTCTGTATTTTTCTGTATTATATTATGTTTATGTACTCAAATGAAGTAAAAGATTCTAGGTATGTCACGATTTTTTTTGTGTATGACATTCGAGGCGTTACAAGAGGTGAGCTCTTGGGACGTTATCCCTACACCAGCACCACTAGGGCGAGGAGTACTTCTCTTTTGCATACCCCCGAGTTTCTCCTTTAGACGATAGATCTCCAGGACCTTCTCGCCGAGCAAATCCCTGGGGAGGACTTTCTCACCCTGAAACATCCTCCCTGCCACACGAGGGCACGCTGAATTACCAAGATGAGCCTCATTCAGTTCGAAAAGCTCAAAATCCATCTCAACTAAAACCTCTTTAAAAAATCACTTTCGAGCGTGGTCGCATGCAACCAATGCCGAAGACGAGCAATTTCGGCATCCTGGGGATCCACTCCGGTGTACACAATAATCTAGCGACACCAACAATGAAGTTACAACACCGTCAGGTACCAAAACACTTAGCTTCAACTTTGAGAAGTTTTTAAAGTCCAACAAAACGCATCGGAAATTCGCACTCAAGGGTTCGACACACAAAAAGTTTCATTAAATGGAGAAAAAGTACAAAGCAGTGGCCAGTTCGAGGTTCAGCAAAATTATAAAAAATGGTGTTTCGATCACTGAGATCAAGAGAGCACCTTATTGCCCAAGGTGGGTGCTATCGGAGGTTCGCTTGTCTCCAACACCCTCTTAGGGGGCTCCGAAGTGTTTTTTGTCTCGACTCCACATAGGCATGCCTTCCTCCGGTTCACTCTAGCTCTCCTCGGGAACCAAGCCACCCTCGCCCTCCTTGAGACCGAGTGGTACCCTTCGCCTCTAAAACCGGCCACCAGCTCCTCCACGTTCTTCAGGGACTTCTTGAAGCCCTCTTCTTGGGCCTCGATTACCATGTCCAAGGCCTTAGTTCTGATGCTCGTCATTTCCTCCGTCTGCCTTCTCCTTCAGTAGTCTCTCTTGCTTGGCACTGAGCGAGACAACCTCCAGCTATAATGCCTTCTCCCTCTTTTTGGAAGTGTCGAGGGCATCCTTCGAGTCGAGACACTCCTTCTCGACCCGTGCAATTCTCCCCTTCAGCAACTTTGTCTCGTAGTCAAACTGCCTCTTCACCTCGGCACCATAGGGAGAAGCCTGCAAAGAAAAAATTCAAGGAATGAGAAGCTTATGCAAGAGGAAATCAATAGGACAAAGGAACTCCTTACGAACCACAACATTGGCTCAAGCCCATTTAAGGTAGATGGACCTGAAGGTTTCACGGTCCAACGTTGCCCAATCTCTGGCAGGGGCCTTGTCCACCACCTCGACCACGACCATTGACTCGGCCATCGAGTCTGCGACAATAACCTTCCATTAGAGGTGGTAGGTCACCGCCATCTTGGAGGCGAGGACATCGTGAGCCCGGGGAGTGAATTCGGGAAGAGAAGTGTGAACGAGCTCGATGACAATGAGAGCAGTGGGGATTTGTGGTACCCAGGTAGGCTTGGCAGAAGTGTCCACCACTGTCACCACCTTCTTTAAAGGTCGAGAGTTGGAGGTAGACGCCGATGTCCTCTTTCGAGCCTTCGACTTGTCGGTAACCCTCTTCTTCTGGAGCTCGACCCTCCCAGAGTTGAGCTCCTTTTGGGCGATCATGTCTACAAGGAAAATCAATGAGTTAAAAAGAAACTAAATGTTGGTAAAAAAAGCACAAACAACAAACATACAATCGTCCATCGGAATCAATCCCCACTTCGCCAACTTCTATTTCAGGGACGGTCAAATCACTGCCGCCTCGGTGAATATGCGATCGAACGCCCCCCACTCTTCCTCAGTAAACTCCTTCTCCTTTGGAGCTTTCACCTTCGGCAGATCATAAACCCACTATGTGGGTATATCCCATGGTTCTGTGTCATACAACACAAAGTTCTTCAGCTTCTAATCCTTTATGGAATCAGGCTACCCCTAAACCACCCGCTTCTCGATACGAGAGGAGATGAAATACCAACCCTCTCCAGTTTGGAGGGAGAAAAGGCCGAAGCACCGATAGTAGGAGGAAGCTCACTATGTGCTTCAGAAGTTCGGCCCCAGCTGCATCGGGCTCACCTCAGGTGGATTGACAAACACAAGTCTGAAAGAAACACATCAAAGGGACCTACAAACAAGGATATCGATATGCCGGATCGCATGGATATGGAGACCCAACTCGTATGCCCACGGAATGAAGCATACGTTCCGTATAATCAAGAGAACCTCTCTAGATAGGATACTCTGGGTACGGTCGGCTTCGATCAAAGTCCTATTAGGTGAAGTTCGAACCAAACCAAGTCCTGAAGATTCTCAAGACATCTGAACCAGTATCGGATCTTGATGAAGGGGGCACTCCAAACTGCCTTCCCCAAATGCTCGATGGGCTCCTCTTTCACCATCGCATTCACCTCTGGAAAAAAAATCTACTTCCTTTTTCCCTTACTCCTCGGAGCCTTAGGGGCCATGGGTAATACTTGAACTTCGTCCTCTCATTCAGAAAGCATCACCTCAACCTCCTCCCTCTCTTCATCCTAGAGTGTCTCTATGCTCTCCCTCTCCTCCGAGTGCTCTGACGCCACAGCCACCCTTCTATCTTCTTCCTAGTCAGACGAAGAGGTCGTGCCTTTACCAGATGTAGAGGCTGAGTCACTGGGCTGGACCCTAGATATTATCTTAACTTAATAATTACCTAGGAGAAAGAAACTGTGAATTAACTATGAAAGGTACTCGCCGAAATCAGAGATCAAAAAAGAAGCTCTGATTGAGAAATTGAGAGTATAAGTGAGAAATAAAAGAGGGTGGGGGGGGGGGGGGAGGGAGGTTGTAGAGAGAAGAATCTCGAAATATGCATCAATAATCACATTAGTGATGTGGCACGATCTCAGTCAGTCACATGTTAACACATCCAACAGCGGAAACCAAAAGCCACAGAAAACTCCTAAATAATTATGACAATGACATGGCACAATCTCTGCCACCCATATTGTTGGATCCTGTAGGCAAGGCAAATAACACTAGAGGGGGGGGGGTGAATAGTGTTGTATAAAAAATAATTAAGAAATTGAACTTTTCGTTCTGTCCAGTCCACTTAAAAAGAGAATACAGTCAACTGGGGCGTCAGATAAGAGGAGTATTTTATACAAGTCTGATCAGTCAACTTATAGCAGAAACTCAGTGACTTACCAGACAAGTGTTTGAAAAGTATTTTATACAAGTCTGATCAGTCGACTTATAGAGGAGACTCAGTCGACTTGTCAGACAAGTTTTTGAATAAAAGACAGATAAATTGAAATGCAAGTGAAGAAAAAAAAAACAATAGAGAGAGTCAACCACAAAGTATACAGCGATGTATCCTGGTTCGGTCCTCCTGACCTACATCCAGTCCCCAAGCAACCCACTTGAGATTTTCCACTTGAAAAAAATACAAGAATACTCTACGGCGTTTGACAATAACCTAGTCAAACCCGTAGACCCCTCTCACCACTAGAGAGAGCACACCTACTTTACAACCTAGAGTGAAAAACCCGACTCTACAACCTAGAGCTCTACTTTCCAACCGAGAGGACCACTTTCACAACCCGAGAGTGAAAAACAACAATAAAAGAGTTACAACAACCTATAGCCTTGTTTGTGATTTGTGATTTGTGATTTTTGTAAGGTAGCTAATAGGCCAACTTCTAAAATCAGTCTAAAATGAATTCGATGTTATACTAGACTGATTTTCAGAGAACCAAGACTTAGTGATTATGAATGCTCTTTAGGAAACTTGTTCTTTTTAAAAACACAAAAGCTTTAAAACTTGAGAAAATGCTTGGAACCTTTTCATGGTGATTCCTATGCTCTATTTATAGAAAGGAATCATAAGAACGTTGAAAAAAAGTTCCTAAAATTGAATTAAAACGAATAGAAATTGTTTTGAATTTGAAAAACAAGTTTTGAAATCAGAAAACTGTCGAAACGACTTGAACAGTCGACTGGGTTGCCATATTGAGTCGACTGGTCAGAGTTTGAATGAGTTCAGACAGTTTCGTACTAGGACAGTCGACTGGTGCCAAATAGCGGTCGACTGGTACTTAACAGTTGAACTTATTTAGGCTTGTTTCGATCTTTTTATAAAATACTCAATTATTAAAAGATATGTGCGAGTGTGTGTGACAAGGCTATTACAACATTCTAAGACTCAAAGAATAAAAAGTTACAATTGTTACAAGACACTTAATACAACACATTTGAAGCACTTGAGTCTTGTCTTGAACTTGAGTCTTTGACTAGAGCTTGAGCCAATGTCTTTATATCTTGAAGCTTGCTTGATCAATGTGGCTTGAACTAAGTTCTTTGTGGCTTGATCAATTCACTTTGAAAGCTTCATTGAATCAACTTTGCCTTTGTGTATTACACCATGGTATTGATCTTGATACACCCTGCAATATATAAGTAATAACACAACTTTGCATTGTGTTGTTGTCATCAAAACCAAGAATCAACACATATGATACTCCATTCAACGGCAAAAACCAAAAGTCACGAAAGATTCTTTAATAATTGTCACAATGACGAGGCACAATCTCCACCACCCATATAATACTTCATCCCACAATGGAATTCAAAAGGCAAGGAGGTCCAAGTGAGAAAGATTTTTTATGTTCAAAGGTTCGTCCACTCAAACCCTTGAAAGTCACCATCACCGAAGGTGGTAGGATCAGCGCTCGGGTCTGGAACCGAAAAGCCATGGTCCGCACAACATGCTATACAATGAGTTCAAACTTGAAATGAAAGAGAGAAAGATAACTTTGATTGATAATTTTGAAAAAAGTTATTAGTTTAGGAAAATTAATTAAAAATTTCCAAAAATAATTATAAATTGAAGGAAATTTATTTTAAAAATATTAAAAAAATTATAAATTTGGAAATTTTAATTAACATTCTAAAAATTAATTATAAATTTGGGAAAATTAGTTAGAATTTCTAAAAAATAGTTACTACCCAAAAAAATTCCAAGCAAGACTCGAGGCATTCCCGATATCACAAATGCTCTCCTAATTTCCCAAAACTGTAACACCCCACATTTTTATTTTAATTAAAAATGCATTTATCAATTTTTGCACGTATGATGCATGTGTAAATTTTTCCATCTCTATTTCTACTCTCATTTACTATTTTAGCATGCATAATCTTTATTTAGTCTTTTATTAAACCCATGGACCTAAAGGGAGATTCTAGCCTATTAGATTAATTAAAAGGCAAGCCCACTTGACTAACTAATTAATTAATTAAAACGAAAGCCCATTAATAAAATCCTATTTTAAGTTATGCATGGACTCACACATGACATGTAACAACTTTTAATACACATTTTTGGAACTATAGAAATTGTATTAAATATTGTGTATGTGTGTGCACTAGTGCACAACACGTGCACGTGAAAAATGAAGAGGCAAGAGAGGGTAACCGATTTTTAGAGAAGGGGGGGGGGGGGGGTTGAGTTTTGAAGAGGTGGGATCATGAAAAGTTGGGAGTTAGGAGAGTTAGGATCATGAAGAGTTGGAGAATTAGGTGGAGTAATTGATTAGGTGGCTAATTTTATACTTTAAACCCTTACCTTGTCCTATAAATACACCCCTCATTTTCTTCTCTTGTCACACCTAAACTAAACAAAATAAAAAGAGGAAAAGAAAGAGAGAAAGAGAGTATTTCTTGTGCTTTGGAGACTTGCTAGTAGGAGAAGGATAAGGAGGTGCTAGTTGGAGCTAGGAGCTAGAAGTGTCTCTTCATTCTTGATTTTCATTCTTCATACGAGGTGGGTGGTCTCTTTATTTTCTAATTTTAGGTTGAGCATACTAAAACATGATATTAGTAATATAGATCAATTGATGTGATGTGAGTAATCTTGTATTTTTCTAAATTATGAGACATGCATGCTAATATATTACATGAGTAGTAAGAATAAAGTTGATGTGATAATAAGAGTACAAATCCACGCTATTTATGAATTGTAGAAATTTCATTATAGTCAACATGTTGGTTGAAAATAAGAAAAAGAAAGAGAACAAATCAATGCTATTGTTTGCACCATGAATAGTAGTGAAAGTTTTGTTTTAACATGTTAATTAGAAATAAAAAAAAGAGACAATGAGTTATGGCCATTTATGCATGTTAATTCACAAATGTAGATATATAATGGTGAGAACACTTGTTGAGATTTTCCCCTTATGATAAAAAAATGAATTTTTGATGAAATTGAATTGGTACACATAGAATCATTTTTTTAAAATTATTTGTATGAGATTTAACATGCTATTTTTGATTAAAAAGGAAGAAATGAAATTCATAAAAGAGAAGGAGATAATTCGAAATATAGATCTAATGTCTAAGATATAAAATTGGAAATTCGGGAATCACGGTTTTCAAGTAAACTCCGTCTGAAAATAATTTGCACAAACTCAAATACTGCAGTCTGCAGGGTGACAGCCGACTGGTAATTTTCGACAGTCGACCGTCCCGAACCTAGCTGCTGTGTTCTCTGGAATTTTGGATTTTTTGTGTGGGACAGTCGACTGACCCCTTGTCACAGTCGACTGCCACTGCTCTAACTTATGTTTTCTTGAGTTGGATTTCACGCGGGACAGTCGACTGACTACAGTACGCAGTCGACTGTCACTACTCTGATCGATGGATTTCTTGAGTTTGGATTTCGCACGGGACAGTCGACCGATCACCCTATGAAGTCGACTACTACTGCTCTAACTGATACTTTCTGAGTTTTCTGATACTTCTTTTGAATGAAATACCTGATGTGAGTTGTGATATGAATTTTTATATGAACTTAAAATTTCTAATGAGACTTAAGTGGATGGATCTATCTTCATGAAAAGAAATATCGTTTTAGCTTTGAATTGTAAATGAATAATTTAGTCATTAATGATGCTAGATAAGACATTGATTAATTTGTGAATAAGTTAAAGATAAGAATACTTTGAGTTAAGATATGATGATTGAAGGGTATGAGTATCCATAGATTATTGTACATGAAAGTTTGTAATTTAGGGTTAGTAAGACCTCGGGTACCGGCATCGTTGAAATAAAAAGTATTGAGTTATATTTTGAGATATGGCCATAGAGCTATCTCGTTTTTTGTGATTAAGTCCGGTAGGGGGTAAAACTAACTTTAGGTATGAAAATTTATTCATGTCTTGAACTTAAGAACTAGGTACTTAAGAGAAGATGTAGTGAACCTGGGTAAACATAAGTGGGTCACTCTATATAGTCGGGTGGTGTACTACGGGACTATAGACCCAGTCGGGCGGTGTACTCCGGGATTGAGGTTGGTTCGATGGAGACGAATTTTTATTTTAAACCCGAGACTATGCGTAGTCGGGCGGATAGTTTATCGTACTCCAGTGTATATACGTATACTGAGGCTAGAGGGGCACTTGCGGGGTATTCGCACGATGAGGAGTCTGTATAATGGTTGGGCGGTGTACTCCGGGACTGGGATCCGTACTCGGAAAATATCTGAACTTTGTGCATATTACTGGGTAGTTGTCATGGCGAGGGATCGAACCCTTTAATGTGGAGTACGTAGGTGCTTGCCCTCGGACCTATGTAGAATGGGATGAATAGAATCCGAACAAGTATGCATTAGTGTCATGTTAGTATAAAATATCTGCATTAGGCATTAAGGCATTGCATACACTTACATGTTTAGTGTAGTCATATTTAACACTTTATTTTGCATTCAAATTTGTGGTTTGTTGAAGTATTGAGATCATTATATGTACGGCATAGAGAGGATAGCTGAGTATAACATTTTCGTCAGTTGTAAGTAACTGACGTGCCCACAGCTTATTATGCAGGAACTGGATTTTTCATGAAGTAAAGTTGATTTCGATGCTGTTGATTTATTACATGTTAAAAATGTACAAGTTGTATATTATTTTTCATTGTTGTATTTCATCTTTATCTTCTGCTGGGTAAACATTGTAAAAAACTTTGATGTATGATGAAAAGTCTAAATTTCCTTGTAAAATTGTACGATGTGAAGTGTAAGGATCATGTGGAATCTCAAATTCGGTCTTATTTCAAATTCGGGGCGTTACAAAAACAAAATGAGCTACTCATCGAAAGCTGCGATACCCAACCTTCAGGAGTGGGGGGGCTTTTGATATGGGTAAAAATCAGGGCCACATGATCTCAATTTGCATCTCAAAACTTCCAATGGCAATCCAGTAATTTCACGTTAGCAGCATGCCTATTTGAAGAACATGAGCCGTCTTCAAGGCTATCAACTTAACCAGGTCCACAATTATGACTTCCTTACAACCTAAGAAAAAGTGATTTCCATGTCTTTCAAATCCCCATAAATTATGAATTGAATAACTAATTCAATCCCTTCACTAGGGCAAATTCCAACCAAAGTTGAAAGATACATTTCATGTCTATCTTCTATAACTGATTCATCGTCTATAAATACTCACCCTTCTCATTCAGCCAGATGTAATTAATATTTCTTCTTACAAATCTTAATTTTTATTCTGGGTTGCTGACCTGAGCGTCGAATGGTCTTTCGCCGGAGCCACCTCCAGTAATAACAATTTTTGCAGGTTTTCGGACGTTTTCAGCCATCCATAACCTGATTCAGGTGATCATCAGCCATCCAGAACATTGATTTCTTCCTTAAAAAATAACTTATCATCTTATTGCTTTCATACCAAAATTAGCAACAACAGCGATAAAATGTTTTCTTGTTTTTGCAAATTAAAATATTTTAGAATGCAAATAAATCTTTCGAGTTAGATTAGCAACCAAAAAAAATATCTTTCAAGTTGGGTCGCAATTACTTGAACTTTTACCGTATTGACCAACTTTTTGAAAATAATTACCAAACTGCCCCCACTTTCAAAATTATTTACTAAATTGGCTTACTTCTGGATACATTAGCATAAAATGTTATTGGCAATAACGACATATGTTATTTTAGTGTCATTGTTGCCAATAGTGACACATGTAAAAAAAATTCAGATGCCTCTATTAGAAGTAACGGCATTTGTACATTTCACATTCAATTAGGAGTTCAATTCAGATGACTTGATAAAAAATTACAAGTGTGGAATCATCTTATAACTGATGCCGCTATCCCCAATAATGGAAACCTGAAGTGGATGCCGCTATTGACAATAACGACATTAGTTCAAATATTATTCTCATTTTTTATTCACGTTAGACAATTTTCATTATAATTGTTGCCGATATTAGCAATAACGGCTAAGGGGGATAATGAAGTCGTTAATGGAAATAACGACATCAGACTATAGAAATTTTTTGGGGACAAATGTTTGCGTGGAAATTTTTAGGGACAAATATTTGCTCTCTGCAACTCTCTGTCTGAATATTCGTTATTTTTCGTAACGACATGAAAATAGCTCATGTCATTACTGAAAATAGAGGCATCAGTTGATTTTTTTAATTTTTTTTTTTGATATGAACTTGTCAGTTTACCTCTATTTTATAACGGATGTCACTATCATAAATAACATTACATGGATCTGAAGTTGTTACCCCAATAGTGGCATCAGTTATTTGATTTTTTTAAAAAACAAATGGAGCCACACCCTTGTACAACATAAGCATCATTTAAATGAACTATATAATGCTAATATGAGATGGTGAGATGGGTGAGATGAATATACTTTTTTGAGAGATAAGCAATTTGAGTCATCTACATCTCAATCACACCGTTCACATCACTCTACATGGCATCAAGATGATGTGTACCAAATTTCAAGCAATTCAGAGACCTGTAGCCTATGCATTAAGACGCTGAAATAAATGCATATATATGTATTTCGTACCATCTTCATGACGTGTTGAACGTTTTGATGCATAGGCTATTATGTATAGGCGCATAATAGCATGACTCTCTCTCTCTCTCTCTCTCTCTCTCTCTCTCTCTCTATATATATATATATATATATATATATATATATATATATATATATGAAGGGTTGGATCTCCCGGATCTCCCGAGCTTTATCTGATTGATAAAAAAAAAAGAGTGAAACATTATTTTGTGGGCACTAGCAAGGGTGTGAGTAGATGTAATGAAGTACATCCACAAGTGAAGCAAGCATGCAAGGATGGTCTCTGACAGTTGGAGATTAAGCATACTAAATCAGGGGTTCTACACCGTGAAATAGGAAGAATGGGAGAGCCCAGAATTGATGAGGACGAGGAGTATGTTAGTCAGGAATTATTTAGAATTTATAATTATTTTTAGATAATTAATTTTGATTTTTAAATAAAAAAATCAAAAATCTTCATACCTTACGCTATTTGCACTAAACACTATCGGAACTTAACACTATCCATTATCCAACCTGCCCATATACTACATGTCCTTTTTTGAACTCCCAAAGTGGGTGATCCAAAGGATTGACCGTATCAGAAAAAGATTCCTTTGGAAAGGTGCAGACTCAAATAAGGGAGGCTACCACCTTATTAAATGGAATATCGCATGCATGAAGAAGAGGCATGGAGGGCTGGGTATCATTGACCTCAGAGATATGAACCTAGCACTCCTAAGGAAATGGTGGTGGAAAGTGTTTCATCACTGCGGGGATGGATGGCAGGACTTTATCCAACCTTATCTCCGAGGAAAAGGGACTAGATGTTTAGGCTTCCGAGTCGGGTCGAAAGTCTCTCGCTTCTGGAAGGGGGTTGCCAAAGCCAGCGGACCTTTCAACTCAGCAGTTGCATCTTTTATTGGTAATGGTCGAACTACCAGATTTTGGTGGGATAAATGGTGCGGCCCGCATTCTCTTAAGGAATGTTTCCCAACGCTGTTCGATAAAACGACTCAACCAAATATATCGGTTGCGGAAATCTGGAAAAGGGGAACTTGGAGACCGCCGTTCCAAGGATCTCTTTCACCAGATTTGCTCCTGCAGCTGCTTGACTTACAATCACGTATCGTCCAGTCCGGGGTGATGTGTACCCAAGGCCCAGATCAGTTACACTGGGGACTCGAGAACAAGGGAGTGTTCTCGGTTAGATCGCTTTACCACCGAATCCACTACCGAGGATGCAGACCCAGCTGGGCAGCGGTATTGTGGAAGGCCAAAACTCCCCTGAAAGTTAGAGTCTTCCTCTGGTTTGTGCTCAACAATGCCATACTCACTAGGGAGAACCTAGCCAAGAGGCAACCTCACATTGCGACCAACTGTGGGTTCTGCAACCTACACGTGGAAAATTTGAACCATCTGTTTCTACACTGCACAAGAAGCAAGGCCATTATGATAGAGGTGCTAAGAGCCCTAGGAACTAGTGACTATCCTAGAGACTATGAGGAACTATAGGTGGGCCCCAGATTTGCATCAACCCGACACGACATGAAAGATGCGTGGTTTATTGCCATTGCGGCAACCACATGGGTGTTATGGCTAGATAGGAACAATTTTTATTTCCGTGCTTCATGTAACTCTATTTCTTGTAACCTTACTCATATTATGCATCTGATTTCCTTTTGGGCTACAGCTGCGGCTTCAGGAGCGAGGGGGAGGATTGCAAGGGTTTTTCAGGTGGATGAATTTGACGACGAGGAGATCGAGTTCGGACCAACTCTGGACTGAGAAGTGGGCACCGGCCACTCTTTACAGCATCTCAGTAGATGTAGGTCCTGTCTCTATGTATCCTGTATCAGGCCTATGTTTTTTGGTTATCTAATGTTGGTTGATGTAACCCACCCCCCAGGATTTTGTTGGGGGTTATGTTTTATTTTCTGCACTGTACTCTAACTTTTCCGGGACACCGGAGCTGTTTATTAATCTCTTATTAATGAAACAGGGTGGCGTTATTCAACCTTTTACTTCAAAAAAAAAAAAAACTTAACACTATCCATATCTTCAACATTGGCCCAAATAAAACATTAACATCGGCCCAAGCCCAAACTGTCAGGCCCAAAAGCCCAATACGCTAGCAACAAGTGATATCAAACTTTCAGGCTTTGCTCAGTTTTGTCGTTTCCTTCGGTTGAACATGCCATAAGGCCCGCCGCAGTCTGACCTATTATATTTTTAAGTACCATTTTCGATGGGGTGAAGAAACCCCAGCCAAATGCCATTCTAAAAACAGAAAGGAAAATAGCTCTAAGAGGGTATTAGACCATTGAGAATAAAGAAAAGACAAACAAGATCCAAGAGTGGCAATCTTTTTTATCGTACTGTAACAACACTTGCACAACAACTTTTGCTTCAAGAAATAAACTCTAGGTTGCCGGTCCACCCTCCAGGATTGTTGAAAGGATTTGTTATTTGTACGCGTCATGTTTGCTTCATGTATATTTTATTTTCTGTCTGTAGTTTGTACTTGGGTCCAGTACCCTGGGTTTGTTTCGTTAAACTCTAATTAATAAAACAGGGTGGCCAGATTCCACATTTTCCCAGAAAAAAAAAAAAAAAAAAACTTTTGCTTCCCGAGATTTGAGAACTTAAAAGCAAATGACCCTGCTTAGCATTAAACTTCTACGGATGAAGGACCCAGTACTCTGGGTTTGTTTCGTTAAACTCTTATTAATAAAAGAGGGTGGCCATATTCCACATTTTCCCTAAAAAAAAAACTTCTACGGATGGAGATAAGATGATGCGTCCGAGGGATTGGGATTACAAAATTAGCAAAGATAGACAAAAGCAATTATAAAGATCTCAAAATTTAAAGTCCGAATGCACCAAATTTTCAATGTTTTGGTAATGTTATGAAGGAGAGTGTGAGTTCGAATCTGCGAACTTATCAAAATAGCAGCATACCGAGGAAATTGCTCACTAATTTGGGTTTCCAGGAACTGAACCTCAGTCACGATGCAATTAACATGATTCCATGCACCAAGATCAAAATATACAAATGAACTATGAATTGCGAATTTCATATCTTTCAAACCCAACCAGAGAATCCCCAAGCCCAGTTTATCGTGGTGCCTCTCAAAATATCGATCATATTGAATCAGGTGTAATGCAAAATACATTCAGAACAGAAGATTAGCACAAAAAAGATTCAGATGATGCACATTATTTTTCCCAAGCAAGTATTGGCAGCTGATAACTTTATTAAGAATTTGAAAGCAGGAATCAAAACACCCTCACTACACAGTGCACAGCCTACACAAAAAATATACACCTCACCACAATTTGCATCAACTGCCAGTCTGCCACCTTTATCTCGGGGAAACGCTAGCTTCCACGATTAAGTAGGTGTCCTAATTCACATGCCCAGGTTAAACCTTCCACATTTAAGTGGGTTCCGGTTGGAATAGGGGCCGGGTCTTCGGAGCAATACATTTGAACCAAATAATCTTTCTTTTTTAAAGATAAAGAAAAAAAAAAGAGCAAAGAAAAGCGAGAAGAGAAGAGAAAACGAATATCTACATTGAGTAGTCTGATGTCAAGAAGCTCTCGTACTGAGTTCCTCTAAGAACTTTGCGGACGGAACTCCAGTTCCTGACCAGATCAGATAAGGGCCTCTTGTGTATCTTCACATGATGGCTGTGGAGATTTCTCTGCGGCACTTGCAGAAATTCTATAACGTCTGTTAGCTTCTGTTACAAAAGAAAACAAAACGAAAGAGTTGTTACGTTTCTTGAATATTGGTACAAGTATATGATACGTACATGCGCACTGTATCAAATTCTAGTGAAAATAAACAAAATAATCCAAGTTGTCTTATGGTAGAGACTAATTCAGAAAGCAGTATTACATTTGCACAATTATTTTGAAGGTATGGCCGTGTTGTTGTTATCGTTGTTTTTTGACTTGACCACAGCTATGATAAAATTCGTCTTCAAACTTATGCTCAAAAACTGCAAATGTATATTTGTGATTTGACTTAAATGTGATATACCATAACCTACTTATAGAGTGGGTATTCCCTAATATTTACTTCTAATGATTTATACATAACCCAAGAAAACTTACAGTGTTGTTCTTAACAAGATCCTCGTAATAGAGAACCATATGACGGAGGCTCTTGAAGTGCTCTACTGCTTCGGCAGACCTTGAATCTGCCCGTCTCAATTTCCGAATTAATGATTTAGGATTTACCATTGGCCTAAAACTTGCTAGTTTATCTGCCTGCAGCCCACACCCAACAGAAAGTCTAAAAAATTTGACTTGCGCATTTAAACATAGAATAATACCTGCAAGGTATTTAGGCATGTAGGGACATGTGAGTTGCTTACCTCGTCTTGTGTATTTACATGAGCTTTATGGGTTGCATTCTGTCTCTTATGATCCTGAGAATTTGCCAGCAGTGACACAAATCGGCGTAGGAGGTTTCTTCTAAATAGGAAGATCACAGACACACCTCTTCGCTCGAAGTACCTGTAAACTTCTTGGTGGTAACCCATGATACCCTGCAAATGACCAGGGTAGAAAAATGACTGTGACTAATGAGTTGCAAGTATGATGTTTTATGTTTTAGTGTGGCTTCAAACTAGTAAATAATTTACGAGAAGTATCTATAGGAGAATGATGTGTGTGTGTGTTTTGGGGGGGGAGGAGGTGATATGAGTGTATTAATCCTCTTAGTATCTGCATAGGTAGTTTAAGGATAAATATAAGGAAACTAATGAGATTTATTAAAGGGTAAATTACAATAAACTACCATAAAGTTCACTTTGTTTCCCTTCTTACTGCCATGAACTTCCATTCCTACCATGAGCATTTTTGCACTTTTTACGTTAGTACCATGAAGTTGTTTTACTGTTTTACTTTACTACCATTACGAGAAAATTAAAGAGTATACAAGTAAATGGTAGTTTAGTAACAAAACAAGCTCATTGTAGGCACGTCTAATAAAGCAAGTTCTTGGCAATTAACCCTTAAAAGAAAAAAAAAACAAAGTGGGGGATAAAAAATAAATGTCATAATTAGAACAACAAGATCATAGCATCTTTGGATCAAATTGCTCAGCTAAGCAGGAAAAAATCGGCGATTAATCTCTAATTGGACCTAAGGCGATTAATTTTCTAGCGAATTACAATATTTGTATTGGTACCGGTTTTATCGAGAATAATCGCTGAATAATTCGGTAATCGGCCGATAATTGGTTAATCCGATTTAACCGATTAAATCGGTTCTAGGTATCGACTAGAAAATGAGGGAATAAAAGAATTTAAAAAAATGAAAGAAGATAAAAAGTTCATGTTGGTCTGAAATGATGGTAGAGGGGAGTTTCTTGATTCAAAATAAACATTAGAGTGTGTCTTGATTAAATTGGAAACGATGGGGGCGTTTATTGACTTTTGCCCTTTCTTTTCAGTTGGGATTTTCATGTACAGAAATAATCAGTATGAATTGGAGAGTTACCTAAACAGAACAAACATTCTGCTTTGAAATTGAATAAGATACTTTTGATGAAACCAAGGATAACACAAGGGATTTTGTATAAACTATAGACTACCGGAACACTACAATTTGATCATTGTATGCACACTAAATTAAATTCATAATTGATTCACTTTTAAGTATTATCCGGTCTAAGCAGACAATATTTTAAATCTTTGGCAACGCCACCTAAGCGCTAATATCTAAAGATTAACATAAAAATAGAAAACGATACAAGTGTACAAGGTTTTATAAGCCAACAAAAGAATAATCATTTTTAAGCACTCGTCTCATGCTCATGCTAGTTGATATGGCTGAAAATAGGGTTAAATCGGAACCGTTCAGAGTGGACACGAATCTTAAAGTGACAGGGGCAAGATGACAATTTCACATACATACGGGTCCAAATTGAGAACCGGGTCCTCTTGGACCCGCTAATCCATGAACGGATCTGTTCAGCTGAGAGCGGGTCTCAACCCGTTAAGAACCAGTTTAACGGAATAGGAGGAAATTCCATATCGTCCTTATCCGCTCGAGGTAGTTACAACCACCCCTATCCAGCCACACCGGGAAGTAGGGATTCACCCTGATCCTGAAACAGACCCCCAGGGCGACTATAAAAACCCCCCTACCTCCTACTGTCACGGGTGATCACTCTTTGCCTACTCAAGCTCTTTCCCTTTACTTTTTCTGGTATTGACAAGAGAGTCGGAGGGTTCCGTCGCCGGGATCCATCCCGGTGTTTCAAACGTTTGTGCAGGTTCAAGGGAGCACCCAGGAGTCAACTAGTCAACAAGGAAGAGGTCAGGTTGTTCAGCCTGTTCGAGTTCCTGCGAACCTACAAATTCTGTCAATTGCTCCCATACCAGATTCAGCGACAACACTAGTTGCTACTTGCTACTACATTACAGAAAAACTATCTACTGAACTCTGTCAAAGCATATCGTTTGATTCTAGAAGAGAAACTGTTGCCAAATGGTCAGTTGCAAAGCCTGAACTTATAGTTAATATCATAGTAACTTAAGCTTTACCTGATTAAGCATCCACTTGAAGCCCACAGCAGAGACACATCCTTTTTTGTTTACACTGTTCTTCCAATCAAGATTATAGACGGTATCCAACGTCTTGCTGATTGCCGATACATTAGCACTCCTTTCTCTGTCAATGAATATTTCCCCATTTGAGCTAATGTTTTTATGGCTAACCAGCAAACTCTCCAACCACTTAGATCCCGACCTTTGCATTGTGACAATAACAAAGAGTCGAACTGGAGTGCATGCACATTCTCTCCTGGCAAACACAAAAAATAAATCACTTTGTTTACTATTAATAATCTACACATGTGATGCAGATTTGTTCAGATTAAGGGGGAATATCTGTTAATAGAGATTGGAGCGATATGAAAAAAAGTAAAGGAGAAACATTTCTCATAATGAAGATTACGACAGTACATTACATATTAGTATAATTTCGATTTAGTATCTCTATGTTAACTAAATATATTGTTCATTCTCATGGAAGTGGAATATATTCGGAATATTCAAGACTCATATCTGTGTAGGAGTATAGAGAACTCAAGCAAAAACAAGTACAAGCAAATTTAGATAATCACAGTTACCTGCTATATTTTGTGGGTACTGGATAGTGAAGATAAGGTATCTCAGATTCCGGGACTTCTGGCTTTGGACAAGGTTGTTGTACTTGACTGGACTCAAGCTTGATCTGGGGCTTGGTTTGATTCAAACCAACAACTATGGAGCCAAAAGAATGCTCATCTACTGGTTGCTTCATATGCAACTTTGTGTGCTTCAGACCAACAAGTCTAGGGTCGCCATGTAGGTCAATTGGCTTTACTGTCCCTGATTCTAGCTTGGGCTGCTTCTCTGTTTCTTTTAGACCAACAATCCTACGATCATAAGAATGTTGTTCTATAGCTTTCCTTTGGATCTCCATTGGTTGAACACTCACCAATTCCGGCTCGATCCCAACTTCTGTTTCCTCCAAACCAACAATATCTGGATCATATGGATGTTGCTGTTCTATTGAATTTGTCGTCAGTAACTCTTGCTTAATCTCGATCTCCATTTTCTTCCAACCAACAATTTGGTGATTATAAGGCTGCTCGTTCACTGGTTTTGTTTTCAAAATTTCTGGCTTGATATGGATTTTTGTTTGCTTCAGAGAAATGGAGTACATGTAAACACTGCACATTAAAACCGCGGCCAGAAAAATCCTTAATGTAGATTGTGATCTTCTCAGAGGCTTTTTGATTAGTGTTCCCTGTCAAAGAGATAAGATCAGCATAAAAATTGGTCCATTCTTGAAAAAAAAAAAAAAAAAAAAAATTTAGATCAGTACTAGAGAAAAAAAAATCTGGGATTACTCAAGAACAAACTGATGTACATATCTCAATTGTTGTACTACTGCCTAAATAATTTCAGAATGCTAATCACATACATACTTGCCTAAAAATACTCTAGCAAATTGTAAAATGGACAAAAATTTTAAGAAAACAAATTAACACACAGTAAATAGGTTTCTCATTCACTCACTTCAACCAATTAGTCAAACAATTGTAGCCACTTCAATTTGATACTGATTTGGAAAAGAAATCAGAACAAGTTACAAAATGGGTCTTCTTCAATTCAATTCTACCAACAACCCATAAACCCACATTGCCAAAAGTTTTCACTTGAGCTCAAGAAAAATACAGAAGAAAAGAGAAAAGTGAAGCAGACCTTAGGAAGTAAGTAGCACTCCCCTGCCATCTTCTTCTCTTGCTTTTGCCTCCTCAGAGAACCAAGTGCTCCTCCACTTTGTACTGCATTCTGAAGAAAAGAAGAACTCAACTTAAAACCCATTACTTACTTTCACTGTTTACCCTCACTCACACTCACAATACTAAACAAACGGCAAGTGTTACTATTCTTGTTCTCTTCTCTTTTTTTCTTTCCTTTGTTTATCTTTTTCCTTTTGTGCTGGTTGGGACTGGAGTGGGGGATGATCCCCATTACTTAAAAATTGTCTCCTTAGTACAGCTTTGCATGAAAACTGCCACTGCTTCTTTTACCAAAGTTGCTGACTAAATTATGAGAGTGAGCGGTAATTAATAGGCTATGGGAATAATTAATATAGCTGAGCTGGGTTGAGTAACTTTTAGCCTCTGATAATGTTTGTCTTCATTTCAAAACAGCGGTGCATACACTGTAGAAGTAGAGTTTGACAAGGAACAGAATCGTAAAGTGCAACTAGCGGATAAGAACAGCGGTAGACTAGATGAGATCTAGCTTTAGTGTGAACCCTGATTTTGAACCTTGAAGAAAAACTGCATAAGGTAACTGCTTGTGTCACTTAGAAATTTAACATATCAATTAAAATATTCAAAAGCTAAAATACAATTTTGGAAAAGTTTTTATTGTCGACTGAAACTAATTATGACAAGTGGTTTACACATGCGATGCACGTCTTAATAAATATAGTTTTTTTAAAAGTAAAAATTTAGACGTAATTTGAATTTGATCTAAAACCTCATTGAGAATAGTTATGCACATGTGTTGTACGGGTTGGTAGATGGACAAATTACACTAATGCTTTCTCCCATTGTAGTAGTGGAGATGTAGTTCTTTGAGGCACAGAGATAATTAGGTCAAGATTTAGATGGGAATAACAGATTAAGCAGCATCTTATATAGTAAATCGAAACTAACAAGGAAATAAGTAGATGGAAAATGAAGTGGAAAGGAAAATTAGTCAAAAGAGATAATAGAAAATAGGTTGGCAATAGTTGAAATAATGTCCGTCTGAAACCTAGGTCCAATAGTCCTCTTAAGTTATTAGTGTGCTTTATTAAAGCTCTAAAATTTGGTCCCGGCCATTTGTGGCTCCTTTCTATTAAACAACCGTGGCTTTCTAGAATTAAATTTGTACTAGTAATTTACAGATGCACGTCTTAATAAATAGAGTTTTTTAAAATAAAAATTTAGACAAAATCTGAATTTGAACTTAGAACCTCCTTTATAATAGTTATACACGTGTATTACACGGGTTGGTAGATTGACAAAATATTTACAAATAACACTAAGGCCTTCTCCCATTATAATATTAGAGATTAGAGATAGGGGGTATTTTTTAGTTTTTTAAAAATAGTGGGGGTATATACTAATTTTCACATTTTAAATGGGGGCATTTGCTAAAATATCCTTTTTTTAGGGGCTACATGTGCATCACACGGGTATGTTTGGTGAATTTAATTTGGCCGTATATTGCACGAGTTTGCTCAGTTACGAAATCAGGGTTTGTTTGTTTACAACCCCAACTCTCCCATTAATATAGTAGAGATTTTATTTTGTATTTTATTATTGATAAAGTTTACAGAGTGATTGTAGAATATTATTGAATGATATTATAACTGAGTACAATGTCTCCTATACATAGGAGGAACCAAATACTAAACTGATACACAACCCGATATGAAACTAAGTATATAATACAATATCTAATACTCCCTCTCAAACTCACGGTGGGTCGAACAGTGTGAGTTTACCCACAAAGTAAAGAAATCTTTGAACAATGTGGGACTTGGTGAAGAAATCTGCTGTCTGATGTCAAGATGTAACAGAGTGAAGATAAATGGTCCATGCTTCAAAGCGCTCACGAACATAGTGGCAATCAATCTTTATATGCTTAGTTCGCTCATGAAAGACCGGGTTGCTTGCAATGTGCAATGCACTCCGGTTGTCACAATGAAGAGGGGTAGCTCCTGTGAGAGTGACACCTATATATGATAACAACCAACGAGTATGAACAATCTCTTTAGTAATAGCTGTCATTGCTCTGTACTCAGCTTTGGTGGAAGAACATGCAACAACTGCCTGTTTCTTGCTTCGCCATGAGATCAACGAATCACCAAGAAATAGACAGAAACCTGTGGTACACCTTCTGGTGGTAGGATCCCCCCCCCCCCACCCAATCTGAATCTGAATATGCACTGAGCTCCAGTTTGGATGTAGAAGGCATGAATAATGAGTGAGTGATAGTGCCCCAAAGATATTTGAGGATCCGAACAAGAGCACCGTAGTGAAATAATATAGGAGCGGAAATAAACTGACTAACAATACTGAATGCATGAGCAATATCGAGTCTAGTCATGCATAAGTAGACAAGCTGTCCAACAATCTGCCTGTATCTAGTGGGGTCGGAAAGGAGCTCACCATCTGTGGGACGAAGCTTCACATGAAGCTCTAATGGAGTATCAGCTGTTCGACTGTCAGAGAGATATGCAGCAGAGATAGTATCTGATGTATATTTCTGTTGAGACATAAGTATCTCCCAAGATCCATGTACAATCTCTAGACCCAGAAAGTAGCATAACCTGCTAAGATCTTTCATATGGAACTATTGGTGATGGTATTTCTGGGTGGATGCAATGCCTGCGGATTCATCCCCAGTAATAATCATGTCATCAACATATAATAATAAAAGGACCATCCCCTGGGTGATGACCGCATGAACATATAATGGTCATGTGAACTCTAACGGAAACCAGCCTGTGTGATGAAAATGTGAAAACACTCAAACCAGGCTTGAGGGCTTGTTTCAGACCATATATAGCTCGACGCAGTCGACAAACATGACAATGAGGAGTGGGAAGGTCAGGAAGAGGATGCATATAAACAACCTCAGATAAGGTACCATGAAGAAAGACATTCTTCACATCCTTTTGGTATAATAGCCACTGACGAACGGAGACAACGGTAAGGAGAGTGCGAACTGTAGTCATCTGTGCAACTGGGGCAAGAGTTTCATCATAATCAATGCCATGCTCCTGAGTAAATCCTCGGGCAATTAGACGAGCCTTGTGCCGGTCAATAGAGCCATCAGGTCGGTATTTGACCTTAAAGATCCACTTACAGCTAACAGGCTAAGACGCCCACAACAGTGGAACAACATCCTAAGTGCGAGTCTGATCAAATGCACTGAACTCCTCTGCAATAGCTTCCGGCCACTCGGGATATTGAATAGCTTCCTGATAGGTTCTGGGCTCACATGTGGAGTGTATAGAAATGAGATACACATGAAACTGTGGTGAGCAGGAGGCTAGGGTGGCAAAACCAAACTGGTCAGAAGGACCAGTGGCATCAGGTGTGTAACGTGCCCGTAGGATGCCCGACGTAGAGCATGTAGACTGACGGACTGGTGGTAGATGGATAGTGTGTGAGGGTGAGATAGGTGGTGTGGGTGCATGCAGTTGTAAGGATGCAGGTGGTGATGGTGCATAATACTGTGGGGAGGCAGGTGGTGTTTTCGTAGGAGGAATAATTGGTGGAACGTCAGTATGAGATGGGAAAGGAGCCAAAGGAGTAGGAACAAATAAAATGCGTGAAGGTATGGCCGTGGAGATAGACCCAACAACTTGGGAGTCGAGAAAACTAGCATCCTCATGAGAGGTCAAGTAGTAGGGAGAGTCGTCCACAAAGAAGACATGTCGGGAAATACGAATACAACCAGCTACAGGATCAAAACAATGATATCCTTTATGCTCAAGACTGAGACCTAGGTGAACACACTTGGTAGCTCGAGCGGTGAGCTTCGTGAGCTCAATTGGAGAGAGAAGGACATAACATGTGCACCCAAAAGTACGAAGCATTATGTAGTCTGGTGGTGAGTGACGAAGAGCCTCAGAAGGTGATGTTCCAGATAGGATAGACGATGGGGTGATGTTAGTTAGACTACAGACGTCATGACAGCTTCAACCTAGAAAGAACGAGAAACAGAATATGTGAGTAGAAGAGCACAAGCCGTCTCATGGATGTGACAATATTTGCATTCAGCTATACCATTCTGCTCATGCGTGTGAGGGCATGATTGCTGAAAGAGTGTACCATGAGATTGAAGGATCGGTCTTATAGCAGCAGAAGTGCACTCACGAGCACCGTTTTAGCAAAATGTTTTATACGCACACCAAACTGATTATGAACCATGTTCGTAAAAAACTTGTAACCCTTGTTTTTCGTTTTCTGTATTTTGGGATGTATTTTTTTCTTTTCAGTATTTATTCACATTGTATTCTCCTAGTCTTTTTGAACCATGTAATTAATCTACATTCTCTATATATATTCATCTATTTGATTTTCGCCTTTATTTGATCTTCTTGATTCAATTGTCTACCTATTGTTCCATTCCTGGTTGATCGAGCTATTATTTTGATACTCATTATTAAATTGTTCATGCCCTATTTTATTTATTCATTTTGTTACAATCTCATTTATTGGATCATTCTATATTCTCTTGGATCTTTTATAAACCCAATATAATACCCTAAACCTTATTCTATTAAATCCCTATTGGATCTTGGATCCACTATCCACTAGAACCCGTTACCTTTTATCCCCAACCTGTCAACCAATCTAACCATAAAACTCACACACACACACACACACACACACACACACACACACACACACACACACACACACACCCCTACATCTATATTCCCTGTTCATCTTCAAAACCCTAGTCGACCTCATATTCACATCCCGACTGCCTCCTATACCCCCTCCCAATCTATCCCCCTGGGCCCCTGTGCGCTGTTTCCCTCCCGACCGCAGCGGCAGACAATAACAACAGCATCGACAGCGAGCGCTGCCACCGCCGTCCACCGTTCCCCCATGCACACCCGACTCTCTCTCTCTCTCTCTCTCTCTCTCTCTCTCTCTTGTGTGAGTGTGCTTGATTACGCTCGTGTGTTCGTGTGTTGCGAGCTGTTCGTTGAGTTCGTTGCCGGGGAAACCATTCCCGTTATTCTCGTTCTTGTTTCGTTTTCGTCGTCAATTCTAAGGCAAGTAACTTCTATAACTTTCTGTTTGCATATACAAGTACTAAATACCGCCTGTAGTGTAGTTGCTTCAAGATCTATTCTCATGAAAACCCTTGTCATATCTTGTCTCTATGTGTTGATCCGCCCGTAGTTGTCTCATTACACGACATGAAATAACTTAGGAATACTAAATTCTTGATGTATACATGCATGTTGTTCGTATGATGTCGTATGTTTGATTGTGTTAGTAATAGTATAAATCGTTGTAGACTTGTTAAACACCCTATACCATTTGCTTGGACATCTTATATACCATATTTCGTATTTTGTTATGATTTGAATGTGTTTCATATAACCTAGTTGATTTTATGCATAAAGAAGATTTCTGTTTTTGCTGTTACCCCATTTTTGTTCAGTATTTTAGACCCTATTAAGGTTAGTATATGAAAATTATTTGTGAATATGAATTATAGAGAATTTTGTCTACTTTCCAGAATTTCTGACAGATCTCAGTTTCGATTTGTGAGTTGCAAGTTATTGCTGTTTTACTACAAATGTGTAAAAAATTCCATATTCTGTTTTATATGAATTATGTATGGTTATTTATTTTTATACTGATTTTAAAGATCATATTTTGATCCAATATTTTGCTGAGTACAACTAGACTTGATTGAGATTAAAACTTAATTTTTGTGGATTTAATTGATGACTTTTATAAACTATTTTATGCTTGCAAACAACTACTATACTTGCAGAATTTTCATACTGTTCGGTAAAGAACCTTAATTTCATCCTGATTCTACTTGCTGTTGATAAAAACTTTTTAAACATAAAATGTAGCTTGATGTATCTATTTTATCACCCTTTTAACGGATCTGGATTTCGATTTATATTTTGTAATCTATTGCTGTTTTAGTACTGCTGTGTTTATGATTTTAGATTTACAAACTTGTTGTGTCTTGTTGTTTTCTGATTTTATTTGACTATACTATCTATGTTGGAAAATTATGAAATTATGTTTGCTGATACTAAACATACTAGGGAATACCCCAGATTTTTTTGGATTTAATCAGTAAGTTTTTATGCCGTTTTTCTGTTTATGAATACAAACTTCTGATTTCTGGCTGAACATATTTTCTATTTATAATTCTGTTTTGAGTCTTATTTTTGTGAAATACCATATGACTTATATATATTTTCTGGATTCGGCCGAAAGTATATTTTACAGATTTTTTAACGGATCCAGATTTGCATATTTGTGGCAACGGGAATCCTAGATTTGGAGCAGTACTGTCTTGCTGTCCTGAACTAGAATTTTCGTTGTCCTAACCTTTTATGAGTTGTCTTTCACCTGTACATGTTAATCTTCCAACCTGAATTTGTTACCTGTTCATGCCATGTTATTCTTACCCTGTTTGTGACACGATATGCCTATTTAATAATAATAACAATTAACCAAGCCGGGGTTAAAGGAAAGATCTAGTAGTGAAAAATATAGAAATGTGTACTTGGAAGGGGGCCCGTGTTTCCCACCTGATTATCTGTTATCTGTTACCTGTGATATGATTACTTGACATGTGATTCTAATTATCTGTTTACCTGATTCCTGACTACATACTTTCTTATGAGAAGGTGTACTTAGAAGGGGGCCCGTGTTTCCCACCTGTTACCCAACTACATACTTTCTTATGAGAGGGTGTACTTGGAGGGGACCGTAGGTCCTACCTGATGCATGATTACCTGTTACATGATACCAGTACCTGTACCTGTTTACCTGATACCTGAGTACACGGCCCAATACCGTCCACTATGAAATCTAAATGCAAACTTTTTTGAATGTAGCAACCATGTGGTAAATAGATGGGACGCATGAAGTGTTACCTAAATAGAATTAAATATAAGACTTGACATAACATGACACCTCTTACATACTTACCTGTACATGATACCTGAAACATTTTACATGTTTACATGCTTGCAATTTACTTGACATCTGTTACATGTTACCTGTACCCTGTTAGCATACCATGTTACTTGATTCTGTTTCCTGATTTATGTTAGTCATTCTATTTTGTTGTCATATCTATTCCATACTATGTTTGCTTCCGCTATTACTCTATATATTTGTTTATCTTTTTCTGTACTTGTGCCTGCACTACAAGCGGCCTGTAACTTGCATTGACAGGCATTTTGTTTCTATTCCCTTTTTCTGCAATTTGTTAAATTGCAGATTTTGGTGATCAGCTGCCGTAGGAGTAGGTGATCAAAGATTTTAGTTGCTGGAGTTCTTTCTATATTTATTTTCCTGCTATTCTTGAATAAAATTATTTGCTAAATGAATTTTGTAATGAGCAGTTTGATCCAGAATTTATGACTTGTTCCAGATATGATTTATTTGAGATTATTAAATTTTGTTTCAAGTAAATTCCATTGGTATATTGATTCATTCATGCATGCTTGGTTGATTTCTCCTTGTCTATTTCCTGTTTATTCATGTGAAATGTTGTAAAGATCTTGACAGCTTATGAATGGTGAAAGTCATTCTCTGGACTTAGTCGCATATCCGTATTCCGTATTTCCTTTTTGGGAAGCGGGACGTGACAAGATTTTTGGTGGTATCAGAGCCTAGGTTTGGCTAATGTATTAGTTGAATAATATACTAGACAAGCTTGGCTCGATCTGGGATTAGCTCAACATTACACAGACCATGCATTACATGAATAAATTATAATCAGCTTTGATCTGGGTGCTGATTATTTTTGATCTTGTGCAGATCATGGCTCACAAAGGTTCCACTTCCCGTTCTCAGGAGGATCAGCCTGGGCTTGAACCCGTTACCCATGTGTTGGAACGGTTGATCAACATGCAGCAAAACCACAGCGACCTTGTGATGGCTGCTTTGGAAGCTGCCCGGGTTCCGCATCCCGTTGTGCCTACACAGGCAACTCTTCCTCCTCGTTCGGGTATAGTTAAAGATTTAATGAGGCTGCACCCTGACAGATTTTTCGGCACTGAGATGCCTTTGGAGGCCGAATAATGGTTGATCCAGACTAAGCAGTTGCTTTTGGCAGCACGAGTTGCCGATGCTGATAGAGTGGATGTAGTGACCTTCCAGCTGGTAGACCTGGCCCACATTTGGTGGAGGACTGAGTTCGAAAGACTCGCTCAACTTATTGCTTGGGCCACGTTCACTAGGAGCTTCTTGGAGAAGTTCTTCCCTAGCAGCACTCGGGTTGAAATGGAGCAACAGTTCCTGGCCCTGAAACAGGTTGGTCGTTGTTTAATTTTGGAATTTTGGTTACATATTGTTCATGCAATGTTGTAACATGAGACTATCTTGGAACAGGGATCCAGGTCAGTAGATGAGTATGCAACGGAATTTACCAGACTTAGCCGCTTCGCAGCTGTTCTTGTGGCGAACGAAGAGGACAAGGCTCGTAGATTCATGCTGGGACTTGAGCGAGATATTCAGATGCATCTCGTTTCCTTTCACTTGGGTACTTACACTGAGGCTCTTGAGGCAGCCCGAGCTCAGGAGTAGGCTCGTGGCAGGTTGGCTCATTCCCAGCGGACTGTTCAGCACTCTACTGTGGTTGCTAGGCCTTTTGGTGGGCTAATTCGGAGGTCTATCCCAGCCCATCCTGTCAGGGCGACTCCTTACTCTTCTACTGCTCCCAGGGGAGTTAGTTTCTGCGACTTCTTCCAGCTAGTTGGGCATGATTGCAGGGACTGTAGGCGCACCAACCGCTGATACTTTGGATGTGGTGCTGCTGACCATTCAGTGCAGGATTGCCCACAACAGAGGATGGCTCTTCCAGCTAGGGGTCTAGTTCAGCAGGTTGCCCTAATTCGTGGTCCTGTTAGGCCACCTCTTCCTCCTCAGCACCAGGTCGTCGGTTGGAGTACCGCTGCTCCCAGGAGAGGTCAGGCTTTCAACCTGTCAGCTGCTGAGGCTGAGTCAGCAGAAGGAGTTGTTGCAGGTATTTTTGCATTTTGTTGTTTTGTTGTTATCTGTTGCTTCTTTCATTGTCTTGCATTATTCTTTCATATTATCTTTTTGCCTTGAGTTTTCCTCACCCTTGATCATCAATTTTTTCCCCTTGCTTGTGATTCTATCTTAGGTGTTGTCCTTATTTGTTCCTTCCCTGCTCATGTTCTCTTTGATTCCGAGGCAACCCATTCCTTCTTCTCTTCTCGTTTTGTGGCTCGCCATCAGTTGGAGTGCAGCATCATGTCAGAGGCTTGGAATATTGTCACAGGTGGTGGTGTTGTCATTTGTTCCCGGGAGTGTAAGTAGAGTCCCGTGGTTATTGGTGGCGCAAATTTTAAAGCCGACCTGATTGTAATTGGGAATTCAGGATTCGACGTCATTCTCGGTATGGATTGGTTGGGTGAGTTCCATGCCATCATTGATTGTCGTGCCAAGAAAGTTGTATTCCGAATCCCAGGTCGCGCAAAGTTTGAGTTCCATGCCGGGGAGACACCCCTTGGCCGAGCTAAGACTACAGTTGATCAGGAGGTTTGTGTGATGGAGTTGCATTTAGGCTGTGAGAGTTGCCATTTTTATGATAGATAAGGCGAGCCCAAGGAGAGGTGCCATTTTTAAGCATTCTCCAAATTCATTTACCCAATAACGCAATGTTCTGATTCCTAAGGTTAATCACCCCAAGACCCCAATCACGCTTAGACTTGCAAATAGTATCCCAATTACAAAGATGTTTGCCCAGTTTGAAGAGGGAGAACCCAGACCAGAAGAAATTGCGTCTAATACGATCGATCTTCGCAATAACCCAAGAAGGAATGTAGAAGAAAGACATCATGTAGAGTGGGATGGAATAAATCACAAAGTTAACTAGGATGCCCTAGAAAGAAGCTTACCAACCGAAAAATTAAGTCTGGATTCCACTTTATCAATGAGCAGAATCCAGTCGAATTTGTGGAGTTTCCCCCATCTCAACGGAATACCAAGGTACTGAAGTGGGAAGGACGCTACAGCACAATTAAAAAATTGTGCAATTTCGAGATTACGGTTCTCAGAGCCACCAAGCCAGAGAACTGAAGTTT
The DNA here is from genome assembly GCA_017893485.1 of Hemerocallis citrina. Classification (NCBI taxonomy): domain Eukaryota; kingdom Viridiplantae; phylum Streptophyta; class Magnoliopsida; order Asparagales; family Asphodelaceae; genus Hemerocallis; species Hemerocallis citrina. The sequence goes on along the minus strand of CM030364.1, from coordinate 272,288,735 downwards.
TACTGAAGTTAATGGATAAGCTAGATGCTTTTTCAAAAATGTAAAGCAGAAGTTTCGGGTTAGGCAGAGCGATACCGTTAGGTTTCAAGAACAAGATAGTATCATCTGCATATTGTAGATTAAGAATGCCACGAAAACCACTGAAGCCCCCCAAACCATTGATAAGGTTGGCATTCCAAGCGTGCAATAGAAGTTTACTAAAAACATCCGCAACCAGAGAGAATAATAAAGAAGAAATAGGATTACCCTGGTGAAGACCACGCTTACACTTAAACTTATTACCCTCAATACCGTTAATAATAAAAGAGAAAATACCAGCGAAGAGACTGGATTTTATCCAAGAAATTCATTTGAGTCCAAAACCGCGCTGAAGAAGGATATCAAAGAGAAAATTCCAGTTGACTTTGTCATAAGCCTTTTCGAAGTCTAATTTTTCCCTCCGAATTAGAACGATGACAACTGAAAATAATCTACTGAGCAGCCGCAACACTATCAAGAATAAATATGTTCTTAATAAAACCTGATTGTGCTGGGTCAATGGGAGGGAAAATGACTAAGCTAAGGTGATTAGCAAGAACTTTCATAATCATTTTGAAATTAGAGTTTAATAAGCTAATCGGTCTAAAAGTGGAGACCCTATTAGCACCAATCAGTTTTGGGATGAGCACAATGTTCGCATAATTAATACGATCAAAGGAGAACTGACCAGAGAAAAGATCCGAAAACAAGACTAAGAAGTCATCTTTCAGTAAATCCAAAAATTTTTGAAAAAAAAACGTAGGAAATCCATCAGGACCAAGGGATGAATCTACGCATGGAAAAACGACAGCTTTAATTTCTTTCATGGAAAATGGAAACTCAAGGCAGGAAAGATCATATTTCTCATTGCCATAAAGTTGATTCCAATTAAGATAAATTGAAGGAGTCTGGGACGTCCCCATAAGAAGTTTCAAGTAATTGAGAAAGGCAGAATGGAAATCGGATATAGAATGTAATTCCACGTCATCCTCCATAATGACTGAAATATGATTACATCTTTGCCGATGCGAAGCAAACTTATGAAAAAAGGACAAATTACCATCACCCTCTTTAAGCCACTTAACCCTAGCTCTTTGGGCCCATTTGATATGGTTTAGATGAAGGAGAGAAGCATATTATCTTTTCCACTCGCATCTTTTTAACTCGTCAGCTGGGGAAAGAACATGTCTTTCCTCCGAAAGATCAATATTTTGAATAGTCGAAAGCATTAAGTTTTTCAAAAAATTAATATGGGCCGCTTTTCCTTGTGCCAACTTTTGCAACCAAATTTGATCGCATGGAGTTTCAAAAGTATCCTACCCAGACCATGGGAGCCAGTGATAGAAGAAAGACACTCACCAACTAGGTTCACAAAGAGCTGGTCTTCAAGCCAGAATTTTTCAAAATGGAACTTGAAAGGTTTGGCAAAGTTAAAAGCAGAGTGCAAAGAAATGGGAACGTGGTCTGAGCAAGGATTAGGAAGCGCCTGGACAAAAGAGTTATGGAACTTGGAAGCCTAATAATGGAAGACCAAGAAGCGGTCGATCTTAGCCATTGAAGGAGACAACCGCATATTAGACCAAGTAAAAGGACGACCATTGATCGGAAGATCCACAAGCTGAAGGGATCGAATGCAGTCATTAAACTAAAACGAGTCCGCAGCATTGGAAGCATTCCCCAATCTTTCGGTGGAGAATCTTGTGACATTGAAACAGAAGACCCAAAGATCGACAATGGCGCCAATGAAGGGTTGAAATTCTTGTTAAAATTGAGGACACCGTTCATGTGTAGCAGGACCGTACACAGAGACGACCATCAGAATACAGTTAAATTCAAACCAATTTAGGGTGACTACTAGGAAGACGTTTAATCTACGAATTGAAATCATAGCAAATGAAGAAGCTTTATAGCCAAACAGAATTCCACCTCTGGAATGAATAACATCCAGAGCGATCCAATTAGAGATGAGAGACCCCCCAAGGCACGGCCAAGTGCAGGAGAGAAGGCGTTAATTTTAGATTCTTGAATAGAAATCAAGTCACAGTGGAGAGTGGAAATGAGGTTATAAATTGCTTCTTGTTTAGGACCCAAACCTAAACCACGAATGTTCCAAGTAACACTAATCATGGCGACCATCGTTCTCGCGAGCTCTCGAGATTTCAAGCGATCTAATAGAGTGAAGAAGGTTTGAGTTAGACGGGTCAATGACAAACCCAAACCAGAAGCTAATTCAAGAAGGTCAGGGTCCAATAAAGAGTCAAAGTGAATTTGATACACAGACCCTAGGGGACCTTGGTTGATGTTATCCACCCCCATATAAGGTTGTGGGATTTCAAGATTGCGAACTTGCGCAGCCAAAGAAGCTCTGTTAGAAGAAGAACAGGACGCTGTGTTTTGTGTGCGAATGCGCGCACTGGACCGTATAAACTTAGAATTTGTCAGAGACTTCACATGACTTTTAGGCGTGACTTTTTTTGCATCTGAACAATGAGAAAGGGGAGAAGAGGTAGGATCAGTGGTGGTCATAGACTGATAGGTCTGGTAGCCTACAGAAGGAGGAGAGGATGTGAGATCAGTAGAGGTCATAGACTACCAAATCTGGCAGCCTACAAAAGAAGGAGAGGGAAGACCCTCTGGATGAATCAGGGGAGAAGGTCTAGCAAGTGGGACAATAGTATGTCCAGCAAGAATAACATTTTTAGAAGAACAGTGCAATGTATGAATAGAACGCAGCATTAGACTAACCCAATTGTGCAGGGAGCAAGAAAGTAATAAGTTACAGGGAGACAAAGTAACAATGTAGAGGAAAAAATATCATGACAATTGAAAGCAAAAAAAACGAACGGGGGAGGAGGAAAGTAATACCTTGCAATCGGTAGATTTTTTAAGCAGCTCATTTTCTTCGTCGGAAAGAAGATTATCGTCATCTATCCACTTATCAGCTTTGGAGAGAACAGAACTAGGGGCTTTAGCCGAAATCGGTGCATGAACCATTGCTTTAAACTTATCCCAATCAGCAGAATAATGGGGATTAACCGACCAGTTGGGCCACTTGGAGTCGTCAGACAAATGCAAACAAGCAGGAGGATTCGTAGTAGAAATCAGAGCTGGAGTGGATAGAGGAGGAATTGCAGAAGGAGAAGACTGAGAGATAGCCGCAGAAGAAGATTTTGAAGGTGATGGTCATAATATCAGGGTTGATCCACACCAGGTTGGGCACTTTTGAAGGAGAATGTGCATAAGGGGTAGAAGGAGCAGTGGATTTGCGGTGGGTAGTCAAGAAACGCACGCCACGACAGCTCCCTTTACCAACACTCTTGTGAAGAAGACGTGATTTGGAGTCGGAGGAAGGCATAGAGGAAGAACCCTCGGTAAACGCAAGATTCATCTTGATACCAGTACCATGCGCTTGCTGAAGCACATCCTCAGAAACAGAAGGCACCACAGAGGTCGTAGGAGAATGTCATGATAATTGACAGTGATAGCAAAAGAACAATCTCCAACCCTAAGAGAATACTCAGAAATGCGATTCTGAAAAGGTGGGCATAAAAATTCAGCATCCACCTGCAAACACCCCGAAGCCAAGAGAGAGGTGGAAGAGGTGCAAATGAGATCACTTATACAAATGTTCATGTCAGCCACTAACCTGGGGGAATCATAGAAGGAAGGTAATCCCAAAATGGTAACTTTAGAAGAGAGAGATTGTAACTCCGACTTAGCTACACCCAAACAGGCCCATTTACGCACCAGCAAACTAGTCGAGCCAAAAGAGAGAGATTTCTTGGCAACCAGGTCATCCAGGATTTTAACTGAAGGGCATTTAATAAACACATCTCCATTGGAGCAAGCGTTCACCGCCCAAGTCCAGTTAGAAACATTACATGAGTTGGAAAGAAAAGAGTCAAGAGAGGAGTGGGAGATTGAACCTCCGAGGAACGAGACAAATCCAAAGCACTGTAACTTTTCAATTTTCACCTTCAGCTCTGGAGAGAGGGCACAGAACAGAGTTTTTGAGGGGTTAGAGACTAAGGGTTTCGGAGTTACTGACCAAAGTTGAGCAGTAGGAGACGGTTCAGAAGTGGTCGACAGAAGATGCGAAGCAGGAGGCGTCGGCAAAAGAGGCACTTTCTCTGAAATCTTAGCTCTTTTCGGTTTATCGGTTTATTAGCATGCAGGTCAAATAATCTGGAGCGGAGTGCTGGAAAATCCAGCACCGCAAACACAGATTCCGATATAGGCACCCCCCTAGGAAGGCCCAATAGGTGTTGAAGAGAGAAACACCTACTGCGCGAATTCCCCAACTTCTCACAGACTAAACACTTCATACTAAAAGTGCAAAAAAACTTTCAGATGACCAAATTGGAGACAGCGGAAACACAGCAGGGAAAGAGGATTAGAAGAAGTAGAATAATGAAGTGAGAGAGGGAGTAAGAGGATGAGAGCGGGAAATAGGGTTACTAGTATGCCCCTAGAAGTTTCGGGACACTGATCTTCGGCAAAGGGGCCGAATTTTTTTTTTTTTTTTTTTTTTTTTTTTTTTTTTTTTTTTTTTTTTTTTTTTGGGGTTAAATTCTTTCTAACCATCTCAACCCATAACTGATCCATGAGGAAAGCCCAGCCCCAAGACAGAATAGGCCTCAAAGAAACAAAAAGGTCAAAATAAAGAGGAGAGAGTACGAAACCAAGCAACAAGCACTGTAGCGATCTAGATCAAAAGCGCAAACAACGAACAACACACCAATGGAGAAACAAGAGGAAGAAGCAAGAACAACTAATGCAGTAAAGAAAAGAAGATCGGAGAAAGGAGGATACTTACAATGCGATGCAGCAGTAAATAAAGGGTGCCAAGAGCAGAGAAAGTGTTCAACATGATGGCGTAGATCGTGGGCAATAGAAGACCCCCCAACGGTAAGCCGAACACAGAAAAACAACACAGACCCCGAAAAGAACACGGGAGCTCAACTCAACCACAACCAAAGTGCGTAGCCGCCGAACCAGAGAAGACAACCCAGGCGAGGAAGAAGGAAAGGGTAGACTGAAAAAGGAGGAGAAGGGAGTGGGGAGGGAAAAAGTTGGCTTGGAAAGGGGAGGAGTAGAGAAACAGTGGAGAAGAAACTCAAAAATGAGATAGGTCTGAAGAGGATGAAGAGGAGCACCTCAAAAGAGAAGGAAGGAAGGAGAAAAGTGATGAGAGAAGTCGGATCTGGCTGGAAACGGTAGATAGGGAAGGGAGAAAACAGAATGAAGGGAGAAGAAGAAAGTTGAACTGGCGCTCAAATAACGAAAATGGTTTGAAGAGAATGAAGCGGAACACCAATTTTGTAAAGGGAGAAAGGTGGAATGGGAAGGGAAGACGCCGGATTTGGATGGAGACGGAAGCAAGAGGGGGAGCTCAAATTCTTTTTTGGGGGAGAACTTTTTTCTTTTTCAATTAGAATTTTCTTATTCTTGTCTAAATTTCTACTGCTCAAAACATATATAGTTGCATGCATTCGAGGTTTCACTGACCAAAGAATTTATTTGCTTGTAAGTTAAAAAAAGCCAAAGATGTAGTAAGTAGTGATCAAATTAAAATTATGATTACGATAATGATTATTTTCTTTTGGGAGAATAGATCAAATTATGATTACTCAAAAGAGTGTTATCTGAGTTGAGTCAAAAAAGGTAAAATAGAAGTTGCATGTTTTGATATTTGACAGCGATCGATGTGCGTCCCTGTCATTCCTTCGTTGATTAATCATATCGCATTTTGCTATCTGATGTATACTGCCACAGCTAACTAATATACATAATGGCCAAATTATCACTAGAAATTGACCTTAAAATTAAACTAGTATCAAACTTTAACCATATGTCGGTGGCTATTAAATAATGTTACAAGGTCCATATAGCAATGCCTTTCTAAAATATATTTATATGTAATAATCTAATATTATTAATATTATAATAGGAGAAGGCCTTAGTGTTATTTGTCATTTTGAAGGCTTCCGGTTCAAATTCTCTCTACGTCACAGTTTTTATTTTTATTTTTTGAAATTATTAAAACATGCTCGCACATGTAAATTACTAGTTACAATAAATTCAAAAGTATGCCCTCCAAATTAATTTCGTTATTCGGTAGTTCACTTAATCAAATGCTCACAATAATGGAACTAGATATAAATTACCGTATCACAACTACCGTAAGAATCATAGTTAAGTTAACTAATCATAGTTAACAATATTATTCTAGTCGGTTTAATTATTCCGTCCGTGGTCCTATAGTATTGACAGACAAAAAACATTGGTCTTGTGACCCTGCACCAATAATTTTATTATAACACTCACATGCAATTAGAAATCCTGATATTATTAAAGAACCATATATATTTAGGGACAACCTGTTGAGATTGTGACTCGAATAATAGTTAAATTAAATTAGATCCTAAATTCTAACATGGATTATCCCATAATTTATCATCTATCCATTCGAACTATGCGGACCAAAGTTAATGAGATTTTAGTTGTTTACATCTTTGCATTATTTTTGATATTTTTTCTTTTTAAATTTTAGGATCCGGACTTACTTCTTGTTGTTGTTTTTTCATGCTAAATTGTGATCAAACTTTAAATTGACAAATATAATACTATTTTCCGAGTGAAGATAGAAAATTAGCGTAGTCTGTCATGATCACTGGATGCTCATGTAAAAAAAACCTCTACCATTAAGTTCAAACTCCGAAATTGTGATAGAGGGAAAAGTGTAACACCTATATCCTAACAACATGTTTAGTGCATTACATATACTGCACGTATAAATTCCCTTTCTGTACACAAGGGCCATGTGCAACCGACGGAGGAGCATAAATCACGGGGTTGCATGTGAGATATATCCAAACCAAATTATTTTACATTCTGAAAGGGACCACAAAATATAAATATAAAATGTAAAAGCCGCCATGCATATATATATATATATATATATATATATATATATATATATATATATATGAAAATTTTGCCGTACTGCCCCACTTTTTGAAAATATTTTGTGCTCTGTTCCACTTCCGAAAACAATTAGCGATCTGCTCTTGTTTAGGACACGTGCATAAACTGTTATTGGACACCTCAAGAACTGGTTTATTTTTATTCTATTATTTATAAGTTTTTTTCACACTTAGAATTTTTTAAAGTTAGAAGATTCACACTTGTAAGAGAAATATACTGATGTCGTAATTCTAAATAACGGTATGGAAAAAAATGTAAAATAAATGCCGTTATTGAAAATAACGGCACGTAAATAACCTATGTCATTATTTCAACAACGATTTATGCTGACGTATCCTAAATAGGGGCATACTGCTAATTGTTTTCGGAAGGGGGCAGAGCGTCAAATTTTTTAAAAAGTGGGGCAGTACGGGCAAAATTTTCTATATATTAATATATATGCACATGCTGTATCGACGACAGGTGGCAAACCAAATAGCAATAGAAGGGAGCAGCAGCACTCAAGCTTCCATAAGATTATAAAGATAAGCAGGTGCCAGGTGGTGAGTTAAATGATGAAAGTATGAGCAAAGTTACAAAATGCCGAAGTATTCTTTTGTCCTTTTCCCCAATTCCTCAGATCTGGTATTGTAGATTATAATTTGGCTCAATACCATAAACATTGAAATTCGAGTAGAAACGTCGACGTCTGGCGATTTTTTAGGCGATTCAAAATTCAAAAATTCTCCTCTTCTCTGGTGATTTTCCTCCCCAGATCCCGTCGATCCTCTTTCTTTCTCGCCTTCTCCCTTCAATCAAAATTGTTGTGCTCCCTTATCTCTACCGACCCATCTCAGTTTTTTTCGAGATTGTTGCGAAGCCCTTTTCCTCGCTCTCCGCTGGATTCCTCGGCTCCAGCGTTCTCCCTCCCGCCTGGCTGATGTCTCTGGGCCCTCTTCGCATTGCGCAGCTTATCTCCACTTGCGCTTTCCCTCGACCTTAGCTTTAGCTGCCAGTCCCGAGTACGACAGCTTCGGAGCGTTCCCTCTCTCATCCAGCGTTTCGAGGTTCTTATCCCTTTGGCTGTGCCTTCTCTGGAGCTTCCCTCCAGGTGTAGCGCCTCCGTCCGCCCGCCAGTGCACCCTCGAAGTTTGAGGTGTCCGGACTTTAGCGTACTCCCCAGCGGCGATCCGGTCGCCAACTTAATCCACTCACTGTGAGTTTCCTCTTCTCTCCTTTAGTGATTGTTTCGGCTGTTTGGTTTGTTTGGGTGGTTCCCTGAGGCTAATCTCGTGCTGTGCGGATTCCTCAGTGCGCTGTGTTGTATTCCGTTTAGCCGTGTTGTCGTTCGGATTGCCTGTGTGATTGTTCTGGTTTTATTCTCCCTTTTCACTGGAGATCTTTTTTCTACCGTTCTTCTCTTTTAAGTCAGTGTGCTGACTGTAGTTCTTACTGATTGACCGTGCTATCGATCATCTCTCTCTATCTCTCTTTCTCTCTATTTTCTTCACTCTTTCTCTCCTGTTTGGAGAGTGCGGCATTTCCTCTTTGAGTAGCGCTAGTTTGTTATAACACTGTTTTGTGTTGTCATGTGGGAGTGTTTCCTTTCAGTTAGTGTTCTGTTTTTTCTCTACCTTTCCTCTATTGCATTTTGTCTTGCTCCATTCTTAGCAAGGCTTATTTTGTGCACTTGTTCATGGCTGTTGAGAGCTCTGTTGGCTCAGCTTTGGATCTGGACCCGAAAAAGGTTTTATTTTCTCCTCCCTGGGATTCCAGCTCTCCCTCTCAGGGATCTTCCACGTTTTCTGACTCCCCCTCGCCTTGTAGACCCGATCTTCATCGGGTCTGCTTCAGGTGTCTCCGCCCTGGGCACCTTAAGCGCGATTGTTTGAACACAATTAAGTGCTTATTCTGTGATAAGATCGGTCACTCTCGTTATCGATGCTTTTCCCTCCAAAAACTTCTGGGCTGGCCCAGGGGTCATCCCCTTCCGGCCAAACTCCTCTCTTTTCTTAATTACCCTCTCTTAAAGCGCAAGCTTCAGAAAAGCTTGGTTAATAAGCTCTGTAAGGTTAAGAGCAAGGACATCGACTCCTCTGTCTTTGATATTCGTTCGGAGTCGAATTCCCCCACTCCTATTTCGTCTTCTCGCGCTTCTCTTGTCCCCTTGCATCGGTCTAATATTGCTTTTTCTATTAAGGATCGTATAGTTATCACGAACCTTATTTCCTACCATCGCCGGTTCTCTGTCAAGGCTCGCCTCCGCCCTTTCTCTGCGGCTCCGTCATTGTTCGGCTTATTGGGTAAATACTCTGGCGGTTTAAACCACCACCTTTCGTATTTTTCGTGGTTTCGTTGTGCGAGGGAGACTGTTCAGCTCTCCCGCTTTTCTGAGGCCATTATGCGAACTGTCAGTCCTATAGATTCTTTTGAGGCCCATTCTTTATGCTATAGCTATCCTTGTGTTCTGAAGATTACTGATCCCCTATGTTCTGCGTTATCATTTCATCATCCTGGCTGCCTTTTCTCTTGGTATCAACTTTTAGGGGCGCAGTCGTGGCTCCATCAAGTCCTGAGGGCTCTCAAACTTTTTTTGCTCTCCCTTCCCCTCAAGTATTCTATGAGTTTGGATGCCCCTTCATCTCCCCGTTGGGACGGCACCACCGAGATCACCTCTTCTGACTCATCGGATGCTTCCATCAGTCAGTGCTCCCCTCCTTGGCCCTTCATTGAGAGCGTCTCTTCACCTGACCCTGTGGTGTTCTCGCTTCCTACCGCGAGGACGGCCCATTCTCCCGTCAAGCGAGGTTACAAGAAGAAAGTTTTCGATCTCTCGACGATTCGTGTGAGCGCTCGCCTTCTTGCGAGGAAATCAGTTTCGGCGTCTGCTTTTCAACAAGGCCACAGTTGAGCTACACCTTCTTGCGGACTTTTCTGGTGTCTGCAGTGCTTTTCCGCCTTCGAGCCACTAGAGTCTCTCAAGACGGCTAGTGGAGTTGGTTTTCCTTCATGGGGGGAGTTTTTATTCTCCTGATCCTATTTAGGGGTCGGATTATCGATGTTGGTCTTCTTTTCGCTTAGCGGCGCTGGGCTTTTTACTCCGCTCTCTGTTTTTTGTTGTGGTGCGCCATTCCGTGTATTTACCCTTTGTGTTTGCTGCTGTTTATTGTATTTCTTTTGTTGTTCGCTTTTTGTCTGTTTTACCCCTTGTAAAACCAGTGACGCTTGTTTGTATTATTACTGCTTTATTGATTAATATATTTTTTGATGGCTGGAGCCTTTTGGCTCTATCCGATTCATCAAAAAAAGATAATCAAAGCGCATACGTCTTCACTATTTACCCAAAATTTAGAAGAAATAGAAAAGAAGTCATTGGCTATATTTAAAATTTAGGTTTCGGATGAACCATTTTTGGTGAAGGTATAAGATTTTGAAAAGAAAAAAAAAGCCAGTGAAATATGATCTTTTCGTCCGTTGAAGGTGACGAAGATCATCTTTTGTCCCTTGAAATTTTTTTTGGTGAAAAGCATGGGGCGATGGATAATTCCCCGTCCCGTTTTTTTTTAAATCTACGGAAGGAAAATTATTTTCTGTTCCTTTAATGTATTTTTTTCTTTAATAAAAAAATTCGATGGACGGAAAATGATTTTCAATCCGTTTGAATTTTTAATTTTTTTCTTCGTAAAGCGGGAAATTCCCATATTTTTGATTATTTAAAAATAATTCAACAGACGAGAAATCATACTGTTGCTGCTAATTTTTGTGTGGGAGCAAACAGATAATTTGCAGATTCTTCTAGAAACAATAAAAACAAACTTGCTGACTTCTTGTCGGTGTTAATCATTTCTTGACGATGCCGCTGACCTACAAAAAGTTTGAAACACCGAGATTGTTCCTGGCGACGAATTCTCCGAAGCTCAAGAGTCAATAATAAGGAAGATTATGAAAGAAATTTTGTGGAAAAAATACTGATTACCTGTTTATGGTGGGGTAGAGGGGCATTTACAGTCGCCTTTGAATACTGTTTCGAGATAATCATTTATCTCTACTTCCCGGTGTTTTTGGATAAGAGACATAGTTTAAATGGTTTTGTGATAAGAGATTTGGTTTAAGCCGTCTCTTAAAGATAATCATGAATTTAAATTACTCTCTTAATGATCTGAGCTGGTTTGTAATGGGTCGTCACCCTAACTTAGTAGGATAGACCCGTTTTTGGGTTATTGGGCTTGGAAAAGATCCAGTTCCCATTTCGGACCCGTTTGTGGTGGAAACTACCGTTTTACCCCTAGGAGCTTCAAGATTCGTGCCCAATTTGAATGGTCCCGATTTGGTTCTATTTTTAGCCATATCACATACATCGTCCGTTCAATTTCTAATTTCCAAATTTTAGAATTTTTTTTGGACGAGAAATTATCTATCGTCTGTCGATTTTAATGTTTGAAAACCCAAATTTTGAATTTGAACGACTACAGCACAAACCCAAAATTCATATTTCTATATGCCAAATATCCAAAATTTGGCATTGAACGACTATAGATTCTCTATTACTCTGCTATTCTTCTTTGGTATAAATTGATCTCTATAGTAAAAGAGGGTTAAAACTTCTGCTGTAAGTACTCCTATAGCTTTAGCACAACAGAGTGCAGCCTACTAGCATCTAATAAGAGCCTTACATTCAAATTTTGTTTGAATCAGGTTATTACTTATTACGACTAATTGGTATACTACTGTTAGATCTAGAAGACATTTAATATCCTTTTCTGTAATCATATTCATAAGACTAAATAGAAATTATCATTGTTTCAGACAGCGAGTCTTACAATGATTTTTTTTTCCTTCTCTCAATCAAAACTGGTGCAAAAAAAATCCCTGCACAGGGTGAAGTTCAGATAGTTCGGCATTCGTGTCTGCAGGATGTGTGAGCTCATAAAAGCCGCATGTAATCAGTCTGAGATTTGCACCCCCATGCGCGCGCGCGAGAGCGAGACTTCTGGCTTGTTTCTTAGAATTCCCAAAAATGGTTCATTATATATACCATTCTAATTCTTATAATTTTTCCGATATGGAACTAAAGTCCCTCAACCCATTTTCAGACATCAAGTGTCTCACTTTGGGAGACAATTTCTCATTCACCCCATAACCGTTTTGAGAAAGTAAATGTATGATTTTGATGTACCCACGAAGGAGATAAAAAATCCATAAATATCTCTCACTAATTCATAGTGAATCTTACTCAAAAAAATTGCCCCAAAACTGGTTCGTAAAATGGTGTTAAAACACTCATTTTCTAACAGTATGTTAGTTTGATTGTTTGGTTTAGTTTCTTATTTCGTTAATGATAGTGAGATGACCACAAACAGTATTTTAATTGTGTTGAAAATCTGGAAATAAATCATATATGTATACAAGAAAATTTGTAGCTGGAGATTGCACTTGAGAATGTCATATTTACACTCGCTATTAGAGAGTGTCATTTGGTTTTTTTTTAAGTGCAACCACTAATAGCGAGTGTAGTTATGACATTTTCAAGTTTACTACAAACTTTCTTGTATACATATGTAGTTCATTTCCAAATTTTTAACACAATTCCAACACTCTTTGTGTCATCTCACTATGATTAACCAAACTAGAAACTCAACCAAACGATTAAACAAACATAATATTAGAAAATAGGTGTTTTAACACCATTTTACAAACCAGTTTTAAGGCAATTTTTGAGTAAGATCCACTATGAATTAGTGAGAGATATTTATGGATTTGTGTTTTCCTTCATGAGTACATCAAAATCATATATTTACTTGCTCAAAATGGTTATGGGGTGAATGGAAAATTATCTCCCAACGTGAGACACTTGATGTTTGAAAATGGGTTGAGGGAGTTCAGTCCCATATCGGAAAAACCATAAGAATTAGAAGGGTACTGATTCGCTTGAGGAATAGTCTTTATAATACCTTGGCAGAATAAGAGAGCTAACTTCATTGCTCAAGCTTGATTCGAACCGGAAAAAGTTATAGTTTGAGGCTCGAAGGAAAAAACCTTCTTCAATTGGCAGTTTCGAGGTAAGAGTTGATTAGTAAGTCGCTTCCCTTGTAGTTGTCAGCTCGTTCTTAACAAATCCGATCGGGTCTTCATAATCTGGAGTAAAAGGATTCAAACCTTTGCATGCCGGTACCAATAACCGATGCCTTACCATTCTTGGCATTGTTAGAAAACAAGCCAGATGCTCTCTCGCGCACGCGGGGAAGGCTGTGCAAATCTCGAACCGATTACATACGGCTTGTGTGTTCCCGCACGTCCTGCAAACACGAATGCCGAAATTTCTGTACCTTATCCCGTGAATGGATTATTTTTTGCACCAGTTTTGATTAAGAGACAAAAAAATCAAAGTAAGACTCATGTGTGAAACAACGAGTGTGGTAAAACTGTGCTCGCTGTTTCAAACAGCGAGTCTTACTTGCAGATTTTTTATCTAAGCTGTGGAAAAATATCTAAGCCTACACTCACTATCTCAAAATCACAGACATTTTCACAAAACTCAATATTTGAGATAGTGAGTGAGTCATTTTGGTAAATACTTTCGAAAGTGGATTAGTTTGATAAATACTTTCAAAAAGTGGGTCATTTTGGTGTGGGAGCAAACAAATGGTGAGTTTATAATTGAAAAAAAACTACTAAAGATCTAATCTTTGATCGTCACCATAAAATGTAGTTAGAGCTCCCGAGAGTGGATCTGGATCATTGATTAAACACCATGATCAGGATCCGACGGTTGGTGACTCGGCCAATAGATCTACAAAAAGCCTGAAACACTGGGGATGGCCTCAGCGACAGAACCTCCGACGTGTGAATCACCCTTGGGGGGGTGAATAGGGTGATCGTGCGGAATTTAAAAATTAAAGAACTAAAGTAATGTAAATTAAAGTAATGCAAAAGAGACAAGAAAAGCAAACTCAGATGACACAGCGATATAACGTGGTTTGACCCCCAGGTCTACGTCCACACTACCTACTTGTAGCAATTCTCCGCTACAAGTATTCCACTATACTCAAAAATCCTTAGTACAGTGATTCTCGGATTCAGGCCAAGAGACCTATTAAACCCACAAAATTTCTAATCCAAGTCCCGTCAATCTCACAGAAGTGAAAAAGAAAAGAAAATGAAACTCAAGATCGTTTGAGATATTGAATAAAGAATACAACCAATTCAACGCTCACACTCGGATTGATTATCAAGAGATTAGTTCAAAGTAATTTTCTCAGAAGGAATAGGTGAAGAAGACATAGTGGATTCGTTCGATTAAATAGAATAGGAAGTATATTGATCAAAAGAAGAAACGATACATTCCAAAAAAGATATACAGCCAAGTTGCGGTCGACCGGTCCAAGTGTGCGGTCGACCGTTCAGCTTTATGGCGTAGCTAGAGAGTTGAAAGGTCGACCGCTATCTTAACTCATATAGGTTGTGATCGACTGTGACTGTAACACCCCGAATTTCAAATAAGGATAAATTCGAGATTTCACAGGATCTTTACTTCACTTCGTACAATTTTACAAGGAAATTTAAAACTTTTCATTCACAATACATCAGAGTTCCTTTGCACAGCGGAAGACTAAAAGATTACAATAATGAAATACAACTTGTATAACTTTAACATCATTTGCAACATCTTTAACTTCTAAACAGCAACAGCATATCCACTTTATAACTCCATGAATGGTCCTTTACCTGCATGTTAATCTGTGGGCTCGTCAGTTACTTACAACTGACGAAATGTTATACACGGCTATCCTCTCTATGCCGGGAATAGTATAACGATCTCATACTTTAACAAATCACAAAAAAAGATTGAATGAACAAGTAAAGTGTCAAGAGTGATTATTCTAAATATAAGTGTATGTCATGCCTTAATGCCTAATGCACACAATTCTACACTAGGATGACACTAATGCACACTTGTTCAGATTCTATGCATCCCATACTACATAGGTCTGAGGGCAAGTGCCTACGTACTCCATATTGAAGGGTTCGATCCCTCGCCATGAGACTACCCAGTAATAAAACAAGTTTTAGAGTTATTCCACAGATACGGATCTCAGCCTCCCTGGCTAGCCTCCATGGCTATAATAACAGATCCCAGCCTCCCTGGCTATTATATCGTGAGAATAATCCCGTAAATGCCTCTCTAGCCCCGGTATATACATATTCTTTGGAGTATGGTAAACATCCGTCGACTACCCTAAGTCCCGGATAAAATACAGTCCATCTCCTATGGGGCAACCACAGTCCACCAACTGGGTCTATAGCCACGGAGATCCACCGCCGACTATATAGAAGCACCCATTTACGTTTGCACAAGTCTATTACATCTTCACCTAAGTGCCTAATTATTTTTTTGTTCAAGACATGAATATGTTATCACCTTAGAATCAGTTTTACCTCATACCGGATTTATTCACAAAATACAAGATCGCCCGACGGCATTAACTCGAAATCAAGTCTCAAAATCTTTCTTTCAAAATTACCGGTAACCGAGGTCTTACTAATCCTAAATCATAAATCTTTCATGTACAAGAAACATGGGTACACATACCCTTTAATAATCATGTCTTAACTCAAAGTATTCTTTATCTTCAAACTATTCACAACTGGGTGTATGTCTTTGTTGCCGCTAAATTCGGTGTGGGGGCAAACAGATGAATTTGTGAGTTCTTTGGGGAAACTGAATAGGAGAACCTGTATACCTGTTCCGTTGAACTCTGATCGTCGCTCCCGTCGTGCACCTGCAAAAAGTGCGAAACACCGGGGTTGTTCCCGGCGACGCACCCTCCGACGCTCAAGTCAGTAACCAGAATTGATTATGAAGGAGCGTTTAGCTAGAGAAAGATTGATTACCTGTTAATGGAGATGGGTGGGGGGTATTTATAGGCGTCTTAGAGAACAATTTAGGAATGTAATCCGCGTAATCTGATATAGAATAATCTCCTTGTAAACAGATTGGGAAAGTAATCTGATAAGGTATATTCTGGTAATCAGATAAGGAATTTTAATCCCTAAATCCCAGTGTAAAGATTGACGTGAATCATGGCCGTTGATTTAGATCTAATCAGGGACCTTGATTGTGTCTTGCTGGATCGAGTTGGCAGCGGGTTGAAACCCGTGCCCAGCTGTGGTGGATCCGTTTGCGGGTTATTGGATCTGTGAGAAGGAGACCCAGTACCCGCTTCGGACCCGTTTGCATGTGAAATTACCGTCTCGTCCCTGAGCTGTAGGATTCGTGCCCCATTTGGACGGTCTCGATTGAACCCCTTGTTTTGACCATATCAGTCTTGTTTTTGTATCATTCATACTATTCATTCACTGTCTTTCTAAGACATTAATACTTTTCATGAGTCTATGGCATAAATCCAAATATCTTTTTGGGAAAAATTAATCACATAAAGTTCGCAACTACAAACAAGCATATTTACATGATCTCATCAACAAATAAACATATTTACATGATCTTGTCAACAAATAAACATATTTACATGATCTTGTCAAGTCAAACAATTATAAATAATTTATTTCCAAACTTTATATGAATTCACACAAACTTTTAATCTCATTTAGCATTCTTACTCAACAAAAGGGATTGTTTATAACGGGATAATCGTGTTACATATTTTTCTTTTATTCAAAAGAATTATTTATTCAAAATAATAATTTTGGAAACAAAGTGCATTTGTCACTTTAAAAAATACAAGATAAGAAATTAAACCATTCTTAGTAAGTTCCTTGTGCAACTTAATAAGGAAGAGTGAATAATACTTGTTTCTTTCCAAAGTCAGTAACTTCCATAAATAAGCAGTTTTTGAGAGAAACAAAAATAAAATGAAAGGAAATGGTGGCAACAAGTTTCGAACCCAACACCTCTTATAAATAGTATTCACTGGCTAACCAATAAGTCCAATTATATTTTCTGTTTAGAAGTTGTATTAATGTATTTTTGTTAATACTATTTTGAATTTGGTTTCTTTTAATAATACTTGTTCACCCAATAATCCAATCATTTAGGACATTGGAATAAATCTCACTTTTGGACTGAGATGAAATCAAAAAAATAATAATCAAGTAAATTCAAATTTATTTTTATAATCTATCTTCATTTTCAAAAATAGATTTTTCCTTTCTTTCCAAAAATTTGCATTTCTTCTGAAAACTCGAAAATTAAGAATCATGTTTCTTAAAACTAGTTTATATCCATCATTATACTAATTAAAATTTGTGCTAAAATCAAACATGTCTCTTAATCAACCATGGATATCTCAAAGAAATTTTTTCATGCAAAAGTTTGTATTTTCAACATATGTCGACATGTAATAACAAAAATTATTCTTCTCTTTTCTTTTTCTTTCTTAATCATATGTCGAAAT
This sequence comes from Hemerocallis citrina, assembly GCA_017893485.1. Lineage (NCBI taxonomy): Eukaryota > Viridiplantae > Streptophyta > Magnoliopsida > Asparagales > Asphodelaceae > Hemerocallis > Hemerocallis citrina. The sequence continues at coordinate 272,271,339 of CM030364.1, read as the reverse complement.
ATAGCATTCTTTAACAATTTCTCATACATATCGAGTATTCTAACATTGTTCATAGTAATAATTCTTTAGTTAAACTCTTCTTTTCAATTTACACATAAACTTGCATTTCTCAAAACTTGAATAAAAAAAAAATATTGTTTAATTTCTCTTATACAAATTGGGAATTTATAGCATGCCAACAAGTCTCAAATCATAAGAATTTTACAAAATCTCTTTCATGAACAAATTATTATTTTCCAAATGTAACAATAAAAAATATACATATGTCAATAATAACAAAATTTTACTTTCTTCTTTCTTAGTCAATAAATCATAAAGCATGTTTATCATATGATATTCATCACTAAAATTCCCACATACTCAACAAGTACAAAAATTGCAATCACATTAACATGATTCATGGTATAAAGAAATTCTTCTTTTTAATTAGCATGATATCACAACAAAATCATCCTCATTCAAAACATGATATACTAGCATAAATTTTAACTTATAATTCTCAAACAATATCTTCTTATACTACTCTTTTTTTGTATGCATATCCTACACTAGAAAATAATGAAATCACCCACTAACACAATGTTAATCTATTTGTCAACATAGCATGATTCACTATTAATCTCACCACAATCATGGTATAGTTATTCTATTTTATCAAAACTACTCATTCACTTCTATTAGCATGTACATTCTAAAAATTTAGAAAGTAGGAGAACACCCACATCACAACAAATCGGTCTATTTTAATACTATCATATTCTAGCATGATTAACCAATGAATTAGAAAATATAGAGACCACCCACCTTATTGAAGCTTGAACAATTGAAGGGAAGGATGGGACACTTCTTCTAGCTCCAAGGATTCCTAGCTCCTAGTAAGGCTTCTCCTCCTAGCAATTGCCTCCAAGCACAAAACTCTCTTCTCTCTTTCTTTTCTTTCTTTCCTTTCTTTCTTTTGATAATGTTTTTGGTGCAAGATAAAGGTAGGAAATGGGGCTCTATTTATAGGATTTTGGAAGGGTTTAAAGTGCAAAAATCCCTCCCTAATAACTCTTCAAATTAATTCATGCAATCTTACATTTTCCTAACTCCTAAAACTTACAACCTTTCATCTCCCCACTCTTCATGAACATAAAGCTCCACTTCTCTCTCCCTTCATGAAAACCGGCCCCCCCTAGGCCACAAAATGGTCCAAATACATTTGTGTGTGCATGCACACATGCACAAACAAATATGAACACATTTCTATAACTCTAAATGTGTACTAATATTTGTTACTTGTCATGCATAACTTAATTTGTGATTTTAATAGTGGGCTTGCTACATGGGCTTATTCCTAATTAATTTGATTATCTAGTGGGCTTGCTACATGGGCTCATTTCTAATTAATTTATTTAATTATCTAGTAGGCTCCTCTCCTAATGGGCTAGATTTTATTCTATAGGTCCATGAATCAAAAGAAGGCTTAATTAAAACTTATGCATGCTAAAAATATTAAAATGAGAGTAGCAAAATGAGAATAAAAATTTGCACGTGCACCATACGTGCAGAAAAAATTGACAAATGCATTTTAATCAAAATAGGGGAAAATAAATTTCAGTTTTATAAAATGGGTTTAAATACATAAAAATAAATAATTTAAACCTATAGAAAACATTGTACGTAGTGGTGGAAACACGTGCATCAAAACACGTAAAAAGCACGTAAATCCTAGGGATTGAAATATTATATTTTAGTTGACTGAAATCAATACGGAAAATGTATAAATAGTACGAATCCAAAATATATAGTGAAACACATTACAAAATATACGTGCGTAACACCCAGGGGCAAAATTGTAATTTTCAATTTTGCGGGGTGTTACAGTGACGGTCGACCTACATAAGGTACGGTCGACCGGTCGTTGGTTGTATAAATCAAATCCACTTTGTTTTCTTACCATAAACTAATCAATCTTCAATCAATTAATTACAGTAAATATCTCACGAAAATTGCTAAAAAACCCAGTCTTGATAGATTGCTTGGAGGCCAATTAATTGAGAGCTCTTCCCTCTTTTGCTTGTATATGCAATCTCCCTGTATTACTTTCCTTGTTTGTCTATTTGTGAATCTCTCTTGGATCTCTTTTTGGTGTCAATTAATCCTGAAAATCTGACACATTAAATTCAAACTTATTAGTACAAGTAAGCATGTTTTGTGCACACCAAACTAAGAGTAAACAATTTTTTCCTTTTGGTGTGAACAAAACATGCAAGAATGTTTGAAATTTAAAAAAAGTATGTAAATACTCCCCCCTGAATTTAGTACATCCTGTAAAATAGATTTTCATATAGATAGAATGTTTAAGAGAGTGAATACTCCCCCTTAATATAATATTACCTGTAATACAGAGTTTAATGAATAAATATAAGATAGGAATGAGAGAATTAATTCATGAAATGATTTGAAATTTGAAAATCGTTTGAAAATATTCGAAAACATGAATACTCTCCCCCTTTTTGGAACACACAAAGAGGGGATAGATAGATAGAGTGAAATAAACATTGGAAAGTTCGTAAAAACAATCATCAATTTAAAGCAAAAAGGATGAACAATCTAAGATATTACAATGAATACAAAAAGAATCATGGAAGAGAATCTTCTTACATGATACCGTTGATAACTAGACTCTTTGATATATAGTGAGAGTTCTACATAATATCATAGATTTGAGATTCTCCCCAATACATATGAAAGCATAGATTTTATAAAAAGTTGAAGAACAAGACCAGAGAGAGAGCCGATTGAACGGACGGTCGACCGCAAAACATGATTTTGCAAAACAATATCCAGAGAGCATACCGGTCGACCGCACGGTCGACCATCACATGTGTTTTTTCGAAAAGAATTTCCAGAGAGTAAACCGGTCGATCGCACGGTCAACCGTCACATGTGATTTTGAAAAGAATTCCCAGAGAGAAAACCGGTCGACCGCAAACCCACCAGAGGCCATAGAAGGCGAACCGGTCGACCAACCAATACACGAAAATTTTATGCTGAAAAATCAATGACATTTAATGCTCTTCTTAAGAAATAAAAATGTTTTTGGTCTGAAGGTTTTGTAAAAATATCTGCAAGTTGTGAATCAGTAGAAATATACTCAAGTAAAATATCTCCTTTTTGAAAGTGATCTTTAATGAAATGATATATAATATCAATGTGTTTTTTGCGACTATGTCGGTCAGAATTTTTAGTCATGTGTACGGTGCTAGTGTTGTCACATTTTATGGGGATATTGTCAAAGAATACCTTATAATCTTCGAGAGTGTGTTTCATCTACAATACTTGCGCACAACAGGATCCTGCCATAATGTATTCAGCTTCGGCAGTAGAAAGAGTGACAAAATTTTGTTTCTTGGATGCCCACGAAACAAGGCAATCACCCATGAAGTGACATGTACCACTAGTGCTCTTTCTATCGGTTAAGCTTCAAACATAATCTGCATCGGAATATCCTACAAGAGAGAAATTTCTATTTTTCGGGTACCAAAGACCACACTACTAAACGGAATGTCTATAGCGGCGGTTTTTTTGGGCTATAGCGGCGCTTATAAACGCCGCCATAGGTGGTAGCGGCGTTATTATTATCGCCGCGCGCAGCGCCGTTGCATCGACCGTCGGGACAGACCATAGGTCTATCGCGGCGCTTTTCTAGACCGCCGTTACAGGCCATAGGGCTATAACGGCGCTTCTTAAAAAGCGCCGCTATAGCTTGTGGCCTGTAACGGCGGTCTAAAAACGCCGTTACAGGCGTACGCCTATACCGGCGCTTATAAAAAAATGCCGCTATAGACGTACAGCTTGTAACGGCGCATTTTTAGACCGCCATTACAAGTTGTAGGTCTATAACGGCGCTTTTGAAAAGCGCCGTTACAAGTTATAGATTCAATTTTTTTTAAAAAAAAATTCTCCACGTTTGGTGGATCGATATGTATCCCGGCATCAAGTTTTTTCCCACTATTTTAAAAATAGGTCACAAATTCAAAAAATCTGTAGTCACATCAAAATGAAAGTTCAAATCTTAAAATCACTAATAGCATAATAAACAACTATATAATCATGGACCACAATAAACAATAATTACTTGTCTAAAAATGGTCATAAGAAGAGTCAGAAATATACATGTTATACATCAATTTCTTTAACAAAACATAAATTCAGTTTTGACAAAACATAAAAAGACTATAGTCCAAATTAAACTAAACTATGGCAAAATCTACTGCTGTGGCTCGGCATTGCTTTCATTCCCATTGATATTTCGCCCAGATGTATGTGCGTGACTAGAAGTCGATGGAATTCGCTGGCTCTGTATAATTCACAATAGTGTCATTTATTAGTTTATTCACTACACTAGTCACGACACCAGTCAAATGCAATAGTTAAATTTCATACTGATATCGTAAAATGTTGCTGAACGATATATCTTTCATCAAATAAATGCAAGATTTTATGCAAGTACCTTAGGATAATCTCTGATTTGGCTTTCCAGCAAAAACTTTTTCTGTGATGTATCGTTCATGTTCACTTTGCAAGTCAGATCCCCATTTAACCTGCTTGCAGAGTGAAAGTTAGCATTATGTCAATATCTGCAGGTCTATGATTTTATTAGAAGGACCTGATCAATGAATTATGAAACAAAGGATCAGTATAATTCTATAGTACTGATCACAGCAGTAATGGTGTCATATTCTATCGGATGGCAAAGGAATTGGTAAGAGATTAAATATAAGCAATAATGTCAGTACCTGTTGCCAAATGTTTCTGGTATGTCTTCTCTTGGGGTTGAACTAACTTCGATATCTGTTGGCAAGCACATTAGACATCAGTGGTTTAAAAGTGAAAAAGCAAAGGAAATTAGATGTTCAAGTGGTTTCACACACTAGAACATCTAATTTTCATCTAATAAATCTACAACCTTTCATAAACTTCAAAACTATCCAGAAAACAGTTTAATGATACATCTATCTACCTAATCAAAAATACCCTATTCCTCAATCTATTATTTGTGACTACCCTGAAGTCTCACCAACTCAAAGTTTCAGACTTTAGGCCATTTTCGGATAAAATATCCAAACACTACTAGATCAAAACTATCTTACCTTTGCAAAGTAACTAACCAACACTTATATACGCATCTCAAACAATAAAAAATGCCAAAATTAAACTAACACAAATCCAATTTATCAGAAATATCTTAAAGATTACTACTTTTTCGCAAAGTTCAAAATTTTATACCTTGACAAAGTTCCCATACACAGTTCTGATAGCATCAAGCCTTGAGCAAGCTGTAGCTGTGTGGACATCAGCTCTATCTGCCCCGTGCTGCATCATTACACGAGAGAGAGGGAAGGACATGTATCTTAAATTAACATTTATCTCAAATAAAGAAGAGACACAGGAAAGGGGGATACAAATTATTTTCAAACTTCCACAGAACAGAAACCTCAGACACTGACAAACCTTTTGGCAAGAGAAGCTCACGTTCATGTTATGAATGGCAAACCGACTTATCAGGTCAACAATCTTTGCATAATCATCACTGGAGTTCTGTAATGTTTTTCTACGAGCAATCATATTGTAGAAAAGGTTCTCAACCTGAAAATAATGCACCAAAAGAACCGAAATTTCATCAAACTGCTACTTCCGGATAGTGCTTCATGAAACTTAGAAATCATGCAAAACATAATTACCATTATCTGGGTTCCTTTCACTGCAGCACAGGGTTTAGGTTCATTCTCCATTATTCCGTCCCTATAAGAAACCCTGCATAATAACATAGCTAAATGAGATGACCCAATAAGATCTAAACAGAATCTAATCAAAATTACAAGTTGACAGAATAAAAGAAAATTCCTTAAGTGACAGTCACCTGTATCCATGAAGTTGGCCTTCAGTTATCGTTGTGACAGTGACATGACCAACATATTCATGCTGGCCAATGCCTCACCTCTAAAACCCATTGACCTAATAGATTGCAGATCCTCATATTTAGATAACTTTGATGTGGTATGTCGTTCGCATAGTATTGGCAAGTCTTCGTACTGTTACCAAAATCTAGCAATCATTAACTGTTGGTAGACCATCAGATATTCAGAAAAGAAAACATACTAATGAGAGTAGCCAATCGTCCTTAAATGTTCATTACTTATCTATGAGAGTCATTTTAAATTACTTGCAATTCCGAACAAAGAGAACCAAATAGAAGGTCAGATAGTAGGTGTTTCCTTAAGCAAATCAACCAATAGAAAAGATGAAATGTTGTTTTGGATGGAGAATGGCATTATCTACATACGTGTAACTTGCTCAAGCATCATCTACTTCAGAATCAACTACCTAATCGACAAAAGATTATGAAGTACACTTCATAACTTTGGAGTTAGTTGCATGTATCATTTTGCCCATTAAACTCTTTTATGGGCTATCTCCTCTAACAGATTAACAACTAAGATATCATGTGTTAGCTGCCTCAGTCTAAGTCCATTACTCCATTTAGACCTGATTCTAGTCATTCGATAGCTGCCCCACGGTACTGGATACTATCAACTATTTTGTTGGTATCATGACCACCTCTAGATGTGCGAAGGATGGTTCCCCCACGTTTGTGTATATCATTGACAGTCTTTGGGGTCAACTGAACTGTATTTTTTTAGTAAAAACCCCTATATCCTTCCTGGGAAGATTGTTATAACCAGAATAGTTAAGAATCTGCGCGATAAAATATACACAGATAATCTAAGATTTATGATTTTCTATGTTCTAAAGAAATTATTTAAGGTCAGAGTCCACAATGGGCGTACCTCAATTCCTATGATATTGTCAACACCATACATAGAGTTTAAACCACAAACTACCTCCCGAATCACTGTATTGATTCCAGGGCATAGACCACCACATGTTACAATGCAAGCACAAACTTCATCTGATTGAAAGTAAACCTAACCACAAAAAAAGATCAGCCAACAGAAACTCCCACAAAATTTGACCATTAAGTACAAGAATTTGAAGTAAAGACTTACCATCTCTCTTGGTCCAGCTCGTCGAAAGTCAACTCCTCTTGGAGTATTCTTTTGTACAACAATCTAAGAAGCACCAATGAAACGAGAATAAAGAAAGCACTTGGTCACAAAATTTAAATAAAAATAGAAAGAAAATTGATAAAAACATAAAACCTGAACATGTAACCGACCCTTTGAGCAACCACATCTTCTGGGCCAACAAAGTTTTGCCTAGTTATCAAGAAAAAATATTTACCTTTTGTGACTAGTCTGATATGAAAACATGGATTTTTTTCTTCCGATTAACAGTCCAAAGGCAATCTGTATTGTTTTCCACTTGTTTTATCTGTGCTTAAGATTTGCATTTAACTACGTACAGTAGACCTATATCTTTCCCTTCATCTAGACATTAAATTGAAATAAAAAAGAAGTTAGAAATTGGAATCAGACCTATGATACCAACACAAAATAGTTGATAGTATCCAGTATCATAGATCACATGAAATTGGAATTAGAATTAGGGTTTAAAATGATACCTTTTGTGCTTCTAGGGTTTGGAATGATCGTTGAATCCACCGGAGCTCGGGAATCGAAGAGGGGGATCGAACGGCGGCTGGGGCGAGATTAAACGGCGGCGGGGGTGGCGAGATGGAACGGTGGCGGGGGCGGCGAAATGGAACAGCAGGGAAGGGCGGCGGCAAATGGCGAATGGCGACGGGCGAGATTGAGGGGGAGATGGGACGAGCGGGAAGATTTAGGAGGAGGGGAGCGGCGAGTGGACAGAGAGAGAGAGAGAGAGGAACGCGAGAGGGATCTTCGTTGCGTTTAGGGTTATAGCGGATTTGGGTGGGAAGTGAATAGTTGGGCGGGACGGGAATATTATTCCCAATACGGCATTCTATAACGGCGTTTTATATTCAGAAACGCCGTTATATAGTATATATATAACGGCGTTCTACGTCACCGCCGTCATAGACCTTCGATATTGAAAAAAAATAATAATGACGATCTATGCCGGCATTTGGGAGTACACGCCGGGATAGATATGCCGTTATATCCATTGCGATTAGTAGTGCCAGTATTTGGTGTGCCCTTAAGATATCGAATAATAAATGTGATTCTTTGGGACACGATTGAAAACGTGCACACAAACAGACACTAAACATAATATCAGGACGCGATGCAGTAATGTAAAGAAAACTACAAATCATACCTCTGTAAGTTGAAATATCAATGTTATTATCTTTAGATAACTTAGTGGTAGTGGCCATTGGAGTTTTTTAGGCATTTGCATTCTCAATTTCGAATTTCTTTAAAAGTTCTTTGGCGTACTTGGATTGATTTATGAATATTCCATCTTTTCTTTGTTGTATTTGGAGCCCAAGGAAATAGGTTAGTTCGCCCATCATACTCATTTCGAACTCATCCTGTATTTGCTTTGAAAACTCCTTGCAAATATTTTCATTAGTAGACCCGAATATGATATCATCAACATAAATTTGCACAATCAAAATGTCTTTAAAAACATGTTTTATAAAAAATATGGTGTCTACTTTTCCTTTAGAAAACACTATGTGAAGAAGGAACGAACTCAGTCGTTCATACCAAGCACGAGGGGCATGCTTCAAACCATAAAGAGCTTTATCAAGCTGAAAAACATGGTTTGGGTGTGTGGGATCAGTGAATCCCGGTGGTTGTGCTACATAAACTTCTTCAGAAATAAAACCAAATACTTTTGATATCCATTTGAAATAGAGTGAAATCCATGTATGCAGCAAAAGCAAGCAAAATACGAATAGCTTCTAGCCTAGCAACTGGAGCAAAAGTCTCATCAAATTCTACACCCTCTTGTTGATTATAACCTTGAGCAACAAGGCGGGCTTTATTCCTAGTTATTGAACCGGATTCGTCTAACTTGTTCCTAAACACTCACTTAGTACCAAGGATGGTATTTTGAGGTCAAGGAACAAGTTTCCATACTTGATTCCGTTCAAACTGATTAAGTTCTTCTTGCATGGCAATGATCCACTCATTGTCTTGCAGGACCTCCTTAATGTTCTTAGGTTCAAGCATGAAAACGAAAGCGGTAAAACACATAAAATTATTAGCTTGAATGCGAGTAGTTACCCCTTTGGTCATATCACTTCGTATAAGAGATGGAGGATGACTAGCCATGATTTTTCATGCCGGACGTTTCTCATTTGTGGAGCCTTGATGTTGTATATTTTTATCTCCCATGGCATCAATTTGTTTTATAGATGTCTCATCTAATTGATTTTGATCAATTGCTTGTGGTTCCTCTTCAACATGCACCTGTTGGGCCGCATGAACATCATTCCCTTTCATTTGGCTGTGTTAGTTTTCTTTAAACCCTTATTAATGAAACATGGAAAAATTTTCCCACTGTTTACGATATTTTATAATAAAAAAACTCGACCCCCACTCTCAAAGTATAAGTAGAAGAATTACTGTGGATAGCTTCACAGTTATGAGAGAAGAAAATAAGCAGAGAAAAGCCCTAAAATCAAGTTTGTCCAACCAATATATAGTTGAATTAATTGATTCTTTTCACCATCGATCAGATCTCATTTTTTCCATTTTCAGCTGTTAGAACTTAGAAGCCATTGAAGGTTTCAGAAAATAACCATCATGAAGCTCAGGTAATATTAGCCAGTATTTACTTTTTAGCAAGCCAGCAATAAAACAAATTCAAGAAATGTAATATCACCCAAAAAAACAGATAAATTTCACTATTAAATCATCTCTATAGACCAATGCTCGAAGAATTCCACATCCATCAAAAGGGAAAATTGTCTAAGTTGTTTTATAATTCAAAACCATTGTGCTAATATTGGTGGCAAGTCACATCAAACAGAGCATCACATATTATATCTTTCCAACTATATATGGCACATTCCCTTTTAGTTAATAGAATTCTAAGTGCTTAGTCCTTTCCATTAAAAGAGAATCAAACATGATGCCGATGAATGAGCAGGGCAAGTTATTCAGTGGTCCATTTTGTGAATGAAGTTTAGATATAGTTACTCGACTTCTCACTTCTGGTAGGTAGATGGAATAATATATCGTAACATCTCTAATCTCTAATCTCTAATATTATAATGGGAGAGAGTTGAAGTTGTAATGTTGTCAACATACAAATCCGTGTATTGCACGTGCAACTCCAACTCTCCCATTAATTACAATTACAACAAAAACAAATAAATAAAAAATATTCGCCCTATTTAAAACATGTAACGCATGTGCAAAACAATTTTACAATATTTTTTTAACACTAAACATATACATATGCTGCACGGACAACTCAAATTCTACTTATAAACACGTGCATAGCACGTACAAATTGTAATTTTTTCTTCAAAATATTTTTACCGATTACGTGCAATGCACGTCCAACTTCAAAACTATTTCTTAACACATAAATCGCACGTGATAATCCCCCAACTCTTATAAAAACGGGCATTTGAAAAATACCACTATATTATAATGAAAGAAGCCTTAGTGTTATTTATAAATCTACGGATGTGTGCACTACACATGCATAACTATAGTTTAAAAAACTAAATTACTAGTTAGTATAAAAGCACCACATTTAAAAAGGGCAGAGTGCAAGAATATAATAGACTAATCAGTGTGTTGTAAAATATTATGAAAAGGATACCATTTTAAATAATAATTAATAGGTATCGAAATAACATAGTAAACAATGATTCAATTAAAGATATGTAATGGATTAGACAATCATGAATGAAAAAGGTGCACACCAGGATGTGTAGGGTATAATATGCTGGTTGAAATGGAAAGATCAAACAATAATTCGAGGGAGACAAACAATGTTGAAATATAGTAATTGTATATTCTGTTTTCTATTATATAGGAAACAGATTCTTCAAATCTCTCATCTTCCCAATCTTCTCTCAATCTCTTTTCTTTTTCTCCAAGAATGTAATTCATATATATAGATGTATACAGTAAAGAAATAAAACAACAAGAAGAATAAGAATTATTTTTCCCAAAATCATTTTCTTCATGGTATCAGAGCCTAATCAGGTCTAGGCCAAGTGAAGAAGAAGAGGAGGCTGATCACCTCCATCTTGATATGATCCCGTTGTTGATCCCGTCACCGATTATCGACTCCGATCTCGTCAGATCCCGTCGCCGAAAACCCCAAAGAAGCCACCCCCGTCCTCCTCTTTCTCTCTCCCGACCAATTTCTCTCTCCCCGAGCACCACCAACCCCCAACCACCTCTGGCGCTACCCGTCGACGCACACCTCCCTGTCGACTTCCCCATCTCCGGCAAGCCCCTTCTCGTCGATTCCGCTGCCCACCACCAGAGCAAAGCCCCGATGTCGAAGGCAAAGCCCCCCATGCTCCTCATCCACAGTCACCATCCCCGACGCCTTCCTCCCTCATTTCCATCATCACCGACTATTCCCCCGACAACAACACCCTCGCTCGTCGCCAACCTCTTGCTTCTCATCGAGATCCAACCCCGACCGAAGCCCCGCCGTTGACCACTCCTGTCGCGCCGCTCGTCGATCGCCGGCGACGTCGCCTCCGAACCCCCTTGCCCCTTGTTGCTGTGTTGCAATCTTTTTTACTCTTGTTTGCCGTTGGTGTTTGGAGATTCACTGTGGAGTTGCTGTTTGGGTGTTGGATTGTTGCTGTTTTTTGCTGTTTGTTGGAGACTTTGAGCTGTTCTTGGCCAAGTTGTGCCGTTTGCTATTGACTGCTGAAGATCAGATCCGTTGTTTTCTTGTGCCGCTATTATGGGACAAACTGATGGAGCTAAGAAGAATATTGGAATCGCCTCTACATTAGTTACAGCTGCAGGTAATGATGGTAAGGTATTTAATATTTCTGCTTCTGTTATGAATAGTGTATGGATAATTGATTCGGGTGCTACCGACCATATGACTTTTGATTCTAGACAAGTTCAAAATTTTCAACCATCCACTAAATCAACTGTGTTCACTGCCAATGGTGATCCTGCCACTATTACTGGCGAGGGTACCATACACCTCACAAACAACCTAACCTTAGATACTGTCCTAGTTGTGCCATCCTTGAATTTCAACCTATTATCTGTTGCTCAAATAACCACTGCTTACATTGTATTGTAGTTTTTTGGCCTTCACATTGTGTGTTTAAGGATATTCAGACTTGCAAGACGATTGGTTATGGGGTTAGACATGGGAAGCTCTATTACCTGGATTTAGAATCTGAATGTTCGAGCAAGTTGACTCAAACTCTAAGTGTGGAAAGATCCGAAGATGAGAAGAAGAAATCAGATATTTGGCTATGGCATCGTCGTCTAGGACATGCTTCTTTTGGTTATTTGAAGAAATTATTTCCAAGTTTATTTTTGAAGTTGGATATATCTGCCTTTCGGTGTGATGTGTGTGAACTCGCAAAAGGTCATCGTGTCTCTTTTCCTCCAAGTCCAAGTAGAAGCTCCCTTCCTTTTATGATTATTCATTCTGATGTTTGGGGTCCATCCAAAACCACTACATTTGGAGGAGCCAAATGGTTTGTGACCTTTATTGATGACTGTACCCGTATGATCTGGATCTGTTTGATAAAGTTGAAAAGTGAAGTTAGTGGTTTGCTTCAGAAATTTCACAAGCATGTTATGATTCAGTATAAATCACAGATTCAAGTTCTTAGGAGTGATAATGGCGAAGAGTACCTGAGTTCAAATCTGCAACAATATTTGGTGGAACACGGAATTGTTCATCAGACTACATGCTCGTATACACCTCAACAGAATGGGGTTGCAGAAAGGAAAATTAGACACTTGCTCGAAGTGGTCCGTGCTTCTCTCATCCAGGGAAATATGCCACTCATTTATTGGGGAGAAGCCCTTGCTTCTGCTGCATACTTAATCAACCAAGTTCCCTCTAAAATCCTAAACTTCCTCACACCATTTCAAGCATTAACTGAAGCTGTGAATGCACTAAAAGTCGTCAACTTGCCACCTCGTGCGTTTGGGTGTGTTGCATTTGTTCATCTTCATCAACATGAACGCAATAAGTTAACTCCTCGAGCTGTCCGCTGTGTTTTCGTGGGATATGCACAGAATAAGAAAGGGTATCGGTGCTATCACCCACTAACTCAAAAGATGTTTGTGACTATGGATGTTGTATTCCATGAAGATGAGATGTATTTTTCCTCTGAGGTTGAACTTCAGGAGGAGTACCAAAGTGAAGTTCAAACTCTTGCCTATGATGAAGTGGTTGCTATTCAAACTGAACAATCAGATACAATGGGAGAAAATCAGGATGTAAGTAATGACGAACACTCGAATGAAGACTTGGTTGAGGAAGAAAATTTCCACGAAGATCTGCAGTCAGTGCCGAATCTCCATGATCACTCGAATGAAGACTTGGTTGAGGAAGAAATTTTCCACGAAGATCTGCAGTCAGTGCCGAACCTCCATGAAGATGAGCCATCTCCTCCACCAGCACCATCTGAACCATCTCCACCACCAGTACCATCAAATTTATCTCTACTCCCAGCAGAACCCCAAAACCAATCGTCATCGCTATCCGAAGATCCGAGAAGAGAACTCCCAAACCGTACTACTACAGGTATCCCAAAACCTACTTACGAGCCTAATCCCACTAGTAAAGTCAAGTATCCCATGAGTCATTATGTGTCCACTCACCAATTGTCTGAATCAAATAAGTCATTTGTGAATCAATTATCTGCTGTATCTATTCCTAACAGTGTGCAGGAAGCCCTTACTGATTCAAGGTGGAAAGCAGCTATGGACGAGGAGATGAAATCCTTGAAAAAGAACGAGACTTGGGAGATAGTCGAGCTGCCAGCAGGAAAGAAGCCAGTAGGATGCAGATGGATTTATACAGTGAAGTATAAGTCTGATGGTTCAATAGAGCGATACAAAGCAAGGCTGGTTGCCAAAGGGTACACTCAAACGTATGGAATTGATTATGAAGATACATTCGCACCAGTGGCAAAATTCAGTATTGTTCGAGTCTTATTGACACTTGCTGCCAATCTTGACTGGCCGTTGGAGCAATTTGATGTGAAGAATGCATTTTTGCATGGGGAATTGACAGAAGAAGTCTATATGGATCTTCCACCAGGGTCGAACAGACCAGTCCAACACAGCAACAAAGTATGTGATCTGAAGAAAGCATTGTATAGACTGAAGCAGTCGCCAAGAGCCTGGTTTGGGAGATTTACAAAAGCAATGAGGACATTCGGATACTATCAGAGTAATTAGTAATTCTGATCATACTCTATTCCTAAAAAGGAAAGAAGGTAAAATTATTGCTCTCATTATTTATGTTGATGATATGATAGTAACTGGAGATGATCCTGAGGAGATGAAGGCATTAAAAAACTACTTGTCACAAGAGTTCGAAATGAAAGATCTTGGTCCTTTGAGATACTTCCTTGGTATTGAAGTTTCTCGCTCAAGAAATGGGATATTCCTTTCTCAAAGAAAATATGCTCTGAATTTATTAAAGAAAACTGGAATGTCCGCTTGTCAACCGATTAGTACACCATTGGAAGAAGGACTGAAACTATGCAACGAAGCTGATCAAGTGCCTTGTGATAAGGAAAGATATCAGAGATTGGTTGGACGACTAATGTATCTTGCACATACACGGCCAGATTTGTCATATGCTTTAAGTGTGGTAAGTCAGTTCATGCATACACCTCGGGAACAACATATGGACACGATAATGAGAATTATGAGATACATTAAGTCAGCCCCAGGAAAAGGAGTCTTATTTGCGAAACATGGACACTTGAAGATTGAGGCATATACTGATGCTGATTGGGTAGGATTTACAATCGATAGGCGCTCCACTTCAGGATATTTCACCTTTGTTGGAGGAAATTTAGTTACATGGAGGAGCAAGAAGCAAAATGTTGTTGCACGCTCTAGTGCAGAGGCTGAGTATCAAAGAGTAGCTTTAAGTATAACAGAAGCTTTATGGCTGAAACTCCTGTTGCAGGACTTAGGCTATGGTCCAAAGGAACCTATGAAGGTGTATTGTGACAGTCAAGCGGTGTGTGATATTGCGGCTAATCCAGTTCAGCATGATAGGACGAAACATGTAGAGGTGGACAGATTCTTCATCAAAGAAAAATTAGATGAGAAAGTTATTGAGATATCCAAAGTGAAGTCAGAAGATCAACTCGCAGATATCCTAACCAAGACTGTTTTGACTCGGCTCTTCTGGAAATTTGTTGACAAGTTGGGCATGCTCGATATCTATGCACCAACTTGAGGGAGAGTGTTGAAATATAGTAATTGTATATTCTGTTTTCTATTATATAGGAAACAGATTCCCCAAATCTCTCATCTCCCTAATCTTCTCTTAATCTCTTTTCTTCTTCTCCAAGAATGTAATTCATATATATAGATGTATACAGTAAAGAAATAAAACAACAAGAAGAATAAGAATTAATTTCCCCAAAATCATTTTCTTCAGACAATGGATCAATATCATAGGACGCATACATGATTAGAAGGAATGTCGAGATATTACCACAAAAGAGAAGAAGACATGTTCAACAACAAAATTAAAACCTAGAGTCAGAAAAGCAAGTAGAGATTTGAACATCTCACAATAATTTGTAACAAGAAGAATGAAAAAGTAGATTTTTCGTCTTCAATGTATATACATACGGAGTCAAAACCAAGGCAGAAGAAGAAGTCAAGCAGTCAAGGCAGGATGAAGTGAACCAATCTCAGTCAACGGGACTCACTTATATATATATTTCCAATAGAACGAAGTCTTCTTCTTCTTTTTCCTCTTCTTTTTCTTCTTCTTTCATTTTTCCTCGAAGGGGTCTGCTCAAAAAAGGATCATACTTTTGGAGCAAGCATTCTTGTTCATTCTCATCATCGCATAATCTGGTGCTTTTGTGTCGGAGGACATTTGGACTTTGTTTGACATTTATTTTTATTTTTATTTCGATAAAAGATGACGCAGTCATCGTTTCATAAATGATAATTAACGAAACAAGCTAATAAATAGTACAAGAGCTGTCCATAGGCAACAACAACCCAAAACAGAGGATAACTCCTCAACTCCCAAAACGAACATACAATACTAATACAGATACATATAAGTAAAACCCCAAAGCCACCGTGGCCCGAGGCGACCATCTCTGAAAGGCACCTAGTCCACCTCCTCCTCCAGTCGCAGTCTCTTCTTCGAACCCAAATGCATTGTCCATTCATGAATGAAGAAGTAAATTTTATGCATCATATCTATTATTGATATTGCAAAAACAATAGTCATTTCGGTCTAGCCATAGGTTCCAAATTGTAGCTGCAACAGTTGTGTCCCAATCACCCTATCCTCCTTTCTAACCCTATTACATCTGTTATTACCCCACACCTCCGAACTAGACCTGGGACACTCTATTACCCCAAATCTAGGACCCATAACCTCCCACACTAATCTCGCTATAGAACAATTAAACAGTATATGATTCGTATCCTCTTCCTGAAGGTGACATCTAGTGCAAACCGTGTCTACAAGAATCTTCCTTTTTCTCATGTTGACTTTTGATAAAATGGCGTCGTTAGCAACCAGCCAAAGAAAAATTTTCACTTTTGTGGGAATATTAATGCGCCAAATGACATTAGCGACCTATCTTCTTTTCCCTCCATCGTTGAGCCTTTTGTATAGTGACGATACTGTGAAACCCAAACTCGGCTCTAATAACCACCTTCTCTCATCTTCGACCTCTAGAGTATACCTACCTTCCATACGAATGTAGTTGTTGAGTGTTTGCAGTTGAGTGATACATTCCTGTTGTACTATGTCTTTGACTTCCAGTCTAAACTTGTCATTGCGCCAGACGTCTGCCACTAAGGTATCACTATTGAGAACTGCGCCTATCGCTTCCGGGAAAAGTCCCATGAGAGTGGTATTTCTGCACAATTTGTCTTTCCAGAATCTTGTATTCTTTCCGTTCCCCACCCTATACACAGTATTGCTATGGAAAATGTGTCCCACTTTGGAAACCCCTTTCCAAAGTAAGGAATTCCTACTATAAGCACTTCTCCCCCTGTATCTGAATTTCTTTCTAGAACGGTACTTTATGAAGGACTTACATCATTGCGTCTATTAGCCAGTTTCCACCACCATTTACTGAGCATGGCTTTGTTTGACATTGATGTGAACGAGAAGTGCTTTCACTTAAAAATATTATTCAAAAAAATGTTGTAAGGAAAAATTATGTGTAACTTAAAAATTTTCTTGGTAAATAAATGCACATTTTGAAAAGCTAAAGCAACTCTTTAGGCGTGGTGAGAAAAAAGCCAAGATTTGCAGTTTTAGAAAAGTAAGTGGGGCTAAAGACACTTTTAATTAAGTTTACCAAACACCAATTTTGAGTCTAAAAGTACTTTTAGAACCCAAATCACTCCCCAAAGTTGTTGATGGCGTCAGGTGTTGGGTCAGATCGGCTTTGGATCCGAGTTTGGATCTAGATCTCGGATTGGATCCAAGAGGCAGAGGAGCAGCGGCAGCAGTAACCACAACAGCAATGGGATGTTGCGGCGAGCGGGAATTGGTCGTCGACTGGTTTGGGTGGTAGCGGCTGGCTAGGGTTAGGATTGTGACTCTGATATCATGAAAAGGTATGTTGTCTCTTATTTATTCACTTAACTAGATACAATGTCTAGTATATATACAAGATACATAAGCACGGGCTCTACCTAGAGTATAACAACTACAACAATATATCCTTTACTTCATATATGAACAAAAATCAAAACCATGTAAATACGTCGGACGAAAACCTGGCTGTTCACATGCAAACACATAAACAATATAATTCTGTCTTCACATTTGGAATTTAGCCTTTCCTGAGAAAGTTTTGCCGTACTGACCCACTTTTTGAAAATATTTGGCGCTCCGACCCACTTCTGAAAACAATTAGCGATCTGCCCCTGTTTAGGACACATCAGTATAAACCGTTATTGAAAATAACGGCATAGGTTATTCACATGCCGTTATTTCCAATAACGACATCTATTTTATGTTTTTTTCTCATGCCGTTATTTGGAATAACGGCATCCGTATATTTCTCTTACAAGTGTGAATTCTCTAACTTCAAAAAATTCTAAGTGTGAAAAAAACTTATTAATAATGCCGTTATCCTCAATAACAGCATTCGAATGACTGATGCCGTTATTGGAGATAACGACATCAGTTATATATAAATGAACTCTTGCCGTTGTTTGGAAACAGAGAAAATGAATAATAAGTTAAATTTTTTTTAAAAAAATTTATAACTGATGTTGTTATTTGGAATAACGGCGTTATATATATATATATATATATATATATATATATATATATATATATATATATATATATATATATATATATATATATATATATATATATAACGAATAAGTTTATATATATATATATATAAACTTATTCGTTATATATATATAAGTTTATATATATATATATATAAACTTATTCGTTATATATATATATATATATATATATATAACGAATAAGTTTATATATATATATATATATATATATATATATATATATATATATATTAATTAACTTATTCGTCAAAGAGGATGAATAATAAGTTACTTTTATCTAAATAAAAAAAATTATAACTGATGCCGTTATTTCAAATAAGGGCATCAATATTGAGAATGCCGTTATTTGAAATAACGACATCTGTTATAAGGTTTTAACACGTGCAATTTTTTCTCTAAATTGAGATTACAAGCTGTCGAAAAATAAAATAACCTATGCCGTTACTTTTACTAACGGCATGACAATTTTTTTAAATATAGATGCCGTTATTGGAAATAACGGCACGTAAATAACCTATGCCGTTATTTCCAATAACGGTTTATGCTGACGTATCCTAAATAGGGACAGATCGCTAATTGTTTTCAGAAGTGGGTCGGGGCGCCAAATATTTTCAAAAAGTGGGTCAGTACGGCAAAATCTCTCTTTCCTGATAAGGCATATTTTACAATGATGGGTACCCATTTTGTGTTAAGCATGCCACTCAAAGTTGTGCAGGTTCCCAATTAGAGAGTAGTTTTTTGTGATGGAGAATTTATCACCCAACAATCTCGAAGTTATTACAAGGCAAACTCAGAAGACTGGGTGATCAATGAAATAATCTGTGATAAAGTTGTATGCATCACCATCATAAACAAGCACACGTGGTCATACCCTGCATCCATTGCTTCCAAACACTTTGTGGCAGATATCCGAGACATCAAGAAAGGGAACTCCATGTAATCAGAGAATGAATATCCCCCAGGATGGTTTCAAAGCTAAATACTGTATCTTCAATAAGAATTTGTAATAATAGGAATGTTCAAAGAAGCTTCCTTTTTGAATGAACAATTAGAATAAGGTAGCTGATTATAATGCAATCATCAAAGTGTTCAATGTTAGCATTAAATTGTTCAAGTTTCAAGTACCAAGTGAGCTAATGTTAGCTCAGAGCATCCACAGTCGTTGAAGCCAAATTTTGGGTATTTGGCAATTGGAAAATAGGAAAAAAAGAATGTTGCCACAGTCGTTTAAAGCTAAAATATAGCCGGACGGAAGATTATTATCCGTCCATTAAGAATGACGGAGTATAATCGTCCGTTCCAATTTTTTTTTTTTTTTTTTTGTTTTTTTTTTAATGCACTAGAAGACAAAAAATAATTAAAAAAAAAAAAAAAAATCAAAAAGAGGCCTGGGACGGTTCATAATGCACCGTTATTTGTGTGGTGACGTGTACTTTTTTTTGACTTTTTTTTTTTTTTTTTTAATGCACTAAACGACAAAAAAAAAAAAAAAAAAAACAAAAAAAGAACTGGGACGGTTCATAATGAACCGTTAATTAGGACGCACGGTGTGTTATATGCCGTCCCTGTTTAAATTTTTTTTTTTTTTAAAAAAACGCACAGACGGTTAAATATGCACCGTCATTTTGATCGGACGGTTGATTATCACCCGTCTGTTGATTTTTTTTTTTTTTTTTTTTAGAGAAAAATGGTTAATCATTGACGAACGTACTTTTCGTACGAAACGGAGGATTATCTTCCGTCAATTAGGACGGACGGTTGATAATCTTGCGTCCTCTATATTTTGGAAATAGCCAAATCGTCTGCTATATTTGGCACGCAACTGTTCATCGTATACCCAAATTTTGGGTTTTTAGACAACGACTGCAGCTCGATTTTTTCTATATTTTCCAAATTTTGGGTATATAGCAAACGACTGTGGATGCTCTCATGCAGTACAAACTCTCATGCCTGATGCGAGCAACCAAGTTTTGTGATTGGTAACTTATATGTATTACTATAATTAGTTGGAACAATTTTTTTTAAAAAAATAAAAGGATAAGAGTCGAAAGACTCTAGCCCAAAGATACTATATATAGAACGAGAGTAACATACATAAATCAAGTTTACAAGAAGACTAGACAGAGTAACTCAATAAACGCAACACATATAAACTGTTCCAACTAGCATCATCACCAAGCACCACTAATAACCATAGAACAGCAAGAAACTCCCAGAGAGTGCAGGAGCCAGCACAACATGATGCCAAGCCAGTGGCAGATAATGCGGACAGTGCAAAACATGCCAGGCACACAAAACACAACATGAACAGCCGGCCTCAAACATAAACGCAAAACAGAGCGCAGCGAGGCTACCCAAAATGCAATCAGACAAGCACAACAGAATCGGATAGCAAACAAGCAAGAAACAACAACAACAATAATACAACATTAAAGAGATGGGGAAAATTGAAGAACACACAAACAGTAGGAAAAAAAGAACACACAATTAGTAATAACTGAGCACACCATTAGGAGCTCAGCACCTGAAACAGAAAATGAGAGAAAAGATAGTAGTATATAGGACAGTAAAGATAAGAAACCATTGCAATAAAAGGATTAAGCAGTACATGAAAAGAAAGTAAAGCAGATCTACAGGCCAAGAGCGAACAAAACATAACAGGTAAGAGGAGGATGAGAAATCCAGGCCCGAAAGCACCAAAATCTGCACAGAAAAGAAAGCAAAAACTCCAAGTAATTGCAAATGCCATCGCCTAGACTTAGATCGGCACGAAGAAACAAACTCATCACACAAGGAAATAGAATTGAGAAAAGGGTATAGAAAAGACTAAAGAAAATATAGAGAAAAGTTAAACGAGATTAATAAAAGATGCTACAGCCTCATCTAGATAGGCTAATCTAAGCGTGGCTCTTTTGCAATTAGGAAGAATATTAGCCCAAAAGTTAATGTAGAGTAAAAGATCATCAATTAAGTACTTAATGGGGCGAGAGTTATTAGAGAAGATTTCATTATTCCTTTCATTCTAAATAATCCAAATTATAACCATCATGGATAAATCCGTACGAAGCCCGGAAAGAACGCTTATAAAGAACGCTTAACACGTAATGCCCTCCATTTAGCCCACCAAGAACTGATAGAACCAGGTTTACCGTGAACTCGCCAAGCCTTAACAAATGGACCATAAAGGGCTGATGAAAGAGCAATTGATGAACAAATGCCTAGCATTCTCGTGAAGAGCGAGGCAGAGAGCACATTTCTGGCCAATAGCAAGATTATTCATGTGGAGGTTATCAATAGTAAATAGTTTGTTATGAATAGCCAACCACGTGAGGATGCAGGTTTTAAGCGGGGCAAAACATCTCCATATAGTATTGGAGAACAGGGGAAATAATCCCCCCAAAGTTGAAGACATTGTAACAAGATTTAACCGAGTAGAAATCCGAGGAATTCGACCTTCATAAAATATCATCTTCAGTTGCCATTGATAGGATCTAAGTCAGAAGAAGTCTGAAAAAATGTGGATACAGGGCAATAGGGAGAGATCTATGGAAATAAATGTGTCAATCCCTCAAATCATTATGTCGAACAAGATAATCTGCCACCGTTGCGTGAGGATTGACAGCAAGATGAAATAGTTTGGGGAAATTTGAGGCAAGAGAAATGTGTTCAATCCACAGGTGCGACCAGAATTTAACCGTCAACCCATCACCACAAATTTTAAACATATCGCATTTAAGGAGTTCCACAACCTTCCAAACTTCTTTCCAAAAAAGAGAAGCCCCTAGATGAGAGAGTTAGGTGGAGCTCCCAAACATAGTGGCAAAGATGGTATTTATGGACGATAAGGCGTTTCCAAACCAAATTGTCAGGTTTGAGGATCTTCCACAACCATTTGCCGAGAAGAGCAAGATCCTAATTCCGGAGGTTAAGAATGCCCAATCCACCCTCCAACTTAGACTTGCATAAAAGCTTCCAGTTGCAAAGTTGTTTACCAATTCTCAAAGTAGCGGTACCCGACCAAGAAAAATTCTTCTAATCTTGTCAATTCGATTGAGCACCAACGAAGGAACATAGAAGAAGAACATCATGTAAAGGGGGATAAATGATAGAATAGAATTAATAAGGATTGATCTACTGCCTCTAGATAGCAGTTAACCAGACCAAACATTGAGTTTGGATTCAACCATATCAATCATGTTGGAACAGGGATTTTGCACCGAAATATTGAGGCATTGATGCCAGGAAAAAGAAAGGAAGAAGAAGAAAAAAAACATTCATGAGTAGAAGCCAAGAATTGTATGCTGAAATTCGAAATGCACCCTAATAGGAGAAGCGGTAAGTTACTGAAATTGTCGACAAATGATCATTAACAAGTTCATTATTAAAATTGGTGTTTGCAGTGGCAAGCTATAATGGGACAAATGTTAGGGAAACAAGCGGTACAACGACACCACTTGTTACGGAATTGGTGGAACTCTTCCCTTTCGAGAATCTTGTTGAGTTATATGATGCAATCAACTCCAATCACCAAGCAAACAGAAGATAAGACCAAGCACACAAAATTATCCCGGCTGGGGCTTTCGCCTTGATCTGGGAGAGAATAAATCCAAGATGTTATTCGACTAGAGATGATACAAGAATATTATAATTTTCACCATGGCCGTCTCTTAAGCCTCACCAGTAAATACTAGTTGTTTACAATTAGAGAATCACTCAATCTCTCTTCCAATGAAGTACTCTCTCTCTCTCCTCTCTCTCTCTCTCTCTTGGCTTTCAATGGAGGCCAATAACAATATTATATAGAGATGTAGAGAAACTCTAGTTTGATATCTTGATACAATAGTCATTGGATATTACAGAAGAGATAACCCTACGATAAGAGCCACACGATCTGACATGAAGAGCAAATTTGAGCTTCAGCGAAATCACCCAGACCCGCACCCGAAGTCTGCATCAGCCACATTCGGTCGGCCGTCCAATAAGACCAGTAGACTGTCCCCCTCACGGGAAGTCTGTACAGTCGGGCAGTCGACCGTCCAAAGACCGGTCGATCGCAACTCCTGCTGTTGCTGCTGTTGTTGTTGTTTCCTCTTGCTTCCACTCCGTCTCCAATCGTCTTGATCCCTCCATCATCTTCATATCCAATATAGTATGCAAGACATAAACCAACAATCTCCACCTTGGATTGCATACTATGAATCAACAATTGTGTGATTAAAATCTTTTAGACTCTTTTTATTCTTCTCTTGCAAACAACTTGGTTCTGTGGTTTTTTCTGCTAGTTGAATCTACCTCCACCTGTTTTTCTCACGCTGCATGCCTCCCCTAAGGGCACATCCTACTAGATATAATCATGGAGGTGCTACCCTCAATACGAACTCTACCTACCTCAACGCTCTTTCCACCTTCCGACGATATTCGAACGTCACAGTCTCGCTTGGATGATTCTAGTGACAGCAAACCACTTGGCCAAGGTTTCATGTTCCTCCAAGGTTGGTAGAGGTTTTGTTGACTCTGCTCAATCCTCCTCTCAACCTTCATCTACTTACGATAACTTTCTCAAATTGATCGAACTCCACCTGGATCTGTGTACCTGCAGTCCAAGGTTCAAGAGTTCTCATGGATAAAAAGCTATGTTTTATCAAAGAAATATGCATGCCCTCCTCTAGTGTGTGTCCCCTTTCATCGACTCTACTGTTCTTTCACCCCTTCAAAAATTTTACCAATTTTCGTTCTCACACAATGACATGATGCAAACTTGTAAGTAGAATTCATCTTCCTTTTGGAGTAAACTTGAGAAGAACTAACCGAATCAAAAGAACAACCGGAATTCATATCTAAGGAACTTAAAACAAAATCACTGTTTAAGCTATCACCTAATTCAGCGGCACTAGATTTGGCGCTCCTCTGACTCAACCGCTTGCAATAGTCTCTCATGTAATGCCAATCTCTTTGCACTAGTGGCCACGGACCTTACCTTTACATACACTTTTTTCTTCCATTTGAAGTACAATCCACCTCCAAGTGACTCACAGAAGTTGACACCGATTTCTGACTGATGTGTCTAATTTATATACAAATATTTGTACTCATTTACCAATTAAAATGGCTTGTTTTCATTGATATTGACTATAATTCATCCAATTTCTATAAGATTTCATTTAATTAATTATTTTTGAAGAAATAATATTTTTGATGCAAAAAGTATAGATTTGTGGAAAAAATCAACAAACAAAGTAGAATAATGGATTTATCAATATTTATTGTTTTGTTGAGTTAAAAGTACGACAAATAATTTTAAAAGGATTTTTAATGAGCTATTATGATTTGTAGTTAGTTTAAATAATTTTAAACTAATAAATTTTATTTTATTTAAAAATTCTAATTTCTGGTATTATTTTGTGTATGCAACAGCACGTGGTGGGCAGAAAAGGAAGAAAAGAAAGAAAGAGAAATAAATAAAATTCTGGATTAAAAAGAAAGAAAATAAAGGAAGAAGAAGGACTATTCTGCAAAAAGCACAACCCTAATTCTCTTTCCTGTTCTCTATAAGAAGATGCAAAGAAGAGAGAGAAGAGTAGGAGGTGACGGCTAACAAAAGGCAAAATAAAATATAAAAAAATAATAATAAAGTGTTGGCTCGGTGATCAAGAGGGAATTGACTTCAGGTGCTGGCGTGGACCAACACGAAATAAGAGAAACTTCTTTCTCTTTCTTCTCTGCGTGCTGGGCGTGTATTTCGAAGCCAAGTAACGAAACAGCAGGCTTCGGCAGTCGCTGTCGGCTGACCTGGAACGCGGGACCCACAGAACGTCAGCACAGCGGTGAGAGGGTTGAGAGCTGACGTGGGCGACACAGGGCAAGAAGCGATTGGGCTGCTTCTTCTTCGCTGCTGACGGCGCGGAATCCAAGGGCGACTAACGTGGCGACAACTTTTGGGGTTCGGTTTTCGAGACAGAGAGAATAGAGACTTGGGTTTGCATTGTTTTTCTTCTCTATATTTTTCTAAATGCAATCCAAACATTTTTTTAAATGCAAATCGAACATGAACTAAATTTATTGTTCTAGAGGCTAAGATGTAGCCGAGTTTTGTAGAACACAAATTTTAATTCCTTATTATCACTCTATTTTTCCTGGTTGTGTTTTAATTTTTATTATTTATGCGTACAACATGGTGGATAGACATTTGTATGATTTTTCAAATCATAAAGAGACCGAACAGGTTATTTATGATTAATAAAAATTAACACCGTATATTGGAGGACGTGACCGTTAAGAAATCCAATTTCTCAATTAATAATTTGATGGATAGGCGAAGAATTAGTTGAGAATAATTTTTAGACTACGTGGATAGAGTGGTTAATATCTTTAGGATTTTGGTCTACAATTGGGAAAGATAATATTTTTATTTATAAGGAATTATAATTTGTGTGTGTGATAAATGAGGTGAACCAAGAGTCCTAGAACTAATTTTACCATTAACAAAGTACAAGAGCTTCATAGTTTCACAGCCCTCTCCCTCTTCACCAATTTAGTTAATTTTAGTTAGATTAATTTCATTTAGTTGTTTTATCCTTAATTAAATTCGATCTTCCAAATAGTGATTAATCTAACGATATCGGTACTCAATAAAATATCTAGTCCCTGTGGGTTCGACACTCTACTCATCTATCTGTATTACTTGTGCGATTTTGTACACTTGCAAATATTCAATATCAAGTTTTTGGCGTCGTTGCCGGGGACTAGTTATTCTTTTATTGATATTGAAAATTGCTAGATTATTGCTAGTTTGGATTTT
The DNA here is from genome assembly GCA_017893485.1 of Hemerocallis citrina. NCBI lineage: Eukaryota > Viridiplantae > Streptophyta > Magnoliopsida > Asparagales > Asphodelaceae > Hemerocallis > Hemerocallis citrina. The sequence goes on along the minus strand of CM030364.1, from coordinate 272,245,140 downwards.
TTTTGTAATTATTTTTCTTTTTCTTATTATTTTACATCTTTATTTTCTTTTGACTAACTTTTTCTTTTATTTATTTTTCTTATTTTATTTTTTTAGTTTTTCTTTTTTTTTCTTTTTCGATACTGATATTTCAGGACATACACGTACATTATCATGGGGAACGATGAGAACAGGCCTTTGAGAGACTATGCTATGACCTCGATTTATGAATCAAGCATAAAGAAGCCAGTTATTGAAGCTGGCGATTTTGAGATTGAACCGGAGATGATTCTATTGATTCAACAGACTGTTCAATTTTGGGGACTACCACACGAAGATCCGTATGCTCACATTTCAAATTTTCTGGAAATTTGTGACACTTTCAAGTACAACGGAGTATCAGATGATGCGATCAGATTGAGACTCTTTCCTTTTTCACTACGAGATAAGGCGAAGGCTTGGCTACATTATCTACCACCGGGTAGTATTACTACTTGGGAGGAACTTGCACAAAAATTTCTAGCCAAGTATTTTCCTCTAGCAAAGACAGCAAAACTAAGGAATGATATTGTCAGATTTACTCAATTTGCGACTGAGTCTTTGTATGATGCATGGGAAAGGTACAAAGAGTTATTGAGAAAGTGTCCTAATCATGAACTACCTAAATGGCTGCGAATGCAAACATTCTATAATGGTTTGGGAGTTACACATCGATCTATGGTTGACGCAGCAGCTGGTGGTGCACTCATGAGCAAAACTTACACAGCAGCCTATGATCATTTAGAGGAGATGGCATCAAATCATTACCAGTGGTCTTCAGAGAGAGTGCCAAGAAAAGTGGCTGGAGTTTTTGAACTTGACCCTTTTTCTACTTTAAATGCAAAAAATGATATTTTATCTAAACAAGTAGAAAATATGAATTTTAATGTTATTCAATCTAATATGATTTGTGATCTTTGTGTAGGAAATCATTCAAGTTCAGATTGTCAAGTGAGAAACCCTTTTGCTTCATCAAATGCCGAACATGAAAATTTTGTCTCAAACTTTCAACTGCAAAACAATCATTATGCAAACACATACAATCAAGAATGGAGAAACACCCCCAATTATCCATGGAACAACTATCAAGGAGCAGTTATACCACCTCAACATTTTTCACAGTAAGAAAAGAAGCCGACACTTGAAGACATGTTTATGCACTACATGCAAAGGGCAGAACAATACATCCAAAAGACAGATTTGAAAATTCAAAATGTTGCAAATTCAACTACGGCTTCCATTCACAATCTCGAGGTACAAATTAGTCAATTTTCAAACATTATTAACGAAAAAACTGCAGGAACATTACCACACAACACAGTTGTCCATCCCAAGGAGCATGTTGAGGCTATAACACTAGGAAGCAGGGGGACAATTGAGCAACCAAAAGAAGAAAATGATGAACAGAATGTGGTTGAAAAGCAAAGTGAGATTGAACAAATTGTGGAGGAACAAATTCAGCATAAACAAGTAATGTATGATGTTTTTAATTCCATAAATTTTCCTCCCGAAAAACAGTCATCTATTCAAGTAAGTGAAACTGATTTAATTGTGGGCGAGAAACATAAGGCTAAATTTAAAAAATCACCTATAGAAGTATGTCCAACAAATTCAACAACTTTTGAACCTGAAAAAGAAAATATTTTTGAACATGTTATGTATTTGGATGCTGAACCTTCGATTTATTCATTTTTTCAGCATAAATTCAAAGAGGTGGGGGAATCAAAGACATCATCATCACAAAGGAAACGCCTCAAATTGGAATTTGAACCTGATCCACATCTAAAGAGGAAAATTAGAAAGGATGTGTTAATGTTGTTGGATCTTGGCGTTACTTAACCATCTCACCCCCATGTCTGGCTGAAGACTTAAAACTTAGCGCTTCTTGGGAGGCAGCCCATGTTTTCTTTTATTGCATTTAGTTTTGATTTACCTTTTAGTTTATTTTATTTTAATTTTTGATTTTATCTTGTAGGATTGCATAAATTTTGAAAGTCGCCGGGCGGAGCTGTTTTGAACACATGCATTGATGGCTGTTTTTGAGCAGTTTGGAGTCAAAATCTGGAAAAGTTATTCACAGAGAACTTGTAGCTTATCTTCTTAGCTTTCCAGCAAAAAAAAATTCAGCCCATTTGAACATCTACAGCTCCAGATATCGCCAAAACACTGAACACTGCGCGTGCAGAAATTTAAAGACGAATCAGGGGAGAAATTCTAAACTTTTGTATTCTTTTTGTTTTTCTTTTTCCTTTCCCATTGAGGATAATGTGATATTTAAGTTTGGGGGGAAGGTTTACAAAAAAAAAATTATTTTTATTATTTTTGAAAAGAAAAACAAAACAAAAGGATTATAATTAGGCTTACCTTTACACTGTTGAGTTCCTTATTGTGATAAGCATTGAAACAATTTTTTTGGGATAAACAATTTTTTTTTATAAAGCAATATTAAGCATACTTATTTACTTTAGGATTATTGAGTTTCAAAATTCCTTACAAAATTGTGTGGGTCATGCTATTATACATAAAAGACAAATGTGATGCTTTTTCTCGTGATTATCCCCTTTGATCTAGTCCTAAACAGAGTTTTAGAGTAATAATGAAAGAAAAAAAAATGTTTATGAATAAAGTCAATCTACTCCAATGTTTTGAGTTGCTTAGTAACTAGGGGTATTCATCACAAATGTCTACACTTACGTAGAACAGCAACTTTAAATATGAGTATGCAAAGCACTTTAAGTTTGTGACTTGTTGAGTAACCGGGTGAATTCATCACAAATGTTTTACATTCGCATCAAAAGACAATTGACAACTTAAAGAAGAGACTAAAAAAAAAAAAACTCTAGTTTGCTACTCGGTTTGTAGTAGAGAGAAGGGATAATCATAGATTAAGTTGTTACATACAACAATTACATTAATTGCATGACAAATGCGATTGGGTTGGGAATTATGAATAAATAATTGCACTGGAGAAAGTGGGTATGCTTAGTTTTACTTTATTTGCAATTGTTTGTATTTTTAATTGAAATTTTGATGCTTGCATGATAAGAATTCTTTGTGTGATAGGTTGAGTCTACTATTATTATTCCCTTGTTCATGATTCTACTTTTTGCTCGAGGACAAGCAAAATCTTAAGTTGACTCTCCTTCCTAAGTGCATCCTCCTCCAACCCCTCAATCATACCTCCTACAGAAAACTTCTCCTTGGTAGATTTCTCATCTAGCATGGTTATCATGTTGGATGAATTTGGTGGTGAATATATTAAGTTGGAAGAATTTAGATCATCTACGTTGCCCTCAGTTCAGATAACTCCATATTGAACTCTACTGTATGATCTGGAAGAGCAGTGCTTTCCTTCATTGAATAACCCTACAATTATTCTTTCTAGTATATTTGATCTTGTAATGGCAATTCCGAGTAGTTAGTTCTGAATCTTGCCCAAAGACTCGCTGTGCTTCCCCTATACCTGACTTCGTCCGTCGATGACATACATATTAAACCCAAGGCTTCTAAATAAATCTCCTCCCAATTCTTATGCTTTGTGTCAATTTGTCTCCCTTTATCTCCTTCTAGAACTAGATCCAAGTCCTGTTGAGCCGATGTTTCATGCATGCCCTCCTTCAAGAGATCAAAGTTGATCTTACCTTCGAACCGCTTGATCTTCGTGATCTGATATGCCATCTTCTCCAAGGAACTCGAACAAACTCTCGAACCTGATTGCTCTGATACCAATTATTAGGTTAACAAGTGGTACAACGACACCACTTGTTAGGGAATTAGCGGAACTCTCCCTTTCGAGGATCTTGTTGAGTTATACGATGCAATCAACTCAAACCACCAAGCAAACAGAAGATCAGACTAAGCACACAAAATTATCCCGGTTAGGGCTTTCGCCTTAATCCATTAGAGAAGAAACCCGAGATGTTATTTAACTAGAGAAGATACAAGAATATTATAATTCCACCATGACCCTCTCTCAAGCCTCACCAGCAAATACTAGTTGTTTACAATTAGAAAATCACTCAATCTCTCTTTCAATAAAGTACTCTCTCTTTTTCTCTTTCTTCAATCTCAATGGAGGCCAATAACAACAATATATAGAGATCTAGAGAAATTCTAGTTTGATATCTTGATACAATAACCATTGGATATTACAGAAGAGATAATCCTACGATAAGAGCCATACGATCAGACTTGAAGAGTAAGTTCGGGCTTCAGCAAAATCACCCAGACCTGCACCCGAAGTCTGCATCAACCGCATTCGGTCGACAGTCCAACAAGACCGGTCGACTGTCCCCCTCGCGGGAAGTCTGTACAGTCGGGCGGTCGACCGTCCAAAGACTGGTCGACTGCAACTGCTCATGTTGCTGCTGCTGTTGCTGTTTTCTCTTGCTTCCACTCCATTTCCAATCGTCTCGATCCCTCCATCGTCTCATCATCTTCATATCCAACATAGTATGTAAGACATAAACCCAACAACAAACATATCCAATGATCAAGAAGTTAATGGTAAAGACAAGGAAAACTTTTACTCACGGACAACCATTAACCTATGTTGGAATAGAAGAATATGAGCAATCAAACTTAATTGCGTGTTTGAATTCAAAGAGATGTTAAAAAGGATGCCCCATCCAGTATATCATTTCTACGTTCATAGATATACAACACCACCAAAAAAGCCTTTATCCCCAAATTTTGTGGTCGAGGCACTAAGCTCATAGGTATACGGGATACAAACCTAAAAGGGTTAAGAAATGAGTGAACAAGAAATTAGGTTTTATTTTGTGCTGACGTGAATGAAGCAGTAACATTGTTCAATAATTACAAGTATAATATTTCAAAAAGATGTAGAATTACTGCTTAGTTTCTGATTGGTTCAAAGGGATACAGGAGCTTTGAGTTAAACATCAAATCTAACACAGCTTGGCCAAATAATACAGAGGATACTTAACCCTACTATAAATTCTTATGCCTGCGAGTGTGCATGATAATTAATATTTACAAATATATTTGTCTAATTGCACTGAGAAATTATACATAATACAGAGTGTATTCTCTTAAGATCAGAAATTTTGTTGGGTTTTTTTATACCCAACATTCTTCATATAATAACAAATGATCAGCCAGTAACAAAGATAGAGATGAGTGGGGTACAGAGGTCTGGGGAAGCTGTTGGGTAGGTCTAGCCAGTAACAAAGATAGAGATGAGTGGGGTATCATAGCTTCAGCAACTATGTGGGCTTTATGGCTTATCAGAAACGATTTATGTTTTCGAAATATCAAATGTACATTCCCGGGACTTATGAATAAAATTATGTTTCTAACACATGATTGGACAGGTAACAGGGGAGCTATGAAACGGCTCCGAATGCAAGAGGAGGAGTAGGACGCCTTAGTGGAGACCAGGCAGCGGGAGGGAGATTACCTTAGCATGAGCACATTCCCAGTCTTCCGGTAGCGAAGGCTCTGTCTGCTAGAGTGTCTGCTGTCCAGGTGTTCTGTATCTGTATCTGTATCTTTTTTCAGCGTTTCTACTTTGCGATGTTGTTGCTCGTGTTTGTACTCATGGGTATATCTTAAATTATGCTTTTCTGCGGGATAGAGGATGTATTTTGTATTTTGGTTTTTGGATCTCTGTAATTAATACTACTATGTTTCTTTAATATCGCATTAATGAAGCGATGACGGGGTTATTTTTTATCAAAAAAAAAAAAAAAACAAATGATCAGACTTTGTTAAGTATGTTCCAAAAATATCTGTTAATTCACATGCAAGAACACAAAAAATATAATTCCCTGTCTTCATATTTAGAATTAGCTAAATCTCTACTCTACCAGGAACCTATTCTCGTTCAAATATAACACTCATATTGAGTAAAATTCAGAAGCTAGCCAATTAGATAGCTTCTGTAACCAAAGTGTCACCCAAAAAATTCAAGTTATTACAAGGGCCAACTGGACAAGGAAACATAGTAACTTTACATGACTGGTGATCAATGATCAATGAAATAATTGTGATAAACTTGTCTGTACGCACCTTCATAAGCAAGCTCACGTGGTCAGGGAAGCATAAATTCCTACATACATTGTATGTTATATAATAACTAGGTTTGCCCGTTGATACGTGCCTACGGCACGTCTTCGGAACGGTGCACCTTATTTGATCATAAAAAATAGTTTTGGAGGTCCAGCAAATTAATTGAAGTAGCAAACATAGAGCAAAAAACATATTATATGTTTTTTTATTGTTTTGAATTATTTTTAAAGTTTTTAAAATTTTAAATTGTTAAATTTTTTATTTTTTTAATATTTAAAAATTTATTTTCTTAATTTTTTTAATAGAAGAGAGAGGGAGAGAGAGAAAAATTGTTAAATTTTTCAATTTTTTAAAATTTATTTTCTTAATTTTTTTAATAGAAGAGAGAGGGAGAGAGAGGAAAAAAAATTAAATAAATATAGGAGGTGTTTTGGGTGGGAGAATTGAATTTGAGTTTTGGGGGAAACTTTTGGAGGAAAAATATGTTTTGTAAGGTTAGATCTGGACCTTTGATTTTTGGGAGATTGAAGGAGAGCCACTTGATAGCTTTCTTTGTGTTTTATTATATAGATAGTATATATATAAAATAATAACATATTATAATAATTGTATGTTATATAATAATATAAAATAATTTATTATAATAAACATATTTAATTATATACATATATATATAATAACATATAATAATTATAATAATATATATGTAATAATAATATATTATAATAATATATTAAATAATTTATTATAATAATAATAAATTATGTAATAATATATATCATAATATATAATAGTAATATATAATAATAATAATATATATTATAATAATAATATAATATTATAAAAGTATATATAAAATAGTATATATGAAATAATAATATATATTATAATAATAGTGTATATATATATACATATAATAATAATATATTAAATAATTTATTATAATAATAATAAATTATGTAATAATATATATCATAATATATAATAGAAATATATAGTAATAATAATATATATTATAATAATAATATAATATTATAAAAGTATATATAAAATAGTATATATGAAATATTGATATATATTATAATAATAATAATAATAATAATAATAATAATAATAATAATAATAATAATAATAATATAGAGAGGATGTGAAAAAACAGAAAATAGTTGAAGTAGAATTTTGTGAAAACTGTTTTCAGAAAACAACCTAACCAAATGGGTTTTGGGTTTTTGGAAAACAAAAAAAAAAAAACAACAAACCAAACAGACCCCAAGTGTCTCAACTATCCAAGCTCCAAATTCCAAAATTTGGGACCCATTTTTTTTATAATTTTTCAAAAAAAAAAAATGCATAGACTCCAAGAGTCTCAACTGTCTTTCCAAACATAGTATACAGTGAGAGAATTTACTCACATAGAAAATGCATAAAATATATATAGGATCTTGGCTTGAAGTTGAAAGTGTAATCTAGTATGTGCTTACTAGCATTTTTTACTTGCCTATAGATTCCACCGTCAAATCTAGGAAGATTCTTTTTTTTTTCCATTCTTTTTCTTCCAAGCTTTTGACAAATATTTGGTTGATATTCTCTTGTTGAGTTTTCAATTGTGAAGCTTGATGCTAATCAGTTAAAATCCCCGATTACGTCGGATTAATTCCCGATTAATCGCTAAACGGAAACTAAGCAATTATTATTTTAGCAATTTATAAAATTTCAATAGTTAGCGATTTAATCAAGTATAATCGGCCGATTAGTGGTTAATCGGCCGATTTTAAGTCGCCGATTAACCGATTAAATGTCCTCTAATTTTCATGCTCGTTTGCATTATTTGGGCTAAATCCGACTCTAACTCAAATCCAAATCCAAAATCCAAACCCCTTCTCATCCTCACGCAAACCCAAACCCGACATGTAGCCACTCTCTTCTTCTTTCTCGCACAAACCCAAATCTAAACTGATTCTCTTATTCTTCCTCGAGCAAACCCAAATCTGACCCGTCGTCGCTCCCCCTATGTCGTCGCATACTTGACCCGGCCGCATCTGCTGCACCTCCTCTTGCTGCTCACGTTGCACCTCCCCGATTGTTTTTGTTTGATGGAACCGACCAGCAAATCCGATCCGACCCACATTCAGAATCCAAACTCAGCTCAAATCAACTACTCTCTTATTTTTTTCTATAACTATATGTTCCTATTTGATAATCTCATAATAGTTTTATATTATGATTTATGGTTGCTACTGGATATATTTTTTTTAATTTTATATATATATATATATATATATATATATATATATATATATATATATAACGATTTTTCCGATTTAATCTCCGATTATTTTCCGATTAACCGATTAATCACTAATCGCTTCTAGATCGATTATATCCAAAAACTTATTTTAACTGCCTAGGTTTGCTGCTAGTTATTAAAAATTGTTGAATTTTTTTGTTAGAGCCTAGTGTTTGTAGTTTAGCTCATCTAGTTAAGTTTTAGTTGTCGGTTGAAGTATTTTGACTCCAGCTCATATATTCAGTAAAACTGTACTGATATACTTTAACAATGTGAAAGATTCTCATTCTCCAGTAGAAGTAAGTCTGAAGTTGTGATAAAAATTGACAGTTTGGTATTTATATTCTAACACATCTCAAATTGTGATTTAGTATTTATTTTTTTATTATATAATTCTTTGAAAATTGATTCATATGATTCCTTTTGTTAAGATTTTATTAGCTTAATCTTAGTAACTTATATATTCTTTTCTTATATTTAGATGATTTGTAATCCCTTTGAATATGGGAATTAGTTAAGATCTTATTTAGGTTGCGTTTGGCCTAGTTTTTTTGGGCTTTAAAGCTACTTCAGAAGGAGAAGCCAGAAAGTAGAGTTTTGAAATTAAAAGCTGAAGCTATTTGGAAAGTTTATTTTTTTAACTTCAAAGCTACTTTTAAGCTAGAAGTTGTTTGGCATAAGATATCAATTGTAAGCTACTTTATACTCAATTTAAGCTTTTGATTTTATTTAAGAGTAAAATATAAGTTATCAAATTACAAAAATATCTTTATATTACTAATAAAGATATTTAAAGACAAAAAAAAAGGCTATCGACGGCGAAGAAAGAAGAGGCGGCGGCGCGATGGCATTCAACGGCGAAGAAGGGAGAGGGAGGCGGCGGGGCGGCGAGGGGAGGAGGCGGCGCGGCGGCGAAGAAAGGAGATGGAGGCGGCGGGGCAGCAAGGGGAGGCAGCGGTGGGAGAATGGAGGGCGGCAAAGAAAGGAGAGGGAGACGGCGGCGCGGCCAGGGGAGGCGGCGACGCGGCGTTCGGCGGCGGCTGTTCGGAGAGAAAGGGGAAGGGAAAAAAATTGGGTTAAGAGGTTTTGAAGGAGAAGCCAGAAGGAGAAGGCAGAAGTTGCTCTGGATGGCTTTTATCAAAGCTCATTTTGAGTTTTTCTTCACTAAAATTAAGCTACTTTTTCTTCTGTAGGGCTTTTCAAAGGCGCTTTTGGCTCAGCTTCTCATTTTAAAAGAGAAGAGAAGCTAATTTTAAGCTGGGCCAAATGCAACCTTAGTTTCCTTGAGGCTTTGATATAGGATCTTAATTGATGACTATTATTAAGTCAACCAAACAAACAAGCATCAGGCAAATGAGACAATCAGGCATAAGAATGAAGAATCAAAGGGCATAAGAATGAAGAATGAAGAAACAAATATAGTATACAGGCATAAGATAATTATATATCTGTTGCTAATAATTTTGAAACTATAGTTGCAATGCAATAGCTATTTTTAGAGAACCAAAACAATTGCAACTAGCTTTTTTGGCATCTACAGAGGACGACCCCGTTTGCAACTGATAAATAAAAAATAACGTACAAATTTGTGCAAAATCATCAAATTTCTATATTAATGCAAATTATTCATATATATTAATGTATTTCAATTACTAAAAGAACGGTCTCATAATCTTTGTTTGCCCTGGGCCTCCAAATTGTCAGGACCGGCCCTGGTCTTAGGTCCCTTACTCATGTCACCTCACTCATCTCCCTCTTGTAGCCACTGGATTCTAGATCTCTGTTTACAATAGCATTCTTCCAACTCCCATTTTCCCCGATTGAGCTTCTTTAGCTCAACCATCTCTAAATCCCTTCCTTCTTATATAATTTCTAGGGCTTGAACTCTATTTCCCCAATATTCCTTCTCTCTTGTGATGTTCCCAAACTCTTGCTTCGCCCAATACTTGAGACGCTTCCTCGATCTTCCCATCTTCAGAACCTCCCTCTCCCAACCCCCCCCCGTCTCTCATTGGTAGTGTCCACGATTCTTCTGTCACTCCTCTAACTGAGTCGCTAAGAAACCAATCCTTCTCAAAATGGAAATGTCTTTGTGGTCAGCATCTAGTATGAGCGTATTCCTGGCAAGTTTGAACAAGGGTGCTCCGGTCGATAGCAATAACATGCCTAAAGTCTCGAACTAAATTGTTGAATCCAGAGCGAACCCAATAATGGTAAGAAAAATTGAACAATCTAATCCACACCGCTGGCAGTGTTGACTTTCAAGGCACCAAAGCTATGTGACCATGTCGTAAATGTAACATAGTAATCATCGGTGGCCTTATTCCACCTTTTCCCTCCCAAAAAAAAAAAAAAAAAAAAAAAAAAAAAAAAAAAAACATAGTAATCATCTCATTTCTAAATCACTCAGCAATAGCACTTCTTTGACACTTTATGAGATGAGAAAGTATTAGAAATAGTATTATATGTTTACTGAATATGATAATCGAATTAAGAAATTGATTAACCATTAAATAAGTAACACTACCCTGAAAGCAAAAGTCAATGAAAGGTCTAAAGCATATGGCTTTAAGAAGAAAAGTGGAGTCTCTCTTTGCTTAAAGTATCGTTGAGAAGGGAGTTTAGACCCACAAATCCCCTACATATCTTCATTCCTTTGTATCCCAAACTTCATTCCGAACACCACGCAACATTTGCTCGATCGCTCTCTACCCTTTGACAATGATACTGTACGTTCATTCCATTTTATATTTACTAGTATAATGTGTACAAATTATCAAATTAAATGAATAACAAATAACAAAAAAATAGTTTATATTTGAATGTTTGTTAAAAATCAATTAATGTGAATGTCTCTCCATTATCCCATTTTCTCCACTAATCCCATGATCTCCATGTTCTCCACTCACCATTTACTCCATGTTTGTCCTTTCAATTTCTTTTGTAAGCCTATAAATAGGCCTTTAGATGAATCATTTGTGAGTGCTAAAAAGAAAAGGAAATCATTGGAATACAAATTATACTCCATTCTCTTGTCTCTTTTACTTTCTAGCATCGTCTTGATTATTTTACAACACGTTATTAGCACGAGGCTCTACTTCAACTATTCGAGGTATTTTTTTTGAATACTGTTATAATATTAAGGTCACTATAACTAAGTATGCTCTACACTCGCCATTCATTTGGATCTTGTGTATCAGAAAAGTTATAGCATTTTTTTTATACTCATATTATAATATTAAGGTCACTATAACTAAGTATGCTCTACACTCGCCATTCATTTGGATCTTGTGTATCAGAAAAGTTATAGTTTGATCTAAATTTTTTTTTTCTAATTGCAATTTTTTTTTTTATATACATATAGTTTCATCATGTCGAACCTTGTCAAGCTTGAATTTGAAGCTCTTGATATTACCGGCAAGAATTATTTGTCGTGGGTGTTGGATGCGGAGATCCATTTGGATGCTAAAGGTCTCAAGGAGACAATTGATGAATCAAAAGAAACATCCAACCAAGATAAGGCGAAGGCAATGATATTTCTTCGCCATCACCTTCATGAGGGGTTGAAAGTTGAATACCTCACGGTCAAAGATCCTGCAGATCTTTGGAAATCACAGAAAGAGAGGTATGATCATCAGAAAACTGTGATTCTTCCGAAAGCACGTTACGACTGGATGCATCTCTGTTTTCAAGATTTTAAATCTGTTAGTGAGTATAACTCGGCCATTTTTCGAATCAGTTCACAAATAAAATTATGTGGTGAAACTGTTACTGATTCTGATATGATGGAAAAAAAATTATCCACGTTTCATGCATCTAATGTGCTCTTGCAACAACAATACCGCGAAAAGGGTTTTACAAAATATGGAGATTTGATATCTTGTCTTCTTGTTGCTGAGCAAAATAATGAGTTATTGATGAAAAATGATGAGTCTCGTCCTACTGGCTCTGCTCCATTCCCTGAAGTGAATGTGATAGCATTCAATAATAATCGTGGTCGTGGTCGTAGCAGAGGCCGCGGACGTGGACGTGGACGAGGAAGAGGAAGAGGTTATTTCCCCGGTGGTCGAAGTAACCACAATGTTAGGGATGAATCACGAGGAAACAATGATGGTGGCATGAATAAGAAGATGAAGGAAAGCATCTGCCACCGATGCGGGATGCAAGGCCATTGGTCGCATACTTGTCGTATTCCTAAGCATTTTGTTGATCTTTATCAAGAGTCGTTGAAGAACAAAGGAAAGAATGTTGAAGCAAATTTCATTGCTGACGACTCCAATGATTTCACCGAAGGCCTCGATGATTTGATACACCTGGATGCAGCAGATTTCCTTATCCATCCTGAAGATGGAAGTGACCAGAAGTGATCAAGATGCTTATGATATTTGAAGTTTCTTTCAGCTTGTTATTCCGTTTCTATGTTTAAGTTTGCTATGAACTATGTTTTATTTCAGTTTGTTTCAGTTTTGTTAAAGTTTTTCTTTAGCTTAATTTTATTTTCAAATTAATGTCATTCTTCGTTATTATATGCTTTATATCGCTTTCAAGTTTATTTATTCCCATTTTTTTCTTCTTTCTTTATCTAGATTATAAATATGTATCAATCCAAGATCCAAGTTGGGGATATATGTCTTGCAGACAGTGCTACTACCCACACCATTCTTAAAGATAAGAAATATTTTTCTAATCTGAGAAATGATCAAGCACATGTCAATACCATATCAGGCTGTGCAAAGATAATTGAAGGCTCCGGAAGAGCAAATTTTATGATGCCAGAAGGCACAAAATTCATAATTGAAAATGCATTATTTTCTCCTAAGTCTCAAAGAAACTTATTAAGTTTTAAAGATATTCGTCTAAATGGATATCATATTGAGACTATGAATGAAAGAGGTATTGAATATCTTTGTATTACCTCAAATATGATGGGCAAAAAGTGTGTGTTAGAAAAATTACCAGCTTTCTCATCTGGATTGTATTATACAACTATAAGAATAGTTGAATCATATAATACAATAAATATGAAGTTTACAGATATATTTAAGATTTGGCATGATCGGTTAGGTCATCCCGGTTCAACGATGATGCGGAAAATTATCGAGAAATCATGTGATCATTCATTGAAAAACTAGAAGATTTTTCAATCCCATGAATTTCCTTGTGTTGCTTGTTCCAAAGGAAAGTTAATTACAAGGCCCTCACCAGCCAAAATAAAGAACGAATCACTGTCATTTTTAGAACGAATTCATGGTGATATATGTGGTCCGATTCATCCCCCATGTAGACCGTTTCGGTATTTTATGGTTCTAATTGACGCATCAACTCGATGGTCACATGTGTGTTTATTATCATCTCGTAATTTGGCTTTTGCAAGATTACTTGCACAAATAATTCGGTTGCGGGCACATTTTCCTGATTATCCGATAAAGACAATTCGTCTTGATAATGCTGGTGAATTTACATCCCAATCTTTTATGAATTATTGTATGTCAATTGGGATAAAAGTGGAACATCCAGTAGCCTATGTTCACACTCAAAATGGTTTGGCAGAATCATTTATAAAACGGATCCAATGGATTGCTAGACCAATGCTTATGAAATCAAATCTCCCCGTTTGGGCCTGGGGACATGCTGTTTTACATGCAGCACAACTTATACGCATCCGGCCAACCAGTTATAATGATAATTCTCCCTTACAATTGGTTCATGGTCAGGAACCAAATATTTTCCATTTACGAATTTTCGGATGTGCAGTATATGTCCCAATTAATCCACCACAACGCACAAAAATGGGACCTCAATAGAGGACGGGAATATATGTTGGGTATGAATCTCCATCTATAATCAAGTATATTGAACCGACAACTGGAGATTTGTTTACTGCAAGGTTTGCAGATTGTCACTTTGATGAATCACTATTCCCAACATTAGGGGGAGATAATAAACAGTTGGAAAAAGAGATTTCATGGAATGAATTATCATTGAAATGTTTAGATCCTCGAACAAAAGAAAGTGAATTAGAAGTTCAAAGGATAATTCATTTGCAAGGTATTGCAAATCAACTGCCAGACGCATTTACTGACCACAAAAGAATAACAAAATCTCATATTCCAGCTATAAATGCTCCTATCAAAATTGATGTCCCTGAAGGATAACCTGTAATTGCTAGTGAGTCTAAGGCACGCTTGAAGCGTGGTAGACCACTTGGTTCCAAAGATAAATATCCTCGAAAAAGAAAAGGAGCAAATAACCATGACTGTCAAATCGAGGATGTCTCTCCAGAAGAGACCATTGACATAGTTAATAATGAAGAGAATCAGGTACCTGAAATTAATGAAAATGAAGAGATCTCGATTAACTATGTCATTACGGGAAGAAGATGGGACCGGAATAATATAGTTGTCGACAATATTTTTGTATATAATATAGCGCACGATATCATAAATGAAAACGAGGATCATGAACCTACCTCTGTGGAAGAGTGTAGAAATAGAAATGATTGGCCAAAATGGAAAGAGGCAATTAAGTCTGAATTAGACTCGTTTGAAAAACGAGGAGTTTTTGGATCTGTAGTCCGAACACCAAAAGAGATCAAACCAGTAGGCTATAAATGGGTATTTGTACGAAAAAGAAATGAACGAAATGAGATTACCAGATATAAAGCACGGTTTGTCGCACAAGGTTTTACCCAGATGCCTGGTGTTGATTATGAAGAGACATATTCTCCTGTGGTGGATGCAATAACATTTCGATATTTGATATGTCTGGCAGTACATGAAAGACTTGAAATGTGTCTCATGGATGCGGTCACGGCCTATTTGTATGGTTCGTTAGACCATGATATATATATGAAAATCCCTGAAGGATTTAAAGTGCCAGAAGCACATAATGATAATTCCTGGGAAATTTACTCAGTTAAGTTAAACAAAGCATTATATGGATTAAAACAATCAGGACGGATGTGGTATAACCGTCTGAGTGAATTTTTAATAAAAGAGGGTTATAATAATGATCCTATATGCCCATGTGTGTTTATAAAAGGTTTAGGATCAAAATTTGTTATAATTGTTGTTTATGTTGATGATTTAAATATCATCGGAACTCCTGAAGAGTTATTACAAGCCGTGCAATATTTAAAGAGAGAATTTGAAATGAAAGACCTTGGAAAAACAAGATATTGTTTAGGTCTTCAAATTGAACATTTGAAAGATGGGATTTTCTTGCATCAATCAACTTATCTGGAAAAAGTACTTAAAAGGTTTTACATGGATAAAGCTCATCCCTTAAGTACTCCCATGGTAGTGAGGTCATTAGATGTTAATAAAGATGTGTTTAGACCTCGTAAGGAACATGAAGAACTAATTGGTCCTGAAGTACCATATCTTAGTGCCATTGGAGCATTGATGTATCTTGCTAACAATACACGTCCTGATATATCTTTTGCAGTAAATTTATTGGCAAGATATAGTTCCTCACCAACTCGAAGACATTGGAATGGTGTGAAACATATATTTAGATATCTTCGAGGGACCATGGATATGGGCTTATATTATTCTAACCTGTCCAAATCAGATGTAGCGCCCCGATTTCCTACACTGGGAAACCGTGACACGAGCCAAGATCTTTTCTTCAATTAGTCACAATACACAGAAAAAACAGGAGAATTTAAAACTTTTTATTCAATACCCAATGTATTACAAGTCTGAACATTACACAACTGCAATACATTACAATAGAGTTACAATAATACCTTTACAATCCCAAGTATTACAACCTTCAACATCTTACATCAAAGTACAAGAAATGAAGAACAACACTTGGTAACTCTCACTGGAGTACTTCTCGACTGATACATAATTAATACATGAACTGCAGCGGAACTAAACTTAATATTGACTCCTTGCTTTCCCTGCCTTGAGTCCTCCTGAATCTCGCACTTGTACTTCTGCTATCCAGTACCTATTGAAGTGGGGACGTCAGTATTCACTGACGCTTAAAGGCTGATCATATAGCAGCGAATCTTCCAAACAATATACACAATATAGCAATGGTGTTGGTGTAGTTTAAGTGTTCGTGAGTGCTATGGCTAGACTCTAATGCAATATTTAAATAGAACTAATTATACACAACCCGTTCCTGACAATACTCCATGACTCTGTGAGGTTGCAGAAGGGGTCAAGTCCCCCTATGCAGTCGGCTCATGGTGTCTCCGTTTTCCACTACTACCCGGCATGCCGGACCTCACTCAACAAGGTTGCAGGTGCGGTCTAGTTCCGCCACTGCAGTCATATAGTGGTGTCCATGTTTGCCACTATTGCCCGGTGTATCGGGCCTTAATCCAAAATCCAAATCATAGGGTTTCGCAAGCGCAGGGCAGCGCGAAGCCTACCCTGTGGCACCCTCTGGGGTATCGCAAGCGCAGGACTGCACAATGCATCCTGTGGCACCCCAGCCACGGTATTTCAGGAATTAACAGAGCGAGATACGTAACCCGTGTCCTCAACCTGTGAGATGGCACCGTACGTATCCCTTTGACGGGACGCTTCCTATTCTAATGTCAGCAAGTCTCCGAAAGCAACATGCAGCCCATACTACATGCGACTCCATCTCAAGCCGTTTCTCCATATATAGGGATTGAACCCACGTTAAGAACTCTAATTGTACACGACCTGTTCCTGACAATACTCCATGACTCTGTGAGGTTGCAGAAGGGGTCAAGTCCCCCTATGCAGTCTGCTTATGGTGTCTCCGTTTTCCACTACTACCCGGCAAGCCGGACCTCACTCGATCCCAGTATATCGGGCATCATTCCAAAATTAAACCATAGAGTTTCGCAAGCGCAGGGCAGCGCGAAGCCTACCCTGTGGCACTCTCTGGGGTATAGCAAGCGCAGGACTGCACCATGCATCCTGTGGCACCCCAGCCACGGTATTTCAGGAATTAACAGAGCGAGATACGCAACCCGTGCTCCCAACTTGTGAGACGACACCGTACGTATCCCTTTGACGGGAAGGTACAACCCAATGTCACCACCTAAGGCCTCCCTCAAGGGACAAGTTGGTCGTAAGATGCCCCCTACAACCAACTCCTCTCTCTTCGGTAAGGGTCTGAGCAAGATGACCTTTATAAGTCACTACCCTAATGATGTCCCTGACCCGACGATCCTAGGAACGATAATATTATAACATAACATGCTAGGCCTTAAATTAGGCTTCGCAAGACAACTCTACTAGGCTGCTCAACCTAGACTTACCAGAACCCATCCGGATCCGGTTCGTGGCTCATCGATCCAAGACCTCGGTCGTGCGAATATACATGCATGCCGCTATGTCTTGATGGTCGATAGCCCACAACGAACTGTGTACTAGCTAACAGCTATACACGAGTGTTGCCGCTAAATTCGGTGTGGGGGCAAACAGATGAATTTGTGAGTTCTTTGGGGAAACTGAATAGGAGAACCTGTATACCTGTTCCGTTGAACTCTGATCGTCGCTCCCGTCGTGCACCTGCAAAAAGTGCGAAACACCGGGGTTGTTCCCGGCGACGCACCCTCCGACGCTCAAGTCAGTAACCAGAATTGATTATGAAGGAGCGTTTAGCTAGAGAAAGATTGATTACCTGTTAATGGAGATGGGTGGGGGGTATTTATAGGCGTCTTAGAGAACAATTTAGGAATGTAATCCGCGTAATCTGATATAGAATAATCTCCTTGTAAACAGATTGGGAAAGTAATCTGATAAGGTATATTCTGGTAATCAGATAAGGAATTTTAATCCCTAAATCCCAGTGTAAAGATTGACGTGAATCATGGCCGTTGATTTAGATCTAATCAGGGACCTTGATTGTGTCTTGCTGGATCGAGTTGGCAGCGGGTTGAAACCCGTGCCCAGCTGTGGTGGATCCGTTTGCGGGTTATTGGATCTGTGAGAAGGAGACCCAGTACCCGCTTCGGACCCGTTTGCATGTGAAATTACCGTCTCGTCCCTGAGCTGTAGGATTCGTGCCCCATTTGGACGGTCTCGATTGAACCCCTTGTTTTGACCATATCACGAGCCCCCCACTCCTAAAGACTGAGGGTGGTCAGTCTTTGAGGAGTAGTTTGACTAACTCAGTGGTCGGTGGAACTGTATCGCAGTCCGAATGGGTGATTTTTGAATCCTGGAGCACGGGGGTAGGCTAGTTCCTCCTTCTTTGATGCTCCGAAGCTGTGTCGAGTTTTTATCTATTTTTCCGGATGATTTATTTAATTTTGCGATGTGTTGGCTAATTGTTCGGGGGCTTTAACCGCGTATTCTAGGTAATAATTGCTCGTTCGGTGGCTTAGAAATATTCCCCGAATTTTTAATTATTTCCTGGAATTTTTAGCTAATTTTCCCGAATTTTTAGCGATTTTTCGCAATTTTTTAAATAAATAAACCGATTTAAATAAATAAAAACCAATTTTTAATACCTATTTATGGCGTGGCATCATCTAGGCCTTCGATCAAGGTGGAGCGCGAATTTCGGAACGATCAGACGCCTCCTGCTCCTCGGAAGGATTTTTTCCCAAAAACGAGGGTCGGCACTCCGTCACCCCGGCCCGGATGCGTTGCGCCGCGGTTCGAGGGGTCGGCGAGTTGGTTCGAATGGTCGGTACCTCGGTTCGGATCATCCGAGGTACGTGGCACCATCTAGACCGTCCATCTTTAGCGGGGATCCCAATAGAACGCTATCTTGTCGTTTTGTGGACGTGGCAAGATCTGGGACGTCCATCATGACGAGCGCGCTTTCCTACGAGATCCAACGGCTCCTGAGGGTCGGAAGGATTTTTTCCAAAAACGAGGGTCGGTACCTCAGCACCGCGGCCCGGATGCGTAGCACCGCGGCTAGGGGGGTCGGCGACTCGGTTGGAAGGGTCGGTACCCCAGCACCACGGCCCGGATGCGTAGCACCGCGGCTAGGGGGGTCGGCGACTCGGTTGGAAGGGTCGATACCCCAGCACCACGGCCCGGATGCGTAGCGCCGCGGCTAGGGGGGTCGGCGACCCGGTTGGAAGGGTCGGTACCCCAGCACCACGGCCCGGGTGCGTAGTGCCGCGGCTTGGGGGGTCGGCGACCTGGTTGGAAGGGTCGGTGCCTCGGTTCGGAGCGTCCGAGGTACGTGGCATCATCTAGGCCGTCCACCTTTGGCGTGGATCCCCATAAAACGCTATCTTGTCGTTTTGTGGACGTGGCAAGACCTGGGTCGTCCATCATGACGAGCGCGCTTTCCTATGAGATCCAACGGCTCCTGAGGGTCGGAAGGATTTTTTCCAAAAACGAGGGTCGGTACCTCAGCACCGCGGCCCGGATGCGTAGCACCGCGGCTAGGGGGGTCGGCGACTCGGTTGGAAGGGTCGGTACCCCAGCACCACGGCCCGGATGCGTAGCACCGCGGCTAGGGGGGTCGGCGACCCGGTTGGAAGGGTCGGTACCCCAGCACCACGGCCCGGGTGCGTAGTGCCGCGGCTTGGGGGGTCGGCGACCTGGTTGGAAGGGTCGGTGCCTCGGTTCGGAGCATCCGAGGTACGTGGCATCATCTAGGCCGTCCATCTTTGGCGTGGATCCCCATAAAACGCTATCTTGTCGTTTTGTGGACGTGGCAAGACCTGGGTCGTCCATCATGACGAGCGCGCTTTCCTATGAGATCCAACGGCTCCTGAGGGTCGGAAGGATTTTTTTCCCAAAAACGAGGGTCGGTACCTCAGCACCACGGCCCGGATGCGTAGCGCCGCGGCTAGGGGGGTCGGCGACCCGGTTGGAAGGGTCGGTACCCCAGCACCACGGCCCGGGTGCGTAGTGCCGCGGCTTGGGGGGTCGGCGACCCGGTTGGATGGGTCGGTAACCCAGCAGCACGGCCCGGATGCGTAGTGCCACGGCTTGGGGGGTCGGCGACCTGGTTGGAAGGGTCGGTGCCTCGGTTCGGAGCATCCGAGGTACGTGGCATCAACTAGGCCGTCCATCTTTGGCGTGGATCCCCATAAAACGCTATCTTGTCGTTTTGTGGACGTGGCAAGATCTGGGCCGTTTATCTGGGCACGCATCACGAGGATGGGGTTCAGATCACGAGAAAACGCTATCTTGTCGTTTTGTGGGCGTGGCGCAATCTGAACCGTTCATCAGATTCTGACGCGAATTTTGGAGAGATCCGACGGTGATTTTGATTCGGGAGGATTTTTTGCCAAAAACGAGGGTCGGTATCTCGTCACCTCGGTCTGCATACCTCGCGCTGTTTGCCGGGCGCGGAGTTGGGTATTTTTGGGCGAACTCGGTGGCTCGGTCACTGAGCGTTTCGTTCGATAGCTCGGCTCATTAGACCGGTGGCCGAGTCGCAACTTGTGTTTTTTGGGGAGTTCCGCCACCCCTCTCATACCGCCGCCTCTCTCTTGTAGGGCGTTTGGGATTCTTAGTGGGCCTTTTGGATTCCCAAGGAGGCCCGTTATCAGTTGAGGTTATAAGTTACCAATCCTTCACCCATGAGCTCATTTCTCACTTTTCACCCTACGAATTCACTTTTGTTCTCTAAGTCCTCTGCTAGCGGCGCTCTTGCTCCACGGTGTTGTCGTTAGCTGTCGCGTGGGCCAGGCGATTTCAGGCGAGCATTCTCCGACCGTGAACGTCACTTCAAAGGTTAGTTTGTCTTTGCCTTAGCTTTTTCAAAGGATGTCAAGGGTAAGCTCGGGTAGTGGTGCCTCGTCCTCGGGCGGTGATGGCGCCGGGGAGAGGAGTAGGGCGGAAGCTCGCAGGAAGGGGAAGCAGATGGCCGAACCGCTGGCTGTCGAGTCGAGGGTCGGGAAGAAGAAGAGGACAGGGGAGACCCCGCCCCCCATAGTGGGGGTGATTGTGGAGAACCCGAAACGAGCTCCCGAGATAGGACAATATCCTTCCGTCCTGTCCGGGCATTCGGGAGTCAGGCAGTACGAGGGTGATCTTCTGGAGAAAGCGATCTACGGAAAGTCGAAGATCGTCGAGGAGCCTAATCCGTTCCATCCCTCCGAAGCTGACGAGCTCATTTCGTCGTTGACCGAGAAGGATCTTCTTCGGATCAGGAAGGCCTTCGCTATCCCGTCGGAGTACAAGCTGATGGTCGCTGGCCCCGGGGTGCGAGCAAACACTAAGTTGCCTTCGTCGGACATGTGCATGTTTGACGTCGACTCCTTGAACGCGGGACTGCGTTTTCCGCTGCACCCTTTCATACTTCAGATCCTCGGTTGGTATTGTCTCGCCCCTACTCAGTTCAGTCCAAACACTTGGCGTCATGTGAACGCATTCTTGCTTCAGTGTCACCGAGCCGAGGTAGCGCCGGATCTGTCAGTTTTCCGGGGCCTCTATCGGATAAACAGGCAACACGGCTCGGAATACCGGTACTATTTGGGGCCGAGGAGAGGTGTTAAGATTGTAGAGAATCCCGACTCTCTTAAGGGTTGGAGGGAGAAGTATTTTATCGTAAGGGGCGAAGCGATTTGGCACATTCCGTCCCGGTGGAAGGTTGAAGTGCCGAAATTTGCGCGTGGCGACCCCGCACTATCTGAGGCCGAGGAGGAGGTAGCGAGGAGGATCACGGCCCTTCCGGCACTGAGTTGGAGGGACTTGACCGAAGAGGTGTTGTTCGGGTCCGGACTAAGCCCCATCGACCCGAGTACGCTCTTGACATCTCATTCATTTTTTTTTTTTTTCTAAGTCTTCAATTCGTCTGTTTTGATTCGGTTTTCTCCCCCTCTTTTTTTTTGTTGATGCAGAGTCGATGAAGATTGACTTTAAAGCTATGATGGCCGATAGGTCCAAGCTGACCGGGACCAGAAAAAGGAAGAGGGCGGCCGAGGGTGCGTCTTCGGGCGTTCAGCCCGCGGTCGCCACTAACGTTGCTCCGCCTCCCCCGGCTACCGAGGTGCCTTCGGAGGTAGTGGTGGTGGAGGAGACCTCGGCCCCTGTCGCCCCGTCCGTGAACGAGGGTGTCTTTGATGTCAATGCGGCGCTGGCGCTCGAGCTTCCCCCATTGACTCAGAATGCCGAGGAAATCCTGACCGAGCAGCACAAGCAGTTGTTTGTGCCGAACTGGCTGGTGAGGAATCATGATGGTTTCCTCGGCAACTCGCAGATGTCAATGCAGGTCGTCAAACACTTGGCGACCCCGAAGGATAAGGCCGCGCTGAATGCGGGGAGGGTCGGCGACGACACTTACGAAGTCGCCCGGGGGCTTGTTTCGGTAAGTGTTCGCAAATTTCTTCAAGTTTGTTACTCGGTGCGTACTTCGTACTTATCGTTGTCTTCGTAGGCCACCGTTCACTTCGGCCATCTCATGGAGGCGTTCGCCGCACAGGAGAAGGAACTGAAGTCCGCCAGCGAGAAAGACAGGCTGGCGAAGGTCCGGGCGGTCAAGGATCTCGAGGCCGAGCAGAGGCGGGCCGAGGCTCTGGACGTTCGGGTGGCCGACCTTACTGCCGACCTGAAGAAAGCGAAGGAGGGCCTCGAAGCGGAGTCCGCCAAAGCTGCCAAGGCCGCCCAAGATCTTGCCGCGGCATTGAAGTCCTTGGCCGACGAGAAGGCGGAGAGGGAAGCGCAGGCCGCGAGGATCCGGGCGGAGGTCGAAGCCGAGATTGAGGCAGAGGCGAAGAAACATATGGCTGAGAACATGGAGCGATCCTACCAGACGGCCCTGGACCATGTCCAGGCTCGTGTCCCCGGCTTCGAGCGAGTCGGTTATCGACTGTGGCCCGAGTCGCCCGTGGACGACGAGGAGGGGGATGCCGAGGACGAGGTCGAAGGCGAAGACGGAGGGGGAGAGGATGACCCGGCAAAGGGAGAGATCGAGGGACCGCCCGTCGATGCGTCCGGGGTGGGAGCGGAGACGCAGGTGGACCCTTGATTCTTTCGTTAATCTTTTTGTAGTTTCTGTTCTGCTTTTTCTTCCGAGCTTTGTAACGCCTTTTGCGGACTGGCCACCGCTTTTTGATAAATGAAAAAACGTTTTGTCTTTGAAATTGTCTAAGTGTTTGGTTCGGTGGTAGGGTAGGCCCCCGTCACTACGATGGCTCGGCGACAAGTAGAGCTGTTCCATCTGTCTCTCGTGAAACGCCTTGAGGGCGAGATCGACCTGACGAGGAGGATGCTGTACAATATGGAGATGAAGAACGGGGATCTGTTGGCCGAAGTATACCACTTGCGGATAGCCGAAGCCGAGCTATTTGCTAAGGAAGAAGAATTGGCTTCTGTTTTGGCCGAACGAGATGAGCTCGTGAAGAAGGTCGAGCATTTGCAAAGGGTGACAGTCGACAAGAGTATCGAGGTGACCCATCTGCGTCGTGTCATATCTGACAGCGCCGAATACCCTGGATCGGCGAAGCTTCCTCGGTTCAAAATTGTCGTGAGGGACGAGGCGCTGAAGGACCGGATCGTCGAATTGGAGGAGGAGGTCGCTCGGCTCAAGCCTCAGCCGGTGAGGGCCAACGTCCGGAGCACCTCCTGTACCCGCGAAGAGATCGAGCGAGGTATCACGTTCCACCAAGCGGCGTCCCGGACTCCCATCATCGGGGCGTCAGCCGCCGATGCACAAAGTGGTGTGGCGGTGTCTTCAAGCGGCGCTTCGGTTGGGGCAACTGTGAGGCTCAGCGGCGAAGGGGCGTCCCGGTTCGTCGGCCTGGAGACGAGCTCGGAGGCTAAGAAGCGCCGACCCAAAGTGTCGTTGAACCGGAGTGTCCCCCTTCCTCGGAGGAAATGAGCGGGTCATGCCTTCTAATACTTTGTTGAACTCGCTGTAGTAATCTTTTTGTAAACTCGTCCAAGTCATTAATAAAATTGGGGTCGATTTATCCGAAGTGTCTTCTGTTGGCTGTTCGTCGAGTCTTTTGTCGCAATTCTGATCCTGTCGCTCGGCTATTGACGCCGGTCGACGTGGGGTGTCTACAACCGTTGGATGGTGGCGCGAATCCAGAGGCAGGCACAAGTCCCAAGAGAACGTTATCTTGTCGTTTTGTGGGCACGTGGCACTACTGGATCCACTCATCACGCTTTGGCACACAATTTGAGAGGATCTAACGGCGAGTTGACCTCGGGGTGATTTTTTCCCAAAACGAGGGTCGGTACCTCGTCAGCTCGGCACAATTGATGGCCGAAACGAATTCTCCAACAATGTGTTGTTCTGACTCCGCCGTTCGGCTCTTGGTGCCGATCGACGTGGGGTGTCCATAACCGTCGGATGGGGGCACGAATCCAGAGGCAGGCACGAGTACCAAGAAAACGTTATCTTGTCGTTTTGTGGGCACGTGGCACTACTGGATCCACTCATCACGCTTTGGCACACAATTTGAGAGGATCTAACGGCGAGTTGACCTCGGGGTGATTTTTTCCCAAAACGAGGGTCGGTACCTCGTCAGCTCGGCACAGTCTACGGTCGGGACGGGTTCCGGACCGTTTAAGGACGAGTCGGAGAGATAGAGTCGAGCCGGAGGAAGGATCCGGTCGTTAGATTAGTTTAAGGGATGTAGGAGCAGTTTCGAATGGCGAGCTACTTCTAGTCCGCTTAGGAGCGGACTTGCGAAGCCAAATCGAGCCAAGTGTTGGACTCCGATCCATTCAACGGCTGCAGGAGCAATTTCGAACGGCGGTCTGCCCCCGGCCCGTCTGAAGACGGGCCGAGTAGGAAGAGTCGAGCCGAGTGCTGGACTCCGAACCATTGTGTGATAAGTTTGAGAGATGCAGGAGCAGTTTCGAATGGCGAGCTACCTCTAGTCCGCTTAGGAGCGGATTTGCGAAGCAAAATCGAGCCAAGTGTTGGACTCCGATCCATTCAACGGCTGCAGGAGCAATTTCGAACGGCGATCTGCCCCCGGCCCGTCTGAAGACGGGCCGAGTAGGAAGAGTCGAGCCGAGTGCTGGACTCCGAACCATTGTGTGATAAGTTTGAGAGATGCAGGAGCAGTTTCGAATGGCGAGCTACTTCTAGTCCGCTTAGGAGCGGATTTGCGAAGCAAAATCGAGCCAAGTGTTGGACTCCGATCCATTCAACGGCTGCAGGAGCAATTTCGAACGGCGATCTGCCCCTGGCCCGTCTGAAGACGGGCCGAGTAGGAAGAGTCGAGCCGAGTGCTGGACTCCGAACCATTGTGTGATAAGGGAATTAGAGGCGGAAGTACGCGATAATGTAAAGAAAAACTTTATTTATTTATTAATATCTAATGGTCGGCTGCTTCTAAAGTTGCTAGCCGTTTATTACAATGAAAAAGAACAAAGGAAAAATTACTAGTAGCAGGAGTGGTTGCCTGACATCTCGAGTTACTTAGATAGGCGGGGTTGCCTTCTCTAGGTATTTCAAAAGATGGTCGGCGTTCCAAGTCCTGGGAATTTCTCTACCCTCAAGGTCTTCTAGCTTGTACGCACCGGGGCGGATCACTTTGGATACTTTGTACGGTCCCTCCCAATTTGGGGCCAATTTGCTCTTCTGTCCGGGGAACGAAATGGCCAGTTTTCGGAGGACCAGGTCCCCCTCTTTCAAGTCGGTTGGGCGGACCCGTTTGTTGTAGGCGAGTTCGATTCTTCTTCGGTAACCTTGCTGCCGTATGGCGGCTCTTTCCCGAATCTCGTCTACCAAATCTAGGCTCGTTCTGAGCTCCCTGGCATTCTGTTCTTCTTCGAAGGCAATCAGGCGAGGAGAGGGTATTCCAACTTCTAGTGGGATGAGGGCCTCGGACCCATAGGTGAGATTGAACGGACTCTCGCCCGTCGGGATCCGCTTCGTGGTTCGGTAATTCCACAACACATTGGGCAGCTGATCGACCCACAATCCCTTGGAGCATTTGTCGAGTCTCTTCTTGATGCCGGAGAGGATCTGTCGGTTGGCATTCTCGGCTTGGCCATTTGACTGGGGATGAGAGACTGAGGAGAAGCGGTGCTGTATAGCTAGGTCTTGACATAAGGCTCGGAAGGCAGCTCCAGCGAACTGCGTACCGTTATCCGTAACTACGACTCGGGGAACACCGAAACGACAGATTACACTTTTCCAGAAGAATTGGACGACTCTATGTTCGGTAATTGTAGCCAGGGGCTCGGCCTCGACCCATTTCGAGAAATAGTCGACTGCCACGACTAGAAACTTCAACTGTCCGGGGGCCGGTGGAAATGGCCCGAGTAGATCCATCCCCCACATTGCAAAGGGGATCGGACTCGACAAGGAGGAGAGTGGTGCTTGTGGAAGGCGTCGGATGTCGGAATACTTCTGACAGGAGGTGCATTGTCGAACGTGTCGTTCGGCGTCCCGTAGGAGAGTGGGCCAGTAATACCCGTAGTTTAACACTTTACGTGCCAAGGCTCTGGAGCCGGAGTGGGCTCCGCCGATGCCCTCATGGAGCTCTTGCAGGGCGTAATCGGCTTGTCCGGGGGAGAGGCATCTTAGGTAGGGTCGACCATCCACCTGGGTGAAGGAGCGCTTATACAGAACGCCTTCGATCATTATGTAACGCTCGGCCCGGGTCCTTATCTTTCGGGCTTCCTTCGGATCCCTTGGTAGGAGTCCGTCTCTTAAAAACTCGACGAGGGGCTTCATCCAATTGTCTTCGAGGGGGAGCGGCAGTGTTTCGACGGAGTTGAAAGCCTCGTCCTCTATGCTGGGCTTGAGGAGGACTTCTATCAGAACGGTTTGTTCGAGGCCTTGCAGGGATGAGGAAGCTAGTTTGGACAGGGCGTCGGCCTGGGCATTTTCCTCTCTGGGGATTCTTCGGATGAGGGCCTCGTCGAAGAGCGCCATGAGGCTCTTCACTTTGGCCAAGTACTTTACCATTCTGTCATCGCGGGCTTCATATTCGCCGAGGACCTGGTTGACGACTAATTGAGAGTCGCTGAAGATCTGCAGGCGTCGCGCCCCTGCGTTTCGGGCCATCCCGAGGCCGGCTATGAGTGCCTCGTATTCGGCTTCGTTATTCGAGGCTTTAAAGTTTATCCGGAGGGAATATTGAAGGACAAAGTCGTCTGGGCCCGCCAGGATGACTCCAGCCCCGCTCCCCTCGTTGCAAGAGGATCCATCGACATATACAGACCAGATAGGCGGTCCCTTCGTCGTCTGCTCGGAGTCGGGGATAGTCGTCTCAACTATGAATTCGGCCAGCGCCTGCGCCTTGATTGCGGTCCGAGGCTGATAAGTAATATCATGTTGGCTCAGCTCGATCGACCACTTCATGAGGCGGCCGGAAGTCTCTGGCTTGTGAAGGATCTGTTTCAACGGCTGGTCGGTAAGGACGACCACCGAATGAGACTGGAAGTATGGCCGAAGCTTTCTTGCAGCCATTATCAGGGCGTAGGCTATTTTCTCAATTTTCGGGTACCGGAGCTCGGCGTCCCGGAGCACTTTGCTGACGTAGTAAATGGGCTTTTGGGTTCTATCTTCTTCCCTGACTAAGACCGCACTTAGTGTCTGTTCCGAGGCTGCCAAGTAGAGGTAGAGGGGTTCGCCTGGTATGGGTTTGCTGAGCAGAGGCGGGTTGACGAGGTAAGCTTTAAGCTGGTCGAAGGAATCTTGTTGCGGCTGCCCCCACTCGAACCCCTTAGTCCCCCTCAGGGCTTTGAAGAACGGGAGGCATTTCTCCCCGGACTTCGACAAAAAGCGCCCAATGGCGGCTAAACGACCTGTCAGTTTCTGAACTTCTTTGACGTTTCTGGGCGGGGCCATGTCTAGTATGGCCCTGATCTTCTCCGGATTTGCCTCTATTCCTCGTTGGCTGACCATAAAGCCGAGGAACTTGCCCGATGAGACGCCGAACGCACACTTGTTCGGGTTGAGTCTCATATTGTGCTTTCTCAAAACATCAAACGCTTCTTGGAGGTCGGTCTCATGATCAACGCCTCGGATGCTTTTCACAAGCATGTCGTCCACGTAGACTTCCATGTTCCGACCAATCTGGGCCTGGAATACCTTGTTGACGAGACGTTGATACGTTGCCCCTGCGTTCTTCAGGCCGAACGGCATGACTCGGTAACAATAGAGTCCTTGGTCCGTTACAAAAGACGTCTTCGGAATATCCGGGGGGAACATCCTTATCTGATTGTAACCCGAGAAAGCATCCATGAAGCTGAGGAGCTCATGTCCCGAGGTTGCGTCAATCAGAGTGTCGATGCTCGGCAGAGGGAAGGGATCTTTAGGGCAGGCCTTGTTGAGGTCAGTGAAATCAATACAGATTCTCCATGTCCCATTGGATTTCTTCACCATGACTACGTTGGACAACCACTCCGGATAATTCACTTCCTGTATGAATCGGGCTTTCAACAGTTTGTCTACCTCTTCTTTGATGGCGAGCTGGCGCTCGGGGGCGAACTTGCGCCTCTTCTGCTGGACCGGTTTGGACCCCGGATCAACGCTGAGGCGATGGACCAAGAGTTCTTCGGAGATACCGGGCATGTCCGCTGCTGACCATGCGAAGAGGTCCCGGTTGGCTCGGATGCATTTCACAATATTTGAATGTAGGGCGGACGGGAGTGCCTTGCTGACATAGAACTTACGGGTCGGCTCCTGCTCCGAGAAGAGTATTTCCTCCAGCTCATCGACTGGCTCGGGAGTCGGCCGAGCAGCATCTTGTGGAATCTCGAGTGTTTCTAAGGAGAGGACGGGCCCGAGCGTGGAGGTCATGTAACACTTGCGGGCCTGTTCCTGATTGCCCCTAACTTCTCCCACTCCAGCCCGAGTGGGGAATTTCATTTTGAGATGATAGGCAGAAGGGACGGCTTCAAGGGCGGCTAGGCCGGGCCGACCCAAAATGACGTTGTAGGCCGCGGGGACATCTACAACCATGAAATCCATTGACTCCGTGCGGGTAGTAGGAGTTTTGCCTGCTGTGACGTCGAGGGTGATCACCCCTTCGATCGTCACCGGCACTCCCGTGAACCCATGGAGCGTATACCCGGCGGGCTTCAGTCTGTCTCGGGAGAGCTTCAGCCCCTTAAAAGCATCGAGGAATAGGATGTTAACGGAGGAGCCGTTATCCACTAGGATTCTTTCGACTTTGAAATTGGCCATGTGAAGGTTGATGACGAGTGCGTCGCAATGAGGGGTGCGGACGCCCTCGAGATCGTCGTCAGAGAAGGTGACAGGCACTCCGAGTCCTTTGGGGGGAGGGGTGGCCCGGACAGAATTTACTTCCCTAATAAAAGCTTTCCGAGAAGAGTTCGAGGAGCCCCCCATTGGACCCCCATGGATAAGGTGGAGGACTCGCTCTTCCTCGAATTCTGGCGTCTCTTCCCGTTCCGGACGTTTGTTAGCCCCCCGAGGCTGGGGAGGAAGTTCGGCCCCGTCCTTTCTTACAAACTTCGCCAGCTGCCCCCTCTGGATGAGGGCTTCGATCTCGTTTCTCAGAGCCCGGCAGTCGTTGGTGTCATGCCCATGGTCCCGGTGATAACGGCACCATTTGTCTTTATCCCTCCTTTTGGCTGGGGTGTTCAACTTTGGAGCTGGAGGCAGGACCCCTTCTTTTTCGACTTCCATGAAAATGGCGGAGATGTTTGTGGTGAGGGGAGTAAATTTTTCAAATCTAGGGGGAGGCCGGCGCTGGCCAGCATTATCCTTCTGAAACTTTTTGGGTCCCTCTTCTTCCGTTCCCTTCCTCTTAGACCCGGAGGCGGTTGCTTCCCAGTTGGGCGGTTCCTCGGCCTCTTCAGCTCGGATGTACTTTTCAGTACGGAGGAGGAGGTCAGAAAAGTCATGTGGCGGTTTTTTGGCGAGGGAGGAGCGGAGGTTAGAATTTAGGATGTTGGATTGGAACGCCGCGGTAGCAACGGATTGGTCGAGGGATGCGATAGTTCTGGCCTCGGCTGTGAACCTCTTCACGTAGTCCCTCAATCTCTCCCCCTTCTGCTGACGGAGGTGCAACAGGGAAATGCTGGTCTTCTCGGCCCTTCGGCTGCTGACGAAGTGGGTGATGAACAGGGTCTCGAACTGTTCAAAGGAGAATATTGACGCCGGGGCAAGGCGAGAGTACCATTCTCGAGCTGGGCCCTTCAGAGTTGCCGGGAATGTTTTGCAGAGGAGGGCGTCGGACGCTTGATGGAGGAGCATCAAAGTCTTAAAGCCTTCGATGTGGTCAACCGGATCGGTCTCTCCCGTGTAGTTCTCGAACTGGGGAGGTTTGAAACCGAAGGGAACAGGAGTATCCACTATGGTCCGGGAGAACGGGGGTTGGCTAGGACGGAGGGTCCTCCCCCTGAGTTCTTCTTCCCGGTTTATCCGTCCCAAGAGTTTTTCCACCTCGTTCAGGCGGCGGTTCATGGTGTTATCTCTCCTGCGGTGATCTGCCGAGCCACGGGACTCGTCTTCGTAGGATGGGGAGCGAGGGCTGCGGCGATGGTAGCTTCGGGAACGACGAGGACTTGGGGTGCGTCTGGAATTGGTAGGAGCGGGTCGAGGAGAAGGGGAACGTTGGCGAGGGCTCCGGACCGGACGAGGGGAGGGGGCCCTTGGCTCATTGGGATTTTGACGGAGATTGAGGGCCTGTTGTACCATAGCTTGGAATTGCTGGAACTCGGCACGGGTGATGGGTGCCTCATTGTTCCGATGCTGCTGCCGACCTGCCGGTGAGTGCCTCCCTCGGTAGTGATCGGGGGAGTCTTTTCTCCCTCTTCGGGCGGGGGATCCCCTGTGTCCCCGGTGTCGGGGGGATCGTTCTTGGTGGGAGGCTTCTCCCCGAGCCCGCTTTTCGTCCAGATGGTGACGAAGGTCCTTATCCTCCGGGCGTCTGGGATGGGCATCGTGGCGACCAGAGGCTCGGGGATGATGGGAGGCCATGGAGGCACTGGAGGCAGTGTGGTTGGGTATGTTCTCTGGATGAAGAGGCTGTTTCTGGGGGTTAGGCCCCTTCGGATCAGGATGTGGAGGGTTCCGCTGGAGCGGCTCTTCCACGGTAGGAGGGAGCTGCCCTTGTTGTTGAGTGGGATCAGGAAGGACTTCCTGCTGGTCAGGGATGGGCGCTCGATTGGAGCCCCTAGATCTGACTTTGCGAGGCGGCATGGCTGGAGAAAACCTGTTCACCGGGAAGAGGAGAGGTCTCTATTCGTTAGTTTCCCACAGACGGCGCCAATCTGTTGCCGCTAAATTCGGTGTGGGGGCAAACAGATGAATTTGTGAGTTCTTTGGGGAAACTGAATAGGAGAACCTGTATACCTGTTCCGTTGAACTCTGATCGTCGCTCCCGTCGTGCACCTGCAAAAAGTGCGAAACACCGGGGTTGTTCCCGGCGACGCACCCTCCGACGCTCAAGTCAGTAACCAGAATTGATTATGAAGGAGCGTTTAGCTAGAGAAAGATTGATTACCTGTTAATGGAGATGGGTGGGGGGTATTTATAGGCGTCTTAGAGAACAATTTAGGAATGTAATCCGCGTAATCTGATATAGAATAATCTCCTTGTAAACAGATTGGGAAAGTAATCTGATAAGGTATATTCTGGTAATCAGATAAGGAATTTTAATCCCTAAATCCCAGTGTAAAGATTGACGTGAATCATGGCCGTTGATTTAGATCTAATCAGGGACCTTGATTGTGTCTTGCTGGATCGAGTTGGCAGCGGGTTGAAACCCGTGCCCAGCTGTGGTGGATCCGTTTGCGGGTTATTGGATCTGTGAGAAGGAGACCCAGTACCCGCTTCGGACCCGTTTGCATGTGAAATTACCGTCTCGTCCCTGAGCTGTAGGATTCGTGCCCCATTTGGACGGTCTCGATTGAACCCCTTGTTTTGACCATATCAACGAGTAACAACCACATACGAGCTAATATGCTACGTATGAAACGATAACTACCCACGAGCCAGGCGGGCCTCGTAGGAGATAACCACGTACATACTAGCCAAATAAGCCGTGTATGAGACCAACAGCTACGCACGGGCCGGTCGGGCCGCGTACGAGACAACCACCTTTATACGAGCCGACTAAGCTACGTATGAGACCCACAGCTACATACGGGCCAGTTGAGCCACACACGAGCACAACCGTGTGCAAACAACCATACAGGTAATCAATCCTAGAAGCAACCAAACGTGCTTACTAACAAACTTGGTCGTCTAATATTAGAAGCAACAGAAGAGTCTACTAATATTCTATGGTCGGTATTCCACTAAGGAAGAATCCGAAGGCGACCTAACGGCCTTTATCGGACCAACTATCACTAGTGGTCTTCCCAATCCTTATTACCTCAACTTATAGCGCCTTAAGTACGGCACACAATTGCACGCATATTCCTACGACAATCTAATCATATAACACAACCACCATGATACTCCTATGTATGAATGTGATTAATGCTTGTACTCATATCGAGCTTAAGCATAACGATCACTACGACCTAGACATGAAGTCCACTATAGTCAAGCGTAGGTTACGAATGAGCATGAAAGCCTACTACTTATCATCACCAATCACCACAACCCAAGCACGGATAGATACTAATATAACATACAACATTCCAAGGCATAGTAGGTATTCTAACATTACTCCTACAACGTTCTAAGCATATACTTGAACTTTAGCATGGTATATCACATACCTACAATTAACTAGCATGGTATATTACATACCTACAATTGAACTAACATGGTATGTCACTTACCTATAATTAAGCTAACATGGTAAGAAATTTTATCATTGCTCCTACAACATCCTAAACATAGTAAAATTGATCCAAGCATGGTAGGAAACTCTTAGAATTTGTCCTACATCATTCTAACATCATTAGGCATGCTAGATATTTTTAGGATAAATCCTACAACTAACTAAACATGAAACATGATAGGATATTTTTAGAATACATCCTCCAACATTTTAAGTATAAAAGCATGATAGGCTATTTTTTATAAACAATCCTACAACTAATTAAGCATGAATATGGCTTCTAAACATTTTTAGACAAGATCCTACAACATTAGTAGTATAAAAATGGCTTCTAAACATTTTTAGAAGTAATCCTACGATATTAGTAGCATAATGGCTTCTAAACATTTTTAGAAGTAATCCTACAACATTAGTAGTATAAAAATGGCCTCTAAACATTTTTAGGAGTGATCCTACAATATGTGAAGCATGGAAATGGCTTCTAAACATTTTTTAGAAATGATCCTACAACATGTGAAGCATGAATAAGGCTTCTAATCATTTTAGAAATGATCCTACAACATAAGTAGCATGAATATGGTTTCTAATTATTTTTAGAAGCAAAGCTACAACTAACTAAGCATGGTAAACATGGTAGGGTATTTTTAAAAGCAATCCTACAACTAACTAAGCATGGATTATGGCTTCTAATTATTTTTAGAAATGATCCTACAACATGTGAAGCATGAATGAGGCTTCTAATCATTTTTAGAAATGATCCTACAACACAAGTAGCATAAAAATGGCTTCTAAATATTTTTAGAAGTAATTCTACAATATTAGTAGCATGGAAATGGCTTCTAAACATTTTTAGAAGTAATCCTACAACATTTTAAGTATAAAAGCATGGTAGGATATTTTTATAAACAATCCTACAACTAATTAAGCATGGATATGGTTTCTAATTATTTTTAGAAATGATCCTACAACATAAGTAGCATGAATATGGCTTCTAATTATTTTTAGAAGCAAAGCTACAACTAACTAAGCATGGTAAACATGGTAGGGTATTTTTAAAAGCAATCCTACAACTAACTAAGCATGGATTATGGCTTCTAAATATTTTTAGAAGCAATCCTACTACATTTTACTACTACTACTACTCTTACTTTAATCAAAACATAACACACAATTATCTACTACTACTACTACTTCATTCACAACAAAATCACCACATACAACTATCTATTACTACTACTACTTTATGGACATAAACATACTACTACCTTATTAATTACATACATGCTACTACTACTTCATTCATTACATACTACTACTTATTATTTTAGCTTACCACTACTTAGTTACTTACTAACCTTTATTATTACTAGTGATAAAGAAAAGATTATTTTTTTATTTATTTTACTTTACATCTAGTAAAAAGAAAAGATAGCTACAACTAGTGATCAAATAAAAAGAGAAGATCTTTTTAATTAACTACAACTAGTGATTAGAATAAAAGAAAAGATCTTTTTAATTAGCTACAACTAGTGATTAAAAATGAAAGAAAGATCTTTTTAATTAATTACAACTAGTGATTAAAAATAAAAGAAAGATCTTTTTAATTAATTCTACAACTAGTGTTTACAAGGAAATATCTTTTTATTAGAACTTATGTTCTTATTAGTCCAAGTTTCATAAAGAGTCCTACAACCCACAATGGTTGTACAATAAATGTTCATATGCTTATGTGAGTTAAGTCCTACAACCAATAAGGGTTGTATGTCCAACATTATGCAATATGTGAGTTCTTAGTCCAATAACATACAAAACAACAACTACAAATAATAAAGTTATGATCTTTATAAGTTAGTAGTTACTACTACTACTTTTCTCTTTTA
Source organism: Hemerocallis citrina (assembly GCA_017893485.1). Taxonomy (NCBI): domain Eukaryota; kingdom Viridiplantae; phylum Streptophyta; class Magnoliopsida; order Asparagales; family Asphodelaceae; genus Hemerocallis; species Hemerocallis citrina. The sequence goes on along the minus strand of CM030364.1, from coordinate 272,210,330 downwards.
TTTCTTACTACATTCTCACACAACCATACACCCAACAAAACTCAAAGAAAACAAAACAAGAGGATGAGAAGAAGAAGTCAAACAACAAAACAAACAAACAAACAAACAAACAAACAACAAAAGCATGAAGAAACCCCCACCTTGTTTCTTTCTTTGATGGAAGAACTAGCTAGTTAACCTTCTCCTTCCCCTAGCTTTAGAAATCTTCTACTAAACCTACAAGAAAACTCTCAAATTAGTATGAAACTTTCTCTCTTTCTTTTCCTTTCCTTTCTTTCTTTCTTCCTTTCTTTTGTTTTCTAAAATGAGAGAAGGAGGAGAATGAAGGGCTATTTATAGAAGGAGAGAAGGGTGGAAAGTGCAATTGTGCACTCACACATTTGCACATAAGCCCCTCCATGAATTTGGGCCGGCCTCACCTAGGGGAGAAGGAGAAATGTGGGGGAGGTGTTATGTGGGGGGGAGGTTGATGTGGGGGAGAAGTTTTCTAGAAGAATTCTTAACCTCTTATGTCTTTGTAACCCTAGGTTTAGTCTCTAAATCAAACCCTAACCCTCTAATAGGTTTGTCATAACAAGGCAAGTGTTGTCCAAAAATACACAACACACAATTTATATGGTGTACTAATCGACATACTATACGTATGTGCGCTTATATGTCTGTATACTGAAAATCTTCGCATAATTCGTATAAAAATAATTAAATCTTGGAAATAATAATAAAATAAATTTTATTATTAGTTCGGAAGATCACGGTATCAATTTGATACAATACGGATATATACTGACCGATATCTGGATACAGATATTGTCTATGGACAAACCGGGTGAAAATCACCAAAATATTCTAATTTTGGAATTAAAATAAAATAATAATAAAATAATAATAAACTAATAATTTATATATGGTAATATCCGTCCGGGATATTACATCAGATTTAATTGGGTATGCAGATGCAGGATATTTATCTGATCCACATAAAGCCCGATCTCAATCAGGATATGTGTTCACTTGCGGAGGAACAGCAATTTCATGGCGTTCTACAAAACAAACACTAGTAGCAACTTCATCTAATCATGCAGAAATATTGGCAATCCACGAAGCAAGTCGTGAATGTGTTTGGGTTGAGGTCGATATCTCAATATATCCGGGGAACGTGTGGCCTTTCAGTCGATAAAGATATCCCCACAACCTTATTTGAAGATAATACAGCATGCATAGCTCAGCTTAAGGATGGCTACATCAAAGGTGATAAAACGAAGCATATCTCACCAAAGTTCTTCTTCACTCATGATCTTCAACAAAAGGGTGAAATAAGTGTTCAGCAGATAAAGTCAAGTGAGAATCCAGCAGATTTGTTCACTAAGGCTCTACCCACGACAACATTTGAAAAGATGGTAAACATGATTGGGATGCGTCGTTTGAAAGATCTAAAAGGATGATCTTTTCAGGGGGAGAAAAGATATGCACTGCACTCTTTTTTCCTTCACCAAGTTTTGTCCCATTGGATTTTCTTGGTAAGGTTTTTAATGAGGCAGTATCGAGGCATATTCTTATCCACAATTACGAGACATTCAAGGGGGAGTGTTAAAAATCAATTAATGTGAATGTCTCTCCATTATCCCATTTTCTCCACTAACCCCATGATCTCCATGTTCTCCACTCACCATTTACTCCATGTTTGTCCTTTCAACTTCTTTTGTGAGCTTATAAATAGGCCTTTAGATGAATCATTTGTGAGTGCTAAAAAGAAAAGAAAATCATTGGAATACAAATTATACTTCATTCTCTTGTCTCTTTTACTTTCTAGCATCGTCTTGATTATTTTACAACAAATGTTTTGATTTGGGCTTCACGTGCAGTGTACTTATATTTATTGGATATAGTTTAGATGTGTATTATACGTGCTTATATACTTACAAAGTTAGGATTTGTTTGTTACAAACCCCAACTCTTCTATTAAAATAACTAGTATAATGTACGTGTGATGCACGTCTAAAAAAATTAAAGTCATCAAATTATATGAATATATATCAAATAAGAAAAAAATAGTTCATATTTGAATGTTTTGAATTGAGCTACACGTGCGGTATATTTGTTGGATATAGTTTGTACGTGTATCATATGTGTTTATATAGTTACAAAGTTAGGGTTTGTTTGTTACAAATCCCAACTCTCCCATTAAAATAGTACTAGTAATTTGCACGTGCGATGCACGTCTTAATAAATATAGTTTTTTAAAATAAAAATTTAGACATAATCTGGATTTGAACTTAGAACCTCCTTTATAATAGTTATGCACGGGTCGGTATATTGACAAAACATTTACAAATGACACTAAGGTCTTCTCCCATTATAATATTAGAAATAGGAGTATTTCTTAGTTTTTAAAAATAGTGGGGGTATATGCTAATTTTCACATTTTAAATGGTGGTATTTGCTAAAATATTCTCTTTTTAGGGGCTGCACGTGCATCACACGGGTATGTTTGGTGGAATTAGTTTGCCGTATATTGCACGTGTTTACTCAGTTACAAAATTAGGGTTTGTTTGTTTACAACCCCAACTCTCCCATTAAAATAGTAGAGATAAAGATAAAGATAATGTAATGTACGTGCAATGTACGCCTATTAAAAGTATAGTCATTAAATTAAATATATATATCGAATAAAAAAAGAAATAGTTTATGTTTGAATGTTTTGATTTGGGTGACACATGCGGTACACGTATATATTGTTGGATTTAATTTGAATGTGTATTGCACGGGTTTGTTTAGTTACAAAGTTAGGATTTGTTTGGTTACACACCCCAACTCTCCCATTAAAATAGTACTAGTAATGTTCACGTGCGATGCATGTTTTGATAAAAAGATAGAGTTGAATGTGCGATACACGTAAGTCGGTAGTAATCAGCACTTGTGATGAATGCCCTAAATTTAAAAAAAATTGGAGTTGAACGGGTGCTGTATGCAATTTTTTAAATTATACGTGTGGTGCATGTGTTACGAAATAGATTTGGAGTTGCACGTGCGAAGTACGTATTTGCTTTCTGACAAAAAAAATTCATAATTGTTTGTTTGGTGAAGGAAAAAACTATGATTTACACAGACGATGCACGTGTTAATAAATAGAGTTAGAGTTACACGTGCAACGTATGTATTTCGTTTGTGACAAAAAAATATTAAAAAAATGTTTGTTTGGTTACAAACTCAAAGTGACAAAGTGACAAACTCTCCCATTAGAGCATCCACAGTCGTTTTTCTTATTTCTCAAAAAATGGGAGCTACAGTAATAAGAAATGGATCAAGTTCTTGCAGTCGTCATTTGCTAAATTTTTCTCATATTCGTTAGAGACGGGATATGATTCACCGTCCCTAGTTTTTTAATTTTAAAATGGCGTAGGACGGGGAATCATTCCCCGTCTCTCCCAAAAAAAAAAAAAAAAAACCTGGCTAAAGTGTGGGACGGGGTTTGATACCCCGGACGGGGTATCATTCCCCGTTTGAACAATTTAACTCAAGACTAATCAAGACTGAGACTCAAGACTAATCATTCCCCATTAACTATTTCAAGACTGAGACTCAAGACTAATCATCATTCTTAACTCAAGACTGAGAGATCAGCCATTAACTCAAGACTAATCATCATTCCCAATTTTGACCAATTTGACTAATCATCATTTCCAGTTTTGAATAAAACTTTTTGTCAAATATGTTGGACGGGGTTTGATACCCCGGACGGGGTATCATTCCCCGTTTGAACAATTTTTAAAAAAAAAAAAATCGGTTAATTAGAGAGACGGGGTTTGATACCCCGTCCGGGGTATCATTCCCCGTCCTACCTCTTTTTAAAAAAAAAAATTTCAAAAATTATGTGGGACGATGTATCATACTCCGTTTGATAAGATTAAATAAATATTATATAGAAGAGACGGGTATCATACCCCGTCCTTTATAATTTGAGAAAGCTCAGATGGTTTCTCATATTTGAGAGATGAAAATAGCAGGTTTGCCATAATATGCAAATTTGAGAAACGACTGCAGCGTGGTTTTTGGGTTCGTTTGCTATAATTTGGAGATATGGAAATTTTAGAAAACGACTGTGGATGCTCTTAATAATAGTAGATAATAAAGATAGAGATATATTCCAAATTAGGGTAAAACAATCAAACAAACTTTCATAACTAATCATCTTATTCATCCCAATCCAGAATCTGACACTACGTTACTGTTTCTCTTTTGCTCAGTTATAGAAGAATCAATCTACTAATTATATAGAACTCATTTGCTTATTACGTACCAGAATTCGAAGCCGAACAAGCGTCCACCACATGTTTGAAGGATTGCCGCTGAGAATCAGGTAGAAACAGTGCACCTTTTTTGAAACTTAATTCCAGAATGGATGGTGAATTTCTTTCTTATAATAGTGGTTTTGATTTGAGTTTCGGATCCTAAACCATTATGTCATATCCAACCGATCCAAATATAATCTGTCATATCCAACCGACCCAAATATAACCCATTCCAAGTATTCGCCTCCGGAATTGGGTCTCCTCAACACGAAACCTAATAGATTAAAAGAGTTTCTCTTTCTAGATTTTCTAGAGAGAAGCTGCCCAAATAAACCCAAAAATAAAAAACCCTAGATCTAGAAAGTTTGGAGGGGGGTGTTCGCCGTTCGTTGCCCCTACCGTTCCGCCCTTCACCCACCTCCACCTCCATCCGAACATCGACCGCCCCCGCCCTTTCAAGAAATGTCTCCAACGTCATCTCGCTGCCGTCAATCTCTTTCCAGTCTTCATCCACTGCCTTGTCAACGCCTCCTTGGCACGAAATCGTCGGCGCTGATGTGTCACCGCCGCCGCCGTCGGACTCGACGTTGCTCAAGAGGTCGTCGATGTTCATGGATCCGAGGGATTCGAGGGAGTAAATCGACGTTGCTCAAGAGGTTGTCGAAGTTGCTCAAGAGGTCCGTCCCCTTCCCTCCTCCTCCAGCTGCTCGAGCGCGCCGCCTCCGGAGCCCAGTCACGCCGATGCCGTCGAGTAAGTTGGTTGGTTGGTTGGTTGGGGTTTCCGCTCCAGATCTATTGGCTCTTTGCTTCCAGATCTGTGATCTGGGTTGCTTTTGGAGTTGGAGGTTTGGGGGTTGTTTGATTGGGGTTGGGGTTTGGATTAGATTGAGGTTGGTTGGCTTTGCTAGATGTTTGCCTGGATGTTCTTCGCGCTTGCCACCATGTCCACACTCTCGAGGCCAATCACGACGATCTGTGGCTATGATTTGGTTTTTGCGAGGGTTGGTAGTGCGTGTGAAGAAGCCGGGTGTGCTTCTCTATCTGCTAGTCGCTATGATGAGCGGGTTATGATGTTTTGCACGATTGTGGAGCATGGGCCCGAAGATGGGGTCCCTCCGTGGTGTGCGCTCACTTGTCACTACTTTTGGGGTGCTCGTCTCAACTGTCGCGGAGCGACTATGTCGCGCTAGAGTATCCTCCTGCATCTATTGTCGTGAACGCCATGGATCTGGGGTTCAAGTGTGTTCGGGGCGATGGCAAGGTGTGCCCCCCCTCCCGAAGTACGCTGTCTTGCACGATTGTGGAGCTTGGACCCGAAGATGGGGTCCCTCCATGATATGCGCGTTTGAATGTCCTACGATATCGCCGGTACAGTCTTCACAGCGCCTACTATCAGGCTATTGAGCTTCCTTCAACTTAGGCCAGTGGCTCGTGACAGAGTCGCCTCTTCCCTCGGATTGGGAGTATGAGTTGAGATAAGTCTGTGTGGTGAGAAATCGCCGGAGAGAGGTAGAGTGTGAGAGAGGTGAAGGTATCCTCTCCATGGCTCTCTCCTGTAGCGTGGTGTTTGGTGGGGTGGGCGAGATAGTTGTTTGGTGAGAAATCGCCTGAGAAAGCACTATCGTGTGAGAGGTGAAGGTATCCTCTTCACGGCTATCTCTTTGGTAGTGGCCGAAGGAGCTATTGGCGCATTTGTAGGATGAGTGGTGAAGATGGTGGGAGGGTGTGATCGCGGTGGATGTGCCGTGGGGTCAGAATTTGGTCACAATGCCCCCCAGCGAGGTGAAGGCAGGGTTCGGCGAGTGATAAAATCCTGCCAGACTTGTTTCAGGTGGGTGTTCATGTGCCGTGGAGGCATTGTACGAAGCTAAACTGACATACTTACAATTTTACTGGATCGAGCTTGTTTGTCGGCCCACCCTCCCGGGTTGTTGGAGGGATTTGTTGTTTGTACGCGGCATGTTGCTTCATGTATATTTTATTTTCTGTCTGTAGTTTGTACTTTGGCCGAGTACTTTGGGTTTGTTTCGTTAAGCTCTTATTAATGAAACAGGGTGGCCAGATTTCATCTTTTCCTTCGAAAAAAAAAATGGATCTCCTCCTATGCTACCCGTTTTCCATCCCTAAGGGACTGTTTGGTTCAAAGGAGGGGAGGGGAGGGGAGGGGAGGGGAGGGGAGGGATTTTAATGGAAGGGTGAGGAGGGGAGGGATTTTAATCAAGACTCTGTTTGGTTCAAAGGATGGGAGGGGAGAGAAAATAATTATTTTCTTGTTTGGTTCACAAGGGGAGGAAAGAGATTTTATAATTAAATTATTTTTATACCTTTTTACATTTTAGGAGAGCCTACGTATTATTGTTTCTAATTCTAATTTGATTGTGTTCTTTTTATTTCCTTTTTTCTTATTGAAAGAATTTCTAAGTTATAATGTGGTATATTACCTGAGCTTCCAAGTATTTTTTTAATGTGGTGTATTACATGAGCTTCCAAGTATTTTTTTTGTGGTGTTAATTTAAAATGTAGCTTGTTTTTCTGTTGTTGTAGTGTTTACAGTATGATTGAAGGGTAGGTTTGATCAATTATTTATGAGATAAACACAGTCATGATTTGTGGCTTTGTGGATGTAACTGTGGGCATTTGATAAGGTGTAAATAGTTCTTACAAACTTATGAGGGCGGGATGGCAGGACGACGGTTCGGCAGGATGGCGGTTCGATGGACGGAGACGAGGGCGACTGCGGGGCGATGGACGGAGACGAAAGGGGAGGCGACGAGGAGGGGGAGAAAGAGAAAGCGCGAGTGGGAGAGTGAGAGTCGGGAGAGAGTATCTATTTTTTATTTCAGGGATTTATATCTAAAAAGGGCAATTTTGTCCAATCACATAATAAATTAGACATACTTTCTCTCCCCTCCAAGTTCCCCCAATATTGGAGGGGAGCCAAAATTGGCTCAGGAGGGATTCTGCACCTCTCCATCCCCCCCCCCTAAAAAATGAACCAAACAAGGAATATTTTAAAAAATCCCTCTCCTCCCCTTCCCTTCCCTCCATTCCCCTCCAACCAAACAGACCCTAAGAGTAGGGGTGGGCATTGGTCGGTATCCGACCTAATATGGACCAACCACCACCGATCCAAAGAAGATTGGTTTTTTAATTTTCTCATCCGCAACCAATCCGAGTCTTAATTGGATCGGTTTCCATCCAAGCCGATTAAGCTCGGCTTGGATTGAATTGAATGGTCGGTTTGGTGTCTAACATCATTCACAATTTCGTTGAAATTTAAAAGATCAACTTCAATCAAATTTAAGAAACAACCTGTTATTGGTTGCTAATGAATTTTACACTAATTGTTTGAGATGATGACGTTTAAATGGGTGAGATACACTGCTTTTTCACATGTATACTTCTATAATCTTCGTTTATTCTCATAAAAGGAATATCAATAACTATAGCTAATTAAATTTCAGGTACAATAAAAAAGAATTAGAATACAATTTCTGCTTGACTTGATTAAAGTAACTATTAAATGTTACATCAACTTCATAATTCTATTAAGCTGGGCCACACTGTAAATCAAGTATTTCTCAACAACATAACACACATAATTATGGAGAATCAAAACATAGGTAGAACAACTACTCGGTTTGTATCTCCAAGAAAATGAGAAATGACGGTATATTCAAGAAATTAAAGGAGAACTAGATTTTTTATGGACAAATGCATAGAGGTACGGTCGGTTTGGTTTCATCGGGTATTTGAAAGCCCTATCCAATAACTGAACCGGTCCAATTGGTTATTGAAGATCAAGAACCGAGCCAACCCAAATCCCCAATTGGTTCGGTTAAAAACCGGTCGGTTCGGGTTGGATTGGTTCGGATTGGTCGGTTCGGATAATAGTTGTCCATCCCCACCTAAGAGCATCTGCAGTCGTTTGAACCCCTACAATTTGGGTATTTGGCATTTAAAAATAGGAATTAGGTGATGAAGCTTTAGTTGTTTGAACCCAAAATATGGCCTTTTTTTTTCAAGTGACGGATGAAAGACGATGTTTCGTCACGTAGGTTTTTTTTTAATTTAAAAAAGTCACAGAGGAGAGATCAAATCTTTTCCGAGAAAAGAAAAATCATAGACGAGAGATCAAATCTCATCCGATACCTATTTAAATAATTAAATCATAATTTCCAAATTCTTAATTAAATTTTAATAAAATCTTAAACCATAATTAAGTCTTAATTAAAACCTAATTATAGTATTAATAAATTCATTTGGCAGCAAGGAAACCAAATGATCTTCCGTCCGAAACTTTTTATTTTTTAAAAGAAAAAAATGTACGGACGGGAGATCAAATCTTGTACGATTTTTTTAAAGGAAAAAATGCACGGACGGGAGATCAAATCCCGTCCGATATATTTAAAAAATAAAATTTAGGACGAGATTTCAATTCTCGTCCGATACATTTATAATAATAATAATATATAAATAAATAAAATGGGCGCTTGTCCAATAAGATTTACACGTAAAATTTTGAATGGACGATGATTCATGTTTCGGATGCTACGTTTTTCAAATTCCTATATCTCTTCCAAAATATTGCAGACTACTGCTCCTCTTTGTAGCGCCCCGACTTCCATACACAGAAAAATCGTAGCACACCCAAAAATCTTTCCTTCAATTGAGTACATAAACATAATATAATATATGAAAATGCGGAAATCTTACTATAAATCCAAACCTCTTTGATTGATAAGATGACGGGCTCAGGATGTCACATCTCAATGCTTAAACTCCAGGTACTCTTATCTGCACAACACAATATGTGGATTCGTCAGCGTGTGAGGCCGACAGTAAGAATCACAGCAGCTTTAACTAACTCCAAAAACATAACAACATACATAGCATAATAAAACTAGAATCAATAAATGTAAACAAGAAATAGTCAAATATACTGTGTCATATGAGTGTGTTTATAAATAATTAATTAAAACATTAAACATATATTTATCATGAAAACATGCACAAACCAAATATACTCTTTTAATGCACGCTTATTTGGAATGATATGCCGCCCATACAACATAGTTTCCGAATGCAAGCTACTAGTATTTCTTCTCATTACAGGGTTCAATCCCTCATTTATGCAATACATACTCATGTATTCTACACTGTTCTGACATTTATCTCGTGACTAGTAAGGTTGCAGTTGTTCGGTCCAATTCCGTTACTGCAGTCAGCAGCGGTCATGCCGAGACCCTGTGGTATTGCTCCACTCCTGAGCATCCATAATGATGCACAGCCCCAATGGTCTCTCTCCACTCCCGGTCTTACATATTCCATCCCGTCCGAACCCCAGCGGTTTTTCTCCACTCCTGAGCATCCATAATGGTGCCCAACCTCGGTGGTCTCTTTCCACTTCCGGACCTCACTAAAAGTTATCACGAACATAAGACGACCTTGCAGGCATTTTCTGCTCGCCCTCATTCGTATCCGATAATATAGAACATCAACAGACACTTATGGGTCCATCCCCTAAGTTCTGACAGGAGTCTACGGCCTATATATCTGTCTACGTTCTTAACACTAGATCCCAGAAACTAACAGTCGAGACAACGCCGCACGTGTTCCCTTTACAGGTGAATACAACTTCCAATAATTATATAAATTCCAATAGTTGTTTGAAAATTGATTTCTTAGTCTTATATGAAACCTCAATCAGTATACTACAACATTGTAGTTAAGAACCCCTAGATTTAACTCAATTAAATCTATCTAAAACCATTTATAAGACAGTAGGTTCAGAAGCCAAAAATTACAGCTCTTGCTACTTTTAAAAATCACAGAAAATCTCATACTTCTTGGAAATTAAATTTCTTAGACTCAAAAGAAAGATTAACGAGTCTACTTCAAGTTCTCAGTCTGTATTTTCCTCAAAATACTTCATTTAAGGTGTTAAAACGATCAAACACCAGGAGGTGTATAAATTTCCAGAATCCAGGAAAACTGTCAATCAGTTATAAGTTTGAGTTTATTAAAAATAATAAACGATATTCAAAATTCATGAAATTTTGTGAGCATATAATCGACATACACTAGATTCACATACCAAAAGTTCAGCTTACAATTCCATATATTTGGAGAGATATGATTTTTTGAAATAAGTATGATATTCAGCTAGAATTATAAAATAAATATCATTTCTAAACCAGTAATGTATTCGGATTTTATTAAAATACCAAACGACATCCAAAAATTATGAAATTTTGAGGAGATGTTGTACACTCATACATGGTACACATACAAAAGTTTCAGTCTCATAATCCATGGATTTAAATAGAAACGATTTTCTGTAGAGAATTATGATATTGTTTCTAAGATAATCATATCATAATCTCACAGCAATTAGCACCCATAATCAAACAACATTCACACACAATCTAAACACGATTAATCAATTTGTTAAAGTATCTAACATGCATACATCCTATAATATAAATAGAGTTGGTTAAAGTTGTTACTCACTTATTTGTTTCTGAATTTGGTTGTTTCTACGTTCGAGTTGCAACGACGACTACGGCACCACGGACATCAACTACAATGACGATAACGGTACTACGAACTGCAATTGTTCGCCGAGTTTGGAAAAATCATAAAATTGGAATTATATATCGGTATTTATTTAAATAAAAACATTTAGAAATATATATATATATATATATATATATATGAGGAATGCTCCATTGAAAACGTACTGTAGCGATGAAAACGTGGAAAACAACCTAGGCCGTTGTTTCCAACAACGGCCTATGTGGTTTTCACGTGTTATCACCACATTTGCGTTTTCAATGGAGCATTATATATATAATATATATATATATATATATATATATATATATATATATATATATATATATATATATATATATATATATATATTCATATAAAAAGAGAGTTAGAGTGAGAGATATACAGTGAGACCTGAGAAAAGATGGCGATGGAGTTGGCGCGGGGTGGTCGCCGGCGAGATGAGGGTGCAATGTCGGGAGGCAACTGTGGCGAGCTGCGGTGGCGAGGTTGTGGCTCAAGGGGGAGACGACGAGGGTGAGAGCGAGGAGGTGCTGTAGGCAGTGGCTGGAGTTCAGGAGCAGCGACAAGGCGAGGAGTGGAGTTCGGCGGTGGTTCGACTGCGACGACGGCGAGGTGGAGGTGGAGCTTCGATGATGGCGGTTGTGGGTTGGAGCTACGAGGGGTAGCTCGAGAGCTCGAAGTGTTGGTGACGCTGGCCGATTGCGACAGTAAGGAGGAGCTTTGACGGGAGACTCGAGGGTGAGGGTGAGATTGTTGGTGAGGGTGGAGGTTGCATTGGAGGCTCGATTGCGGTAAAGGAGCTTCGGAGTTTCGAGATGGCGATGGTAGAGGTGAGGAGATGAGCTCGGGGTGACGGGGTAGAGCTAAGGTGGTGTTGGCGGTGGGAAAAGAGCAGCGGTGGAGGAGAGGCGATGGTTGCGGTGGGGCGCAGGGGAGATGTAGGGTGTGGGTGGCGAGGAGTGGCTTCGGAGGTGGAGCTCGGTGGTGGAATGGAGATGGCGATGGCGAGGATAAGGTGTGTGGCTTTGGGTTTCGTTGAAGAAACGAAGAGGAAGGAGAAAGAAGGGGAGTGATTTTAAAAATAATAATAATAATAATAATAATAATAATAATAATAATAATAATAATAATAATAATAATAATAATAATATTATTATTATTATTATTATTATTATTATTATTATATATATATATATATATATATATATATATATATATATATATATATATATATATATATATATATAATGGGAGAAGGGCTTAGTGTCTTTGTCATTTTGTCATTCTACCAACATGTGCAACGCACGTACATGAATAATATAAACAAGCTTTCCGGTTTAAATCCTCCCTACGTTAGAGTTTTTATTTTTATTTTTTGAAATTATTAAAACATGCATCGCACGTGTAAATTAATAGTATATTATAATGGGAGAAGGCCTTAGTGTCATTTGTCATTTCGTCATTCTACCAACATGTGCCATGCACGTACATAACTAATATAAAGGAGATTTCCGGTTCAAATCCTCCCTACGTCAGAGTTTTTATTTTTATTTTTTAAAAATATTAAAATGTGCATCGCACGTGTAAATTACTAGTATATATATATATATATATATATATAGTAAGTCTATTAAGAGCTGGGGAGCTGGAATCCTTATCGGGAGCTGGAGATTTCAGCCATCCGATCGATCTTGATCGCGATCGAACAGCTGAGATCTCCAGCCGCTTACACATGGATTTGATCAGGGGTAAAAGGGGTATAATCGAAATCCCTCTGTCTTTTATCTCTCACCCTCTCCTCTCTCCCGCTCTCTATCTTTGAGAGGCTCTCGATGAAACCCTAATCCTAGCTCTTATCTTCTCGCGCTCTCTTTCCCGCTCTCGAAGATCGTCCAGCTCTCTTCGAAACCCTAATCCCTATCACTTATCTTCTCACGCTCTCTCTCTCCCGATCTCCATCTTCGAAATCCTAATCCACCTCTCTTCGAAACCCTAATCAACACCAAAGTGGAGCTCTCTCTCCCGCTCTCTTTCTTCGTCACTTGTGTAAACCCAACTCCACGATCAACGAAATCTCCAGACGCTTATCTTCAGATCTGTCGAGGGGTAAAAGGGGTATAATCGATCAACCCCTATCTCCCTTATCGTCTCCCGACCAAAGAAGAGCTCTCACAAGTTCGTTCTCTCTCTCCGACGGAAAACCCAAACCACGATAAGGGTTTCGATTTCTCAGCTCAATTTCAAATTTTATTTCCTTTAGAAATGCTTCTAGTTTGTTGTTATATTTTTATCCCTTAAATTATGCATTCATTTCTTTAACAACTATACATTTATTTCTTGAAATTTATTTAAGCATGTCAGAAACTTGTAAGATCAGTAAAGTTGCATTTGTGAATGCTTCATAATTTTTAGAATAACAAATAATATTCGTACTAGTATATGGAATATTGAGATGTGGACATGACACATGCATATAAGCACGCATGATGCATGTAATATACAGCCTAGTTTCTGTTTCTTTTAAGGTTTGCTTCAATCACTGCTAATAGTTTTGTTAATGGGGGGTTTTTTTTATGCCTGTTGATTGCATCAAATCAAAATTGGGAAGTCAAATCCTTTGTGTGTTGTGTACGTGTACTAATACTTTAGAGGAAGAAGCTGAGGGATGTTTCCCATTTAACTATGAGTTTCTCCCAAAAAAGAAAAATATTTAACTATCCAAAATCTGTACATACTTAACTTTTTTCAACACTAAGTTTCATATCCCCTCAGTATGAAGACTTTATTACTTGTAGCTTCAGAATGTAGTCTGTTAGATTTTTTCCTTTGTGTTAATTTAAAGTTGTAGCTTTTTTTTAATGTTTGTTGTCTCATTCTCCTATGAAGGATGGAGTTTGAAAATGAAGAATTACTAAGCCAAGATGTTCAGTCCGGTTGGAGGGACATTGATGATGCTTCTAAACCATTTGTTGGTTTAGTATTTGCAACATTAGATGAAGGATATGAATTTTATAAAAGATATGCAAAATTAGTTGGTTTTTCAGTGCACAAGTTTGCAACAATGGTTGACACTACTACGAAGGAGAGGTATTCACAACAATTTGTATGCTCAAAGCAAGGTAAGCTGGTAGATACAGTTGGTGTGAATGTTGCCAATATTGAAGAATCGTCTTCTTCAAATTTGATCAAGAGAAGGAGAAGGGCTGTGACGAAAGAAGAGTGTATGGCTCAAATACGAATTCAAAAGGACGATGACGGGAGATGGTCAATTCGAAGGTTTGTTGAAGAGCACACCCATCTTTGTGTTACACCTAGAAAGCAACAATTCTTAAGATGTAATAGAACTGTTTCCGAAGCGCAAAAAAGTTTACTTAGTTCTTTCAAAAAGGCTAACATAAGAACTTCAGAGTTTATGTCCTTCATGGAAATAGAAAATGAAGGTTTCATTTATATTAATTGTACTGAAAAAGACGTTAGGAATTCGTTGCAAAGAGAGAAGGATGGGATGAGAGCTTATGATGTTGATATATTGCTGGAGCACTTACAAGAGGAAAAAGAGATGAATCATTCTTTCACTAGTAGAAAACCTTGCAATAACAATGAATCATTTACGAGTACCAAAATTCTCTTGTTAGTGTTACCATCTACAACGGATTAATCATAACAAACTCCTTCGTTGCGAATATTTTTGACATCCGCAAGAGATTCAATTAATCTGTTGCAATTGCAACAATTGCAAGAGAACAATTGTAACATAATATATTCCGTTACTAAAATAGTTTTTTAATCTTTAATATTAAACACATATTAGACACATAAAATTAATTTTCTAAAATAAAACTATTCATCTCCTCTTTTAACCAACAATAGATCTCTCTCTGACACACAAAATGATATTGGCGGAACCCTAAATCCCAAAATACTTTGAATCTCTCTCGCAAATCTATCGCCGCGCCGTGCCCCCTTCTCCATTCATCTCCCCCTCTCTCTCAACACAGCAACCAAAACCCTTCATCTCCCCTTCTCTATTCATCTCCATCTCTCTCAACGCCTTCGCCAGTGTCGAAGTTGAGCCGCCGCATTCTCGTCGCCGCCGTAAGCCCGCTTCTCTTTTCATCTCCCTCTCTCTCCCACTGCCTTCGCCAGTGAACCCTGACGCGCTGCTCCACCACCGTCGACTGCCTATTTTCCACCGATCCATACTCAACGCCGTCCGTCGCGCCGTCCTAGAAATCCCTCTCTATAATTTCAAGGTACGTTTCAAAGCTTTTCCATTTGGTGATGCCGAATTGATAAAGTTCAAATCTTGAGATTTGTAGCTTAGTTTTTGGGAATGTGTGTATACTACGTATATGACCAACATCTGGACACTGGCGATTGATTATATGTTTAGTCCAAATTTGTATAGTAAAGCACTTGTTAAGTCATTTTGAAAATTTTTGGCTACTGATTTGAATATACCAGTGATCGAACAGGTCTTCTGCAGCAGATTACTAGGTTTTATAGTAAGCTTTATCTTGAAATGGAAATACTCTATTACCAGCTATTGGAGATAATACTTAAAAAGCATGTGCATTGTTGGTATTGGTGATTATTTGACAGTGTATTTCAGCTTTGTGGATGGTTAGTCTAGTGAGGTGGCTCAAATAAATTAGCTAATGGATCAGGATTGCAGCAGTATGAATTACGAAGGAAGTTGAAGTGGAATGCCAGCAGTAGTTCAGATTGATATGAACTGAAAGAAAGTTTGTTTTTTCATACTGAAACTGATATCATGTCAGATCTTCAGCTTTGTACATGGTAGTCGTAAAGCGACTCAAACTAGTGGTTCGGTCTGAAGCAGCTTCATGCCTTTAGTTGTGATATCTTCCTACAGTTTATTTCCTTTGTGCAATTTGTGTGTGTGTTATGGGGTAGTAACATTAGGGACAGATTCAAAGCTTTTCACTACTCTGGACGAGAGTCTATTCACCAGCAGGCTATCATGAAGAGTTCCTGTTTGAGATTATGCAATGCATGTTGGGATGTCAACATTTTGCTTTATTTCGAGATGGCTAAGAAATACTAATTTCAAAAGTGATTTGAGAAGCTAACTTACAGGTTCAATGCTTTTACTTGTTATCTTTTCCATAGTTATAAATGGTTGGTATTAAAGATTAAGAATATTTTAACGCAGAAATTTACAAACTTTCGGTGCTGTATTTTTTTTAGCATTATCTAATTTGAGAGCAGAGTCATTTTCTGATTATGAAGTATGTACCTTTTTATGTATGTTTGTGATTGAAATTTATACCATGGTGGCATGCAAATATTCTCTACATAAAAAACTCAGTAACCACCACATTGGTTACAAGGCCTTTTATCATCTTTTGCTGCCTTTAATCTATATTTCTTATTTAGCTGAGGGAATCTTACCAATTTTCTCATGCCTGTACAGGGAACAAAATGGAAGCTCAAGTCATGACACTAAAGCATGGTCATTGTCGCAAGTTAGAGTTATGATTCCAGATGTTGGTCATATACTATATACATACCAGGACAATTCTACGTGCCAGGTCAGCATCTTCTTTGTGTTGTTTCAAGTCACAAATTTGTGCAAACCATATGAGAACTTGCAATTTTTTGAACAGATGAACCTGTGCCAGCGATGATGCTATCCCAAAGTTGCCCACATAACTAAAAATATGAACAGACAAGATATCCAAAAACTGAACTAGAAAGGAATACGAAGCAATTAGACATACCAGTAGTTATTTCTTCACCATTTACTTGAATTACCTAGTCTGATCTTCTTTATTTGCGAAGTTGCACAATTTCTAGTTAGAGGTTTGCATGATGATTAACTACTATTAGTTATATCATGTCAATTTACCATCATTATACTGTTCTGTTCCTGGCCACATCAAAATGTTTGAACCCAACTAGTTTCTTGAAATTCATAATTTTCATACGTGTGTATACGTGTGATTCTGATTGTCTGTCAAAGCAAGGGTTACTTGCTAAAGGCATTACTTTCTTTTTCTTGATTATTGCAGTCATTACTTTTGCATATACAGATTGATTGTTAATTTATTTTTCAGTTCAAATTGGTAATTAGAGTCCTAATTTGATTTGGAAGGGGCTTTAAAATGCTTATGCACATGATTAATTAGTCTTTGAACAATGCCGTTGGATAGTATCAATATGCAAACCAATACAAATTGTTGTTGTAAATGATCTCACCTGAAACTTCTATTCATACATCAAAGAGATATTAATAGCATAACTAAAATGTTCACATTAACAAAGAATACAAGAATGAAACAAAGAAGAACAAGAACCTCATTATGGTGGTAAGATTTGCTTTCATTACATTTAATAAATATCCCTCATCTAATAATTTTACAAATTTATGTAACTTAAGACAGATTCTTTGGGTAAAGATGATTTTCAGTCTTCAATATTTTTGTGATGATTCTTATTGTGGCATGTATATCAATAGTCAAATACAACAAGAGGTAGCCATATATTTAATTGCCTCAATTGGATAATATATTATTATCTATATATATTGAATAATGAGTTCTAATTTTGTATTGTTTCTTTTTCATGTAGTCTATATGTAGTGGCGATGACTATGAGACAGTGTGTAATGAGGAACATGCAGAAGACCTTACGTGAAAACTGAAGTTGGGGATACATGGAAGCAGTAGCGGGTTAAAAGTTATTTTGAAAACATTTTATTTTGTTTCTTGGAGTTTCACAACTTATCTTTTCTTCTAGAATGTATTGTTGTTTTGGCACTATGAAACAAACAACAAAATTTGTAATGAGAAGGTTCTGAATTATATAATATTCAAACCTATTTTGCATTATTGTGTTTTCTTTATATAATTGTGTGAATCAATATGTGAAATAATTATATGTTCTTCATTGTCAAAATGCATTGTTTTAATTTGTAAATTTAGTTAAGCCATTCAAATATAATTAGTAATGAAGAAAAATGTGTGCAATTGCATTTGCGAGGTAGCAATTGCAAGGGAATCAATATCTTGCAGATCTCTGTAGCAATAGTTCATCAGCAACGGGAAAAATCCCTTTTAAAACACACTTGCAAGAGACGAATTTGTTGTAGATATTCTCTTGTATATGGGGATAGCAAGGTACAACTTCTATTGCAGATATTCTATTGTGGCTAATATTCGCAAGGGATAGTTAAAATTCCATTGCGAATGTGTACATTAACCAGGAGAGATTTCACAACAGCACAATTACAAGGGAATGAAGAAAAATCCCTTACAAATGTACACTAACCATGGAATTGTACTCTTCTACAAGGGAAATTTCTATTGCGACTGTAGCATTTTCTACTAGTGTTTCTATTTTCATTACAAGGTTGATGAAGACAGCAAATTAACCTATGTGTTTTGGGTTGATGCTATTGCCAGGAAGGCTTATAAGCATTTTGGTGAAGTGCTAATTTTTGATACCACATATGACACAAATGAATACAAATTAGTTTTTGCTCCATTTACTGGAGTTAATCACCATGGTCAATCTGTCAATTTTAGTGCGGCTTTCATAAATAAAGAGACCACCGATTCGTTTGTTTGGTTGTTTGAAAAATGGGGTAAAACAATGGGTGGGTCTCCACCTAAAGTTATCATTACAGATCAAGATCCTGCAATGGAGAATGCAATCCGCATGTGTTTTCCTGGTTCGAGCCACAGGCTATGCATATGGCACATTCTTAAAAAGCTACCCGATAAGCTTGGTGGTCCGGGTCTTAATAGTGATTTTAGCATTCCATTCCATAGTTGCATTTGGGAATCAGAGACCCCGGAAGAGTTTGAGATGAGATGGAATGTCGTAATGAACACTAATGTGCAACTTGCAGGTATTACTTGTTTCAATAAATTATAGCTATGTTTGACCATTTTTTTCCCAGTATTAATACTTGATACATATTACAATAACAGGTAATCCTTGGCTTTCTGACATTTATGAGCTTCGTGAGAAGTGGATACCAGCTTATGCCAAGCATATTTTTACTGCTGGAATTTGCACAACTCAGAGATCAGAAGTATGAATGCTTTTGTGGACAAGTATGTTAATAGCAAAAATTATTTACATGAATTTATCACGAGGTTTGAAAGGGCAATAAGGAAATAAAGACAAAATCAGTTAGCAGCTGACTACACAACTCTTCATACAAAACCAAAGCTGTAAACAGAATTTGAAATTGAGACAAAAATGTCTGAGCTGTACACTAGAGCGAAATTTCATGTATTTCAAGCTGAATTAGTTGAAAGCTTGAATTGTGCCTCTTTAATGAAAGTTGACGATAGTATTGTGCGACACTATATTGTAAGGAGAATGGGAAAGTCAGTAAAAGTTGATAAAACAAGAGATGTGTTCTATAAGGGAATGGACAATGCTGGGTCTTGCACTTGTAGAAAATTTGAGGTGGAGGAAATTCCTTGTAGACACATCCTTGTGGTATTGAAGAATGAGTTTGTTGATTTCCTGCCTCAAGCTTATATTTTAAAAAGGTGGACCGCTTCGGTAACTACCGAGATTGTATATGATGATGCTGGTAAAAAAAATCATTGGTAGCTACGGTAGTCCACAAGATTTGGATATGGTGGAGTTGTCAAATGAAATCAACAAAGTGATGAGGATTGCTCGCTTATCAAAGGAGATGCGCCAGAAGACCAAAACATTACTAGTTGGTGTTGTTGCAGAATTGCAGCAAGATATGCCCCAAGAATTACAACAAGCAACAAGTACTTCATTACTTAAAACAGTCTATATTCATGTACCAGATATTGCAAAGACCAAAGGTAGTGGGAAGCGAATTAAAGGGGGAAAGGAGAAAGCATTGGAGAAGGCTGCGAAACCACTAAGGAAGTGTCGTTTGTGCAAGAAGCTTGTTAATCATGACAGTCGCACTTGTCCTTTAAAGGAAAGGTTAGTATTTAAATACAAACTCTATAGTTTATTTTTGTTATATATGATATAATCTTATTTTCATTTTGTGAATATTAATCGTGTAGCTCCACTAGAAATGAGTCACAAGCTTCTACTACTTTTTCAAGAATGGAACCCATAACAGAAGAGGCTCCAAACATTGCATGAACTTTATTGGTTTATTTCTGTGGATTTTGCAAGGTATGTGTCATACATGATTTAAAATAATTTCTGACCCATATCTGCCATTATTGTTCTTTAATACCTTATAGCACATTTATTAAATTAACCGTTATGTATTCATTGTGTGCAGGTAAAATAATGATGGAAATGAAATAGATGCTCGATAAGAAATTTATACCCGAAAAGTTGGTAAAAATATTTGGTTTATAGTTTATAATTCCAAGTTAGTAGGTAATGATGAAAAGTATTATGCAGCTTGAATTTTTTTTTTGGAAGCTAGTAGGCGTGGCTTAATAAAGCAGCCCTAGTGACTATATTCAAAATTCCACATTTGACTCACTTATACTTGATTTAGTATGCGGCAGTGATGAAAAGTTTATACATGATTTTGTTTATTCATGATTATATACTCGGCAATTGGTATAGAAAATTTTATTGGAAGCTTGTTCAACTTCATGTTCAATTTGTGTTTGTTTTGAGCTGGGGAGCTGAAATTATTTGATACTTCACCCTTTTGTTCAATAAAAGTTGTTCTGAGCTTACCCATTTTCAACTTCATTTTCAAATGCATTTGTACTGAGTTTACAAATTTTAAGGTTTATGGTGGTGTTATTCTGAGCCTGCATGATTTTTGCAACTGAGTCTACAGTTTTCTTTTTTTGTTGTACTTGTTCTGAGCCTACAAGTTTTAAATTACCAGCTTAACCATGTTCAACATACACTCTCCAGGAACATACCACATACGTACTTGCATTTTTTCTATTTGATGAATCACTTTGTGCAGGAATTCAAGAGGGAGAACAAGAAGTTCGTTAGCGGAGAACCGGAGATACCTACACCACACTCTCCGACAAATGGAATTCTTTATTGTGTAACCAATGTACATATTGTAATGAACATAATGAAAATTGAAAGATACAACTAGTTTGTGGTTACAATTGTGTATTTATTTGTTTTCTATAATCTTCAGCACACTCTCCAACTAGTTTGTGGTGACAAAATTTAAAACTTCATGTTCAGCTTCTATTTGTCTTGAGCGCACACAATTTGATACTTCATGTTCAGTTTCTGCTGTTCATTTACTGTTTGTTCTGAGCTAACAAAATTTGACACTACATGCTCTGTTTGTGTTTGTTCTGAGTTTATAAAATTTGATACTTCATGCTCTGTTTGTGTGAGTTCTGAGCTTACAAAATCTGACACTTCATGCTCATTTTCTGTTTGTTCAGAGCTTACAAAATTTGATTTTTCATGCTGTGTTTCTGTTTGTTCTCAGCTAACAAATTTTGATACTTCATGCTCAGTTTCTGGTTTTTCCTGAGCTTACAAATTTTTTTACTTCATACTCTGTTTGTTCTGTTTGTTCTGAGAATAAAAAATTTGATACTTCATGGTCTGTTTGTGTTAGTTCTGAGCTTACAAAATCTGACACTTCATGCTCATTTTCTGTTTGCTATGAGCTTACAAAATTTGATACTTCATGCTGTGTTTCTGTTTGTTCTGAGCTAACAAATTTTGATACTTCATGCTCAGTTTCTGGTTTTCCTGAGCTTACAAATTTTTTTACTTTATACTCTGTACTTCTGTTTGTTCTGAGAATACAAAATTTGATACTTCATGCTCTGTCTCTGTTTGTTATGAGCTAACAAAATTTGATAGTTCATGCTTCGTAATACACCAAAACAATCACAGAATTTCGATCATGACACCAAAACAATAATGAACTAAATATGTGGAAGAATTTCGATCATCATAGAATTGTAAGTTAATACAATGTTCTTGACATCTGACACTTTACAAAAACTGAAAATTAACAAAAACTTTACAAAGTAATACAATGTTCAATAACACAGGTACATGAAAAACTTTACAAATACTGAAAGTATACAACTTTTTGTTGCTCCTAATATATAGTTTTTTGTATAGTGTCAACAAAAACACAATTTTTTTTTGCTCCAAATATCAACTTTTCGGGTAGTCCAGTATTCAATAGCTCCAAGAAGCACTTCATGCTGAAATCAACCTGAAATCAAAATTAAACATAGCTCATTTAACTTGGAAAGACAAAATAATTACAAAATATAGTCGGCTCAGAACACAAAATATCATTAAGCAAATATAGTAGGCTCAGAACAACAGAACATTTAGATCATAAACTGTTTCGAAGCATACTGAACAACAATATTAGTATCACAAACCAATGTATCAAATTGTGTAAGGTCAGCTCAGAACAACAGAGGCTGAACATGAAGTTTAAAATTTGTTAGCTCAGAAAAACCAGAAAACTGAGAAACAAGTATCTGGTGTTGTTAGCTCAGAACAAACAAAAACAGATAATGAAGTATCAAATGTTTGTAAGCTCATAACAAACAGAGACAGAGCATGAAGTGTCAAAATTTGTAAGCTCAGAACTAACACAAACAGATCATGAAGTATCAAATTTTGTAAGCTCAGTACAAACACAAACAGAGCATGTAGTGTCAAATTTTGTTAGCTCAGAACAAACATAAACAGAGCATGAAGTGTGTAATTTTGTAAGCTCATAAATAACACAAACAGAGTCTGAAGTATCAAATTTTGTAAGCTCATAACAAACACAAACAGAGCATGTAGTATCAAATTTGGTAAACCCAGAACAAACAGAAACACATCATGAAGTATCAAATTTTGTTAACTCAGAACAAACAGAAAATGAACAACAGAAACTGGACATGAAGTATCAAATTGTGTACGCTCAAGACAAACAGAAGCTGAGCATGAAGTTTCAAATTTTGTAAGCTCAGAACAACAGACGCTGAACATGTGGTTTAAAAAAAACCAGTAGGCTCAGAACACACTATTCATAACTAGGGCTGCATTGGGGTGCCGTGCCAACTAGGATATGATAGATATATAATCAAGAATAAATACAACAAGCTTGAAATAATTATTCAGATCATAAAGTGTTTTGCATCACTGCCTACACCAACAAACAGTTGGAGAGAATCAAACACCAAAAGGCTTAAATGAGTACCCAACACATATGCATCCAACGTCAGTTACTATAAAATCTAGTTTTCTGTTGTTTGGAGGTTACAAAATTTGATACTTCATGTTCTGTTTCTGTTGTTTTGAGCTTATCATCAACTGTCTTATATAAATAGAGTAAGTCTATTAAGAGTTTGGGAGCTGAAATCCTTATCCTGAGCCGGCGTTTTTAACCATTCGTTCGCGATTGATCGCGATCGAACAACTCATCTTTGATCCCGCTTATCTTGAGAATGTTTCGGGGTAAAATGGGTAAAATAAAAAACCCCTATCTCTCTTTCTTACTCACGATCAATCGACCTCCTCTAATAATAGACTTACTCATGAATATATATAGACTAAAAAAAATCAGTAGGCTCAGAACACACTATTCATAACTAGGGCTGCATTAGGGTGTTACGCCAACTAGGATATGATAGATATATAATCAAGAATAAATACAACAAGCTTCAAATAATTATTCCGATCATATAGTATTTTGCATCACTGCCTACACCAACACACCAAAAGTCTTAAATGAGTATCCAACACATACGCATCCAACATCAGTTACAAAAAAAATATAGTTTCTGTTTGTTCTGAGCATCACAAAATTTGATACTTCATGTTCTGTTTATGTTGTTTGGAGCTTATCATCAATTGTCTTATATATATAGAGTAAGTCTATTAAGAGCTTGGGAGCTGAAATCCTTATCCAGAGCGGGGGTTTTTAGCCATTCGTTCGCGATGGATCGCGATGGAACAACTCATATTCGATCCCGCTTATCTTCAGAATGTTTGGGGGTAAAAGGGGTAAAATCAAAAATCCCTATCTCTTATCTTCTCACAATCAATCGACCAAGCACACATAATAGACTTACTCATGAATATATATAGACTAAAAAAACCAGTAGGCTCAGAACACACTATTCATAAGTAGGGCTGCATTGGGGTGCCGCGCCAACTAGGATATGATAGATATATAATCAAGAATACTTAAAAACAGGATTGAAATAATTATTCAGATCATAAAGTGTTTTGCATCGCTGCCTAAACCAACACACCGAAGGAGAGAATCAAACACCAAAAGGCTTAAATGAGTATCCAACACATACGTATCCAACGTCAGTTACAAAAATTATACCGATACTATCAATTATTGTGTGTCATCGGTGCCAAAAAATTTGATGAATTGAGTTAGTCTCAAATCACATAAATGTAAGGTAAGTGTTGAGGGCATTGGACATTCAATCACCTTTATTTCATTTCTTCACCATCTACTCTCCCGCTTATACCCCAAACTCTATTCAACTTTGAATAATTATCATGGCACACAACCAAATACGCTTCAAAACAATAATATCAATGCCCAAAAATTTTGTAACCAACTTATATCAAAATCAATCTCATCATTGCCTACACACAAAACCGAATGAAAATGCAAGAAATTAAACAGAAATCATAAAAGTATTTATGAGAGTCAAACACTTCCCTCCGGAATCTGAGAGAGGCAGAACCCAATGAGCTGAGAAATCGAAACCCTTATCGCGGTTTGGGTTTTCCGTCGAAGAGAGAGAACGAACTTGTGAGAGCTCTTCTTTGGTCGTGAGACGATAAGGGAGATAGGGGTTGATCGATTATACCCCTTTTACCCCTTGACAGATCTGAAGATAAGCGTCTGGAGATTTCGTTGATCGTGGAATTGGGTTTACACAAGTGACGAAGAAAGAGAGAGGGAGAGAGAGCTCTACTGTGGTGTTGATTAGGGTTTCGAAGAGAGGTGGATTAGGGTTTCGAAGATGGAGATCGGGAGAGAGAGCGTGAGAAGATAAGAGATAGGGATTAGGGTTTCGAAGAGAGCGGGATGATCTTCGAGAGCGGGAGAGAGAGCGCGAGAAGATAAGAGCTGGGATTAGGGTTTCATCGAGAGCCTCTCAAAGATAGAGAGCGGGAGAGAGGAGAGCGTGAGAATATAAGAGATAGGGGGATTTCGATTATACCTCTTTTACCCCTGATCAAATTCATGTGTAAGCGGCTGGAGATCTCAGCCGTTCGATCGTGATCAAGATCGATCGGATGGCTGAAATCTCCAGCTCCCGATAAGGATTCCAGCTCCCCAGCTCTTAATAGACACTCTCTCTCTCTCTCTCTCTCTCTCTCTCTCTCTCTCTCTCTCTCTCTCTCTATATATATATATATATATATATATATATATATATATATGAGAGATAGAGAGAGTGTGTGACTGAGTGAGTCACTGAGTGGGAGAGAGAGTGTGTGTGATAGAATAGGCAGTAGTGAGTTGTATGCATGAGTATAGAAATATATATAGGAGTAACATAGGATTGTGTAGAAGGCTAATAGGAGTGGATTTTTAGGGGTACAGGAGGAGGTGGTTTAATGCTGTAAAATGTGGTTTTGGGAAGATGAGGGTTGGCGGTTGGATTATGATTAGAGGATTTAATTAGGATTAGAAGTTAGGATTAAGGATTTAATTAGAGTTAAAATATAAATTTAAGCTCCAATTTAAAAAATCCGAAATTTTAGAATGGATCCAAAAAAAATTGGGTTTGGTTCAAATAAGATATCAAAAATAAATTGAAAGAACGAAAAGTGATACAAAAACATAAATATCTATTGATAATGTACAAACACATGTTTAATACACGCATGGGACAAAATTGTCATAATTCAATTTTGCGGGGTGTTACACTCATAAACCCAAAACTTTTGGTGGAACTTTTTTTGCCAAAATTTATTAATTTTGGGTATATAGCAGCCGACTACTTAATCTTCAAACGAATCAAACCCTATACTGAAAGAGCATTTGTAGTGGTCTGTGTTTTTTGCCATTTTTCTATTTGGCAACAAAGCAACTGCACTTATCCTTTAATGTATGTTGATATATTAATCCCAAGCCCATATGACCCAAAAGAAGAAATATTTACTGATGTCTCGGGTCCAAATTTTACTCCTAGAAAGTTTATTGAGTCCACATTTGGATTTGCAATTTCTAAGAGAATTAATTAATAAATGTTTGAAATGCAATGTAGACACGATGGGTGTAATAAATTATCCACTTTTTAAAATAGATAATTCCAAGAGAATAAGTTCATCAAACTGATGGGTATAAATAATTTTGCTTTCTTACACCTCACAAAACGAAAGAAGAAGAAGAAGAAGAAGAAGAACAAAAAAAAGCGACTTAAAGAGCATTGTCAAAAATGGTTGTCAAGGCTGCTGCTTCTTCCCATGTCAAGATCTTAGTTATTCCTTTACTTATGGCCTTTCTTTTTACCACCCAAGGTATTTTTCATATATAGTCCCTAATCTTTCGACTTATTCTAACCAAACTGGCTAACTTTTATGTTAAACCTTATTTATTTAGTATCAAACTCTTAAATGGTTCATTAGTATCAACTAATTTTTACATACTATTCTCAATTGAAATTTATAAAATAAAAGATAAGGATGATATGTTAGCTCATAAAATGAATCTAGCTACCAAGGAGCCGATCGAATAAAATTAATTGATTTCCAACACATGATCCTAACTCAATGATCTTTCTTTCTTTGTTTGTTTCTTTTTCTTTTAGTAGTTGTTGATGCAGGTAGCGTCCCGAGTCAATGTTATTTAGAGCCATGCAGTAGTGACTTCACAAAATGCAATGTGACTTGCATTAGCCATGGATTGCATCTTGGTGGTTACTGCGTGATCCTTCCCCCTGAATTTATTCCCAGCAGTATCTGTTGTTGTAACTGATTCTGAATTTCTGATCAAGAGCTTTAAGCTCGGAGTCTTGTGGTTGTTAATGTTCTAGAGAAATAAATAATAATACAAATTATGAAGCAATAATTATGTTAGATTTGTGGATTTACTTCAAAGACATCTTTTATTGTGCTAATGTTCAATTATTTTACCACTGAGTTGTAGTTGAAATGAAAAAGGGATGATATGGATAAAGGGAAGTCTCAGATTTGAGACCGGAATACGAAGAATCCATTTATTCAAAATGAATAAAATAAAATTATATTATATATATATATGATAATGTTTAGTTGCAAACAGATTTGTTTGCACAGACCTGTTCAAACCGAGCTCCTGGTCATTGGATTGTTTGATCATGATCCAACGACCAGGATTGCTCCTGTCCATCAGCCCATTTCTCACTCAAGTTTCGTAGGGGTAAAATTGGTATTTTACCCCCAAATAACTCTTTGACTTAGCCTTTCGCTCACACTCTCTCCCGCTCGCCGCTGATCAACTTGTATTTTTTTGGGACAAATTTTAACATAGGCCGTCGTTTGAAACACGACTTAAGTAGAAAACTTCTTCCAACCTTGGTCATTGCTTCACACAACGGCCTATGTATAGCCTAGGCCGTTGTGTGGAACAACGGCTTAGGTTTTACATGTGTTTGGAAGTATTGGAGTGTTCAAGTTAGAGAGCAATGCAAAATATTCAAAAGTGGAATATAAACTTAAGTCGTTTTTGGAAACAATGGCCTAGAGTTACCTAGGTCGTTGTCCCAAACAACGGCCTAAGATAAACAAAAAAAATGAAGCAATTGACTCTGCTCTCTAACTTTTGGTGACCATTTTTTACCAACGGCAATCATTATCTAAGACTTGATGTAGATTGACTTAGGGTACAAATTAATAAGGCCAATTTCTGGTATGCTCTCTGACTTGAACTTGCCAATATCTTCGAAATACCATACTAACATTAGTCGTTGTTCAAAACAATGGCCTACAAGGGTAAGGGTTATGGAGGGTTAGGGTTAGGGATAGTGTGTACACAAACGATTCTATCTATTGGATAATACATTGGAACTTATTTGAAACCGTTCTTTTCTTAGGGAACGATAAAGGTTGGGAATAGAATACGGATCAGATGAATAGAATACAGCAATTGTTATTTGAACATAGTTTAAATTTATTTAAAAACCATTCAACTCTTAAAAAAAAATTGTTCCATACATTCAATATGATCCCAATAGATGTGTTCATCTTATACATTAGAGATTTCATCACATTTACAATTTAAATTAAATTCTCAAATAACTTGGTTCACTTTACCACTGCACTTTAGTACCAAAAAACCAATACACCTGTGAGAAAAATAATTAAAAAAAGAGAGGGGGGGGGGGGGGGGTCATACCCCCTCATTTCAGAGAGCACTATTGGTTTCTGGATATAAACTGAAGCCGTTGTTGGAAACAACGACTTAGAGTTACCTAGGACGTTGTCCCAAACAACGGCCTAAGATTTTTTTAAAAAACGTGAAGCAGTTGACTCTGCTCTCTGACTTGTGGTGGCCATTTTTTACCAACGACAATCGTTATCTAAGACTTGATGTAGATTGACTGAGGTCGTTGTCTCAGACATCGGCCTAAAGTACAAATTAATGAGGCCAATTTGGGGTATGCTCTCTGACTTGAACTTGCCAATATCTTCGAAATACCATACTAACTTTAGCCGTTGTTCAAAACAATGGCCTACATTAGGGTAGGGTAAGGGTTATAGAGGGTTAGGGTTAGGGTTAGGGATAGTGTGTACACAAACGATTCTATCTATTGGATTATACATTGGAACTTATTTGAAGCCATTATTTTTTAGGGAACGATAAAAGTTGGGAATAGATTACGGATCAGATGAATACAATACAACAGTCATTATTTGAACATAGTTTAGATTTATTTAAAAACCATTCAACTCTTAAAAAAAAAATTGTTCCCTATGTTCAACATGATCCCAACAGATGTGTTCATCCCATACATTAGAGATATTATCACATTTACAAATTAAATTAAATTCTCCAATAACTTGGTTCACTTTCTCACTACACTTTAGTACCAAAAAACTGATACACCTATGGGAAAATAAATAAAAAGGATTCATACCCCCTCAAAGTCAAAGAACACTATTGGTTTCTGGACATAAACTGGAGTCGTTATTGTAAACAACGGTCTAAGGTTACCTAGGTCGTTGTCCCAAACAACGACCTAAGCTAAACAAAAAATATGAAGCACTATTCGTTTGTTTGTTTATTTGTCTTTTTCAATATTTGTTTAAAATAACCAAAATTTCAAGAGCATGAATAAAATATATTTTAAGGTTAGGGTTATACATTAAAGAAAAGATATGTAAGTGATTATAGATAGAGATATCTTACTGGTTAAGGTCAAGGGTATGGTTGGAGGGTTAGGGGTTAGGTTTAAGGTTAGTGTAAGGGGGTGCAGATAAACTGACATCTTTAACAAGTAATAAATCAATAGCATCGAAATCAACTTTACTCCTTCTTGAATATATCCATTTCCTGCATAATAAGCTGTGGGAACGTCAGTCACTTACAACTGACGAAAATGTTATATTCGGCCATCCTCTCTATGCCGTACATATAACGATCTCAATACTTTAACAAACCACAGATTTGAATGAACAATAAAGTGTCAAAAGTAATTATTCTAACATGTAAGTGTATGCGATGCTTTAATGTCTAATACACACATTTTATACTAAGATGACACTAATGCACACTTGTTCGGATTTTATGCATCCCATACTACATAGGTCCGAGGGCAAGTACCTACGTACTCCACATTAAAATGGTTCAGTCCCTCGCCATGATAACTACCCAGTAATAAAGCAAGGTTTAGACATTCCACGAGTACGGATCCCAGCCCCAGAGTACACTGTCCGACTGTTATACAGACTCCTCGTCGTGCGAATCTACCGCAAGTGCCCCTCTTGTCCCGGTATACGTATATACACTGGAGTACGAAAAACTACCCGCCCAACTACGCATAGTCCCGGATTTCAAATAAAAGCTTGTATCCATCGAAGCAACCTCAGTCCCAGAGTACACTGCTCGATTGGGTCTATAGTCCCGAAGTACATCGCCCGACTATATAGAGTGGCCCACTTACATTTACCCAGGTTTACTACATCTTCTCTTAAGTGCCTAGTTCTTAAGTTCAAAACATGAATAAATTATCATACCTAGAGTTAGTTTACCCCCTACCGGACTTAATCACAAATACTGAGATAGCTCCATGGCCATATCTTAAAAATATAACTCAATTCTTTTTTTCAATAATGCCGGTACCTGAGGTCTTACCAACTCTAAATCACAACCTTTCATGTACAAGAATCCATGGGTACTTATACCCTTCAATAATCATGTATCAAACTTAAATATTCTCATCTTAATTCATTCAAAATCTTTAAAGCAATAATTCTCTTCATGAACATAAATTTACCACTTGAAATCTCATTAGCAATTTGAACTCATAAAATATATCTCAACCATCTCAAATTTTACTTGCACCAAATAAAAGTATAATCTTTCCAAGGGAATCAATTCACATAACAATAATTTACCTTTCAAAGTCATATTTTTATATAAATTAATTTGAAGTCCTCAACTCATTTTTACTTCAATTTCACTTTTAGTCTCTCAAAATATGCATGAAAAATTCTAAAACTATTTTTAATAAATTCCATTTCATTTTATAGGAATAATAGAATTTTTCCCTAATTTTTTAATTGCATTAGAACTCATTAAAAACATTAAAACCCAAAAAATATAAAGTTTCGGCTGCTGGGTTTCAAACCCGTGACCACACAGCCAGCGCCCAAGATCTCAGCCGCTAACCAATTAGTCCATGTGGACTTGGTGTCCAAAATCCAGACCGCAAACCCCAAAAGCATATCTTTGGGTTTCAGATTCCATTAAATGAAACAAAAATAAATGTATCCACAACAAGTTTCGAACCCAGGATCTCCTACAAGTATAGTAGTGCTCTGTGGTGCACTGGCTAGCCAAATAGTCCATGTGTGATTACTGATATCAAAATATACTATTATACTTTTGTTCAACTTTTCTGTCATTCTATTATTTTCATAAAACTCTCTTTTTTTATTCAATCTAATCTTTCATTAGATTATAATTAGTTCATCTAAACTAAATTTTCTTTTAATAGTAACCCATGAATATATTAAAAAAAAATCATATTTTGACAAATCTCTAAATTTCAAGTTTTATCTCCTTCTCTTTAATGAATAAGTTTCATTTCTTTAATAGAAAAATATATTATATCTCTTTAAAATGATTCTATGTATATCAATTCAATTTCATCAAAAAATTTATTTTTATCACAAGGGAAATCTCAACAAGTGTCCCTACATCTTGTGAATTAACATGCATATATGACCATAGCTCATTATCCCTTTTTCTCCTTTCTAATTAACATGATGACAATATATTTCTTTAACCAAATCAAAATTTCTACAATTCATAGCACACATAAAAGTATGGATTTGTTCTCTAATTATCACATCAAATTCAATCCATACTACTCATTTATCATTACTAGCATTCATTTTCTACATTTAGAAAGTAAGAGAACATCTACATCACATCAAATTGATCTATATTAATACTATCATATTCTAGCATGATCAATCTATGAATTAGAAAATATAGAGACTACCCACCTCTTATGAAGAATAAACGACCAAAATGGAGAGACAACTTCTAGCTCCTAACTCTAACAAGCACTCCTAGTCCTTCTCCTCCTAGCAAAAGCTCCTCCAAGCACAAGGACACTTTCTCTCTTTCTTTTTCTGCTCTCTATTTTGCTTATTTTTGGTGTGAAAAGAGAAGAGAAGAAGTGTTTATTTATAGGACAAAAGAAGGGCTTAATTGCAAAATTCACATACCTGATAACTACCCACTACCTTTTCAATTTCCTAACTCCCCACCTCTTCACCTTTCTAAACTCCCATCCGGCCAACCCTTCTCATTCCAAACCGGTCCCCCACCTTCTCTCTCCCTCTCCACACATGCACACACACATACAAAAAGATAAATACAAATTCTATCGTTTTTATTTGTATACTAAAAGTTGTTACATGTCATGTGTGAGTCCATGCACCACCAAAAATATAATTTAATTAAATGAGCTTGTCTCATGGGCTTGCTTTTTAATTAATTAATTTATTAATCTAGTGGGCTCTCCTAATGGGCTAGAATCTCTCTTTAGGTTCATGGGTTTAATAAAAGACTAAATAAATATTATGCATGCTAAAATAGTAAATGAGAGTGAGAAATAGAGATGGGAAAATTAACACGTGCATCATATGTGCAAAATTTGAAAAAAAAAAGTATTTTAATCAAAATAGGGGAAAATGAATTTTTATTTTATAAAACGGGTTCGAACACATAAAATAAATAATCAATACACATAGAAATATCATACGTAGTGGTGGAAAAATACTTAATCGATACGTGTATTACAAACACGTAAAAAGCACGTAAAAATATAAAGACTGAAATATTATATTTTTGTTGACTCAAAATAGGGTAAAATCAATACCGAAAATGCATAAATAATCGGTAATCAAAATGCATAGTGAAAACACGTTACAAAATATACGTGCGTAACACACGAGGACAAAATTGTCATTTCTAATTTTGCGGGGTGTTACAAAAAAAATGTAAAAAAAAAAGTGTTGCACACCCACGAAAATTCTTAAAAAATAATGGGACAATGAACTTAGGTCGTTGTTGGAAACGACGACCTAAGTTATTTAAAGTTTTTTTTTTTACTTCAATTTTTTTTAAAAAAATCCAAGCAAAAAAATTCAGCTATTTACCCTTACTATTATCTTGTTCTTCTTTACTGCTAAGAAATGAAATTAATAAAATATTGAGACGAAAAACAAGATTATGGATGCCTTTGGTGTAGAGTTTAAGAACCTCTATTCGTAGAGAGAGAACAAGAAAGTTGTAAAAGGGGATATGAGATGAAGAATGAGAATTAATTTAGGTCGTTGTCTTCAACGACGACCAAGGTTAAATGAGGTCGTTGTCTCAAACAATGGCTTCAGTTATACCTGAACAACATACAAATGTCTATTGTTCAAGTCAAATAGCAAGGGAGCTAAAACAAAAAATTATATATTAACCGAAGCTGTTGTCTCCAACTACAGCCAAGGTTATATTATGTCATTGTCTTGGACAACGACTTCATCAGTTGTTACATATCAAGTCAGATAGAAATTCTTTTGTCTTTATTTTGGCATTGAGCGTAGGCCGTTGTGTACAACATTGACCTAGGTTAATGAAAAAAATATAACAAAGGGATCAGCAACACACTTGTATCACATCAGCATCAATATCCACAAAAATTGACTTTACCTTACCACCAAACAATAGCTTCCCAATCACTTCAATCCACATAAAAACTAACAAAAAATACAATATAATCAACATCAATCAGAGGGACAATTTTAAAAGTTAACTAACATAAAAAACATTAACAATAACATTAATACCAAGTTTCACGTACAACACGAATCAAAAAATACTCAACCTACAGCGGTGTGTAGTGTTGTGGCGCTCGCCTCTTCCGAGTAGGTTGTCGCCGAGTATACCCAACTTGGGTTACATGTGACGGGCTGGCATCTTCTTCTTGCACTTCTTGGTCTTCTTCGTCCTCTTCTTGATGCTCTTCTTCTTGTGGTGGAGGATGGTGTAACCGTTGTTGCTCTGAATGAGATGACCCATTAATCACGCATTTACGGCACTGTAGACGTAAGTTCGTATTTAAATAATGGGTCATTCGTTCGCCATCTCCTACCTCTTCTAGTGAGACCTGACATGAAATAAGCATCTTCCAAGAGAAAGCTTTCATTTTCGCACTGGCATTGCTCTTAAGTACCTGTGCACATTCCTTTGCCATATCCCATGTATTATCGAAATCTACAACAAAGATGAAAATATGGTGGAAAAAATTCCATGATGAAATCATCAATTCAAAAATAATTAATGTGAATACAAAAAAATATTTCAAACAAATTTGACTTCCCAACAACTGATATAATGATGCCTTGGGTTGGTACATGGGTTGTGACGTGGAATACGCCAGTGATGGTTCTCTCTCTCTCTCT
This sequence comes from Hemerocallis citrina, assembly GCA_017893485.1. NCBI lineage: Eukaryota > Viridiplantae > Streptophyta > Magnoliopsida > Asparagales > Asphodelaceae > Hemerocallis > Hemerocallis citrina. The sequence continues at coordinate 272,176,368 of CM030364.1, read as the reverse complement.
CTCTCTCTCTCTCTCTCTCTCTCTCTCTCTCTCCAGAATTGGTACTTGAATGCCAATTGACACTTTGGTCTTCGGAGATATGTACAAATGTGTTATTTCCCGGTACCAAGTCATGTATGTTATAATTGAAGTGTCATCGACAGCATGACATCATCAAATACCATTTCAAACCTTTGATCATTCCAAATTTCTACAAAACCACGATGGAAATCCACCCAATCATGATTGGCTATACGACCCGTACCTCTAATGGTGTGTAACTCAGTGTTGTACCGGCGACGGATGAGAATTTCCTACTCCAGCCCAAATTGGCGAAGGACTTTATCCGGCCAATGATGCTCCACCGTACCAAAGTTTATGAGTGCAGCCAGCATCAACCACAACTGCAAACTAGCGGTACACGCTGGTGGTAGTCTTTCCACACACTCGGGAGTATACGGCTCCCAAATTACCAATTCATCTCGTAGTTGGTCGAGCTCGTCTCTGTAGTATGTTAGAACTCCTTTTGGGTTGTAGCTTCGTCTACCGGCCCAATACACACCTAAAGGTGGTCGCATCTCAAAGATGTGTGTAGGGGCCACCCAACCCTCCATGGGTCTCGTAATATGGGGACGACCCAAGTGTATACATTCTCATACCCAAATCTGAAGCAAGACCATTGGCCCAGTTATCTCAACTCTATCGAGAGCAACTGCACACAATGTCCTGTACAAGGTGGCTAATGTGCAACTTTCCCAACTATATCGGTTGACTAAGCTTCGGTCGGCGAGCAATCGTAGATACCTAAGCGGGAAGGTATCTTCAATGGAGTTAGGCAAGAGAACACCTCCAAGCACTGTTAGAATATATGTCCTAGTATAGCACTGCATGTCGTAGTCACTCGATGCATCGGTCAATTTTCCTTCAAAATTTTTCTTCAACCATGACAGTCGGATTGATTGTCCGACAAAAATACCATTATCATCCTCTTCATCATCATCAAACCCTGTACCGAGGAGCTCATTACACAACTCTATTTTCTGGAAATTAATATTACCCGTCATGGCCATCTCATCTATTGGAATACCGGAAATCATGGCGATATCTTGTAATGTCACCTTCATCTCCCCATCCGATAGATGAAAACTATGTGTCTCTGGCCTCCATCGCTCAACGTGGGATGTAAGAAGTGCTCGGTCTAATTTGAACTTACCCATCAAACCAACTCCGTAAAAATCGGCTTCGACAAGGTACCTGTGGGTACGCGGGTGCATCGTCAATGTCTTGTGCATATGGAAATTACAATTTCGTGTTGTCCCTATCCACACATCCTCGGATCTGTGGCGGTCTTGCAAAGTGAGTATATCTGAATGTAAAGGTCCTGGACCGCGATAATCACCCAAAGACGACACACCAATCTACACCAACATTTAAAATTTTATTATTGTACATACAATATTACGTATATAAAATTCACAATGAAAACTAATAGTACACTTACTTCTGTGGAAGGTTTGCCCCTACCAATACTAGATGGCCTTCCGGTTCCCCTCGTTCTAACCATTTCTCTAAAAAAATTATAACAGTTGGTCAATACACTATTTATATATATAGTTACAAAAAAATACGTGAGAAAATCGCACAAATGACATCCAAAAATTCTAAAACTTTGTGAGTAGGTCGGACTCACCACAAAGAAGTCAACGCAACTTGTAGAAGCGAGTTTCAATTCACTGTTTGCAAAATATGGCAATGCATCGCTTCATTTCAAATTAAAAGCAAACAAAGTGATACACAGCTGTATATTGCAAACCGTGAGTCGAAACTCACTTCTACAAGTTGCGTTGGCTTGTGTTTAGTGAGTCCGACCTACTAAAAAAATTTTGTATTTTTGGATGTTGTTTGTGCGATTTTCTAGTGAAAAGTCATTCAAAAAATATCAAAGTATAATTATTGTTGTTGTTTGATATACGAAAGAAAATCGCATAAACGAGATCAAAAAATTCCGAAACTTTGCGAGTAGGTCGGACGCACCACACATAAGCCAACGCAACTTGTAGAAGCGAGTTTCGACTCACAATTTGCAATATACGGCAATGTATTGCTTTCACTCACGAAAAAAGTGGAAAGCGATACACGGCCGTATATCGCAAACCGTAAATCGAAACTCACTTCTACAAGTTGCGTTGACTTGTGCGTGGTGCGTCCGACCTACTCGTAAAATTTCAAAATTTTTTGATCTCGTTTGTGTACTTTTACAAAAAAAAAGAACAATATAATCTACAACTACAACTATAATTTCGAAAAACAACTACTTCTACAAGTCAATCTACAATTATTGAAAAACTATATACAATACACATCAAACACCTAACTACGCATCACACAAAAAATTGTAGCCTTAAAAATTAACGAAAAATCACTCAAACAACATAGCTACATCAACTAAAATCTAGAATAGAGTGAATACCTTGCACAATGTGGGTCTTTGAGAAGAGAGAGAGGAGGTGGTTGTGCTGTTGTAGATGGAGGAGGAGGACTAGGGTTTCGGAGAGCTCGTTAGGGTTAGGGTTTTTTGGGGTCGGGATATTCAAATGAAGAGGGCAGGAGTTCGAAAAGAGGGAGAGAGTGAGTGAGAGAGTCAAGTGGCAGAGGATGAGTTGATTGATGAAGGAGGTGCCAGGGTTTCGAGTTTGGGTTCGGGAACGAGCGAGCGAGAGAGAGGGTAGTGTAATAGTTATAGATATAATGTAGGAGGAAAGCAAAATGTGTATGTATATATATATTAAAACACATGTATAACCGAAGCCGTTGTTTCACACAATGACCTAGGTTATACATAGGCCATTGTGTGAAGCAACGACCCAGGTTGGATGATGGATTTCGAAGTACGTAGGCTGTTGTTGGGAACAACGGCGTAGGATAAAATTTGGCCAAAAAAATACAAGCTCATCAGCGTCAATCGCGAGAGAGTATGAGCGAAATGCTAAGTAAAGAGTTATTTGGGGGCGAAATTCCAATTTTACCCTTCCGAAGTTAAGTGGGAGAGGGGGTTGATGGGCGAGATCGATCCTGACTGCTAGATCTTGACCAAAACGATCCAACGGGTAGGAGACGAGTTTGCAATGGGCCTGTGCAAACGGACTAGTTTGCAACTGAGCATCGCTTATGTGTGTGTGTGTGTTTTTTTTTTTTTTTTTTTTTTTTTTTTTTTTGGGGGGGGGGGGGGGGGGGGGGTTCATTTATTTATATTTAACAATGTGATAAAATTATATGGCTAAAAATTCTTTGTTTTTATAATGACATGATTGATGGGAAAATTAATGTCAAATAACTTGATTTTACATCCTTAAACTATCTTAGGCATGTGGAACAAGATGAACGGTTTGGATTTTTCATAGGGGGCTCGTATTACATATAAGGTCTCAAAATAAGAGGTAGTGCCTTAGGGGATCACCTCCCTCTCTCTCTCTCCCTCTATATATATATACTAGTAATATACACGTGCGATGCACGTATTATTTATAAAAAAAAATTAAAGTGAACATTTTGATTTTTGTGCGATATATGTCTTAATAAATAAGATTATATATTTTTAAAAGTAAATGTGAAGACTATAATGGGAGAGTTGGAGTTGCCACCGTAAGTAGGTAGATTTACAATTCCAACTCTTCCATTATATATAGATAGATTATATATTATATTATAGATAGATAGATAGATAGATGGTAATTTACATGTGTGATGCACATTTAATATATTAAAAAATTTAAGTAAAAAATCTGACATAGTGAGGACTTGAACCTGAGACCTCCTTCATATTAGTTATGCACGTGTAATGCACACGTTGATAGATTCACAAATGACACTAAAGCCTTCTCCCATTATAATATCTATATAATAAAACACAAAGAAAGCTATCAAGTGGCTCTCCTTCAATCTCCCCAAAATCAAAGGCCCGGATTTAACCTCGCAAAACATATTTTCTCTCCTAAAAGTTTTCCCCCAAAACTCAAATTCAAATCCTCTACCCAAAACAACTCCTATATTTATTTAATTTCATTTTCCTCTCTCTCCCCCTCCCTCCCTCTTCTATTCAAAAAATTAAGAAAATAATTTTTTTTAAGCTTTAAAAAAATTAAAATTTAGAAAACTTTTTTTAAAAAATCAAAAAAATTATATAATATGTTTTTTGCTGGACCACCAAAAGTTTCACATATAGTATGTTTGCTGCTTCAATTAATTTGCTGAACCGCCAAAACTATTTTATATGATCAAATAAGGTGCACCGTTCCGAAAACGTGTCGTAGGCACGTGTCAACGGACAAACCTAGTATATATATATATATATATATATATATATATATATATATATATATATATATATATATATATATATTAAGTGACATTTTTAATAAGTGAAAATAAATGAACCTTGTTTCACACATCTCCACTTCTCATATGTATAATTCACATTGTTCAAAGTGATCAAGATATTATAATATATGGAAAGATGAAATATCATGAAATTTGAATATTATTTGTTCATGCAATAAGTGGTTGCAAAATGAACAGTTTGGTGTGGATCATGTATTAGAGAAGTGAAGATGAGTGAAACAATGTTCACTTATTTTCACTTATTCAATGAACTGTCAGTTACTCATACTGAGTATGTATATATAAGTATGTATATTATATATATATATATATGTATGTATATTATGTTTCTTTTCTTATATTTTATTTGTCTTTTGAAGATATCTTTTAATATGAGAAAAATGAACTTATATTATCAGTACATATTGCTATCAGGATTATAAAAAAAAATCATTTTTAGATATTTCAGCCCATTAATTATCCTGAATATTATCGCAGAAATTTAAACACTTTAAGATTTGAAATTGGTGTTAGATATATAATAAGTACACAATTTTATATGCAAACTAGCCCGTCGGTATCTTCCAAATTTGCCTGTTATATGGTAAATATTTAGAGAATGCAGCGAAGGTAAACAATTTTACTACAGCAATCAATTTTGCTATCATAAGTGGCTATTTATTTCCAGATATACATCAAAATTTGTAGAAGAAAACTCACCAGCAAGAGTATTTGTCAAGGCTTACAAAGTGGATGTGCTAGATACAGCAAAATCCCGAGAAACATCTCTTATAAATATAACAAAATTGTTTCTGTGTACATTATTCTAAATTTTGGGTAAGAAATACAATTTAGATTAAGATGCATATATAATAAAAATTCATTCATTTCTCAAATCTACCAACTCTACATCATGTTAGTCGCCAAGTGCAGCCAGCAACTAGGCCTGCTACTACTGGTCCACATATTCAACACTTAACCAATTTTTGTTGCATATGACGTTATCATGTATTGTAATAACTCAAAGATAATTTTATTGTGTTCTCAAATTTCTTGTTTCTTACCTCTTATTCAGTTAAATTTGAAGAAAGAAAAAAATTGTATTAACTTGTTACTTAATTCCTTCATCAAAAAAAAACTTGTTACTTAATTCCTTACCTAAATATTTAGCTACTCCAAGAAATAAATACATGAATAAATAAATAAAAAATATTACTTCGAATAGCTCATGATGATATATTACATAACTCTACTAAATGCGGAAGAAGATCATAACCACAAATTAGGTATTCCAGTATGATCTCCTCTGCACTTGGTAATCCAGTGAGAGAGATCATTAGAACTTCTACCGGACCTCTCCAATACAAATTTTAACTGAGTCGACCAACCTTAAGTAGAAACAATAAAATCAGATTACCTTCTAATGAACATATACACTCTTAGAGATTCTGCCTTTATCAGGAAAAAAGTAGCGTATCACAAAATACAATAAAGAACGTAGTTGATAGAAAAAGGAATAGAAAGTTCTCCTAGTTGATAGAAAAAGGAATAGAAAGTTCTCCCTGGGAAGTGGTAAAAGTAAGTATAGAATAACTGAAACACTAACTGGCAATGGGAAATATGTTGGATGTATATGTATATTCTCAATATAATAGGATAATATTGTGTATATTATTCTATGGGGCAACACGGGTTTACACGTGTTATGTATTAATTATTGGAACGGGTTGAGTGGGCTAAAAGCCCAGTACCCTAAACCCAGTCTAATCTCTTTATAAGCTGGTCTAGAGATAGTGCTCTGTGACATTCCAATACTGATAAGCAGGGTATAATATCTTAAGCGGCTAGAGATTAACCCTAACCCTAATTTCCCCAAATCAGTATTAACAATCTTAAGATATTATAATCTCACCTCCGACCAAAAGAACCCGACTTCTGTTACATCCCGACCACTGTGGGCGCCGTCGCAGCCGTCGTTCGACCTAGTCGCGGCCGCCTCCGACCACCGTGGGCGCCATCGCCATCCTTGTCGTGGGTCGATCAAGTCGCTGCCGCCTCCGACCACCGTGGACATCGTTCGACCTGGTCGTCGTCATCCTTGGATCGAGTGCTGTTGACGGTGCTGTTGGATCTAGGGTTTGATCAGATCGAAAGTGATTTGTTCTTCCATTGCTGTTGGATCTAGGATAGGATCAGATCGAGGTGGTAGAGGAGCAGCAGTCGCCGCCGCTGGGAGTTGCCGCCGCACCTGACGCCGGGGTCGCGTCTGCCGTTGCCGGAGGTCGCCGAACCCATCCAACGATGCTGCCTCTTCTCCACTTTCTTCTCCATTGGTCTTTGTGTGAGATTGAAGGAGAAGAAGGAGACTACTCAGATCCAAAATTTTGATTTTTTCAATTGGTGGATTATGGTGTTCTGTGTTCGGATGGTTGGAGCAGATCCAGATTCAGATCCAGTCCAACAGCTTCTCTATTGGTTGGTGACTGCTGTTTGGTGTTTGGACTGTTGGATCAGATCCATTTTCAGATCCAGTCAAAAGGAATCAGACCTGGATAGATCTAAATTAAAGATAAGTTATTCACCAAATTTAAATTGTTATTTAATTATTTGTTTGAATTTTGTTGCTAAGTGCTAAAGTTCAAAACCGTATTAAGCATTGTTTAATTAAATACAAATCTGAATAACTGCTTTGGCTGCGTGCTATGGATCAAATATTTATTTTGATAAATTATAGTTTTGACTATAAAGTTTGTATCTCCAATTAAATTGTTGTGAATTAGATAGTGCTAATAAGTCGTTTAATTGGCTAATCTTTAACAATTTGATGAATGTAGGAACTCCAAAGTTACTTACAAATTGTGTGTATTGGAGACGATGGATTTGCATCATGGCATGATAAGTCTGCACTACGCAGGCTTCTCCATCGAATTTGGAAAAACACTTCTAACTTGAAGTGTCGGTATGATCTACTTTAACCTCTTGGTATTTTTATGTGATGAATGTGTTAACGTCTTGTACGTTTGATCACATGATTGAGAGTTTTAGATCATAGTTATTCTCGCTTTGAAAACTAGCATGTTTAGGGTTGTTAAGTATTTTATCATACTATGTGTATAGATATTTTGACAAATCCATTGTTTGCAGTTTGTGTGAGATTATATATTTGCTTCTCTAATAATTAAAATTTTTGTATAAGATCTATGACAAATGTCCGTAACTTAGATAGGAGCATCCTGTAATGCAGAATATGACTCCATTATTTACGTTTTGTTCTTTATCGGTCATTGTACTGTGTGTGCAAAATTGAATTATAAAATATGGGTCATTATCTCGCTTAGTGTTTCGAAGATGATGAAGAACGAATAAAGAAAATTATAGCTCAATTTGTTTGAGCACGTGGACATTGTTAGAATCACTAGAGAAAGCAAACACCTTTGTAAAATGTGATAGAGTAATCTTGTATTAGCTCTTATAATGTGCTTACATTGTCAATCGCATGTATAAGTTGAGTTTAACAAATGAAACAATTAATAATAATAGTTCTAATTATGTTCTTGAACCTAGCATAATTGGCTAGGATTTGAGAAATATATATTCAATTGTCTGTGAGGAAATGTGATCTAATTATCAAAACTGTGGGAAAACGGAGTTAAAAGCTATTGAGTCAAAAGTTTTAACATCCAAGTTGTTTTGAGATTTAGAATCACTATGAACTATATATTAAATTGTTTAATCTTGTTAAAACTCATAACTCTGCTAAATGACACTCCATTAAATATGACAAATATGAAAGTTGTGCTCAGATTATGATCACTAGAAAATCATTTAGTATGGTCTCTAGGAGCACACAACCACTTGAGTCAATACATTCTGATATTTGTGATCTCAGTAGCTTTGTAACTAGATGAGACGATTATTGGTCAGAAGTATTTAATTGCTCTTGTAGATGATTAATATAAGTTTGTCATATATATGAAGAATGAAGCACTTATTATTCTTAATGAATTAAAAATTATAGTTGAATGCTAAAAATCAAGGGTTCAGATTTGATAGAGGTGGTGAATATGTTTAACAACTTTAGAGAAATTTGCATTGGGCATAATCTCTACTGCACTCTACTTACAACAATCAAACAGTATTGATAAAAGTTAGAATCAAACTCTTAGTGAAATGTTGAATTCTATATTATTGACTGTTGTTTGTCTTGTGTAATAATGAGTAATGTTGTATTGTTAATCATATCTCTAATGTGTTACTACACCTTAAATTGAATACACCTTGTAAATCATAGCATGAAAACACAAATAATTTTGTTAAAGTGAAAATTTTGTGTTGTGATACATTTGTTAGAGTACATGACCCTAGAAGGCCTAAAGTAGGACCTACAACAAATATTTGTGTGTTTAGAAAGTGCAGAATAGTTCTGTGGACAGATGTTGGATCTATCTAATTTGTATTAGAAGAATCTAGATTTGCAAAGTTCTTTGAGGATATGTTCATCAAAGATAAATATATGAAATAATCTAGTCCTACAAACACGTTCAATGATTCACAGTTGGAATCAAGAACCAGCCTTACTGACACTTGAAAACCTGAATGACAAAAGAACTAAGAAGAGTCTCTAGTGGACAATGAGATGACTTTGTGTCATACAATAATACTTCAATTTAGTTGATCTGCCAAAAGAGGCTAAAACTATATTAAGTAAGTGGGGTATTGTAGAAGAAACTTAATTTTGATTGTTCAGTAGCAATTTTAATGCTTTTTAGTAGCTAACAGATTGACTGAAAAATGGGGTAGATTTATTTGATGTCTACTCACATGTCTGTCATATTGCTACAATAAGTATTCTTCTTACCCTTACATCTATTGAATTATCTTGTCATTCATAAAAGATATTTAAAAGTTTTGTACTTGATATTTTGTACTGAACAGTTTTGTACTGGAAAGTTTTGGACTAATATGTTTAGTGAACAAGATTTACAATTTAGTAAAATCATTGTATGCTTTGAAACATGTAATATAGCTATCGTATAAATAATTTGACAAATTTCTCAAAGAGCCTAGTATATGAATCAAGTAATTCAGATCAGTGCCTTTAACTTTGTGGTGTGTCAAATATAATGGCTATTATTTACTTAGTTTTATTGACATGCTTGTTGATTGGAAGTGACATCTCTATCATAAATGGAGTTAAATTGTGCTATCCAAATAAATGTAGCATGAAACACTAAGTGTTGTGGTCACCATATTATGTATAAGGGTGAGTTTTGGTTGGCAAGGGATAACCCTTAGTCAAACTCGATAAATCAATAATGTGTTTCAAAAGTGGGGATATAGTGATTGAAAGTGTGTTTTGAAACACCTTATGATTATGATAAAAAGGTTGACACCTAATGATGGTGCAACTATGAGACATGTAGATCATTCTAAAAGAATTGAAAGTCTCATGTATACAAAGATCTGCACTAGAATAGACATAGCCTTTGAGGTAGGTATGATCTGCAGATTCACTAAGAATCCCATACACATTTGAGTGCCCTTAAGAGGCTAATGAGATACCTGAGTGGTACTCAAGAGTTTGCTTTGTGCTACTCAAAGATTAGTGAAAGTCGACAACTAGTGGATATGTGTTCGCACTAGGAGGAGCAGAAAATTATGGAGATTAATAGGCAAACAAGTGTTGCGTTCTCATCCGAGAAATCGGACCTCTATGTGTTATCCTCTGCAGGGGAAGAGGCTGAGTGGATTGAATAACTTATTGCTAATCATCCATTTGAGAAGTTTAATGTAAATTCTCAATTCTGTTATGCGACTATCAAGCTATAATGCACTGTAGCTCATAACTCACTCTATAATAGTAAGAGGAGTATATTAAGGCTGAAAGAAGCCTAGTTGAACTTTCTCATAGATAAAGTGCAATTGTGACAAGTATGGCCAATGCTCTTGCTAAGAGACTTGAAAGTGATCTAATTATCAAAACTGTGGGAAAAATGGAGTTAAAAGCTATTGAGTCAAAAGCTTTAACATCCAAGTTGTTTTGAAATTTAGAATCCAATTGGAGCCATAGAGAAGTTCAAACTGAAGCATCAATTTTAGGCAGTTGACATGCTTTAGATAATTTGAAAAGTTCTATGTAAATTCTGTTAATATATAATTTCATTCCAATCTTGATGATACTATATATTTTCATAATTTACTTAGAATCATCTTATTATTCCAAAAGAAAGCATGAAAACTTGTCGATGTGTTTCCGATGTTTAGAATGGTTGTTATATCATTCCAATTCTGATGATATAACTCTTTTATGGATTCATGTTTCATTCCAATTTTGATGATTCAGAATTAACCATAATTGATTTGACTGTTCTATCATTCCAATATGAAACATAGTATAGTTCTTGTGTGGAAACTATAATAGTTCTTGTTCTTTATTTTATTAAAGAAACTTGATTGTGATGCTTGCGTTACATTTTGCTAAGCTATCGTTGAATTGTACTAAGTTCTTTAGTAGAACCAGATACTTTATGAAATTTGCTAGAATTCTTAGAGATATGTCTCTTGATATTCTTGTCTTCAATAAGCTAGCAAAGATGGAGGAGTTAAATCTGTCAAGATAGATTTCAGAATAATGATTTGCTCAAAATGGAGGAGTAAACATAAAGCAGTCTGCAAGAATATAGTTTTGGTTTATTTATCGAAAGAATAAATTTGCCACTTGCTTGATAAAACTTCTGTTGAGTTTAAGACTCTTGTGTTCATGAGCTTAAAACTCATATTTTGTTCTTGAAGTTTATTTGCTTTGGTTGATTTTGAAACTATGACAGTCTCTCTAGTTGGTTTAGTCATTGTGAACTATTCTGTTTTGATATGGTTTTAGAACTATTGATTATTTTGGTTTAGTCATATTTGAACTATTCAAATTATAATTGATTTAGTCTATTATCCATGTTCTTTATGATTCAATAATGTTTGAATCTTTGTGATCCAATATTATTACATTGCTTAGCCTAATATATTGAGAATATAGGAGGAGATTGTTGGATGTATATGTATATTCTCAATATAATAGGATAATATTGTGTATATTATTCTATGGGGCAACACGGGTTTACACGTGTTATGTATTAATTATTGGAACGGGTTGAGTGGGCTAAAAGCCCAGTACCCTAAACCCAGTCTAATCTCTTTATAAGCTGGTCTAGAGATAGTGCTCTGTGACATTCCAATACTGATAAGCAGGGTATAATATCTTAAGCGGCTAGAGATTAACCCTAACCCTAATTTCCCCAAATCAGTATTAACAAAATATATGATATGTAAGGAGTATTTCTCGGATATAACTGGTACTTTAAGAGAGAGAAATGGTTTCTCTCTGTAGAAAACCCTAGAGAGAGAAACTCCCAAAATCAAATCTCCAAAGTCAGTCAGGCGACGGCGACTTCGATCGGGGAGGGGGGAGGAGTCCCTCCACACCTCTTCCTCCTCCTCCCCCCCCCCAATCCATTCCCGCTTCCGCAGCGGTGTAGAGGAGGTTGGAAATCGCCTAGGGTTTCGCGATTTCAGGACCTTTAGATGTGGTCGGCGACGTCGAGGCGGCATAGATGGCGTGTCCATGGAGGAACTATTAGGATTGTGTCTTGAATACTCGTTGTTCAGATTAGAAGAAGATAAGATGAAGCACGGAGGTTGAAGCGTCGAAGTGAGTAAAAGGAAAAACAGCAGCAAAAAGGTGCAGGCATAGTTGTGGTCGACCGCATCCACGACCGCTCGTAGTACAAGGATTGTCCAAGAGAGGTACGGTCGACCGGTCTTGTTGAACGTTCGACCGACCGCGGCGCTGTGTTCGTTTTTGGGCTTCGATTTATTAGGTCGTTTCAGCCCAATCTTCAACTCCAAGTTAGATCGTGCGGCTCCTATTCAGTTACTTCTTTTTCAGGTTATATCGGACGACTGAGAATCAAGATTAGACCTAGATTTCTCTCTATTCTTCTATATATATTGTAAACTCCTCCAATATGAGAGGTAGTACTTCATAGATTCTTTTCTCCATTGCAAAGAGAGGCTTGAGAGAGAGATAGTTCTTGGTGGGTGAGTTTAATTCCTTGTATTGAGTGAATCAATAACTCCTTATAATCTCTTCTAGTTGAATATCAGATCTCCCTATATTTCCCCCCGGATTAAGCAAAAGCTAACCGAGATAAGTCATCAGTGTGTTTGTGTTAGTTTGGTGTATTTACTTACTTGTTCAATTTATTCGTCTCATCTACTTCGAATTCCTCATAGCTCTATTAGTTCCGCTGCGACAACGGGTGTTGGTTGACGTCCCAATCCCAACAACTGGTATCAGAGCTTCAGGTTGCCGAGTCCCTTGGTTAAGATGAAAGGTCACAGTATTTTGAAGATCAAGCAATTCGATGGAAAGATCAATGAAAGGTCATCCGACATGAAGAAGGATGTTTGGGAAGATATTCGTGAAAGAACCATAAATCTGACCTGACTATCCTTGGCGGACGAGGTCACGTGCAGATTTCTGGAAGAAATTGACATGGCAAGTTTGTGGAAAAAACTCATAATTGACTACTCTGGTTCGTCGTTATTAGATCGGATGCATTGGAAGAGGAAGTTATTCCGTTTATCTATGAAGGAAGGTACCGATCTTCAAGAACACATTACAGAGTTCAATAAGGTATTATCTGAACTTAAGGCGATCAACGCAGATGTGTGTGAGGAAGATAAAGCTTTCAACCTGATATACTCACTGCCGGATTTGTACGAGCCTTTGTTCACTACCATGCTACACGGTAGATCTACCCAGGAGAGTATTTCGGTAGATGGTGAAATTAAAGTATTGAAGGAAGATCAACTTGTGAAGGAGACCCATAAATCATCATCATCTATTCCTACAAGTTGTCTAGCAGTGGATGGTCCTTCGGGAGGAAGACAAAGTGCTTTACAAAAGAATTCGATCTGTTGCCGTTATTGCAAGATGCCAGGGCATATCAAGAAAGATTGTTGGAAGTTGCACAATCAGGAGAGGGCAAAAAATCGGAGTTCAGCCGCTAATGTGGTTAGTGTCTTTGATTCAGGCAATTCGTGTCTTCTTGTTTCAAATTCTTTAGAAGTGGATTCTAGTTAGTTTCTTGACTAATGGATTTCTTCTCATATTTGCTCCGAGAAAGAGTTTTTTCTACTTATAAGTCTACAACGGGGCGTTCTGTGACAACGGAAACTGGAAAGATTTGTAAAGTAGTGGATGAGGGGACAGTTGAGTTGAAGATGCCAAGTCTAAATATGTTCACTTTAAGGGATGTTTTGCATATTCCTCTGCTGAAACGGAATCTGATTTCTTTGGAAACTCTTGATGCATGGGGTTGTAGGTACACAGCTCGAGGTGGAGTTTTGTCTGTTTTTTAAGGTCGTCGTAAGGTGATTAGAGGTATGAGAGTGGTTGGGCCAAGCCAAAAAAATCTCTACAAGCTTCGGGAAATTCGAAATACTTGCTGAAGTGTTGCTTCTTTTCCCATGATTCCTGCAAGCTCAGCTAGTTTGCCGCAACTAGATTCATCGAGACGAGACCACGACGTTCGAATATCGTCGAGAGGTGGAGAAAGCCTAAGGGTAGGTAGAGTTCGTGCAGAGTTTGGCAACTTTGTGAGTACATCTACGGAGGTGTACCCTTGAAGGGGTATACTGGATTCGGTGAGATTGGGTAGAGATCATTTCAACTAGAAGAAGAAGCTATTGTTCTAAATTTTCTTTACAAGTGGAATTTATTAGAGTTTGGAGATGAGTAACACATCATGTGATAGCACTGGTATGCAATCTAAGGTGGAGTTTGTTAAGATTGTGTTTTGAATACTCGTTGTTCAGATTAGAAGAGGGTAAGATGAAGCACGGATGTCGAAGCGTCGAAGTGAGTAGAAGAAAAAACAGCAGCAGAAAGGTGCAAGCATAGTTGCGATCGACTGTCCCAAGTTGCAGTCGACCGTACCCCCCGAACGCACCCGCGACCGCTCATAGTACAAGGATTATCCGAGAGAGGTAAGGTCGACTGGTCTTGTTGGACGGCCGACCGACCGTGGCACTGTGTTCATTTTTGGGCTTCGATTTGTTAGGTTGTTTCAGTCCAATCTGCAACTCCAAGTTAGATCGTGCGGCTCCTATTCAGTTACTTCTTTTTCAGGTTATATCGGACGACTGAGAATTAAGATTAGACCTAGGTTTCTCTCTATTCTTCTATATATATTGTAAACTCCTCCAATATGAGAGGTAGTACTTCATAGATTCTTTTCTCCGTTGCAAAGAGAGGCTCGAGAGAGAGATAGTTCTTGGTGGGTGAGTGTAATTTCCTGTATTGAGTGAATCAATAACTTCTTGTAATCTCTTCTAGTTGAATATCAGATCTCCCTATATTTCCCCCCGGATTAAGCAAAAGCTAACCGGGATAAGTCATCGGTGTGTTTGTGTTAGTTTGGTGGATCTACTTGCATGTTCAATTTATTCGTCTCATCTACTTTGACTTTCTCATTACTCTATTAGTTCCGCTGCGACAATCGGCGTTGGTTGACACCCCAATCCCAACAGGAACGTTGTCAGGGGATGTTGTGGCGGTTTCAAGGCAACGAAGTTAGGTGCTTCGAGACTCCAACGTGGAGGACGAGTAGCTTGTTGGAGGTGCTCGGTCAGGTGTAGCCAGTCCGAGGTTTGAGTGGCCAAGAAACAGAGGAGGTAACTGGGCAACTAGAAGGATTTCACAGATTCTTTCAAATGGATGTCTAGTTGTCAGATTTCTCGGTTGGTTCAATCTCGAAGAAACCATGGAGGTTTTGGCAGATCCATCAGAAGGTGGTGAGTTTCGATAACTGCGAAGGCATGGTGAACATGTACCACCACCTTGAGAACTTCCACTATGCAGTGAGGCCGTTGGTGATTGCTTTGGGATTTTTTACTACTATCAAGATTGGGGTTTTCGTAGGGAATGAAGTGGTGGGAAGTCGAGAGGAAAAAAGGAGGTGGTGGTTTGGTGAGAGAAGTGGGAGGGCAGCAGCAGGAGGGGCCGAATGAAAGTAACCCACAGTGGCTTCCGAATGCCGACGTGTTGATGGACGTCGGGGGCTAGTTCAGCCGGGGTGGTTGGGGTTGGCCGGAGAGAGGCTAGGGGAAAGGGGAAAGGTGATAGATCCGATGCTGATTGAGTTGAAATTGATGGATTAATTGATTGATTGATTAATGATTGATCGATTGACTAAGTGATTGATTGGTTGGTTAGTTTTTGAATATTTGAATTTCAAATTAGGGTTTGAAATTCAAATTATATTAGAGGATGAGTTAAGGGGGGCAAACGTTACATTTGTTGGGCGGTGATGTTCGCTGGCGATATAGATAGACTGTAGCATCGGCCTAACGGTTGAAAACAATGACTACTGTTGAGGGTTGGATTTGATGCAATCAGAAGAGGCATCGTAGTGCGGTTGGTTAGGCTGATCCAAGACGGAAACGTCATTGGGAAAGGAGTAAGTATGCCAGCAAGTTATAGTGGCTGTCTTTGTTGTCATGGTGGACGCTTGGGGGAAGATGGAGGGAATTTATGGGGTGAAAAGTTATTTTGATGGAGTTTGAATTTCAATTTAGAGTTTTGAAACTCAAATTACATTTGGGAGGTGATGAACGTGTGGGGGGGCTTTCATTTGGGCTCTTAGTCGAGATTCAGAGGTCAGATTGAGTTGCTTAATTTTGTCCTTCATTGAACGGTCGTTGGTGATGGTGCTAATCCTCACCGTTGCGATGTACAATTTTGTCAACATCGTTGGGATGATGTGCGAGTCGTCGATATGGTGGAGGATGTACAAGCTGTGACAGTTTTGATAGTTGTGCAAGTCGGTGCCAATATGGTAGATGTGGGAGTCGTCGCTAGTTTGGGAGTTTTAGCGAGGTTGTTGCTGTGGTGAGAGTGGTGTGAGTCGTTGCAGGTCTGCTGATGGCCAAGTTGTCACAGAGATGGTATTCAGGCTAGTCATCAGCGACGTCGCGAACGGAACATCGGCCACCGTGGTGGTGAATGAACTGAGCGTTCCAGATTAGAGAAGTGACAAGTCGTCACTGGATGGGCGGAGTAGCAAATCATTATCAGAATTGTGATTAAAAAAGTCGTTTCTGGTATGTTGTTCTGATTAGGTGTCACCGAATGAGGTAGAGAATTCGTTGCTGGAGTGGTGTTCAAGTTAGACGTCACTTGAAGGTGCATGGGCAAGTCGTAACTATGGTTGGTGCTCGATGAGTCGGTATCTGATTATTCAATAGGAAATTTGCATGCGTTACATCTAATAGGGGGAGAACAGATTACAGGTGTCATCGTCTATAAGTTTAGCTAGGGGAGGGACTAGTTAATGTTGTAGGCTTAACTAGGTAATTGTTTTCTATTGTTCCGTTCTAGGAACAGATAGATGTTATATATTCGTAATACTTGTTTCGTTAATAATTTATTAATAAAGCGGTGACGCAGTCACCTTTTTATCAAAAAAAATATATATGATATGTAAATTCTAGTCCTCCTCGGCAAATGGTGGTAGAAAGTGTTCCACCCAAATGGTGAAGGTTGGCAAGAGTATATTCATTCTTACCTTCAGGAAAAGGGGACGATAAGGTTTGGGTTTCGGGACCTACAGTGTCTTGGTATTGGAGAGAGGTCGCCAAAGCCTATGACACGTTTTATAGTTGTGTCGCGTCTTTCCGTGGAAACAACTTGACAACTAGGTTCTAGTGGGAGAATTGGTGCGGCGGTCACTTTCTAAGAGAGTTGTTCCCATATCTTTTTGAGCAAGCTTCCTAACCCAACATTACAGTGGCCAAAACTTGGAAGCGAGGGTTACGGAGATCCTCTTTCAGACCCCGACTTGGTCTGGAACCCCAATTGAGATTAGAGGTTTTACAATCATACATTGTTCAGTAGGGAGTTAAATGCTCTCAAGGACCAAACTGGAAGGCATGAGGGTTAGAGAATAACATCTCCTTCACGATTCGGTCATTGTATAACCGTGTCCATTTTAGAGGGTGTAGTCCGAAATGGTCTACGATTCATTGGAAGGCCAATGCGCCCCTGAAAGTTAGTCTTTCTATGACTAGTCCTCAACGATGCAATTCTGACTAGGGATAACCTGACCAAAAGACAACCGAACATCGCTATTAATTGTGGCTTTTGCAATGCACACACAAAGTCGAAAAATCATCTTTTCTTAGATTGCTTCAGAAGTAAGGCCATCTATGTAAGGTCCTGAGGGCCCTTGGCACATATGTATACCCGCAGGTCTATGAAGATCTATGGATAGGGCCCAAGTTCGCTAGCGACAGACATGAAATGAGGAAAGAGTGGTATATCGTCATCGCCGCAACGACCTGAGTTTTATGGCTTGAAAGAAATAACATTTACTTTCGCGGAACTTGTAATAATATTTCTGGTAATCTTTCTCATATTATGCATCTTTTTTTTTATTATTATTATTATTATTATTTGGGGGGGGGGGGGGGGGGGTGTTAGGGATTTCTACCGAAAATCCCTCTTAGGATCTTATTGAGTTATTCGATGCAATCAACACAAACCACCAAATACATATGAGATCATACCAAATACACCAAAGCACACACAAATTTGTCCCGGTTGAGGCTTTCGCCTTAATCTGGAGGAGAAGAAATCCAAGATGTTATTCAACTAGAAAAGATACAAGAATATTACAATTCTCACCACGACCCTCTTTCAAGCCTCACCAGCAAGTACTAGTTGTTTACAATTAGAGAATCACTCAATCTCTCCGTCAATGAAGTACTCTCTCTCTCTCTCTTAACTCTCAATGGAGGCCAATAACAACAATTTATAGAGATCTAGAAAAAACCTAGTTTGATATCTTGATACAATAGCCTTTGGATATTTCTGCAGAGATAACCCTACGATAAGAGCCGTCAGATCTAACTTGAAGAACAAGTTGGGCTTCTCACGAATCACCAAGACCCGACCCAAATTATCCACCAGCACCGTGCGCGGTCGACCGCACCTCAAGGTCGGTCGACCGTCCCCCTCTCGGGAACTTCTGCAGAGTTGGGCGGTCGACCGCACCCTAAGTACGGTCGACCGCAACCCCATCTGCTGCTACAGTTGGCGACTGTTTCCCTTGCTTCCACTCCGTCTCCGATCGTCTCGATTTCTCCATCGTCTCATCGTCTTCTTATCCAACATAGTATGGAAGACATAAACCCAACCGGGGGGGACTACAGCTGTGGCAGCAGGTCCGAGAGAGAGGATCGCTAGAGAATTTAAGGTGGAGGAGTACGACGATGAGAAGGTGGTGATTAGTCCCACTCTGGATTGTGGTGCGTCACGACTCGGTTTTCCACCCGCCAGGGCTTTGTTGGAGGGACTTCTTTTATCTTGTTGTACTCGTTTTGATGCTCTTGTATATATATTTGAATTTATTGTATCTCTCCCACTCTCCTATGCACTTTGAAGGTACTATATTTTATTTTCTGCTTTGTAGTTTTTGTAATTCTGCCCAACATTCTGGGTTTATTATATTAACTACTTATTAATGAAACAGAATGGCTATACTCCACATTTTATTTTAAAAAATATATATATATGATATGTAAATTTCATAATATAACATTGGAGGTGTGCCCAACACTCTGAGTTTATTTTATTAACTCCCTATTAATGAAACAGTGTGGCTATACTCCACCTTTTCTTATATATAAATAAATTTCATAATATAACGTTGGAGGTGGTACCACCCTTTTGACCTCTACATACGCAAAAATATATATTGATAAATTTTAATCAGTTTCCTTTTTGAATGCAGATGAGTTCATCAGTTTCCTTTGTCTATGAAGGAAAATAACAGGTCAATGATCGTAGCAGAATCTGAAGAAAGAAATTTGTATCAAGGAAGAAAAACAATAAATTGATTAACTTAATTGTAACCTAATATTTAAGGGATCCAAGATAAATATAAAAAGAATACAATTCGGTGAATCGATATTTATAATAACCTTACTATTGAGAATATAGAAATGTAACATTACTTCTGTAAAATATGTGTCAATCCATATTGAGATTTGACCGACTCAGAGTATACAGATTCAATATTTAATAAAAGTTAAGACATGACCAGATCCGCTCTGGGTTATTTACTTAGGTAGTGTTCTTTTTCTTAGATTGGATGAACCTAAGAAAGTAAGAATCAAAATTCAACTGCCTAATGTCTATAGATGTTAGGGATTTCTTACAATCTCACAAAACTAGGGATCTCATATTCCCTACGGTCTGTTTGGTTCAAATGAGGGGAGGAGAGGGATTTTAATGGAGGGGAGGGATTTTAAATGAAGACCTTGTTTGGTTCAAAGGAGGAGAGGGGAGGGGAGGGGAGGGAAAATAATTATTTTCTTGTTTGGTCATAAGGAAAGGGAAGAGATTTTATAATAAAATTATTTTTATATCCTTCTACATTTGCTAAACTACAAGTAGGAACTCTTCCCATATAGTTTTTGTATATATGTTTATATTTCAATTTGAACTAATAAAATTACTCTTTTTCTACTCAAGGTTCGATTCAATGATATGAATGTGAATCATGCTCATTTCTACTCCACACTTATTTGAATCCTCAAGCTTCTCTTCTGCATTAACAACTATGTAATAAAAAATTTCAATTTCATGTGCCTCACTTCTTCTCGAGCTGTTGCAATCCTTACAAGCAACATCTCCCTTGTTCTTTACTCAAAAAAGGAAATAACTATTAATGTTGAATGTCAATTGTTCTTTACTTCTCTACTTGAATGCCTTCCAAAAGAATGTCAGGTTTAAAAAAAAAGTTACTTGTCCCCCGGAAAATCTTTTGATACAGGTGATACAGCCAGGGACATCACAGGCTCAGGAACATTCAAAGAAGTCATGGTGTATCTAACAGACCCATCTGTGAATGTATGACCTGGCAAAATGTAAGAGAAACAAAATTGTTTTAATGTGGGTAAATAGGCAGAAATGAAAGTGCTTCCAAAAAACTGCCACAATTTGCCCAGCATGTGCTTCCAGAATGTCCTGCAGAAAACAGATCCCAAACAAACATCAGCAATGAAAGTTAACACTGTATAACTCAAATTATGCAAGCCAAGTATTAACAAGACACAAAAACCAAATCTGAAGCTAAAAAAATGAACCAAATAAGAAATGTTTTCAAAAAACCCTCCCCTCCCCTCCCCTCCCCTCCCCTCCATTCCCCTCCAACCAAACAGTGCCTTAAGGAACTCAAAGAGACATCATCAGACATGGTTGTCAAGGCTTCAGCTACTTCCCAAGTCAAGATTTTAAGTCTTGCTATATATACTCTTGGCCCTTCTTTTTACAACCACAGGTATCTGTCTTTCTTGTCCAAACTCTTCTTTCTCAAATCTTCTGTGTTTTATTATGATCAAATTGGGGTCAGATATAGAGCACATAAGCCTGCATAAAAGAGATTAATTTTATACTCCTTTTTACAGTATCAAATTTTAAAATGATTCATTGGTATATATCATCTAAAATTTTCAATAATATGGTAGATTAATATCTTCGGTTAGGTAAAGATGATAGATTAGCTATTTATATACTAGTAATTTACACGTGCTATGCACGTTTTAATAAATATATAATTTTTTTAAGTATAAACTTCGACGGCAGGGCGAAGAAAGGGTGCGTGGGTTTTGAGAAAGAGGGAGAGAGTCGTCTTGTTTTTTGAGAGAGAAAGGGAGTTTGTATGGGTAGTTAACGTGTTTGATGAGTTTATATGAAGGATTTTGGTTGTACGTGCGTTGAACGGGTCGGTAGATTGACAGATTACACTAAGGCCTTCTCCCATTATTAGTAGAGATAAGTCAACAAAATAAAGCTAACTAAGAGCCAAATAAATAAAATTCTAAACCAATTCATGATCCTATCACAATATTATATTTCTTTGTTTAGTTGAGGTTGATGCAGATACTACAAAGTACTGTGTAGGACAATGCGGCAGTGGTGGCATCAAAGGCTTCATATGATCCTGTACAGTGAGGATTAAAATTGTGCTTCATCAATTGGCTGACACTATTTTAAGTACTAAGTGTTGGAATTAATTTTTACAGTTTTCCGGGCCGGATTCCGGCAAGCTCCGGCCACCGGCGGCACCGAAAAATGAGTGGATTGCGATCCTCTCGTCGAGTACTATTCCGTAGTATACTCACTTGCCAAAAACGAATTCCGTATGAATGAGAAATGTTGATCTAAAGTTGGGTACTTGAAAGGTACCAACTTAACAAATGGATAGTCCCATATCGGAAATTGGGAAAGATTGTTACTAGTATATATACTAGAAAACTGGACTAGAGGGCGTGGCCCGGGGGTTACCACTAACGTGTAGTGGAGAGAGGACTTAGCCAAAATGACAAACACACACGCGCGCACGCGCGCGCGCGCGCGCCCGGCCCGGCTCCGGCTCCGGCCCCGGCCCCGGCCCCGGCTCGGTTCGGCTCGGTTTGGCTTGGTTTGGTTTGGTCTGGCTTAAAACTTGTAACAGCAGAGTAATGGCTCACCAGTTACTAAACTGAAGAGTCCCCATTACTCTGCTGTTACAGAGTAATGGCTGCTGAACAGTCTCCAGTCCAACCCTTATCTATATATCCAGACCCAGACATCAGCTCCCAGGGTGAAAAAAACAGAAAAAAAATTTGCACTTCAGTCTTCCTCTTCTTCTTCCTCTGCTCTGAGTCCAATATCTGTCAACTGAGAGTACACACAGACAGCAGTTCGTTGTCTCTGAAGCAAGGGTGCTGCATCTTCAGAGAAGGTACAGTTGTATCCTGGGAAGCGATTTGCCGGTAACCGTCACACTACGGGGCAAATTCTGCTTTAAGGACAGAGATTCTTCAAAATCTCGACTCTGTACAAGTTTATTGTTTACTGTTTTCCTTTCTGTATTTGATTTCTTCACAACTTTGTTGGAATTTCTTATTATTTTATAATCAGGTTCTAACAATCTTAAAGCAGAATTTTTCCTCACAGATTCTAACAATTTTGTGAAGTTTGTTTACAGGTTCTGTTCGGAAAAATAGCTAATAGTTTCTGTTTCACCCAATTTCAGAGAACAAAATCAAAACATGGAAAACACACAAACTGAAGTTGCTGCTGGGCTTATCAGTACCCAAACTCCGGTGACCCAGAATGTGACTGCACAATCGGTTGCGGCACATTCGGTCGTTCTGTCCACGCACATAAGCGTGGGAGAAAAACCGGAGAAGTTCAATGGAACTGGGTTCAAAAAGTGGCAGGGGAAGATGCAGTTCTACCTGACCACATTGAAGCTGGACAGATTCCTCAATGAATCTGCCCCGATGCTGGCGCCAATGGAAGCACACTCTGTTGCAGCAGTTGACGCGTGGACACAGGGGGACTACCTGTGCAGGAACTACATCCTGAATGGCCTGGTAGACTCTCTGTACAACGTCTACTGTGTCTTCAAGACATCCAAACTCCTGTGGGGGTCCCTGGAAAAGAAGTACAAAACTGAAGACGCCGGGTCCAAGAAATTTGTTATCGGCAAATTTCTGGACTACAAGATGATTGACTCCAAAACTGTGGTGAGTCAAGTCCAAGAACTGCAGGTTATAATGCACGACATTGCTGCAGAGAATATGACGCTGTGCGAACCATTCCAGGTTGCAGCGTTCATAGAAAAACTTCCACCTGGGTGGAAAGACTTCAAGAACTATCTCAAACACAAACGAAAGGAGATGTCTCTTGAAGATCTAATTATCAGGTTGCGGATTGAAGAAGAGAATCGCAAGGCTGAGAGGTCCTATGGAACTCAGTCCATAGAAAAGGCTAATGTGGTGGAGCATGAACAGAAGGGCAAGAAGAGGAAGTTTCTGCCACAAGCCTCCAACAAAAAACCTCTTGCAAAGAGGTTTGCTGGGAAATGCCACAAGTGTGGTAAGTTGGGGCACAAAATTTCTGAGTGTCGCAGTAAGGACAGTAATTATTCAAAATCTGGACATGTAAAAGGAACTGAAAAATCCCATGTACACATAGCTGAGAACTTGTCCACTGGTCTCTCTGACCTGGACCTCTGTGCTGTTGTTTCAGAGGTAAATCTTGTGGGGAGCAATCCTCGCGAATGGTGGTACGATACTGGGGCCACCAAGCATATCTGCTCGGACAAGGAAATGTTCACTTCCTATCAGAAGTGCAACAAAGATGAACAACTGTTCATGGGAAACTCTTCCACCTCCAAAATTGAAGGAACAGGGAAGATAGTGCTGAAAATGACTTCAGGCAAAGAGCTAACACTCACAAATGTGCTGCATGTCCCAGACATTAGAAAGAACTTGATATCAGGTTCTTTGCTAAGTAAGAATGGGTTCAAAGTTGTACTTGTTTCTGATAATTTTGTACTGTCCAAGAATGGGGTATATTTGGGTAAAGGATATGTAAAGGATGGACTGTTCAAGTTTAATGTAATGACAGTCATCCCTAAAACTATTGTTCCTGCTGTTCCCAAAGTTAATGAAATAACTCCTATTGCCTATGTTGTTGAGTCTTCTTCTGTTTGGCATGAAAGACTAGGCCATGTTAATGTAAAATCTATGCGTAGATTAGTTAACATGAATTTGCTACCAAAGTTTAAGGTAGATAACTCAGAAAAATATGAAATTTGCACGGAGGCCAAACTCACTAAAACTCCATCACGTTCTGTAGAAAGAAACACAGAAACTCTAGGTCTCATTCACACAGATCTGTGTGACTTAAAATATGTGCAGACCAGAGGTGGCAAAAAGTACTTTGTGACTTTCATAGACGATTGCACAAAATTCTGTTATGTATATTTGTTACATAGCAAAAATGAGGCTTTGGATAAATTCAAAGAATATAAACTTGAGGTTGAGAATCAACTTGGCAAAACGATTAAAATCGTTAGAAGTGATAGAGGAGGAGAATATGATGCACCATTTAACATGTTCTGCTCGGAACATGGAATAGTTCATCAGACAACTGCTCCCTACTCACCCGAATCAAACGGTACAGCCGAGCGCAAAAACCGAACTCTAAAGGAGATGATGAATGCCTTGTTGTTGAATTCTGGCTTACCCCAAAACATGTGGGGGGAAGCGTTGCTGACTGCCAACTACATTCTCAACAAAATACCTCACAAGAAAACCGGCAAGACACCATACGAATTGTGGAAAGGTAACTTACCTTCGTATAAATACCTCAAAGTGTGGGGGTGTCTAGCAAAAGTGGCAGTACCTAACCCGAAACAGGTCACCATCGGACCTAAGACGATTGATTGCATATTCATAGGCTACGCACACAACAGTAGTGCATATCGGTTCTTGGTATACAAATCGGATATACCGGATATCCATGTAAATACAATAATGGAATCAAGAAATGCTTCATTCTTTGAACACGTGTTTCCGTGCAAGGATACTACGTACCCTAAACGTACACGTGAACAAGGGACTGCAAGCACTTCAGTTGATGAACCAGAACAGGATACCGATGAGCCTAGACGAAGTAAACGGGCTAGAACATCAAAATCATTTGGTCCTGACTTTGTGACGGCCTTTCTGTTAGAGAATGAGCCCAGAACGTTCAAGGAAGCCATGTCTATGCCTGATGCTCCTATGTGGAAGGAAGCAATCAAAAGTGAAATAGACTCCATTATGCAAAATCATACATGGGAGTTAGTCGATTTGCCTTCTGGATGTAAAGCTCTAGGATGCAAATGGATTTTCAAACAAAAATTGAAACCAGATGGTTCAATAGAGAAGCATAAGGCTAGACTTGTGGTACAAGGATTTAGGCAAAAAGAGGGCCTAGATTTCTTCGATACATATTCCCCAGTTACAAGAATAACATCCATAAGAATGTTGATAGCTATTGCAGCTCTACGTAACCTGGAAATACATCAAATGGATGTTAAAACTGCATTTCTAAATGGGAACTTAGAAGAAGAAATATACATGAAACAACCTGAGGGTTACGTAGTTCCTAGACAGGAAAATAAAGTGTGCAGGCTTGTAAAATCATTGTACGGCCTGAAACAAGCTCCAAAGCAATGGCATGCAAAATTTGACAATGTTATGATGTCAAATGGTTTCAAAATAAATGAATGTGATAAATGTATCTACATCAAAGATACTCCAAATGGATACATTCTGGTCTGTCTATACGTAGACGACATGCTCATTATTGGAAGCAATAACGACATTATCAAACAAACTAAGAGCATGCTTAGTGGCAAGTTTGACATGAAAGACTTGGGAGTTGCAGATGTCATACTAGGAATCAAAGTCTCCAGGACATCTGAGGGGATTACTTTGTCTCAAGCTCATTATGCTGAGAAAGTACTTGAAAGATTCAAGAATTATTCCAATGGGACAGCAAAAAGTCCCGTCGATCCAAGTCTTCACCTGTTCAAAAATACAGGCGAAAGCATATCACAACTGGAATATGCACGTGTAATTGGTAGTCTGATGTACCTAACAAATTGTACAAGACCGGACCTAGCACATTCGGTAAACGTACTGAGCCGATACACGAGTAATCCAGGACGAAGTCACTGGAAAGGAATAACAAGAGTATTGAACTACTTGCGACATACTCAGAGTTATGCGCTGCATTACACCAGATATCCAGCAGTACTGGAAGGCTACAGTGATGCCAACTGGATATCGGACTCAAAGAACTCAAAATCCACAAGTGGATATGTTTTCACACTTGGTGGTGCAGCTGTGTCATGGAAATCCTCTAAACAAACGCTATTAGCCAGATCCACCATGGAATCTGAGTTCATTGCTTTAGACAAAGCGGTAGAAGAAGCAGAATGGCTTCGCAACTTTTTAGAGGATATTCCTATGTGGGAAAAACCAGTGCCTGCCTTATGTGTACACTGTGACAGCCAATCGGCTATAGCACGGGCACTGAATTGCATGTATAATGGTAAGTCTCGTCATATCAGAAGGCGACACAAAACCATTAGACACCTGCTCTCAAATGGAGTAATCTCTATAGAATATATAAAATCGGCCGACAACCTAGCGGATCCATTTACTAAAGGTCTGTCGCGAGAGCAGGTTGTGAGATCATCAAAAGGAATGGGTTTAAAGCCTATGACGAAAGAGGATACTTGATGGAAACCCTACTTAGAAATTGGAGATCCCAAGATCTAGGTTCAAAGGGACAACTAAATCTTGTTGAATCGACGAAAGCACTGAGAGATTAACATCTCATACCCATTCTTAGGATGATAAAACAAGTGCTGCCTGCAAATAGTTAGGATAAGCTTGGCTTTTAATGATTCCCATAGCTTTGAAATAAAAGTGGGGTATAGCAGGATACTCTTTATGGGAAATCACCTTGTGAGTGTGAAATGGGGCCGTTTCTAGGAGAATGAAGAGAGGCTACATTCTCCAAGTTCACTCATGATTAACCAGGGATGTTCAAGGCCAAAATGAACACAACAAGAGAACTTAGTTCTGTGAGGAGATGAAACTGTGTGATAGTTATTGTCTAGGTTCACATGAACGCCCGGGTAGTTCAAGACATCATGATCACTACCTGGTCAAGTGAATCCGATAGCTAATTACTAAGGGTGGTTCAAAGTTGAAAAATTACTACCATTCCTGATGCAGTGATTTTCCGATTGTACTCTCAGAGTCTTTCTGTCATGTTTTTTGTTTTTTCTGTCGTGTCTGGATTACATGGTCTGGTAATTTCCATTCATGTGGGGGATTGTTGGAATTAATTTTTGCAGTTTTCCGGGCCGGATTCCGGCAAGCTCCGGCCACCGGCGGCACCGGAAAATGAGTGGATTGCGATCCTCTCGTCGAGTACTATTCCGTAGTATACTCACTTGCCAAAAACGAATTCCGTATGAATGAGAAATGTTGATCCAAAGTTGGGTACTTGAAAGGCACCAACTTAACAAATGGATAGTCCCATATCGGAAATTGGGAAAGATTGTTACTAGTATATATACTAGAAAACTGGACTAGAGGGCGTGGCCCGGGGGTTACCACTAACGTGTAGTGGAGAGAGGACTTAGCCAAAATGACAAACACACGCGCGCGCACGCGCGCGCGCGCGCACGCGCGCGCGCGCGCGCCCGGCTCCGGCCCCGGCCCCGGCTTCGGCTTCGGCTCGACTCGGTTCGGTTCGGTTCGGTTCGGTTCGGTTCGGTTCGGTTCGGCTTGGTTTGGTTTGGTTTGGTCTGGCTTAAAATTTTATTTTACCTTTTTGCCCAGACAGCCTCTTCCCCTACTGAACTGAAAA
This sequence comes from Hemerocallis citrina, assembly GCA_017893485.1. Lineage (NCBI taxonomy): Eukaryota > Viridiplantae > Streptophyta > Magnoliopsida > Asparagales > Asphodelaceae > Hemerocallis > Hemerocallis citrina. Next base: position 272,148,680 of record CM030364.1, on the reverse strand, counting down.
GACTTTTCAGATTCAGTAACTGAGGCCATTACTCTGTAACAGCAGAGTAATGGCTCACCAGTTACTAAGCTGAAGAGTCCCCATTACTCTGCTGTTACAGAGTAATGGCTGCTGAACAGTCTCCAGTCCAACCCTTATCTATATATCCAGACCCAGACATCAGCTCCCAGGGTGAAAAAAACAGAAAAAAATTTTGCACTTCAGTCTTCCTCTTCTTCTTCCTCTGCTCTGAGTCCAATATCTGTCAACTGAGAGTACACACAGACAGCAGTTCGTTGTCTCTGAAGCAAGGGTGCTGCATCTTCAGAGAAGGTACAGTTGTATCCTGGGAAGCGATTTGCCGGTAACCGTCACACTACGGGGCAAATTCTGCTTTAAGGACAGAGATTCTTCAAAATCTCGACTCTGTACAAGTTTATTGTTTACTGTTTTCCTTTCTGTATTTGATTTCTTCACAACTTTGTTGAAATTTCTTATTATTTTATAATCAGGTTCTAACACTAAGTACAACTTTAGCACAATGGTGGAGCCTATTAGCATTGAAGAAGAGGTCTAGCATTCAAATTCTGCTCGCATCAAGTTATAATCTATAGGTTTTGTCTGGCCGAGCGACTATTTAGTATACTAGTTTGGAAATAGAAAACAGTTTGTATCCTTTTATATACTCATTATCATAATAAATATTGGTTAAGAAAAAGCGGTAGGCTTTCTATTAAAGTACATTCAAACCCACGCGGAACACTAGCAAAACACATTTACAGTAAAGAAGCTGAAAGGGAGGCTTTAGATTAGACACAGATAGAAGAAGAAGAAGAGGAGGAAGAGGAGGTGGAAGAAGAAGAAGCAAGATGACAAATACACAACAAGGGAAGTCAATGACAGGAGAAAGATCTCTTCACCACAGAAGCAGCCTTCACCAAAACACCCCACATCGCAGCAGCCTACATCACAGCCACGACAAGCAGCCGGAGGACTGGAGGAGGACGAAGCATTCACCATGACCAAACGTAGGAGAGAAGACGTGGTGGACAGGCTACCGCGAGAGAGGAACGATGATAGGGCTAACTACGGCGTCTCGAATAGATCGAGAAGTCGCTCAGTTCAGAAGCTTTACCGTTCGTCCCATAGAGGGATGACGGCAGAGACGTATAGAAGTGTAGATGAAAGGACTAGGGGGAAGTCGTTAAGGGTCAGGTCACCAAGCTCCGAGGAAGACGACCGAAACGACTCCGAGCGACGGCTACGTTCTTACGTTGAAGTCGCTAAGGGACTGGATAGGAAGCCTCTCGTCGACCAGAGCCGTTCAAGGAGGAGCTCTCCAACTCCGTCGGAAAAGAAAAGGAAGAACGACAAAGAAGGTGAATGGGTGCTCGTCCGTCCTCGTAAGTTGATCAAAGCGGAGAAAAGGCAAAGTAGAGAAGACTCGGAGTCGGCGGGCTCAGGCCAACGGTGCCACAAATGCGCTCAGAGGGGACACACGATCACGAACTGCGTCAACGAGTAGTTTTGTTACGCCTGTAGACGCTCCGGTCACATTTCCAAGGACTGTCCAAAGATCAAACGTCTGGTGACGTCGACGATAGTAGCTCCAAAGCCTGCGACCCCTGAGAAGTCCAATACTAGTTTCACCCAAGAGAGTAGCGCAGGGGGGAGGTCGGTCATTAAAGCTATCATAACTCCAACTCCGTTCATGGCCGAATTCGAGCGGAGGTTTCGTCACTGTGCTATCATCAAAGTGCAAACTGGGAACCCAACGACAGAGGAGATTGAGAAGCTTCTCTATGATAATACAGTCGTCATCCTAACTTAGTTTGGAAAGTGCGACTGAACGTGAGTAGCCTTTTCGTGCATTGCCATGACGAAGCGAGATTGAAGGAGGTCGTAGGGAAAAGAGGAACGGGCACAGACGACTACTACTTGACGTTTTCGCAGTGGTCCAGTAAATTCGGAGCTCTAAGGGTTAATGAAATGCCATCGATTTGGATCAGATTGTTTAACTTTCCTTTTCATTGTTGGGTTCGTTCGGGGTTCCAAAACCTAATACGTGCGTTTGGGTTCCTCGTCGAAGTTGATAGAAGCACAACAACTCAAGAGCGACGGGAATTAGCTCGAGTCAGAATCGGCGTCGAAACTCTATCCGACATCCCATTGACGATTCAAGTAGAGTTCGAGGGCGAGTTCTACGACGTTAAAGCCATCGTCGAGAAGAAAAAAAGCATCTCTTTTGGAAAGGTTTCGACGTTGGAAGAAGAGGAGCGTTCGGATGATAGAAAAATCTGAATGTGGTGGAGGTACTGAAGGTAGACGACGACAGTCATCCGTCCGATCGAAACTCAAAGGATCCTGATCGGCCATCTCAAAAAATTATTGCAACGGAATGCACCAAGCATCTGGATCAGTATGGGTCTAATATCCACTAGGTACAAGATTTTGCAGTTAACCAGGATCTTCATTCAGCTAAGAAGCTATCGGGTAATGAGCAGCGCGTAGGGAGGAGTCCAAGGTGATGGCGACAACACTGGGGGGAGGATCGAAGTGCAGAAGTGTATGACGTTGGAGGGTCGAAAAAGTGGAATCCTTAAACACGCAAGTTCGATGGAAAACGTGGACACTTCGTGCATAGAGCGGGATCCAGGGTTCTTCACTTTGTCCAAAGAACAACTTGAGGTTTCGATCTGAAAAGCCATCAAAGAACTGACAGGTAATGGAGCTGCTGTTGGCGCCTTTCGTGAGACTCAAATTGAGAAGATTGGGCAATACAATATGCCACTTAAGCCCATCATCCAATTTCCTTCAGAAATTAGTACACCAGTTATAGAGCTAGGTGGGCCTTCAATTGCTGAGCCCATTCACAATGGTAGGCAGCAACGGGGATTATAGAGCGACGTTCGATTGATTGAGTTAGGAAAAGGAAAGGCAGCGATCGAACCTATTTTGCCAGTTTCAGAAGAAGAGGGGGAGGTCTAGGAGCACAGGGAGATGTCAGAAGGGGGCGAGGATTATACGTTAGTAGAGGAGGAGGAGGAGGAGGAGGAGGAGCATCTTTTGACATACAACCATTATTCCACATTTTTATTTTTCGGAGGGAAGGATAGGGGCCTTAGACGGAATACAAAGAGGGGGTAGTCCGTATGATTCGGAGCACGAAAGATGGGCATTGCAAGTTCGGGAGTTGGCAGGGGATGGATTGGGGGAAAGTGTCTGTGTGTGTGTGTATGTGTGTGTAGGGGGGAGGGGGGGGGGGGGGCTGCGGGGGGGGGGGGAGGGGGGAGCACAGTAGAATATCAGCGAAAAAGCAAGAGGCAATTGGACAAATGGGGGTCGAGCGGTCCAAGCGAAGAGGACTTGATTAGGGCGGCGGCAAGGACTAGGGAACCAGTTTCAGCATGTCGAGGTATCTATCCGAGCAATTTTTCTGTTTTAAACTTACTTAATGATGATTCCCTCATTTACTTTGCAAGCCTATATGGTATAGACATGGGTTCCAATAGAGAAGAGCAACAACACCACGTTAACATTATTAGGGGAAAGAGTCTAAGAGGGGTAGCTTAAAGCGGGGAAAGTTTGGAAGGATTAGAGTATAGGGTTGGTTTTTAGTTGTCTTTATGTTATACATCTTCTGGAACGTTAGGGGGATGCATCAGAAAACAAAACAAAAAAAAAAGACTGATTGGTGATACTATCATTAGGAGTAGGCCAAGTATTCGTGTTTTGCAAGAGACCAGGTTAGAAGTCCCTACTAGGGAAGAGTTCCAAAACATTAAGGGTTTAGGAACATTTGATTGGAGGTTCAAACCGTCGACTGGGTTTTCTGATGGTATAGCTATAGGAGTCGACCCTACCTGGTTCGAGATTTTAGAGGATATACCAGGTATTTTTTCGGTCACGGTGATCATTAGGCGTCGTAGTGATAGCTGGGTCCATACAGTTATGTTAGTTTATGGCCCCTACGAGTCCAATCGGAAGGGAGTGTTCTGGAACGAACTCAGGGACATTAGAGCTAGATGTACGGGCCCGTGGGTACTAGGCGGAGATTTCAATATCACTAGATTTCAGAATGAACACAAAGGCAGAGGAGCGCCAAGGAACGATATAGACAAGTTCAACTCAATCATCAACGAGTTAGATTTATTGGAGTTAGATGCGAGTAATAGGAAGTTCACGTGGACTAATCTGCAGGCCTCTCCTATCCTTGCAAAGCTAGACAGAATTTTCGTTACCACTGAATGGGAGGATAAATTCCCTTTAGCTAAGGTGAAAGCATTAGTGAGGTTCACATCAGACCATGCATCGTTAGCTCTGGACAACGGAGTAGGAGAGAGGACGAATAGATTGCAATTTAGATTCGAGAAAGCATGGACGATGTGCAAAGGATGTTGCACGGTCATCGACGACTCTTGGAATGCCCCAACAACTTCGACTATTGGGGTAGGGCGATGGATTGAAAAGTTCAGGAGGCTAAGAAGAAGACTTAAGCAGTGGGCAAGGGCGGAATTTGGTCAAAACCAAAGGAAGAAAGAAGTGCTTGGAGATAGGATTCAGCGGCTGGAAATGATAGAGTAGGAAAGGGATTTAATAGAGGCCGAGTTCGAGGAATTATGTAAGAATAGACAAGACATCCTGCAACTTGGATACATGGAAGAGCAATATTAGAATGGCTACGGGAGGGGGCGCCAACACCAAATTCTTTCATAGAATCGCTAACGGAAGAAGGCGGATTAACAATATCTCCGGGATACAGGTGGGCAGGGACTGGTGCAAGAACGAGGATAGAATCACATAACACATAAACGATAGTTTCAAGGAGCTTCTGGGGAAAAAAGGGAGCATAGATGTAAATTGAAGCATGATTCGTGGATAGCAACGAGGCTAAACGAAAGCGATAACATCGAGGGCAACTTCAGCGAAGATGAAGTACTAACTACAATCAAAGGTCAGGGGCAGGATAAGACGTCGGGACCAGATGGATTCCCACTCTTCTTTTATAATTTGTACTGGAAAATTATTAAAGCGGACTTCATGAGCATTTTTCAAGACCTATATAATGGAGATGCTGATCTGAGAAGATTGAACTACGCGAATATCGTCCTCATCCCTAAGAAAAGTGAAATCAAGACGGTAGGGGATTTGAGGCCCATCAGCCTATTGAACGGTTCCTTCAAAATCTTATCGAAAGTTTTGGCCAATAGATTAGGACCACAACTTAGTGATATTATTGGGGAGTCGCAGAGCGGATTTATTAGAGGAAGAGACATTATGGATAATGTAGCATCGGCTCACGAAGTAGTCTTCAGAGGGAACAAGAATAAAACGAACGGCTTCCTTTTCAAAGTGGACTTCAAAAAGGCTTACGATACTGTGGATTGGGATTGTGTTGACGAGGTTCTACTTCTTAAAGGTTTTGGTAATAGCTGGAGGAGGTGGATCCATCAATGTTTTAGAGGATGGAAATCGTCTCTTATTATCAACGGTGTGCTGGGAAAAGAAACTAGATGTCAAAGGGGGTTAAGGCAAGGAGACCCCCTGTCCTCATTATTGTTTGCCATCGTTGCTGACGGGTTAGCAAAGATGATCAGAAATGGCAGAAAGGAAAATGTCATCAAAGGTATCAAAATCAAAGGAATCCTTGATATGATCTCCATCCTTCAGTACGATGACGACACTGTGTTGTTCGGATTGGGCACAACAGAGGAAATTACTGCATTAGGTTCAGTCCTTAGATGTTTTGAGGCGTGTTCCGGAATGGAAGTTAACTGCAACAAGAGTTGTATTATTCCTCTCAGCAACAACTATGCTATTCCCATCGCTAATATACAGCAGATGCTGGGGTGCAATAAGGGAGAGTTCCCCTTAATCTATTTGGGGATACTGATTAGACCAGGGAATTTAACAAGGGACGATTGGCATCCACTCATCGAAAAAATCGAGAAAAGATTAGCTGGTTGGAAAGGGTGAATGCTCACTTTAGGGGAGAGGATTACACTATTGAATTCCGTGATTAATAGCATACTGGTATACCTCATGTCTATCTACGAACTACATGCTTGGGTAATTAATAGAATCGACAAAAGTAGAAGGAGATTTCTTTGGAAAGGAGCTAACGAAGGGGACAAAGGGATACACCTCATAAGTTGGGGGAGAATCTGCAAAAGGAAGGAGTTCGGGGGACTGGGTATCATCAATCTTAGGGACATGAACAAAGCCATGCTCAGCAAATTGTGGTAGAAGTTAGCTAACAGACGCAACAACTGGTGGTGCAAGTCTTTCACTAAGTACCGCATGAGGAAGAAATTCAGATACAGAGGAAGAAGCATCTATAGTAGGAACTCCTTATGGAAGGGGGTCTAAAAAACGGGAGGCATTTTTCACTCCAACACTATTTGCAAGGTGGGGAATGGCAATAACACAAGATTCTAGAAGGATAAATGGTGTAGAAACAACTCGCTCGGGGGACTTTTTCCGTTAGCTGCAAAGGCAACCCTTAACAGAAATACCTTGGTGAGTGATGTATGGCGAAATGGCAAGCTTAGATTAGAGGTCAGGGATATTTTAGATCAAGACTCTATAGCTCAGCTACAAAATCTAAACAATTTTATTCGCACAGAGGGGAGATACACTCAAGAGGTTGAAGACGAGAAGCGATGGATGCTGGAGTCGAGTTTAAGTTTCACGGTTTCTTCACTTTACAAAAGGTTGAACGACGTAGGAAGAAGAAGCAATGCGGCTGATGTTATTTGGCACGTTAATGCTCCGACTTTCTATGGTTGGTGGATAACAACGCTATTTTATCGAAGGTCAATTTGAGGAAACGGGGGCATTACGGTTAACATTGCTTGCACTAGATGTTTAACACAAGACGAGGACACAAATCACATTCTGTTTTTTTTTCCTAGAGCTAGAATGGTATGGGAGAGCATGGGTCCTAGGTTTGGGATTGTAGAGATGCCAGGGTCCAGCGAGGATGTCTGGGGGGACATTAGAAGTAATAGAATTACAAGGGAGGATAGATTAAAGTGGGACATAGCTGTAGCGTCTACGATTTGAAACCTATGGCTAGACCGGAACGACTCTTGCTTTCGCAACATTGACACTAGATTATCAGTTTTGATGCAAAAAATTTACCTTTGCATTCATGAATGGACAGGAAACCTTGGAGCCAAGAAGAAACCAAGATTGGATGAGGAATAGCGACTTTCCACAGCGCTTAGGCCCAGGAGGAGACAGTTGTTGGAGGATGAGGGGAAAGCCAATTAGCATGGAGAGTCGTCTTGTGGATTGGTAGCAGTAGAGTACCATTTGTATCTTATTTCCTGCATTTAGAGTTTGTATTTCTTGTATCTTATTAATGGTTGGATAGACTTTTATCTAGATGGGGTTCTTCCGATGTGGGGGAGGGTATCTATGTTATGTAACTCTTTTGTTTCGTTAATTCTGCATTAATGAAGCAATGACTATATAATCTTTTATATAAAAATAAAAAAAATAAAAAAAATAAATAAACACATTTACAGTAATCCTTCTTTTTAGATTAGCTGCAAAGGCAACCCTTAACAGAAATACCTTGGTGAGTGATGTATGGCGAAATGGCAAGCTTAGATTAGAGGTCAGGGATATTTTAGATCAAGACTCTATAGCTCAGCTACAAAATCTAAACAATTTTATTCGCACAGAGGGGAGATACACTCAAGAGGTTGAAGACGAGAAGCGATGGATGCTGGAGTCGAGTTTAAGTTTCACGGTTTCTTCACTTTACAAAAAGGTTGAACGACGTAGGAAGAAGAAGCAATGCGGCTGATGTTATTTGGCACGTTAATGCTCCGACTTTCTATGGTTGGTGGATAACAACGCTATTTTATCGAAGGTCAATTTGAGGAAACGGGGGCATTACGGTTAACATTGCTTGCACTAGATGTTTAACACAAGACGAGGACACAAATCACATTCTGTTTTTTTTTCCTAGAGCTAGAATGGTATGGGAGAGCATGGGTCCTAGGTTTGGGATTGTAGAGATGCCAGGGTCCAGCGAGGATGTCTGGGGGGACATTAGAAGTAATAGAATTACAAGGGAGGATAGATTAAAGTGGGACATAGCTGTAGCGTCTACGATTTGAAACCTATGGCTAGACCGGAACGACTCTTGCTTTCGCAACATTGACACTAGATTATCAGTTTTGATGCAAAAAATTTACCTTTGCATTCATGAATGGACAGGAAACCTTGGAGCCAAGAAGAAACCAAGATTGGATGAGGAATAGCGACTTTCCACAGCGCTTAGGCCCAGGAGGAGACAGTTGTTGGAGGATGAGGGGAAAGCCAATTAGCATGGAGAGTCGTCTTGTGGATTGGTAGCAGTAGAGTACCATTTGTATCTTATTTCCTGCATTTAGAGTTTGTATTTCTTGTATCTTATTAATGGTTGGATAGACTTTTATCTAGATGGGGTTCTTCCGATGTGGGGGAGGGTATCTATGTTATGTAACTCTTTTGTTTCGTTAATTCTGCATTAATGAAGCAATGACTATATAATCTTTTATATAAAAATAAAAAAAATAAAAAAAATAAATAAACACATTTACAGTAATCCTTCTTCACTGAATTTAAATATTCGTATATAATTAGATGCTTAATTTTAGATAAAGTTAATTATTAGAGTGTATAGACTTCACACTTCTAATACTGTAGCGAGGGCACTAAGGTCATTATTTGAATGGCTGCTGAAATGTTTTAAATAAGTCATATATAAAGCAATTGCTAAATATCTAGTCTATGTAATGTCATCTTTAAAGTAATATTGTCTAATAAGATGAAAGTAGGCCATACTCTGTACTTTTTTAGTAAGATGATAATTTTGTATTTTTAAAGTTTACGTAAATATTCAGGGTATGATCAACTCTTAATCCATGATGTGGTAGAAGAATTTGGCAATCAACTTAATTATGTATTAATTTGATACAAAGAGCTGAAGAAAAGGGTGTCCATCCAGTATTTCATTGCTATAGTCATAGATATAAGGGAGACAAATTCAAACAAATTCAAACAGGGTTAAGAAGAGAGTGAACAATTGGAAAATTAGGCTTTATTCGGTGCGAATGTTAATGTTGCAGTAACATTGTTCAATGATAATAACATTTCAAAACGACCTAGCATTACTGCCTAGTTTTAATTGATTGGTTCAGAGAATTTATGAACTTCTGAGTTAAACATTGAACTGAACCCAGCTGAGCCAAATAATACACATGACACTTAAAGTAGCTTAACCCTTTTAAAAATTCACATGCCCGCCAGTGTGCATGACAGACAAACCATGTCCAGTACTTGCAAATACATTTTCCGAAAACTTAAACATAATTCAAAGTGTGTTCTCTTTAGATCAACATGTACAATATGATGTATGTTTGATTCATTTCTTCTTCTTCTTCTTCTTTTTTTTTTTTTTGGCTCGACATTCTTCGTGTAATAACAAAATATCAAAACTATATAAATACGTAGGTGCCATAGTATGTATGCACGCACCTTCATAAGTTAGCACATGCGGTCAGGGAAGCACATATACTCTACATTCGTTGGATCCAAATTAACACCTAGTGGCAGATCAGCATAAATTTTTATATCAACAATTTGAGACACCGAGAAAGAAACTCTTATGTAATTTACAACGTAAAAGAAGAGGGTCAGAATCAAACAGTTTTTCTGATGAATGTTTTGTTAACAGAGTTAAAAGAAATTCAGAGAACAAATCACCCTCTGCCCCTTGGGAAATAAATTTATAAGGGTAGCTACAGAGATTCTGATTTTTTTTCAAGTTCATACATATTGATATAGCAACTACTTATCTCTATTTCTAAATTCTGGGTTTGCCTGTACGAATCCCTTTTTCCAATTCTATCTCTGCCAAGGGCCATTTTTGTATACAACTCCAACAACAATGACAAAGCATTTTCCCCAACTAATTGGGGTCGGTTACATCAACTAGTTTGTATAATATAAATAATTAGCATATATTGAAGGCCAAATCCAGACCTCAAAGTTGCAAATGAATGAATATTAATCTGTTCTCCTTTGTAATGACTGTCTAACCTATCTAGGTCGTTATGTGTTAAAACTAGGTCCCATAACAATAAAGACTAAGGTAGTCACAAATTAAAAGAAAATCCCTGCAATCAAAAAAAAATATGTTCGGTAGGGCTCAAAAAAAGGCTAAAATAAAAGAAACAGAAATACTTGAAAAGTTATCTTCTCATTCCAGGTCACTACAAACTCATTATGGGGTTTATATTAGTTAGGGTTGAAATAGGTAGGCTAGTGATTTACCATGCGAAAATCGTACAGTCATACAGAGAGAGTAGTTCAACCACAAACATCGTTCAATATATGTGACTCTGTATTAAGTAGTAGTAGTAAATTGAACTAAATGGTGCTTAATTTTTAGCCATGTGAACTATGTGCAAGCGTGATGGGGAAGAAGAGAGGATAAATCTTGCTGCACCAAAGAATGGGACTATTAATAACCCTAAAAGTAGGAAAAGTTGAAGGAATCAATAGTCTGAGAATTATAAATTGCGATTAGTGTTACAGAGTATTACCTGATGGGAGAACGGTTGGAGGCAAACCCATTCCCCGTCACTACAATCTCACATCAAGAATCTACTATAAATTTAAAACTCTTCCATCAATTACAGTCTTGTAAACGAACTTACTAGGCATGTTCAGGGTAAGATTTCGTAGTGCATTCTATGGGAATAAAGAAATTGGTTACCTATTAAATCAAGTAACAAGTAACACTAAGAAGTCCAAATCACACTAACTAAAAAGCCAAAACTGAAAGAAGGGTCAAAAGCATGGGTTTTAAAAACATTTCTACAAGAAATTATTACTCTTTAAAAGTGGAGCTGGAGTGGAGCCTCTCATTGCTAATTAAGATATTTAGTTTAGGCCCACAAATCCCCAAAACATCTTTATTCCTTTGTATCCAAGACTTCATTCATTCATTCATTCAAAACACCACTATTTTTTTATGTTGGCACTGTATTTTCATTCCTTTGTATATTCCAAATTCGGGCAACACACAATCAACCATATTACTTCATAATTAAGTGTATCTCATTCATCCTAAACCAGAATCTAACATTAGTATTAGTATAAACTATGTTAGGGAGCTGAGTAGCTGAATTGCTGATTTGCTGCTGTGCTGAATGAGATGAAGAAGGAGATAGGTTGTTGCTCAAAACTGATACATGAATGTATCAGTTTAATTCTTTTCTATTTTGTTTTCTTGAATTATTTTTTTGTACAACACTTTTTGAAAATATTTGCAAAAAGAGGACAGTTGCTAAAGTATTTGCGCTCGTGGACTCAACAACTAAACTCGTCGTTCCCAACGGCGAGTTTAGTTGTTTCATGCTCGCCGTTGGGGCACGGCGAGATTAGTGCTAATTTTTTGAAAAAATCGCCGTTCTCAATGGCGTTCTCAATGGCGAGTTCAGTTCAAAATTTTCAATGAAGACTCGCCGTTCCCAATGGCGAGAACATTTACACTAAACTCGCTGTTCTGAACAGCGAGTTTAGTTCAAAATATTGAAAGAAGAGTAACCGTTCCCAATGGCAAGGACATTTATACTAGACTCGCTGCTGGGAACAGCGAGTTTAATTCAAAATATTGAAAGAGTCACCGTTCCTAATGGCAAGGACATTTATACTAGACTCGCTGCTGGGAACGGCGAGGATGTAGAAAATTTTATTGAGAGTGAAACACTCTGTTGGACTTAGTGGATTTTCGAAAAAAACTCAATAGAATTTTTTTTTGAACTAAACTCGCCGTTCTCAACAAGTCTAGTGTAAATATCCTCGCTGTTGGGAATGGTGATTATATATATATATATATATATATATATATATATATATATATATATATATATATATATATATATATACGCGTTGTTCCCAACAGCGAGTCTAGTATAAATGTCATCGTCGTTGGTAACAGCGAGTCCCCCCCCCAAATTTTTTTTTCCTAAATGTTGTGCGGAATACGAATCAAACAACCAATCGAAGAGAGAAACAGCGAGAGAAAACACAGAAAAACAAACAAACAAACACAAGGACACACAGATTTAATGTGGTTCGGCAAACAAGTGCCTACATCCACGGGGCGGTTGGGGTTCTCTTCTTCTTCAAATAATTACCAATGGGCGAAAACAAACCCTTACAAAAGATGACGGCTACAAAACCGAATAGAGATCTGTAATTTTCGTCACTACTTACAAAACCCTAACGGGTTGTATTTATAGGGAAACTATTGGGCCTTTCGAAATGGGCCTATTCTGGATTAAAAACCCGCCTACAGTCGACTGATCACCTTACCAGTCGACTGATAAATACTTCGGGACAGTCGACTGAACCCACATGCAGTCGACTGACTACTGCTGTATCCTTAGCCTTTGAAAACTCCTCTCTGGACAGTCGCCTGATCCTCCAACCCAGTCGACTAATGTACTGGAACTTTCGATCGCTGTAGATACAAACCAGAATCGAGCCATTATCCTACAATCTCCACCTTGGCGAGATCTTCCATGTAGCCCGAGCAATCTCCAATAAATACTCCAAAACAAATGCTCATCACCCAATGTAACAAAATTCCAAACTCCACCTTAGTATGATATCACATACTAGGCAAACAAATAGCGAAGCACCATCCCAACCGCCCATTCCAAATCATCAAGCATGCAAAATATTAGCCATGTTCATGCAATGCTTGAACTTGGCTACCCCAACAACTTTGGTCAACATATCAGCAGGATTATCAGCTGTCCCAATCTTCACCAGAAGAACATCACCATCCTTTATCAAATCACGCACAAAGTGATAACGGACATCAATATGTTTGGTCCTCGAATGATGAACTTGGTTCTTCGCTAAATGGATAGCACTCTGACTGTCACAGTGTACCTCCACCTTCTCCTGATGAATTCCCAAGCTCTTCAAAAGTCCATGAATCCAAATAGCTTCCTTCATGGCCTCAGCAACTGCCATGTATTCAGCCTCAGTAGTAGACAACGCTACAGTGGACTGCAAATTGGACCTCCAACTTATAGGTGCTCTAGCCATAGTAAACAAATAGCCTGTAGTAGACCGCCTCTTATCTAGATCACCTGCATAGTCTGAATCAACATAATCCACCAATAACCTGCTAATATTGTCATCCCTTTCAAACTTCAAACCCACATCTGTGGTGCCACTTATGTACCTCAAAATCCATTTAGCTGCTTGCCAATGCTCTTTGCCTGGATCATGCATATATCGACTAACCATACTCACCGCCTGAGAGATGTCTGGTCGAGTACACACCATGGCATACATCAAACTACCAACCACACTAGTGTAAGGTACATTAGCCATATACTGTCTCTCTTCATCTGTACTTGGAGACTGAGAAGCACTAATTCTGAAATGAGTGGCTAAGGGTGTACTGACTGGTTTAGTTTTCTCATCTATACCAAACCGTTTCAGCACCTTCAAAAGATATTGCTTCTGTGTCAAACTCACTATGCCCTTTGCTCTGTCTCTAGCTATCTCCATCCCAAGTATCTTCTTGGCTTCACCAAGATCCTTCATCTCGAATTCAGAACTCAGCTGATTCTTCAAATTTTGAATCTCCTTAGTATTTCTAGAGGCAATCAACATGTCATCCACATATAATAACAGATATATGAAAGAACCATCCTGCAATTTTCTGAAATAGACACAATGATCATACTCACTTCTGGAATATCCCTGCACTCTCATAAACTGATCAAACCTCAAATACCACTGCCTTGGAGATTGCTTCAACCCATAGAGAGACTTCTTCAACCTGCAAACACAATTTTCCTTCCCAGCTGTCTTAAACCCATCTGGCTGCAACATATAAATTTCTTCATCTAGATCCCCATGTAAGAACGCAGTCTTCACATCCATCTGTGTCAATTCAAGATCAAACTGTGCTACCAATGCCAACAAAATCCGAATAGAAGGATGCTTCACAACTGGAGAGAACACTTCATTATAGTCAATTCCTTCCTGTTGAGCATACCCCTTTGCAACTAGTCTAGCCTTGAACCGAACACTGCCTTTTGGACCTTCTTTCTTCGTATATACCCACTTGCAACCGATAGCTTTCTTCCCCTTCGGCAATTGCACTAGATCCCACGTCTTATTCTTATGAAGAGAGTTCATCTCTTCATCCATAGCAACTTTCCAATCTGCATTTTCAGAACTTCTAGTAGCTTCTTTGAAGTTGGAGGGAACTTCATCATCCACAATGGGAAGAGCAAATGCAACTGTATCTGTAAAACGAGATGGTCGTTTGATATCTCGTCTTTGCCTTCTTGCTGCAATTGATTCTTCGTGCTGGGGAGGGTTAGGAATTTCTTCCTCATCCTCAGTATCAACCACATCATCTTCATTTTGGGCAGGATTTTCAACTGAAAGCTTTTCTAACTCCACCTGTTGGAGAACTCTCCCATTCTTCTGCTGCTGTAGATCACCAGTCGACTGATCCTTTACACCAGTCGACTATCCCGAGCTTCTGCTGTTCACCTGTTGGAGAACTGTCCCACTCTTCTGCTGCTCACCAGTCGACTGTTCTCTTCCACCAGTCGACTGTCCCGAGCTGATCATGCTGGTCTCATCAAAGGTGACATCCCTGCTGATTACTAACTTTTTCTGTTCTGGACACCACAACCTGTAACCTTTGACACCAGTACTAAAGCCAACAAATATAGCCTTTTTGGCTCTTGCATCAAGTTTAGTTTCAGTTACATGAAAATGAGCAGGACAACCAAATATATGCAAAAAACTATAATCAGATGCAGGTTTACCACTCCATACCTCAATAGGCGTTTTGCCTTCAAGTGCTGCTGATGGTAAACGGTTGACAATGTGGCTTGCATATATAACAGCTTCTGTCCAAAATGTCTTCTTCAATCCAGACTGTGCTAGCATACATCTCGCCTTCTCAAGTAAGGTTCTGTTCATCCTTTCTGCAACCCCATTTTGCTGTGGAGTCTTCCTAACTGTGAAGTGCCTCTGGATCCCTTCATCTTCACACAATTTCAGAAACGGGTCGTTCTTGTATTCCCCTCCACTATCTGACCTCAGAACCTTAATCTTCCTTCCAGTCTGGTTTTCAACTTTCTTCTTCCAACTTGTGAACAATGTCAAAACTTCATCTTTGTGTTTCATGGTATATACCCAAACTCGTCTGGAGTAGTCATCAACAAATGTAACAAACCAGTGTCTACCACTCATAGAAGGTGTCTGCGTAGGGCCCCAAACATCCGTGTGTACATAATCGAGGATACCCTTTGTCTGATGTACAGCTGTACCAAATTTCACCCTAGTTTGCTTACCCAAAACACAATGTTCACAAAATTCCAACTTGCACCCTTTAGCATCTTTAAGCAACCCTTGCTTCACAAGCCCCTGCAAGGCCTTTTCTCCTGCATGCCCGAGTCGCATATGCCACAACTTAGTAGAGTCGGGAACAACCTGTTTAGGCCTTTCAGTTACACTAGCAGCCTGACCCAAATATGTTTTTCCCTGCAAGAAAAACAAGTTCCTTTTTCTTTGCCCTTTCATCACCACGAGTGATCCGCTAGTCACCTTCAGAATGCCACCTTCACTAGCAAATTTCAATCCACTGGCCTCCAAAGTACCAAGTGAAATCAAATTCTTTTTCAAATCTGGAACATACCATACATCTGAAAGCTCCCTAATAAGACCATCGTGCATTAGCAATTCAATCTTCCCGATTCCTACCTTCTTACAAGGTGCATCATTTCCCATCAAAACTACCCCACCATCCATATACTCTAAAGAAGTAAACCACTCCTTTCTCCAAGACATATGATAGGATGCTGCTGTATCAAGGAACCATACTTCTTGATAAAGTGAGGGACTAGTTGCAAGTGCATAAGAAAAAACATCATCACTATCTACATTATCAACAATCACATTTGCAGTCGAATTTCCCTTATTTCGTAGCTTAGGACAATCCTTTTTCCAATGCCCCCTTTTATGACAGAAAGCACATTCATCTTTGGCTGGTATCTTTCTGTCCTTTGAAACTCCTCTCGATTTGGAATGAGATTTGTTTCCCTTTTTCCCAGATTTGGTCTCAGATCTGGTCTCAGTTCTGCTCCTTACAATCAATGCCTCAGAAGTTTCTCTATCAACCATTTTATCCCTTCTCCTAGTTTCATTATTCAACAGAGCATTTGCAACATCTTCATATTTAACAGTGTCCTTTCCATATATTAAAGTAGTTGCTAAATGATCATAACTTTCGGGTAATGAATTCAACAGAATTAGGGCTTTATCTTCATCTTTAATTTGCTCATCCAAATTTAACAAATCAGCCAATAATTTATTAAATGATTCAACATGAGCATTCATAGACATACCTTCAGTATAGGTGAAGCGAAAAAGCCTCTTCTTCAAATACAGCCGATTCTCCAAACTTTTCCTCATGTATTTGTCTTCGAGTTTCTTCCACAACACCGCAGCAATGGTATCCCTCATCAAATCATACTTCTGAGCCTTCGCAATAAAGAGCCGAATAGTCCCACACGCAACTCGATTCAACTTCTTCCAATCTACATCGGACATATTCTTTGGTTTTTCTACCTCCAAAGCAACATCTTGTTCTTGTTGAACAAGAACATCCAACACTTCACACTGCCACATCCCGAAATTGTTTGTTCCATCAAATTTTTCAACTTCAAATTTTGCGTTGTGAATCGTTGTTCTGGACGAACTTGATCCCACAACATCCTTGGTTGCATCTGCATCACTCGCCATCTCTCTCTAGGTCGAACCGAAAGCTCTGATACCACTTGTTGTGCGGAATACGAATCAAACAACCAATCGAAGAGAGAAACAGCGAGAGAAAACACAGAAAAACAAACAAACACAAGGACACACAGATTTAATGTGGTTCAGCAAACAAGTGCCTACATCCACGGGGCGGTTGGGGTTCTCTTCTTCTTCAAATAATCACCAATGGGCGAAAACAAACCCTTACAAAAGATGACGGCTACAAAACCGAATAGAGATCTGTAATTTTCGTCACTACTTACAAAACCCTAACGGGTTGTATTTATAGGGAAACTATTGGGCCTTTCGAAATGGGCCTATTCTGGATTAAAAACCCGCCTACAGTCGACTGATCACCTTACCAGTCGACTGATAAATACTTCGGGACAGTCGACTGAACCCACATGCAGTCGACTGACTACTGCTGTATCCTTAGCCTTTGAAAACTCCTCTCTGGACAGTCGCCTGATCCTCCAACCCAGTCGACTGATGTACTGGAACTTTCGATCGCTGTAGATACAAACCAGAATCGAGCCATTATCCTACACTAAACTCGCTGTTCCTAACAGCGAGTCTAGTGTAAATGTTCTCGCCATTGGGAACGACGAGTTTTCATTGAAAATTTTGAACTAAACTCGCCGTTGGGAACAACGAGTTTCTATAAAAAAAACTACACTCGCCATGTTCCAACGGCGAGCATGAAACAACTAAACTCACTGTTAGGAATGGCGAGTTTAGTTGTTGAGTCCACGAGCGCAAATACTTTGGCAACTGTCATCTTTCTACAAAAATTTCCGAAAAGTGGCATAGAAGAAAAAAAAATCTGTTTTCTTTGTTAATAATTGTACTTGGACTTAGGTTTGTATATGGGCTTAATTGTGTCCGGCCCATGTGAAGGTAGTTAAGTCAGTTAGGATGGTTGTTAGGAGTTTTCACGCGCATTCTATGTAAACTCCTGCTATATAAAGGAGGGAATTCTGTTGTAAGAATCTAATCAATAAATCTGGAAATTAATGAGTTCTTCCCCCAATTCTCACCTCCAAATTCCTATTTCCCAAATCCATGGCCAAATCCTGTCGAGTTCGGATTTCAATCCTGACAAACTATACTAGATTTCAGTCCTGAAAGAAGAGTCGACGTTCCCAATGGTGAGGACAGTTATACTAGATTCGTTGTTGGGAATGGCAAGGATGTAAAAAATTTCATTGAGAGTGCTGTTGGACTTAGTGGATTTTCGAAAAAAACTCAATAGAAATTTCTTTTGAACTAAACTTGCCATTCCCAACAACGAGTCTAGTGTAAATATCCTCGCTATTGGGAATGGTGAGTCTCTCTCTCTCTCTCTCTCTCTCTCTCTCTCTCTCTCTCTCTATATATATATATATATATATATATAGATAAACTCGCCGTTCCCAACAACGAGTCCAGTGTAAATGTTCTCGCCGTTGGTAACAGCGAGTCCCCCCCCCCCCTCCAGTGTAAATGTTCTCGCCATTAGTAACAGCGAGTTCCCCCCCCCCCCCCCAATTTTTTTTTCTCCTAAACTCGTTGTTCCTAACAGCGAGTCTAGTATAAATGTTTTCGCCGTTAGGAATAGCATTGGTATCGGGTCGGGTCGGATCGGGTCCTTCACTACTCGGACCCAGATCCGGTCCCCTACAGGTCCAAAAACTGGACTCGGACCCGGATCCGTGAGGACCGGATCCGGTTCTGGGTCTGGGTCCTATTAAAATATTCCTACCCGTTCGGGTAGGAGCGGGAGTGTAAGCGGCGAGCGGATGCGGCGAGTGAAGGATTTAGAATAGATGAGAGAAGAAAAATGCATGAGTTTTGAGTTCGGAAGAGTAAAATTTAGAATTGAGGAAAGATGGGAGGGAGGATAGAATATTTATTTTTATGTTGATTTTTTGGGTTTTTTTAACGGGTCCGGGTCCGGATCCGGGTCGGGTCTCTTTTGAGTGGACCCGGACCCGAACCCGAAAGTACAACGGGTCCCATTTTAGGACCCGGACTCGTATCGGATAGGTCGGGTCGGTTCCGGTCCAATGCCGGCTCCAGATCGGGTCCGGGTCGGATCCGGGTTTCGGGTATTTATACCAATGCTAGTTAGGAACGACGAGTCTTCATTGAAAATTATGAACTAAACTCGCCGTTGCGAACAACGAGTTTCTATAAAAAAACTACACTCGCCATGTTCCAACGGCGAGCATGAAACAACTAAACTCGCCGTTGGGAATGGCGAGTTTAGTTGTTGAGTCCATGAGCGCAAATATTTTGGCAACTGTCATCTATTCTACATATATTTCCAAAAAGTGGCATAGAAAAAAAAATCCGTTTTCTTTGTTAATAATTGTACTTGGACTTAGGTTTGCATATGGGCTTAATTGTGTCCGGCCCATGTGAAGGTAGTTAAGTCAGATAGGATGGTTGTTAGGAGTTTTCACGCGCATTCTATGTAAACTCCTGCTATATATGGGCTTAATCAATAAATCAAGAAATTAATGAGTTCTTCCCCCAATTCTCAGCTCCAAATTCCTATTTCCCAAATCCATGGCCAAATCCTGTCGACCTCGGATTTCAGTCCTGACAAACTATAATGCTCTTTTGCTCAAATATAGAATAGTCAGTTTATTACTGATACATGACTAGTTTGCTTATCACTTACCAGAAATAGATTCCCAAGCTGACCCAACGCCAAGCAAATGTTTGATGAATTGCCGCAGAGAATGGAGTCAGAAAAGTGCAATCTTTCTTTTGAAACTAAATTCCCAAACGAACGTCAATTTTTTTGTTATAAATTATAACTAGTACATTGTGCAATATATTGCACAGAATTTGTTTTTAATGAGAAAATAACAAAAATATTTTTGAAAAAAATCCTCTAATAACATTATACAATATTGCACGATTTTTAAGGTTTGATTAAGAGATATGATTCCAGTTCAAAATTTGGATAAAGAAAGAGTGAGGAGTTGCCTCCCTACATTTGCTCTCATTTTTCTGTTTTAAAATTTTTTTCCGTAAAACTAAAGTGATTTAAGCATGATATATTGTATATATATCTCCAATATTATAATGGGAGAGTTGAAGTTATCGTTTGTAAACATACCAACTTATGTGTATTGCACGTACATAATTAATATGAAGGAGGTCTCAGGTTCGAGGCCAGAGTACGTCGGAGTTTGTACATTTTTTAAAAAGAATATTTATTAGGACGTATGGGAGAGTTGGAGTTGGAGTTTGTATACAACCCAACACGAGCATCGCCCGTACATAACTGATATGAAGGAGGTCTCAGGTTTGGGACCAGACTACGTTGGAGATTTTACTTTTAAAATATATATATTTATTAAGATGTCACATGTGCAATTATATAATCTTCTAATCTTCTAATCTAATATTATAATGGGAGAGTCAGGGTTGTCATTTGTAGACAACCAATCATCTAATCTCAATCATTCATTTTTAACTTTGAGTTATATTAACCATTCATTTACTCAACTGTTGTTTGTTACCATAATACACTCAAAATTTAAATTTATTTAGGACATTATTATCTATAAAAGTCCTACTCATATAAAATAAAAGTTGGTGCCACTATAGCAATTTGTAAAGAGTATGAACTTTGAGTTATATTAACCATTCATTTACTCAACTGTTGTTAGTTACCATAATACTCTCAAAGTTTAATTTATTTACGACATAATTATTTACAAAAGTCCCACTCATATAAAATAAAAGTTTGTGTCACTAGAGTAATTTGTAAAGAGTATGTGATGAGTAAAGAGATGTCTTAGATTCGAGATCAGATAAAATCTTAGTATTTACTTAAATAAAAAAAAAATAGGACGTGCATCGCTGTCATGCCCCGCTTCCCAAAACTACGGAATGCAAGCACGTGACATGGCCCTGCGAATGACTTGCGTCAATCATAGGTTGTCATTGATTCAACTCAACAATATAAAACAGAAAGTAAAAACAACCACGCATGCAAATAAAGAAGTAATCACATGAATAACAATACTTGAAATTTAAGCATAAAATAACCAACATAATACAAATCCAACATCTGGAATCAACAATAACATTATTCGGGTTAAAAACCCACAAATACAAGAATTAACAACATTATCCAATTATTGAAGTTCTAAAAAGAAACAATAATTATTAAGCGGCGCAGCATGACAATTCTTTCACCATTGTTGCTCTCCTAGTCCATCAGGCAAATCTCCTTGATTACTTGTAAGCTGTTCATCTAAAAGAGAGGAAAATATGTCCTTAGAGCAAGTCGTGGACAGCAAGTAGAGAAACAGAGAAACAATGGCATTTACGGTATAACAATGAATTCAATAAACAATAGAGTCGATGGTAATGAACAATGGCAAAATGGTAACAGTGCAATGTGTAATAACGATGATTGATAACGATGACGATAAACGATAACAATAACGGTAAACAATAACAATAACACTGTTCAATAACAATAGCAAAATGCAATGACAATGCGATGAAGTTTTAAGTCTATTATTCATTTTAATCCTAACTAATGCACGTACTACTGCATCCCATACTACAGGTTTGATGCATACAATCAATTTCTTTTAGACTAAGGTGGTAGATTCTATAGGTCATGTACTCGGCACAATATAATATTGGCTATTGAACAATTTCTTGCACAATAACGATAACACTGGCCATTTGTAATTTCTTGCACAATGACGATAACACAGGTCATTTGCGATTTCTTGCAAAATGATGATAAAACTGGTCATTTGCAATTTCTTGCACAATGACGATAACACTGGTCATTTGCAATTTCTTACAAGATGACGATAACAATATTTTGGGAACGAAGCCCACATTCCCCAGTACAGTCACTATATTATTAACTACCCTGGTCAACCCTTAACCCCAGCTTGATTAACATTCTTTATTCGATTAACATGCAATACTAATAGGGAACAATAGGGACAGAAATATCAATGAAAAACGATAATACGATTAATAAGGGATACTAGAATGATGACAATACAACCCTAAGATCAGGCAATGTACTCTATACAATCAAATACACCAAATTCAACATTATAGATTCAATAATATATTATTAAACGTAGAAACCCAATTCTGGACAACAGTAGGTTGTTGTACCAAAATCAGAATTCCCGTTGCTACAGGATAGAAAATGTAGATCTGTCAGAAATTCTAAAAACTAGACTCCTGCCCGATTCCAAAGCATATTAACATGATACATAAAAATTGTAGCATCAGGTGTCAAAACAGCAAACTACACAAGATTTGTGTTTAGCCAGAATTTGTAAAATTGTGTTTATACATATGAAACTGGTCTGAAACTTCATTAATTAGTTCTAGGAAAATTAGGGAATGTTCTCTAGTGTGTATAGTATCAGCATGCAAAATTTCAAGTCAGTATCTTACATGTAACATGGTTAAATTAATTGTAAATCAGAATGTTGCAGCAGTTTTTAGAATCTGGAATTCTACGACACAGCAGCAGTAAAACTGCGATAACTCATAAAGCACAACTCGGAATTCAATTCCGTCAAACGAGTAGTAAACCAGACATCTGGGGCTACATTTCATATTCAAGAAGTTATTGATTTTAGTGATATTATCTAGGTCGAAACAGTATGGTAATGTTCAGATTGGCAGTAAATTTCAGGGTCTCGATATATTTTTCATGCATATAAAGATTAGAATGTTATGAACGATGATTTAGGAGTCGAAAACATAAATCACGGCAAGTTACATCTATGTGAGCATGGTATTAAGATGTATAATGTCCATAACTCTACTAATCACAATCTACTAGCACACCAACATCAATCATATAAACAATCAATACTAGTATACAATCTACAATTGTTGTGTGATGTCATGACATGGAATACAATAATAATCCCTATTCCTATATTCAACAATTAACTATATGGATGCATGCAAGATCTCTATATATTGGAGGCAAAGACGGCACGAAATCAAGACTACTACTTGAATTCGCTTATGTAAATCCGTAGCATCCCAACGATAGATAACAATAAGCAGTATACAATAATAAATATGGATCTACTTGCGGAATTCAATAAACAACCTCGAATACGATACAGTACAATTCGAGAGTGAGATGACTTGCCTTTAGGACGATGTTAGATTAATCCGAATATGCGAAGAATAACGGGATCATAATCCCGGCGACGAGCAAACGATCACGATGATCACGATTGGGCATAGATCTTGATGATGATCGACGATCAAGTGCAAGATCAAGCAACCAACGGCCAAGATTGAAAACCAAGATCAAGATCAAGATGCTGATGATCAATGCAGATCAGACGGCCCAGATCAAAACAGCAAACGGCCAACACTGGATCGCCAAAATAGCAACTAGTGATTGGCAAAAGTAGCACACAATGGATCTGCCCAATCACACAACGACACTAGGGCAAAATGGCAAACAACAATTCCTCTCCAAAACAGCAAACAACCAACGAATTCCCCTTTCTTCTTCTCAACGGCGACTAAGAGAGAGAGAGAGGGATGGCGAGACAGCGACTCTACGGCGACTGGCGGCGAGGGTGGTGGCGCACGCGGTCGGGAAGCGACGGAAGCGGGGCTCGATGCTCTGTTCCGGAATGGGAACATAAGAGGGGAGAGGGGTGACGATGGCGGGTGGTGGCAATCGAGGCGGAGCAATGGCTCTTGCGGTGGTGGGGAGCGATGGTGCTCGACAAGGTGGAAGAAGGCGGAGGAGCTTGATGCAGGCAAGAATGGCGAGTGGGAGATATGGCTCGCGCGGCAATGGCAATGGCAACGGGAAGCCGAAGAGGCGGAATGCAGGGTGAGCGGATGGAGGGGTTGGGTCGCGAGGTTGAAGACGACAGGGGAGGAGGCTAACGACAGAGCACAGTGGAGCAGAAAGGCGGAGGTTTGGCTCGGCTCGACTGTGGTGCTCGAGGGTGACGAGGCTCAGGCGAGGTGAGGCGGCTCGTTGGATGGCGAGGTTGATGGTTGCAGGTGATGAAGGCGATGCGAAGGACGATGAGTTCGACGAGGCGACGAGGACGACAAAGTGCAGGAGGCATGAAGTTGGGGGTGAGTCGAGTGATGAAGGAAGACGAATGGGGGGAACTCTGTTTCGTTTTCGAAAATAGAGGAGAGAGGAGAATGGGGAGAGAGAGTTAACAGGGGGGTTATTAAATAAATAAATGATATAATAAATATAATAAATTCAATATATAATGGTGGGGAGAGATTGTAGGAGAGTGGAGAGATATGGGGAATTGGAGTTACGGGATGTGAAGGGTGAGAGAGAGTGAGGGGTTTTGCTGATCTAGTCAACACACAACTAGGAGGGGAATTGGGTTTGGATTAACTTGGGCTTGATATTTAGACTTCATAAATAAAATAATAATTTTAGAAAGAATACAAAATTGGGCTTCAAAATTAAATAATTATACAATACAAGATCAATCGAAACCAATGGGCTTTACAAAAAAAAAATACTAATAATAATATTATAAGAATAATAATACATGACAGAATTTGGTTCAACATATTCATGGAAATAATTCAGAAATAATAATAATAATAATAAGGGTAAAAGGGATATAAGCATATTGCACTTTAGTAAATGAGCAAGTGATTATGTGGCATGCATATGATAAATTGGACAACTAACCCTTTTAAGGATTTTCCAATCACATGCATGCCACATCATCAATTGCTTATTTACTAAATGAGCAAGTTGCTCATACCCCTTTTCCCTAATAATAATAATAGTAGTAATAACAATAATAATAATCTATATAATAAAACACAAAGAAAGTTATCAAGTGACTCTCATTCAATCCTCCCAAAATCAAAGGCCCAGATCTAAGCTCACAAAATACATTCCCCCACCCACCCCCTACCCTCCAAAAGTTTCCCCCCAAAACTCAAATTCAAATCCCCCCACCCAAAACAACTCCTTTATTTATTTAATTATTCCCCCTCCCCCCTCCTATTCAAAAAATTAAGAAAATAAAATTTTAAAAAGTTTTAAAAAATAAAAAAACTAAAAAAACTAAAAAATTTAAAAATTTAAAAACTTTAAAAATAATTCAAAAATATCAAAAAAATAAAAAACTTATAAAAAATTTAAAGATATTTTTAAAAAAATTAAAATTTTTAAAAAATTAAAAAATTAAAAAAAAATAAAAATTTTAAAAAAAATAAAAAATTTTGAAAATTTTTAAATTAATTTTTTTAAAAAAAAAATAAAAAATAAAAAATTTATTTCTTTTTAAAAAAATTTAAATAAAAAAAAAATTTAAAAATTTGAAATTTTGAAAATTTAAAATTTTGAAAATTTTGAAAATCTCAAAGCAAATCCAAATACAAATCCAATGTCGAACCCCAATCAAGAGGTCGTCGTCGATATCTGATCCGCTGCTGATTCCGTATCGGTAACTCCCCTCCATCAAATCGAGCACGAATATCAAGCGACTCCGTATCGGCGACTCCCCTCCACCGAATCGAGAGTCTCTATATGCGATGCAAAGACTCTAATTTCATCTCATTAACCGAATTCTCATTCTAATTTTTAATTTTGTGTATGTAGGGGATTACTCAGTTTTTTGTTGACTCGAATTTTGTGTGTGCATAGGATTTAAGTTCAGAGAGGTATGATTGTTTATTTTTGGGTTTAGAAAATTTTAATTTAGTGATTTATTTGATGAGTTTTTTATTGGTTTTGATTTAAGGTGTATGCAAGTGTGAGATGGATTATTTGCAATATTAATTTCTTTACTACAAGAGAAAACACTATCGTGAAGTGTTCCCTTCACTGGTTATTAGAAGCCATAGATAATATAATATATAAGAAATTTTAGTGTATGTTTGGATATATAGGATTGGGATGACTAGAGTTTACCAGTGAAGGGTACTAACTCTCCACTCAAGAAAGACAGCTAAAGTAAATTTGTTATTTATCCATTTTGATTTTTTTATAAAGGTGCAATGGGGAGACAAAGTGGAGATAAAAGAAATGATTAGCTTGAATTAGAGTTTTGAGAACTTCATGTATTTCATTTTTGTTGAAATAATAATAAGAGGTATTTTAATTGTAAACTGAGTCTCAGACAAACAAATATTTAGATTATTGGTATTGTAGATACCTTCACACCTGCACTTGCATTACCATTGTATTTAGACATGCTCATTATGGTTATGGGATTAGAGTAAGCTCTATAAAACCTATATGATAATGTCCTTACATAACGATTACAAGCATCTAAAAGTGATGTTGAAGTTAAAAAGAACTCTATGCAGTGTTTCTAACAAACTATATGCATTCCAGGTAAGTTCAAGCTAATGATCAAGAATGCGATGGTTGAGCTTAAAGGTAGATATACTGCTTCCTCATATTCTATGTGTGCTACTTCAATTAATTTGCTGGACTTCCAAAACTATTTTATATAATCAAACCAGGTGCACCGTTTCGAAGACGTGCCGTTGGCACGTGTCAACGGGCAAACCTAGTAATAATAATAACATTATACAACAAGATGAGGATTGACTTATCAACTTTATATTAAAATAATCCAAACGGGAAAAATTATATAATCGGTCAATTATAAAATGGAAAGTGAAGTTAAAATGCACTATTATTTGAAATGACAAACCTTTTTGTTTATAAAAGATTTTAATTAGAAGATCTAAAAAAAATGAATTTAACAAATAATAATCGAAATATAGAAAATATTCGGGAAATACGTATTTACGGAAACGGGGTTACAATCGCACGTGCAGATTACTAGTAATCTCTAATATTATAATGGGAGAAGGCCTTAGTGTCATTTGTAAATATACCAATGCCTGCAACACACGTGCATAACTATTATAAAGGAGGTCTTAGGTTCAAATCCAGACTATGTCTGATTTTTTACTTTTAAAAAATTATATTTATTAAGACATGCATCGCACGTGTAAATTACTAGTAATACTATAATGGGAGAGTTGGAGTTGTCGTTTGTAGACAACAACCCAACTCTAATCTCAACCACTCATTTCTAAGCGGCAATTACATTAACCATTCATTTCAAATTAATTAGCCAATTACCATAAAATCCTCAAACTTCAAATTTATTTACGACATTATTATTTACGAAAGTGTCATTCATATAAAATAAAAGTTAGTACCACTGAAAACAATTCATAAAAAGTGAAAGCTTAAAGGAAAAGAAAACATGCATTGCACGTGCAAATTACTAGTAATACTCTCTCTATTTAAAAATATAAGTCAGCCTTTTTTGGTTTCATAATATAAGTCACTTTATGTTTTTCTTATCAATTTTAAATGTCCATGAATTAATTTTCTATAAGATTTTCAATTTATATATTAAAAAAATGAGATTTTCAATTTTACCCTTGTTCATTTTTGTAAGCGAAGTAATAGTAAAAAATTATAGAGGATGGTAAATAAGATATTACACAAGGCTTATTTATGAACTTCAAAAACTAAGAATATATAATACTTTTATTCAATCCTAGGTTGTTTTTTAATAATCGTGTAAAAACCTAAAATGACTTATCTCTAATCTCTAATCTCTAATATTATAATAGGAGAGTTGGGGTTGTTATTTGTAGACAACCTGTAATATGTCATTCAACCATTTAATCTCAACCATTCATTTTTAAGGGAGAGTTATATTGACCATCATTTACTCAACTGTTGTTAGTTAACATAATACCCTCAAAGTTTAAATTTATTTACCACATAATTATTTATAAAATTGTCACTTATATAAAATAGAAGTTGGTTCCACTAGGGCCAATTTGTAAATTAAGAGTATGTGACGAATAAAGAGAGGTCTCAGGTTTTTATTTTTATTTTTATAAAAGATGACTCCCGTCATCGCTCCATTAATGATTATTAACGAAACAAAGAAGTACAATGATACTACCTTAGCGGGAGCCTATAACTCCACTAATACAACTTCCGAACAGCATAAGAAAGACATACATGAAATAGCATTTCTAATACATAAATACAACTAAAATCGGCCAATGACCCGCATCCCATTGTGCAAATGAGATGAAGTCTCCCCCCGCAGACCTGTGAGTACACCTCCTCATCCATCTTCAACTTCTTCCTCGCTCCCGCATATCCTGCCCAATCATGAATGAAAAGAAAGATTTTATGCATTGAGACAAAAATTCTACAATTAACGTTCCGAAAGCAAAAGTCGTTTCGGTCTAGCTATAGACCCCACATAGTTGCCGCTACTGTTGTAACACCCCGCAAAATTGGAAATGACAATTTTGTCCTAGTGTGTTACGCACGTATATTTTGTAACGTGTTTTCACCACGTATTTTGATTACCGACTATTTATGCATTTCCCGTACATTTTATCCTATTTGGGTTAACTAAAATATTGAATTTCAATCTCTGGGTTTTACGTGCTTTTTACGTGTTTTTGGTGCACGTATCGATTATGTGTTTTCCATAGCTACGTGCAAGATTTCTATGCGTTTAAATTATTTATTTTATGTATTCAAAATATATTTTATAAAACGGAAATTCATTTCTCGCATTTTGATCTAAATACTTTTGTACGTATAATACACGTGTTTTCTACGTACGTAGTAATTACGTCGTGGAATATATAAAATTAATAAATATATTTTCTTATATTATATTTAACATTTTTTTCTGTTGACAAAATTGAATTTCGTGTTTTTATGTTTTACGTGCGATGCACGTGTTTCGGT
The DNA here is from genome assembly GCA_017893485.1 of Hemerocallis citrina. Lineage (NCBI taxonomy): Eukaryota > Viridiplantae > Streptophyta > Magnoliopsida > Asparagales > Asphodelaceae > Hemerocallis > Hemerocallis citrina. The sequence goes on along the minus strand of CM030364.1, from coordinate 272,120,056 downwards.
GCGCATATTTGAGTGTATCCGTTTTCAAAATAAATTTTGGAGTGTGTGTATTTATTTTATTTGTGCATAATACATTTTTAGATTTTAAAGTAAACTATTTTTACTTACAATACAGTATATACAGTATATGCAGTATATAAATATATAAATATATATATATAGGGAAAAAGGGGTATGAGCAACTTGCTCATTTAGTAAATAAGCAATTGATGATGTGGCATATTTGTGATTGGAAAATCATTAAAATGGTTAGTTGCCCAATGTATCACATGCATGCCACATAATCAATTGCTCATTTACTAAATGAGCAAGTTGCTCATATCCCTTTTACCCATATATACATATGTGTGTGTGTGTGTGTGTGTGTGTGTGTGTGTTGAAAAGTTGGTATAAAAGTGGTTGTTGTATAAAATGGCAAAAGAATACTATAGGTTGCGTTTGGATAGTTGTTTGGAAAATAGTTTTCTGAAAACAGTTTTCTGAAAAGAGTTTTCTGAAAACTCTTTTCTGAAAATGAAAGTATAAAAGCTGTTTGGTTATAATTTTTTCTGAAAACTGTTTTCTGAAAGAAAAGAGTGTAAAAGCTGTTTGGTAATAATTTTTTTTAAAAATTGTTTTCTGAAAATGAGAGTGTAAAAGCTTTTTGGTAATAATTATTTTTTAAAACAAATTTTTTCTGAAGTTTTTTTTTGCATTAGTTTTCTTCTGAAGTTTTTTTTCCCTGCAGTTACAGAGCAAAGTTCGAACAGACGTATTCCCGAACGTATTGTGAGCAAAAGATGTTGACCAGTCAACGACCCCTGTGACACATGTCACTCCCCTATTCTTCGCCACGTTCGACGTCTCGTTCGATGTGTTTGCCGCCGCTTGTCGAACAAACGTGGTCCCGAACGAAAAAGGGGAAACTGGAAACCCACGCTTGCCGTCAGATTAGCTCAAAATCCGCGCTCAAATCAAGATCGACGGATGAGATTTGCCGAACAAACAAACAAATAAAGAGAAAAGAATTAACGGGTTAACGGGTCGGACCAGTTAGTGACCCACACCCGTTACCCCTACTCTTCTTCTTCTTCAGTTTTTTCCGCCAAAAACCATCGACAGCTCCTTCGCCAACCTCCTCGAATTCGAAGCTCGACCTCGACTCTTCGACGTCGACGCTTCTTCCAAGCCGCCATTGTCGAGCTCCACGTCGCCGAACCCCTCCGTCGACAAGTTCCTCTTCCCGAGCTCCACTCCTCGAGTGTCGCCAAACCTCCTTCCACCTTCGCCAAAACCCAATGCCAAGCTCAAGCTCGATGACGAACCCCCGAGCTCCACTCCCTCTTCGTCGAGCTCCCGACCTCCACATTCGACTCCGTCGTCGAGCGTCTCCAAAACCGAGCTCGACCTCAACCGCGTTCGCCAATCCACCGAGATCACAAGCTTCGAGCTCCCTCCTTCGTCGAACCCATCACCGCCATTAACAAGCTCGTGACCAAGCTCCACAGGAGCTCCTTCAACCTCCAAAGCCTCGAGCTCCCCCCCGAGCGAAGCTCCAAGCCGAACGTCTCCTTTCGTCTGCTCGTGGCTTTCGGCGTCCATCCTGATGCCGACGATGACCGTCCTCAGTTGGTCGTCCTCATCCTCTTCTACACCGAGAGTAATCATCATTTTCTTTTGGGTTTGGGTTTGGGTTTGGTGTTCTTCTTCTTCTCTGTATTTTTTTAAGAAGGAAAATGAAGAGTTGTAAAAGAGAGAGAACGAGATAGAAAAGAGGTGTTTGGATTTTTTCTGAAAAAAGGCCCCAAAACTAGTTTGAGAAGCAACTATCCAAGCGCGTTTTCATAAAAAAAATTCACAAAAAGGCCCCAAAACAACTATCCAAACGGGCCTTTTAAAATGTCTTGAAAATGAATTGAATAGTTAATGGTGTGAAATGAATTAGGATGGTAGGGGGCCCACAGTAAATGGAGATACAGCTTGTGCTTTGACGAAGTCAAAGCCCATGAGTGACGTGTCACCACGAGGGGCCCACCCGCAGCATATGTGTTGTTGCAGATATTTCTCTGTGTGCTTCTGATGACTTGGCCCAGGGGCCCACTCACGCGGGGGGAGTTTTCAAATTTTGGTTGCCATTTCAGAAAAGGGAGAGTGTGAGACTGGTTGGAAGTAAGAGAGGAACCGGTTATGGGTATGAGAGAGGTTCGAGGGTTATAAGATGTGAAGAGATGGGAGTTGGGTTTTTGAGGAGTTGGGTTTTTGAAGAGGTGGAAATGTGAAAAGGTGGGAGTTTTGAGAGTTAAGAAAGTGAAGAGTTGAAAATTAAATTTGAGTAATTTATTAGGTGTGTAATTTTGCACATTGAACCCCAACATTTTCCTATAAATAGACCCTCCTGCTTCTCATTTCACACACCAAAAAGTAAATCAAAATATGAGAAGGAAAAAGAAAGAGAGTAGAGTGTTCTCATTTTTGGAGGAGTTCTTGTGCTTGGAGACTCTTGCTAGGAAGAAGAAATTGCCAGGAGCTAGGATTGCTTTGTTGGAGCTAGGAGTACTTCCATCTTGTTTGTTCAACTTTCACTAGAGGTGGGAGTTCTCATACTTTCTAAATGTAGAACAATGCATGCTAATAATAATGAATGAGTAGTATATAAATTTTGATGTGTTAAAGTAGAATAAATATATACTATTGGATGTAGTATGAATAATAGTCATGAAATTGTCATGAAGAAATAATTGATGAAATTGTCATGAACTAGTTTGCATGAATTTAGAGATGTGTGATTATATGATCAATTGTTGAGATTTTCATTTATAATAAGCAAATGAATTTTTGTAAAACAAATTTGACACTTATAATTTCTTTTGGTTGTTGGAAATTGCTAGTTGTTTAAAATAAAGAAATATATTGCTTATTCATAAAAGAGAAGAAATAAAATGTGTAATTTAAATGTTTGTCTAAAAATATGATTTATAGCATTATGTGTTACTGCTAGAAAGTAAAACAAACTATAGTTTAATGAAAAATTAGATCAGGAGAAAAAGAGAGTTTTATGAAAATAATAGAATGACAGAAAAGTTGAACAAAAGCATAATAGTTTATTTTGATATCAGTAATCACACATGGACTTTTGGCTAGCCAGTGCGCCACAGAGCACTATTATACTTATAAGAGATCTTGGGTTCAAAACTTGTTGGACACATTTATTTTTGTTTTATTAAATAAAACCCGAAACCTGAAACTTGATACTTGGGGTTTTCGGTATGGATTCTTGACACAAAGTCTACTTGGACTTAGTGGTCAGTGGGTTGGGCTTTAGTCGTTCACTGTAGCTGCGGGTTAGTCACAGGTTCGAAACTGATATGGCTAAAAATGGGATTAAATCGGGACCGTTCAAATCGGACATTGATCTTAAAGCCCAGAGGTAAAACAGTAATTTCACCTACAAACGGGTGTGAAATGGGAACTGTGTCATTCTTCAAAGCCCAATAACACATAAACGGATCTGTCTTACTGGGTACGGGTCCCAACCCGTTACAAACCAGTTCAGAAGGATAAAGAAGAATTCAAATTCATAATTATCCCTAAGAAGTGATCTTAACCGCTTCTATCCATTCACACCGGGAAGTAGAGATATGTTCTTATCTCGAAACGGATCCCTAAAGGCGACTATAAAAATCCCTCTCCCCCCACTACTACCAGGTAATCAATACTTTTCCAATTAAAGTTCTTTCTTAATCATTCTGATTACTGACAAGAGCATCGGAGGGTGCGTCGCCGGGATCCATCCCGGTGTTTCGCACTTTTTGCAGGTCAACGGCGGCGGCAAGCAACTGGTCAACAATTTGGTGAAGGTCAATAGGTCAACAGGTTTGCCTTGTTCGTTTCTTCCAGAATCCACAAATTCATCTGTTTGCTTCCACACCAAATCAGCAGCAACAGAAACATTGGGGAAAATATCTAATATTTCTATAAAATTAAATAAGATTTACTAAAATTAGTTTCAGAATTTTCCATGTATAATTGAGAATTTAAAAAAGGAAAACTTGAGATAGAAAGTAAGTTTTGATTAGAAATTCATTATTAAAAAAGTATGAAACTATTTTTAGAAGAGTAAAAATAGCTTATGTATTCATTTTCTCTTGAAGAGATTGTACTTGATTAAGAATTATTTGGAGTATATTTCATGAGTTTAAATTCCAAATGAGATTCCAACTGATGAATTCACGCTTGTGAAAAGAATTATTGTTATTAATTATGAATGATTTATGGATGAATAAGAGAACCATGTATGATGTTAAATGAGACATTGATTAAAAGTTAGAGATATGAATATAATCTAAGTTTAAGACATGTTTATTAAAGGGTATGTGTACCCATGGATTCTTGTACATGAAAAAGTTTGTGATTTAGAGTTAGTGAGACCTCGGGTACCGGCACTATTAAATTGAAAGAGAGTTGAGAGTGTGTTTTGAGATATGGCCATGGAGCTATCTCGTATTTGTGGATAAAGTCTGGTAGGAGGTAAAACTAATTTTAGACTTGGAAATTTATTCATGTCTTGAACTAAATAATTAGGCACATAAGTGAAGATTAAAAAACTTGGGCAAACGTAAGTGGGTGCTTCTATATAGTCGGCGGTGGATCTCCGTGGCTATAAACCCAGTTGGCGGACTGTGGCTGCTCCGTGGGAGATGGGTTTTTATTTCTAAATCTGGGACTCAGCGTAGTCAGGCGGATATTTACCATACTCCAATGTATATACAAATACCGGGGCTATGGGGCACTTGCGGGATGGTTCGCACAATAAGGGATCAGTTATAATAGCCAGCGAGGCTGAGATCCATAGTCGTGGAATGATCTGAACCTTGTTTTATTACTGGGTAGTTTCATGGCGAGGGATCGAGCCCTTTATTGTGGAGTACATAGGCGCTTGCCCTCGGACCTATGTAGTATGGGATGCATAGAATCCGAACAAGTGTGTATTAGTGTCATCCTAGTAAAAATGTGTGCATTAGGCATTAAGACATGGCATACACCTACATGTTTAGCGTAGTCACAATTTAACACTTTATTGTTCATTCAACTTTTGTGATTTGTTAAAGTAATGAGATCGTTATATGTACTGCATAGAGAGGATAGCCGAGTATAACATTTTCGTTAGTTGTAAGTGACTGACGTACCCACAGATTGATATGCAGGTAATGGACTTTGCCAGGAAGATGTTATGATGCAGTTAATGATTTACATCTCTACGATTATAATGGGAGAAGAGCTTAGTGTCATTTGTCACCGTTTTTTTTTTGTCATTTTGTCATTTTGTCAACACGTGCAGCGCACGTGTTAGCAGTTTTTTTTTTATTCCTCTTCATTCCCCTCCACGTGCATCGCGCGTGCATTATATATATATATATTTTTGCCCTTTTCATTCCCCTCCACGTGCACCGCACGCGTTGGTTTTTTTTCCCTTTTCGTTCCCCTCCGCGTGCATCGCACGTGCATTATAGTTTTTTATTGTAGTCCTTTTCATTCCTCTCCACGTGCATCGCACGTGCATGATACTAGTTGTTATAGTTGAACAAGTTGTATTTTATTTCACTGTTGTATTCTTCTGCTGTGTAAATAAAGATGTAATGAACTCTGATGTATTATTGAAAAGTTTTAATTTCCTTGTAAAATTGTACGAAGTGAAGTAAAGATCCTGTAAAATTCCGAATTCGGTCTTATTTGGAATTCGGGGCGTTACAACTGTAATTTCCCAGGCCCGACTATCCTCTTTTCTAATTAAATTTTCCCTCCATCATCCCCAAACGTCTGTACTTGATCTAGGACTCTGTGTTCAACCAAAACCCTACATACAATATCCCATGTAAGAACCGCCTTAGGACACATGAATATAATGTGTGTGGTGTCGTCGTCCGCTTGTAGACAAGTAGGGCACCTGACGTCGATTTGCAGGTTTCTTTTCCGCAGGTTTACTTTAGAGAGAATAGTGTCGTTATGTACTAACCAGCTAAAGACTCTGACTTTTAATGGTACCTTAATACCCCAGATAATATTCTCCTTTTTACAGCTTAGACCTCTGTCATTCAGCCATTATACATTGACGAGACCGAGAAAGACTTTGATTCATCGATATTCCACCATCTTTCATTCGTATCGTTGGTCGTATGGCCGCCCTCTACTTGGATAAACCTATTGAGCTCTTCAAGCTGAGTTATGCTCTCATTTGTCAGCTGTTCTGAGATGATCAACCTCAATTTACCATTCTTCCATACGTCCGCTACCAAAGAATCGTTGTTACATGTTACCGCCGCTGCCAGTGGTAAAAGTTTGTTGAGTGCCCTGTTCCTACATCATTTATCTCTCCAAAATCTAGTGTTCCTCCCGTTTCCAATCCTGCTCCTGGTATTGCTGTGGAAGATCTCTCCCTGTTTCGACACCCCTTTCCAGATAAACGAAACCTTTCCGAACAGACTTCTTCCTTCAAAACGATATTTTTTCCTCTTTCGGAATAGATCGAGGGAGTAGCACCACCATCCTTTTCGACGTTTGTAGATCTTCCACCACCATTTGCTCAGCAGTGCTCTATTCATGTCGTGCAGATTTAGGATTCCCAACCCACTGAATTCTTTTCTCTTACAGACTCTACCCCACATGACTAGATGGAATCCTTTGCCCTCCTCATCAGTTCCCTTCCACAAGAATCGTCTTCTCATCTTGTCTATCTTGTTGATAACCCACTTAGGCAATTCATAGACGGACATCAAATAAAGGGGAATAGCACTAAGAACCAAGTTGAGCAGCGTGATTCTTCCCCCTAGGGAGAGGAAGCGACTTTTCCATCCTGCTAGTTTTTTAGCTATCTTTTCTATAAGGCGGTTCCAATCATCTCGTAGATATGTCCCTGGTCTGATTGGCGTCCCTAGATATTTGATCGGGAAGTCGCATCTCTCGCACCCTAAAAGCGTAGTGATAGTGTTGACCGACATAGATAACTGATCGCTAATAGGTATGATGCAGCTCTTCTTCAGATTTATTTTTAGCCCCAACCAGCTTTGAAAACAGTCCAGAGCCGCCTTAAGAGCTATAACTTCTTCCTTTTTCGCCCTTCCAAACAAGAGAATGTCGTGAGCGTATTGTAGAATTGACATTGGTTGAGGGGTTCCTTTGATCTCGATCCCTTTGATAACATTGTTCTTCTGTCCCCTCCTTATCATTTCAGCCAGACCGTCCACCACGATGGCAAACAAGAGTGGCAATAGGGGGTCCCCTTGCCTGAGTTCTCTTTTGCATCTAATTTCTTTGCCTTGCCACCCGTTTAAATGTATGAACGATTTTCCTCCTTGTACACAAATTTTAATCCATGATCGCCATTTCATCCCAAAGCCTTTGAGTTGTAATACCTCGTCCAGACATTCCCAATGCACCGAGTCATATGCCTTTGCGAAGTCTATCTTAAGCAGGAATCCGTCCGATTTGCCTCTATTTCCTCTGTAAACGATTTCGTGAGCTGAGGCTATGCTGTCCATAATGTCTCTTCCACGAATGAAATCGCTCTGCGAGGGGGCCACTACATCTTCCAGGTGTGGAGATAGTCTCTGGGCTAGCACTTTTGTCACAATTCTGAACGATCCATTTAACATGCTAATAGGTCTGAGATCCTCTAACGTGAGTATGTCCCGTTTCTTGGGGACAATAGTAATGCTGGCATAGTTGAGCCTCTCCAGATTTGCACGCCCGTCATATAGCTCTTCAAAGATTTTCATCAGATTTGCCTTGATAATCTTCCAGTAAAATTTGTAGAAGAAGACAGGCAGTCCATCCGGCCCGGGGGCCTTATCCTGTCCTAGTTGCTTGATTGCACTATTGACTTCCTCTTCCGTGAACCTATTTTCGATTCCCTCGCTGCCATCTATTCTAGAATAGCTCCACATATCAGACGAAAAGATTACATCTATTGTAGGGATGGCGAACGGGTCGAGTGGGCCGGGCCGGGCCCAACCCGTACGGGTTGGCACGTATACTTTGCCGGGCCGGGCCGGGTTGCACTTTTATCCGGGCCGGGCCGGGCTGGGCTGAGGTTTCGTTTAGGTGGCCCGCCCAACCCGTGAACCCTTCAGGGTTCAACCCGGGTTGGGTCGGGTCGACCCGCGGGTTGGCCCGTTTAATTTTTTTTTTTTTTTTTTTTTTGTAGCTTAAATTAAAATAATAATAATAATAATTATAATACTAAGTAAGTAATAATACTGTGGTGGGGTAAAAATGGCTTGGGGCCCAACCAGGACCCAATACAACTCTCACTCAGAAATGGTGGAAACAGCGGTCCAGTTCGGCACCGAGCCACTGCAGGGTCGGCGCCGAGCCTCAAGTTCACCCCCACAGATTTGATCTCCTCGTATCCGATGAGCGGCGATGGCCCTCGGCCTCCGATCCACGACAGCCCTCCAAGCCGTCCTTCCATCCTGGTGTAGAAGGGAGATGACTTGGCGCACTCTACACCGCCAGATTCTCCCAGAAGCACAGAGGCCCCTTGATCTGCCATGTCAGCTCCAAATACCACCAAGGGCTTTACCACGTCAGCCCTATACCACTCCTGGTACTGCCACGTCAGCCCTAAACCCCCTGGGCCTTCTGCCACGTCAGGCCCATGGGCTCTCGGGTTCAAACCCGGCCCCCAAGCGGATCCAAACCCGGTTGGAATTCTCTATAAATACTAGACCCTCACCCACCTTTTCAGGTAACCAATCTTTTACCACTTAAATTCACCTAGTTATTGCTACTCTCTCACAGAGACTGACTAGATCGTCGGAGGGTCCGCCACCGGGATAAACCCCGGTGTTTCAGGACCATCTGCAGGTACACAAGACCTCGGATCCGAACCCTCTGTTCCGAGCCGAGGCATCCACTCCACTCCGAGCCCATCGCAGGTGCCGCCAGGTCACTCCGAGGGTCGTCTGACAAGCAGCTTTTCCTTCAATATAAATTGAGTCCGAACTCACACCTGGTGCATCCACACGTCTCCCAGAAATAAACCGCATCAGGTTGGCGCCGTCTGTGGGAACACTGCTTCAGAGGCCGACCCAAGCACGACCATCAAGGCACCTCGACAGCCGAACTCTCATGGCCTCAAAGGGCAAGGGGGCTGCTTCCTCCGTCAACCGACGGGACTCGCCCCCACCAATTGCTAACGCCGGTCCACATACTTCAAAACACAGGGCTCCCCATCAGGGACCCCAAAGGAGCGTCGCCCGCCAAGTCCAGCCCGACCTCCGGGGAGTAATCGTCAATCGACAGGTTAGCCGCAGCAGGGGAAGGGCCGCTTCCAACCCGGCCCCGAACCATCCGAAACCGCCACCCGAGGTACGGAGGTCAGCACTCAGCCGCATCGGAAGGCAGCCTTCAGACCGACCAAACAGGGTCGAGGGAGCCCCCGTCACTCACAAGGAGTTCCAAGACTTCCGGAGAGAAATTCTCGGGGCCCTCCGACGGGCCCCCAGGGAGGAAACCCTACACTCCCAAACCGGGTCGGATGCCGAGGCCAGCGTGTCGCGCACGTCAACTATCCAGCCAGAAGACGATGGCGTACTCCTTAGGCGCCTCCAAGAAATGGAGGACCGCCTCGATCATATAAGAGACGGCGACCGACGAGTGGCTCAGGGGTACAGACTCGTCCGTCCTCCCTTCTCCGCCCCCATCCTCCAAGCGGAAATACCCAAGAATTTCCGACCACCTCAATTCGAGACCTACGACGGCGAGGGAGATCCCGCTGATCACATGGAGGGTTTCAAAACCCTCATGATGATTCACAGCGCCTCGGATCCCCTGCTATGCCGGGCCTTCCCCGCCCCACTTCGGGGTCCGGCTCGTGAATGGTACTCGAAACTCACCCCCGGCTCCATTTACTCCTTCGACCAACTAGAGGGCAATTTCCTTGCCCACTTCGTCACCAGCCGGAAGGCGGAAAGGACCAGTGCCTCTTTACTTGGGCTCAGACAGATAGAGGGAGAGTCCCTCAGAGTGTTCGTCCGGAGGTTTACCTCGGAGGCAAGGTCGGTCTCCTCTCTTGATCCTGGCGTCGCCTCTGCGGCCTTTCGGCACAACGTCCGTCATGGGCAGCTGAAAGCTTCTCTGGCGAAAAGACCCCCCGTCGACTTTCCCGACCTCCTCAACAGGGTTGAGAAATACATTAGGGCGGAAGAGGCCCTTAGCCCCGAAGATGCTAGGGAGGCCACCGGGAAGGGAAAGCGAAAGGCCGAAGAAGTCGAACCATCAAAGAAGGCTCCGAGGGACGCGGGACCCACGAAGAAAGTTCCGCCGGGCCCCCGCTTCGAGAGGTACACTCCCTTGACACATAGCGTATCCGCCATCCTCTTAGAAATCGAAGACAAAGGCCTCGTCCGACTACCTCCCCGACCTAATAACAACAGGAATCAAGATCAGCGCTTCTACTGCCGCTTCCACAGAGATCGTGGGCACGATACCGACCAATGCCAAGCCCTGAAAGACGAAATTGAGGAACTCGTCTCACGAGGGTTCCTCCGACAGTTCACCCGAGAAGGCCGACGGAATCGGCGAGATGATAGGAACCGGAGACTTTCGCCTCCGAACCCTACGTCGACCCACCCCCGTGATCAGGATCTCGGGTCCGAGGGAACCGCAGATACGCCATTCATCTTGCACTGTGTCCACGGGGGGCCGATGGGAGGAGGGTCAAATACACCCTGAAAAACCTTCATCCAAAAGGCGAATGCTGTCCAAAACAACCCCTCGTCCAAGCCACAACCGGGGCCAGTCACCTTCTCAGGAGAAGACCTCGAAGGCGTTCACCTACCCCACTGCGATGCCCTCGTCATCAGCCTCCACATGGCTAACTGTGAGGTTCGCCGAATCCTCGTTGACAACGGTAGCTCAGTTAATATTCTCTTCCTCAAGACCTTCGAGAGCCTCAAGTTACCCGGTGGAAAGCTCAAGCCCGCCGGACACACGTTACATGGATTCTCCGGCGCCCCTGTCGTAACAGAACGGATCGTTACCCTCGACGTCACCGCAGGATCGGCTCCTGTCAAGAGGACCGAATCCATGGATTTCATGATTATCAACGTCAAGGCAGCTTACAATGCCATTCTCGGCCGACCCGGACTGAACTCCCTCCAAGCGGTACCTTCAACCTACCATCTGAAACTCAAATTTCCCACCCCCCAAGGGGTCGGCATCGTCCGAGGTAGCCACGAAGCCGCGCGGTCATGCTATATAACCGCCGTCGGAGGGGGTGTATCCCCTCTCGACGCCGCTGAACTCGAACCCGAGAGGGATGGCCCAGCCCCCGAGCCTGTCGACGAACTAGAAGAGGTCCTGTTCGACGCCGAGGATGAATCAAAGTGGTTCCGGGTAAGCCGCTCGCTCACCCAGGACTTGAAAACAGGCATCATCGCCTGCGTCCGTCGCAACGTTGATCTCTTCGCTTGGAAGCCCTCCGACATGCCCGGGATCTCCGAAGACTTGATTATGCATCGGCTGAGCGTCATCCCTGACTCTAAGCCGGTCGTCCAAAAGAGGCGCAAAGTCGCCCTGGAGAGGCAACAAATCGTGAAGGCAGAAGTGGACAAACTCTTGTCCGCTCGATTCATCCAGGAAGTCAGCTATCCCGAGTGGTTGGCCAATGTGGTTATGGTAAAGAAGGCAACAGGGGGTTGGCGGATCTGCATCGACTTCACGGATCTTAACAAAGCATGCCCGAAAGATCCCTTCCCCCTCCCCCGCATCGACGCTTTAATCGACGCGACCTCGGGGCATGAACTACTGTCCTTCATGGACGCATTTTCGGGGTACAATCATATCCGAATGTTTCCACCAGACATCTCCAAAACCTCGTTCATCACCGACCAGGGTCTTTATTGTTACCGCGTTATGCCCTTCGGGCTGAAAAACGCCGGAGCCACGTACCAACGGCTCGTCAATAGAATCTTCAAAGACCTGATCGGCCGCAACGTGGAAGTCTACGTCGACGACATGCTCGTCAAAAGCCGGGCCGGACCGGACCATGTCGCCGACCTCGAAGAGGCCTTCGGTGTCCTCCGACATCATAACATGAGGCTCAACCCGGCTAAATGCGCCTTCGGCGTCTCCACTGGGAAATTCCTGGGGTTCATCGTCAGCCAACGCGGCATTGAGGCAAACCCCGAGAAAATCCAAGCCATTATGGACATGTACCCCCTCGGAATGTCAAGGAGGTTCAGAGGCTCACGAGCCGGTTGGCTGCAATCGGCCGTTTCCTCTCCAAGTCAGGGGAGAAGTCTCTCCCCTTCTTTAAGGCCTTACGCGGAAAAGGGGGCTTCGAGTGGGGTACCCATCAACAAGAAGCCTTCGAACAACTGAAGCAATACCTCGCCAACCCCCCTCTCCTCAGCAAACCCGAGCCAGGCGAGCCGCTTTGGCTATACCTATCGGCCTCGGACAGCGCCCTCAGCGCTGTCCTCGTCCGAGAAGAGGAAGGAGTCCAAAGGCCATTGTATTATGTGAGCAAAGTACTACTCCCAGCCGAGACGAGGTACGCAAAGATAGAGAAGGTGGCCTATGCCTTAATCATGGCAGCCCGGAAACTTCGCCCTTACTTCCAGGCCCACTCCGTCCAAGTACTGACAGACCAGCCACTAAAGATTGTCCTTCACAAGCCCGAAAACTCCGGCCGCTTAGTCAAGTGGTCAATTGAGCTGAGTCAGTTTGACATCAGCTATCATCCGAGGGTGGCCATTAAGGGACAGGCCCTCGCTGAATTTATAACTGAATGCACCGCCTCCGAGCAGCCCAGTGTCGAGGGCTCAGATCCGACCTGGGAAATCTTTGTCGACGGCTCATCATGCGAAACCGGGAGCGGAGCAGGCATCATCCTTCATGGCCCCGACCAATTCCTACTTCAATACTCCCTTCGCCTCAACTTTCCGGCCTCCAACAACGAGGCAGAGTACGAGGCCATGATCGCCGGATTGACCCTCGCCTACCGAGCCGGAGCCAAGCAAATCTGGGCCTTCAGCGATTCTCAGCTCGTGGTCAACCAGATCACCAGAGAATACGAGGCCCGCGATGATCGCATGATAAGATATTTGGCGGCAGTCCGACGACTCCTGGCGTCCTTCAGCTCTGCCACAGTTATTAGAGTCCCCAGGGAACAGAACGCTCAAGCAGACGCGTTATCCAAACTCGCCTCTTCCTCCTTCGAGGGTCTCGATCAGACAGTGCTCATAGAAATCCTCTTAAAGCCAAGCATCAGTGACCTAGAGCCGGAGACGATGTGTGTGCGAGAGGATGCCAGCCCGGACGACTGGACCACTCCCATCCGAAGATCCTTAATCAATGCCGAGCTCCCTGAAGACAGAGCCGAGGCCAGACGAGTCAGAATCCGAGCTGAGAGATTTGTCATGATTGATGACATCCTCTTCAAACGCTCCTATACCTTGGCCGACGGCAAACCATACCTCCGCTGTCTTACTAGCGACGAGGCCAGCTACGCCCTCAAAGACCTACACGAGGGGATCGGCGGATGCCACATGGGGAGCAGGACACTTGCTCGGAAGGCCCTGAATCAGGGGTACTATTGGCCGACCATGCTCCAGGACTCGCAAGACTTAGTCAAAAGGTGCGGCCCCTGCCAAAGGTTCTCCCCTATCAAAAGGCTTCCTCAAGCCAATCTCCGATCCCTAGCAAGCCCTACGCCGTTCGCCATGTGGGGCATGGACCTTGTAGGCCCCTTCCTCCCAGCAGTAGGACAAAAGAAATTCCTGATAGTCGCCATCGACTACTTCACCAAATGGCTCGAAGCCGAACCACTATCCAGCATCACCGAGCGCCAAGTACAACAATTCTTCTGGAAAAACATCATTTGCCGGTTCGGCATCCCTCGGATCCTCGTTACAGACAACGGAACCCAATTCCAGGGTCAGAACTTCCAAACTTTCTGTGCGGACATCGGTATCCAGCAACGCTTCTCCGCTATTTGCCACCCTCAGTCCAATGGCCAAGCAGAGAATGCGAACAGGCAAATCCTCGACGGCCTCAAGAAGCGCCTCGATAGTTCCCCCAAAGGGCTTTGGGTCGAAGAACTGCCTAGTGTACTATGGGCCTACCGAACCACCAAGAGGATCCCCACGGGAGAGATGCCGTTCGCCTTGACCTACGGGACGGAGGCGGTCATCCCCGTCGAGGTCGGCCTGCCTTCTCCCCGTATCATGGCCTTCGACGAAGCTGGCAATTCATCAGGCTTAAGGGCCAACCTGGACCTCGTCGCCGAAGTCAGAGAGAAATCCTCAATCCGAAGAAGCATCTACCAACAACGGATCGAGAAATTTTACAACAAGAAAGTCCGCCCCACCAACATCAAGGCGGGAGACCTCGTGCTACGAACACTGTCCGTCTCTGATCCAACCAAGAAGAGGAAATTGGCCCCCAACTGGGAAGGCCCATACCGTGTAGTTGAGGCTGTACGCCCTGGCACGTACCGACTAGCGGATATAGACGGCCGGCTCATCAGCCGACCCTGGAACGCCGAGCATCTAATGAAGTTCCTGGAGGAGCGAACCTAGGTTCTTACTTGGCTAATGAGTATAAAACCCTTTTGTAAACTTTCATGTGTAAAGGGCGGCTTCGACGACCGTCCCTATCTAGTATGAGAGAAATCTCTTTTTTGTCAAACTTCAAATGACTCGGCAGATTGGCACCCGAGTCCTCACTCCGGTATCATTCCCAGTGTCTCGGTAGGCCCAATCCAGGTTCGGACCAAGGGCTCTTACTAAGGCCCCACGTTGATCCCTCACGGATCGACGGAGCCGAACCACACCTCCGACGTCATTCACCGCACTTCTTAACAGAGCAAAGGAGGAAAAGAATTCTTTATTCATACTCCTTTATTTGGTTAGGAGAAAACAAACAAAGACCGTTACAGGACCACTCCACTCATCTCAAACGGAAGGAAGCCACCATCTTAGGGCCCCTCGGGTCCAACAAAGGGCGGGACCACTCCGACCGAACGGCTAGGAGCCCTCTCCTCATCATGGCGATCCTTGGGCTCAGCCACGGTCGACACACCAGCCACGGAGCTCTGGGCATCCACTGGTCGCAGGCGCTCCAGCAGGAGCAGTGCAGAAGGAACCCCCTCCGCTCGCCGATCCACGGAGGAAGATGACGAGACGCCCAACATCGTCTTGTAGCGGTGTATCTCCATCTCCTTCTCCACTATGACATCGCGAAGTAGCCTCTCGGAAGAGGGCCTCTGTACCGAGGCGTTCGACATGGTATGTCCTAGCCCGACACCTCCGAGATCCCGGTCGACCATCGCCCTCCTCAGCCGGCTCGCCTCCTCACTTAAGGCCTCAGACTTATTCCGATAATAGTTAAAGGCCGCATCAGTGTCGCGAGCCCCCTTTCGACAGCGAACCAACGTGGCCTCCAGGGCCTCAACTTTGCTCCGGAGCCACGCCACGTCGGAACGATGGGGGTCCACCTCGGGAAGAGGAGCCGCAACCTACAAGAAAACCAGCCCACTCAAAACACATAAGCAAGGAGGACCGAAAACACCCGGAGTCAAAACACTTGGCCGGTCAAAAAATCCTTTTTTATAAATTGAGTCGCTTCTTACAAAAAAAATGCGGTGGCCAGTCCGCGGAAGGCAAATACAATCGAGGGAAGGAAATAGAAAGACAAAAATTATACAGTTTATTTTCCCACCTCAGCATCGGCAGGCGGGCCCACGAGGGGGTCGACGGGCGGATCTAGAGCAGGCCCTTCTTCACCAGGGGTCTTCGGTGTCCCCTCGACCTCCATGTCATACTCGAAATTGGACAGATCAAGGGTCGGGTAGAAGTGCCTCACGTGGCTGAGTGCCTTCGCATAACACTCGTCTTGAGCATTGATCACCAGGAGCTGACCCGTCTCTGTCAGCTCTTTCCGCTCCTTGGCAAACTCCTTCTCCTGAGCCGCCATCTTCTCTGCCCATTCCCCCTTCTCCTTGTCGAAGGCCGTCTTCATCTCTTGCTCCCTCTTCTGAGAGCCTTCGAGCTCTGTCTTCATCTCCTTCATCTCCTGCTCGGCCTTGTCCGCCCGGTCGCGCTCCCGCTTCAAAGCGGCCTCGTAAAGGCCCCTCACGTGGGCCCCCTGCACTGTCGCCTGCAGCCATCGAACACAACTAAGGGGACCTCCTCTACAACGAAATCACGGGACAAAAGAGGTTGACAGACTTACCAGCACATTGGCCTATGCGAGGCGAGTATACGCCTCATCCAGGGTCTCGGTCTTCATCTCCGAACGATCCCGGGGGGTCGCCAACTTACTCGCCACCTCGACAGCTTGCTGCCCTCGGGTCAAACAGTCTCCCTCGCGGATCGACCAACTCGGCACCCACGGTCGCCGAAGCCTCTCCTCTATCTCCGGATCCGCCAGAGGGCCCTTCCCCTTATCCAGATCAGTGACCTTGCCCTGGTCCGGACCGCCCTGAACCACCGCGTCCTTGACCGTCTCCGAACGTGTCCTTTTGGCCCTCGGCTGAACAGGGGCCTCGGAAACCCCCTGGGACGACCCCCTCGTCTTCATCTTCTTCCCGGCCTCCTCCTTCTTCATTTCGAGCCTTTTCGCCTTGATCGACTCGGGATCCATACCTACAAAAAGATCCAGTAAGGACAATGAGCACAGAGGAACAACAAAGCCAAAAAGAAAGAAACAACTACATACATAGATCGGCCGGGCTCAGTCCGGCATTCGCCAAGTGGCCCTCGGTCACCTTCGCCCAGTCGATGCTATATGACAAACGGAGGCGCTCAACAAACCCCCACTCCTCGGCGGTCAGGTCCCTCGGCTTCGGCGTTTTATAGCTCGGCTTAGAGTGGTTCCACCGAGTGGGGATGTCCCAAGGTTCCTCACTCCGGATCACCAGATACTTCTTCTTCCACTCCTTGATGGAGTCCGGATGACCGTGGACAACTTTCCCCTTGCCCCGGGGCGAAATGTAGTAGATACCCTCAGCCGACGAGCCAATCATCATCATCGCTCGGAAGACGTTCAGCCGTAGAGGTACCCTCTGCTCCTCGCACAGCAACACGAAGCAGATGATCTGCTTCCAAGAATTGGGTCTGTACTGCATCGGCGCCAAGGTCGCCCAGTTCAACACCTCACGGACGAACGGGTGAACGGACAGCCTCAGACCGGAGATAAAGGCATCCACGGGGAAGACGCAATACCGATCCGGCAGAGGGTCGGTCGGTCGAAGAGTGGAGCTCGGCAACATGAGCTCATAGCTGGACCCTATATGGTACGCCAGCCGCAAAGCCTCCAAGTTACCTGCCTCCAGAACGGTCGGAAGTGCGTCCATTATCACCCTCTTCCGGCTCGGCGACGACGGTTGGACCCCACACACCTCCTTATCAGAAAGATCGTCGGGGTACCAACGGAACGGCTTAGGCTGTACAGGCGACCCTGTCATCAAGTTAATAGGCGCCTGACTCGAGCCCCCAATCCTCGACCCCTTCTTCTTCGGAGCCCTCTTCTTCTTCTTGGTTCGTTCCGGGGAGGGGGTAGATAATCGCCCCAGACCTGTCGGCATGGAACTCGAACCCACGCCATGACCTCCTATCTGAGCCCCTTCGACTCCCCCTCCTCTCCAGAAACCAGCCCTAGAATCTGAACTTCGGCGGAACTACCGCCCCCCTCCTCAGAATCACTACTCTCCACAACAAAAAGCCTCCGAGACCGCAGCGGCTTCACATCATACACTGGCTGATCGTCGCCTACAGACTCCCCCTCGAGATCAGACTCCTCCCACGAAGTCGGTCTGGAGGCGGGTTTTGCGTCCCCCCAGACGTCGACGCCGACGAGCCAGACTGAGCCCTATCCATCTGTGCCTAAACTAAAACAAACTTACCAACAAACCGGGGGTCGCTTCGGAAGAACGAGCCTGGTACAGCGAACGGTAGGGACAAAGACTGAGATATTGGGAGATTTTTTAGAAAGAGAAAGAGGCGAATAAGAAGTGGACGATAGGGGGAGAAGGGGGAACATTTATAGAGGACAAAAACGACTCCTCGATTTCTGCAATCACTGTTCACCGATTGACGTGTAGCGGCCGCCTGGAAAACCGCGCCACGTCCTCGAAATGTGGGCTGCTGACGTCATCCAGTGCCAGGCTGGCAACCAGACACAGGGGTCGGGCCGGATGAAGTGCTCGGCGGAAAAATTTTCTTTTTTAAAGATTTAAGGCTACAGGGCTCGGTCGGCTCCCCTCTCACCTGCGAACAACTTGGGGCTTACAGCCTCAGCAGCCGAAAACCCCAAATCATTCCCGGGTGGCAGGAAAGCCACCACTGCCTGCGCCCCGGGTTCCAGAACTCGGTCGGCTCCTCTCTCACCCGCGAACAGCTCGGGGCTTAAGGCCTCGTCGGCCGAAACCCCGAATTGTTCGCGGGTGGGAGGAAAGCCACCATCACCTAGAACCCTAACAAGAAAGAAGATCGACCCGCATATCCGAGGCTTTTCAGCCCCAGATCCAGAACACGGTGGATACCCCTCCCGTCCTGATCTTTCTCGGGCCAAACAACCGTATGGGGGTCGTCTGACCCGAAAAAGGATCCGGACGGCAGAGTTGCCACCGATTCGAGGCCCCTTGGCGCTACAAAATTTTTCAGAAGAGAGACGCCCGCCGAAGCAGACACCTCTGGTGGCCATTGGACCACCCTTGCTGTGATCAAACCCGCTAAGGGGGGAGAGGTATTTATAGCCTCCCCCACGGACCAGCCTTTATGACGTTGGGAAAGCCAATCGACGGAAGCCCATGCGCCACATGCGTTCATTAGGCAGCATCATTTAATGCCCCTAGAAAATTGGAACATCGCACGGATCCCAGAAGCGCCATCAATACTCCGCTAAGACAACAGACCACGCGGCTCAAACCTTCTTCCCAGGAGGAAGCAACGACTCGCCATCACCCTTGCCGACACATAATCCCTCGTCTTCTCGAGGTTCGGTCGAGCACCAGGGCCTTCTTCTCAGGAAGAAACACCGGTTCGCCATCACCCTTGCCGCCACATAATCCATCGTCTTCTCGAGGTTCGGTCGAGCACCAGGGTACTCTTCTCAGGAAGAAACAACGGCTCGCCATCACCCTTGCCGACACGTAATCCCTCGTCTTCTCGAGGTTCGGTCGAGCACCAGGGCCTTCTTCTCAGGAAGAATCACCGGCTCGCCATCACCCTTGCCGACACATAATCCCTCGTCTTCTCGAGGTTCGGTCGAGCACCAGGGTACTCTTCTCAGGAAGAAACAACGGTTCGCCATCACCCTTGCCGACACGTAATCTCTCGTCTTCTCGAGGTTCGGTCGAGCACCAGGGCCTTCTTCTCAGGAAGAATCACTGGCTCGCCATCACCCTTGCCGACACATAATCCCTCGTCTTCTCGAGGTTCGGTCGAGCACCAGGGTACTCTTCTCAGGAAGAAACAACGGCTCGCCATCACCCTTGTCGACACGTAATCGCTCGTCATCTCGAGGTTCGGTCGAGCACCAGGGCCTTCTTCTCAGGAAGAATCACCGGCTCGCCATCACCCTTGCCGACACATAATCCCTCGTCTTCTCGAGGTTCAGTCGAGCACCAGGGTACTCTTCTCAGGAAGAAACAACGGCTCACCATCACCCTTGCCGACACGTAATCCCTTGTCATCTCGAGGTTCGGTCGAGCACCAGGGCCTCCTTCTCAGGAAGAAACACCGGCTCGTCATCGCCCTTGTTAGCTCGTAATCCCTCGACAGCTTGAGGTCAGGTCTAGCACCAGGGTAGACTTCTCAGGAAGGCTCAACGGCTCGCCATCACCCTTACCGACCCGTAATCCCTCGCCTGCTCGAGGTTAGGTCTGACACCAAGATAATCCCCTCATGAAGGCACCATGGCTCGTCATCCCATTTCTACAACCGTAAACACTCCTCCACAGCTAGCTCCCGCATCCCCGCAGGAGTGGGGGGCTTGTGTGGTGGGGTAAAAATGGCTTGGGGCCCAACCAGGACCCAATACAACTCTCACTCAGAAATGGTGGAAACAGCGGTCCAGTTCGGCACCGAGCCATTGCAGGGTCGGCGCCGAGCCTCAAGTTCACCCCCACAGATCTGATCTCCTCGTATCCGATGAACGGCGATGGCCCTCGGCCTCCGATCCACGACAGCCCTCCAAGCCGTCCTTCCATCCTGGTGTAGAAGGGAGATGACTTGGCGCACCCTACACCGCCAGATTCTCCCAGAAGCACAGAGGCCCCTTGATCTGCCATGTCAGCTCCAAATACCACCAAGGACTTTACCACGTCAGCCCTATACCACTCCTGGTACTGCCACGTCAACCCTAAACCCCCTGGGCCTTCTGCCACGTCAGGCCCATGGGCTCTCGGGTTCAAACCCGGCCCCCAAGCGGATCCAAACCCGGTTGGAATTCTCTATAAATACTAGACCCTCACCCACCTTTTCAGGTAACCAATCTTTTGCTACTTAAATTCACCTAGTTATTGCTACTCTCTCACAGAGACTGACTAGATCGTCGGAGGGTCCGCCACCGGGATAAACCCTGGTGTTTCAGGACCGTCTGCAGGTACACAAGACCTCGGATCCGAACCCTCTGATCCGAGCCGAGGCATCCACTCCACTCCGAGCCCATCGCAGGTGCCGCCAGGTCACTCCGAGGGTCGTCTGACAAGCAGCTTTCTCCTTCAATATAAATTGAGTCCGAACTCACACCTGGTGCATCCACACGTCTCCCAGAAATAAACCGCATCAAATACTAATAAACAATAAAAATTGTAATAATAATAATAAGATTGAAAGAGTGAAATTGACAACAAATTTTGAAATATTATTCATATGAATTTAAGTTATACAATTTTAACAATTTATAATGAAATGAAGAATTCAATTCACAAATAAGTTTTATACAATAACATATTTCTTATATACAATTTTAATTGAGTACAAGTTTTCAAATTTGACATAACAAGCAAAGCTATTGTTGTTGTTGTTGTTCTTCTTCGGGCGAGTTGCTCCCTCTTGTGGAACTTGATAGTGCTTTCCCTTGCGTTCTATCTTCAGCCTTAAGCCAGTCTTCTGTACAAACGAGCATCTCTAACACCTCGGGCTTCAAGCGATTCCTGTAATCAGATAGAACCCTGCCACTTGTAGAAAATGCACTCTCAGAAGCAACTGTAGAGACAGGAGGAGTTAGTAAATCTTTAGCCATAATTGACAGAATACTAAAAGTGTGTTCATGTTCTTTCCACCATTGTAAAATATCTAGTGGAGAAATAGTAAGCTCAGAATCTTGTTGGTTATACCAATTCAATTCATTTGGTTGATTAGTCCTAGGTTTTTTAGATTGAATTTGTTCAAGTAAACTAAATGTTCTGTCACCAATTCTACTTTTACCCTTACCTTTAGAACTACCAGAAGAAGAACTAACTACAGAAGTTGTACTACTAGAAGCAAAACGTCTATCATAATAATCATACAAGTTATTTAACGTAGATTCAAACTGAACTAAAAAAGTAGCGCAATCAATTGTTAATTCTACATTTACCTCTAAATATCCAAAAAAACATTTCTATCAAATTCTTCGTACCTTCTAATTTCTAATTTGATACGAGGATCCATAACAGTAGCAACACAAATCAACATAGGAGGAGGAAAATAATACTTCAAAAAATTTTGAAATGCAGGTATGTCACTAATATAGGGATCATTTAACATTTCGTTAAATATTTGCATCATGCTAACTAATTCAATAAAAATGCTACTAGAAGTAGATTCATATGTTTTTGAAAATTTTAAAGTTGCGGTTTTAAAAGGTTCTAAAAATTTCAACAAAGATTCGGCAAAAAACCAATCCGGGGGAGTCATTTCAAAATTCTGCATATTTTTTGCGATACAAAAATCATTTACAACTGCTTTATATTCGGTGACAACATTTAGTAAATCAAAAGTAGAATTCCATCGGTGTCTAACATCCTTTGGAAATTTTCTAAAAGGAACATTTTTAACCCTACACCAAGCTTTCCATTCTTGTAAAATGTTTGGACTTAATGCAATGAAATGTACACAATTTCTAATTTTATGTATATATGGATCAGCTATTCTTAATGCATCTTGAACACATAAATTTATAATATGACATGCACATCTAACATGAAAAATATTATCAGATGGAGGGTTTAATACAGATTTTAAAGTAGTAATTGCTACATTGTTGTTAGATGCATTATCAAAACTAATAGCCATAATTTTATCACGAATATGAAAAACATCACAAATTTCTATAATACGGTTTGCTATTTCAGCGCCACTATGGGGATACGGCCACGCCGCAAGTGATATGATTCTTTTTTGAAGAATCCAATCATTGTCGATCCAATGACAGGTTATTCCCATCGTTGGAATATTGTTGACACCCGTCCAACAATCCGAAGTTAAACTAACCCTACAAGTTAAACTCCATAAAATTGCAATCAACGCGTCCTTCATTTCAACATACATTTTAAAACAATCCGATTTGCAAGTATTTCTCGGAATTCTTTTAAAATGAGGGTTTAAGGCCGTTTGATTAAAATTTTCCAAGCTCCTACTCTCGGGATAGGAAAATGGCAACTCTTCCTTAATGACTAATCGGGCCATTTCCCGACGAACAAGTTCGGGATCATAAGGGTGGCTATCTACTTGACCGGTCCTAGGGTTGATTTTTTGTTGGCCTTGTATTTGATCAAGAAGTTCTTTATGATTATGTTGTATGTGCCTACTAATTGTACCGGTGCCGTCACCCCTCTTGAATTTGTATGTTTTACTACATGTTTTACACACTTTCAAACCTACACCCGGAGTATATTCGTCCGGGATATAATCATAAAACTTATGCCAATCGCTAGTTTCTCCTCTACTTTTCCTACTACTACGGGGTTGTGTGGTTTCGGTTTGTTGTTGTTGTTCTTCTTCTTCTAATTGTATGTCACCTACAACATCGTCGTGTGTACCCCATTGTTCCATAGTAGGATCATGGTATTCTTGGGCGGGCTCACTAGTTGGAACAATTGGTGGTCTACGTGAAGAGGAGGAGGAATCTTGTCCGCTACGACCGCTACCGCGTGATCTGGACATAATATAGTAATGTGCTAAAGTATGTAACAAAAAAAAATACAATGTAGGAGCGGTGAATTATACAAAAAAAAACTAAAAAATAAGAGGGTTGAGATAGAGAAGTTCAAAAAACGAACAATAATTTTAACTACAACGCAAACAAAAATTTAACGAGAAAGGTATGAAATTTTGATACCGTTCACCGTCGAATACGCGTATGTAAAAAAACCGTGAAAATAAAAATAGAATAGAAAAGATGGAGGAGCGCTTTGCCGATTCGGCAATTGAAGAGTTGAGGAGAGGTTGAAGTAGATTTGACGAGGGTTGAAGAGAGTTGAAGACGTTGAATTTTGATTCCGATACGACCGAAATTTGATCGTGTATATGCCTCCTTGTACACTTGTTTGATGAATACTACAATTGTTGAAAAAATCTTTATAAATGATGTATAATAGTAGAGAGAGTAAGAGAGTGAGGTGTGAATTTTTATGAGATTTTTGGGGATATTTATAGGCTAAATATGTGGGAAAAAACAAAAACAAAAAAACAAAAAAAAATCACCTAACGGCTCAAAGAGCCGTTCGGAACGGCTCTGGAGACAGGGGCATTTTTTTCGACCGTTTGACCCGCGGGTCAATGGTCGACCCATCACGGGTCGAACGGGTCGGAACCCGCGGGTCGACCCGCGGGTTGGCGGGTTGAATTCGCGAACTGAACGGGTTCGTGGGCCGGGTTTTGCGGGTTCAATTCACGTTATTTGCGACCAGGGTCAACCCGATACTGTTCACCAAGTTCGACCCGGACCCGCCAATTCGCTAACCGGGCCGGGTTCGCGGGCCGGGTCGCGGGTGGGTCGCCGGTTGACCCGGCCCAGTTGCCATCCCTAATCTATTGATACTTCTACTGCCCAGAAGCTCCTGGTACTTCTTGTCTACGTGCTTCCTGATTAGTTCGTCATTCTCTATCCAAGTTCCATCAATTGATAATCCCGCAATATGATTTTGTCTTCTTCTACCGTTTGCCACATTGTGAAAGAATTTTGTGCTTGCATCTCCTTCCTTAAGCCATTATATCATCGATCGTTGTTTCCAATACAACTCCTCTCTTGATCCTATATGTTGTAGCTCAAGTCTACAATGAGCCATATCCTCCTTCTCTAGTCCCAGGAGGTCCCTCTCCTCTTGCATGGTTTCCAATTCGTGGATCCTGTAACCTAGCGTCTCCCTTCTTAAGTTAACATCTCCATACTTCTGTCTAGCCCATCCTTTTAAGGTCTTACGAAGCTGTCTTATCTTTTCCACCCAAATTCCTACGGCCGAAAACTCAATAGTTGGGCCGTTCCATGAATCTTTGATGATCTGTCGTGTTTCAGTTTCCAGCGTCCAGGATTTTTGAAATCTAAATGGGAAAATCCTATGCCTGCTAACCTCGCCGCACTCTATGGCGACGGCAGGTGGTCGGACGAGTGTATCGCATCGCGGTCCTCACGTTTGCAAGTGGAAACACATCCTTCCATTCGCTAGACACCAGCACCCTATCCAGCTTAGAGAGGGTTGGATTTAATTGCATATTGGACCAAGTGAACTTTTTATCGGTCATCTCTAACTCTAATAGCTCCCGGTTATCTATAGTGCTATTGAAGGTTGTGTCCTCTGCCTCTATGCTCGTTTTGAAATCTAGTGATATTTCAAGTCAAATTATATCTTAGTACTAGGTTTGCCCGTTGACACGTGCCTACGGCACGTCTTAGGAACGGTACACCTTATTTGATTATAAAAAATAGTTTTGAAGGTCCAGCAAATTAATTGAAGTAGCAAACATAGAGCAAAAAACATATTATATGTATTTTTTTGATTTTTTTGAATTATTCTTAAAGTCTTTAAAATTTTAAATTGTTAATTTTTTAAATTTTTTAAATATTTTTAAATTTTTAAAAAATTTATTTTCTTAATTTTTTTAATAGAAGAGGGAGGGAGTGAGAGAGAGAAAAAATTAAATAAATATAGGAGTTGTTTTGGGTGGGAGATTTGAATTTGAGTTTTGGGGGGAACTTTTGGGGGGAAAATATGTTTTGTAAGGTTAGATCTGGACCTTTGATTTTTTGGGGGATTGAAAGTGAGCCACTTGATAGCTTTCTTTGTGTTTTATTATATAGATTTACTTAAAAAATATATTTATTATGACTTACAAAGTTCGTGCATATTACTAGTATTTTTAAAGGGGGAGGGGATGTAGTATTAAGAGTTGCGCCGGATCTGTATAGTCTGTACCTGTCTCCCGATCCCACAAAACATCAAAGCTACCAGATGAACAGCCCCTCGGGCCTCCTCCCACAAATCTCTATTTTCAAATCCGTTAATTGATTAAACTGTAAAAAGTTATCAGTCACTAATTTTTAAACAACAAGCAATTTTTAAAGAACTATATAGAAATCAAATATTTATTGTGGACCTATCTGCAAAACATTCTGTATAAAAGATGCCAACAGAAAAAAGACCGCCGCAAACCCCAAACCCACCATGGCTCTTCTCCACTCCCCCTCCCCTTTCCTCCTCAACCGCCCCTGTTTTCACCGCCCTTACTCTCACCACCCGACAATCCGCTCACCCCCCTCTTACTCTCCCCGTCTCCCCGTCTCCCTCCCATTCCGCTCCATCATCAAACCACATGCGGCGGCGGCGGCGGCGGTAACCTCACCGGACAGCAAACCCAGCGGTAAGCGCACCGACATCAAGAAAATCATGATCCTCGGCGCGGGCCCCATCGTGATCGGGCAGGCCTGCGAGTTTGACTACTCCGGCACCCAGGCGGTGAAAGCCCTCCGCGACGAGGGCTACTACATCATCCTGGTCAACTCCAACCCTGCCACCATCATGACCGACCCCGACGGCCTGGCCCACCGCACCTACGTGGGCCCCATGTCCCCTCCCCTCGTCGAATCCATCATCTCCTCCGAGCTCCCCGACGCCATCCTCCCCACCATGGGCGGCCAGACCGCCCTCAACCTCGCCCTCTCCCTCGCCGAGTCCGGCGTCCTCGACAAGTACAACGTCGAGCTCATCGGCGCCAAGCTCGACTCCATCAAACGCGCCGAGGACCGCGACCTCTTCAAGCAGGCCATGGCCAAGATCGGCCTCAAAACCCCGCCCTCCGGCATCGCCAACACCTTCGAGGAGTGTCAGCTCATCGCCGACCAAATCGGCGAGTTTCCCCTAATCATCCGCCCCGCATTCACTCTCGGTGGGACCGGCGGTGGGATTGCCTACAACAAGACGGAATTCGAGACGATCTGCCGTGCTGGATTAAGTGCCAGCATGACTTCTCAAGTTCTTGTGGAAAAATCGCTTCTTGGATGGAAGGAGTACGAACTGGAGGTTATGAGGGACCTTAATGACAATGCGGTGATTATTTGCTCCATTGAGAATATTGACGCGATGGGGGTGCATACGGGGGACTCCATTACGGTGGCGCCTGCGCAGACGCTGACGGACAAGGAGTACCAGAGGTTGAGGGACTATGCAATTATGATTATTAGGGAGATTGGGGTGGAGTGTGGGGGGTCCAATGTGCAGTTTGCTGTGAACCCGGCTGATGGGGAGGTGATGGTGATTGAGATGAATCCAAGGGTGTCGAGGTCGTCTGCGCTAGCATCAAAGGCCACCGGGTTTCCAATTGCGAAGATGGCGGCCAAGTTGTCGGTCGGGTATATGTTGGATCAGATACCGAATGATATTACAAAGAAGACGCCCGCAAGTTTTGAGCCGTCGATTGATTATGTGGTCACCAAGGTAGAGTTTTTCTTCCTCTTCTCATTGTTGATGTGTTGTTTATATGTAGGAAGTTTGTGTAATGTATATACTGGATAGTTTACTGTGAATACTTTGTAGTGCTAGCATTATAGTATGGCTTCCTATGTTGACATCATTACAAGATTCAAAGCTAAATGACTCCTCCTTTTTATCCTATCTTACCTAGTATAGTATGATGATCCAAAGCTAATTGACTCTTTTTGTCCTGTCTTTCTTAATGATCTTGGATACTATATTTTTGAATTGTAGAAATGGGTACAATGTAAAGGTTCTTTATAAATTTAGATGATACTTGTCAATGGTTATCGACTTCCTAGAGGTTGACATTACTTTTAGGGTTATTGGAAAATGTTAATACAATTATACTTGATCAATTAACTTTACCTCAAAGTATGCTAGCCTAGAATGATATAAAGGTTAAATTGATGGATATTAGATTTTATGGAGACCACTGTGTTTTAGTTGGCATTTTTGTTAGTACATTTTTTTTTGTTACATACGGAGGAAAAAATCTTGGAGGGAGAGGGCGGTTTCAATGTGAGCTTTATCCTATGAAAGAATATTAGGTGGAAAACTTGATTTCTTATATCATGTGGTCAATTGGCCGTGCATAATCCAAAATATCTGACATTAGCTTCTGACTTCTCAAGGATTTCCCTAATGTCCTGTGTATCAGTATCAGAATGGATTCAAGTATTATTAGTTTCTATTAGCTGTGGTATTTGTGAAATTGTGAAAGTCCTTGCCACTAAGCTAAAATTTTGAAGTTATAGAAGGATTGAGGAAAATTGTACTTGTATTCTAACATGCCCCCTCAGGGCGAGAGTCCATTTTTTTTATAGGCCGAAGAAATGAGATAAATGTCAAACAAATTGTGGGCCGAGACCTGAACAATATGTTGCGGTATTCTTTTTATTTTAATTCGCATTTAAATTGCGTAGCCGGTGAGATTTGAACCTGGGTTGCTCTGATACCATGTGAAAGTCCTTGCTACTAAGCTAAAACTTCGAAGTTATAGAAGGGTTGAGGAAAATTGCACTTGTATTGAAATTATTTATTTACTAATTAAATTTTGTAATTATGCTTGCCTCAATAATATCTTTTTAGCTTAGGCCTTGTACATGGAGACTAGATCAAAACAGTATATTACATAGTGCTTCCTTCCCTTCTACTTCCTGGTCTAGTTTATGTTGAACTCTAAAATCACTTCAGATTAAATTTAAGCTATAAGGAATTGGAGAGCTTTACTGTATATTATGAGTTAACTTCAGATTAGTTGAGTTACACCAACTCTGATGCATCTACTTGATTAGTTTCTTCGTGATAAGGTACTTCTGATTCTCTCAAATCGGATAGTGTTGCTGACGTATATATGATTGGAAATCTGAGGTGAAAGTGCAATACGAGGTGAAAACCAACCTCTACCTATCAGTGGCACCTGATTGTTGATTATATTATTGGTGATAATTGATATCCTTGTACCTATATATTATCTTGTCTAATCGTTTCATATGTTCTTTGGCTTCAATGCAGATTCCGCGATTTGCTTTTGAGAAATTCCCTGGTTCGCAACCAATATTAACCACCCAGATGAAATCTGTCGGTGAATCAATGGCCTTGGGGAGAACTTTCCAGGAATCATTCCAAAAAGCTGTCCGATCTCTCGAATGTGGCTATGCTGGATGGGGTTGTGCGAGCATTAAAGAACTTGGCTGGAACTGGGAGGGCTTAAAATATAGTCTCCGAACTCCTAACCCTGACCGTATCCATGCAATATATGCAGCAATGAAGAAGGGAATGAAAGTGGAAGAGATACATGAACTGAGTTTTATTGACGAGTGGTTCCTTTCTGAACTAAAAGAGTTGGTAGATGTGGAACGGTTTCTAACAGCAAGGAGTCTAGATCAGCTGACCAAAGACGATCTTTATGAAGTGAAGAGGAGAGGGTTTAGTGATAAACAGATTGCTTATGCTACTTCTTCAACTGAGGAAGCAGTGCGATCTAAGCGCTTGTCAATGGGAGTGATCCCTGCATATAAAAGGGTGGATACTTGTGCTGCTGAGTTTGAGGCAAATACTCCGTACATGTACTCTTCTTACGATTTTGAATGCGAGTCTGCTCCTACTCCAAGGAAGAAGGTGTTGATTTTGGGTGGTGGCCCTAACAGAATTGGTCAGGGAATTGAGTTCGACTATTGCTGTTGTCATGCATCTTTCGCGCTTCGGCAGGTTTGTTTCTCAAACTCATAAACACACTCAACATATGGTTTTCTTACAGGATCCCTTCTTTTTACTAGTTAGAGCATGTGTCAATTGAAAAGAAATTACACACTCGACATAACTTCTTTGGAAAAATTTAAGCCACAAAAATGTTGTCAAAAGAGCAGTCACAAATTTTTCTGTGTTGATGAAGAATTTGAGATTATTTATTTGAGGTCAACCACATTCGCTCCTTTCATTATATAGTAGTTAAGATGTGCATGCATGTGTGGGTGGACTCTCATGATAGATTGGAAAAAATGCTTTTTTTGTTTTTGTTTTTGTTTTTTTATTCAAAAGTACGTACATACTCATTCAGTATATACTCCTTGTAGCTAAATATGTCTGAGATCTAGAATAGTGGGAGGCCATTGGCAGTCAGCCATTCGTAGATAAGAGAGTAAATAACATACAAGTCCATGGTCTTTCTTTTCTTCTCTCCTTCCACTTGCACTCTAGAAATAGCAGTCTAACATAATCATTTCATATCCTTAATTATCAGAACTTTTTGTCTGCTCATGCTATTGAATATGTGCATGTTTCTTTCCTTCCATATATGCCATACTGCTGATAGTGAGTGCTACTTTGGTTAGTCAACCAAATTTGTTGTTGCCCCTGATGTATCCTTAATAAGTCATGTCCCTTGTAGCAGCTGTTCCCAATTTATGTCTGCATAAGCTCCAGATATAACTAGTATATGAACATTAAAAAATTGCCTCTTTTCATAACACTTGGAACAGTCTATTTTACATGATCCGCCTGTTTTTTCCTACTCGTTAGGTTTTAATGCATCAACTTTTCCTAGAAAGTTTTTATGATTTAACAAATTTCTGAACCTAGAGAGTTGTCTGTGCAAAATTAGATTTGTTCTTTTTCTCATTACATTTGATTAATCACAATTCCTGATATTAGTATTTTTACTCATTTTTCAGGCTGGATATGAAACAATTATGATGAACTCGAATCCAGAGACAGTATCCACAGACTACGACACTAGTGATCGTTTGTACTTTGAACCTTTGACAATTGAGGACGTCTCAAATGTTATAGACTTGGAGCGACCTGACGGTATAATAGTGCAATTTGGAGGACAAACTCCTCTTAAACTCGCTCTTCCCATACAGCGGTATCTGGAAGAGAAAAAACTGGTGTCTGCCAGTGGGACCGGGCATGTCCAAATTTGGGGAACATCACCAGATTCTATAGATGCAGCTGAAGATAGAGAGAGATTCAACACAATACTAAATGAACTCAATATTGAGCAGCCAAAAGGCGGTATAGCAAAGAGCAACTCCGACGCTAAATCAATTGTTGCAAGCATTGGCTACCCTGTGGTAGTCCGCCCGTCTTATGTTTTGGGTGGTCGAGCTATGGAGATAGTTTACACCGACGAAAAGCTCGTCTCATACCTTGAGAATGCAGTCAAAGTAGATCCTGAGCGCCCGGTACTGATCGATAAGTATCTTTCTGATGCTTGTGAAATTGATGTGGACTCCTTAACTGATTCATATGGTAATGTAGTAATTGGCGGGATTATGGAGCATATTGAACAAGCCGGGGTTCATTCTGGTGATTCAGCTTGTATCCTTCCTACGAAAACCGTGTCTGCCAAATGCTTGGATACGATTCGTACTTGGACCCTTAAACTTGCCAAGCGACTCAATGTTTGTGGACTCATGAACTGCCAGTACGCAATCACAGTTTCCGGTGACGTGTACCTACTTGAGGCGAACCCTCGTGCTTCACGAACTGTGCCCTTTGTTTCGAAAGCAATCGGCCACCCTTTGGCGAAATATGCATCCCTTGTAATGTCAGGGAAGAGCTTGTATGATATTGGATTCACAAGTGAGGTGATCCCGACACATGTATCGGTGAAGGAGGCAGTCCTTCCATTCGACAAATTCCCTGGGTGTGATGTTCTTTTGGGGCCCGAGATGAGGAGCACTGGAGAAGTCATGGGGATTGACTACGATTTCCCTGTTGCTTTTGCAAAGGCACAGATCGCCGCTGGCCAGAAGCTTCCGGAAAGTGGGACTGTGTTTTTGAGTCTAAATGACCTCACAAAGCCATATCTGGCTTCTCTTGCTCGCGGATTTCAAGAATTGGGTTTTAAAATTGTTGCCACTTCAGGCACTGCTAAAGTTCTTAAGATGGAAGGTATACCTGTTGAGCATGTCCTAAAGTTGCATGAAGGGCGGCCCCATGCAGGGGATATGGTAGCAAATGGTGAGATACAAGTAATGGTGATAACAAGTTCAGGTGATTCTTTGGATTCGGATGATGGGAAAAAACTGAGAAGAAAGGCGCTGGCTTATAAAATACCTATTATAACAACAGTTGCGGGTGCGCTGGCTAGTGTGGAGGCTATTAAAAGTCTAAAGTCTAGCTCTATCAAGATGTTAGCATTGCAGGATTTCTTCAATGTTTCTGCAGAACATCTCAACTTGCAGGAGGCATCTTCAACTGTTTAATCTGTAATAGGTTTTTTTGAACGGAAAGAGGTTCTCTCACTCATTTTTGATCCTTCAGTAAGATTGATTCTTGTCTTTCTTATGATGTCTTCTTTTCTTTTTGGTAGTCTGAGGCAGGAGAGCATGTTTTTTATATTTAAATTATTGATTCTCAATTCCTGTTCACCCTTGTGTCTGAAACTTCTCATTATTAGTATAAGACTCTTAATGTTTTTGTTGTTCTTTTTTTTTCTCTCCTTGTTTGCTTGTTATTGTTCTGATGTGCTTGAGAAATGCCCAATTCACTTGGTATGAAAAATGTATCACAGATTCATTCATTTTGACTATGTGTATATATTCTATTATACCTCTTCACAGCTACATTTATCACTAAGACGGTATCACAAGGTGTACCTCAGTTTATGAATTGTCACATAATAGCACATATGTTTCTGTATCATCTCCAATGCAGGTTTCACCTTCATAGCAATCAATGTTAGTCTTTGAAAGAAGAAAAGGTTGGTGAGGCCAGCAAGGTCTAGACTTCATAAAACATGCATTCTCAGCAAACAACACCATTGTTTATTCTTAAAATTGTTCTCTACCTGGGATTAATAATTTTAGCTTGATGTAATTGTGCATTGTTCACCTTTAATGGAAACAATCTTCATTGCAGGTCCAAGCCGTCTGATTACTGTTGAGAGATTGATATGTATCTAGTAGCGTACTTAGCATGGTATCCTATCGGATGACAAGGTATCCCCACAATAACAGCGCAAGTGTCATATTTCGTTATTCTTCCATTATTTTATTTTATCTTATTTTATTTTTGAAGAGAATATTTTTTCAAATTGTTCGTCTTTACTGTTTACGTTTTATAACAGGGACTGGCTGATATACTCAGACGTAGCAACATGCCAGAGTAAATATTGCTTAACTGATGCGGTTCCATGAAAAGCAAGAAGAACGAATTTTTGATAAGAAAATTCATTAGACTGTCTGCAACGAAGTTGCTCTCAGGTGGGCACAGAGTTTGGCTGGCTGTAGTCTTCATTTTTCGAGAAATGGAATGCATTGTGGAAATGGTATAGGCCATATTACCTAATAGGTTCTCAGTTGTCTTCCACTCTTAAAAAAAGTAAGTCTAGGCTATCTTTATGCTATATTAGGCCCTTATTTAAACTGCAATTCGCAAACATGAAAATCATCTTGCAGCCACTTTATTTCCCTATATTTGTGTATATATATGTATGAGACTCATTTCTCTTGATAACCACATCGTTCAAATCCAGTGGTCTCTGTAAGATCGACATATTCAGACCAAACTACTGACTATAGGCTAATATGCTCATCCTGAATTTATATAGAGGAAATTTTTAAGGCCGTAGAATTTTTATTTTTGAATTTGGAAAACCTTCTTCATGTTGTCATTTTTAATCTACAACTGGAAAGGTGAAGGAGTATAGAACAACATGGTTTATCTTTTCATATTTAAGTTAAATGCTATTGTTGAAATGAAAAAAGTTTTTATCATTTTAAAATTTAATGTTTTAGTTCAATGCAAAAGCTATAGGACTTTTTTTGTTCCTTGTACTGATGGTTTGTGGTGGTGAGTGCCATCTTAGTTTGCTCATCCTTCCTCCAAAAGGTTACTGTTGTCACTGCAAAATAGATATGCAAGGAAATCACTAAATACTTCGATGAAACCTGTGTTAATTAGACTTATTATCCAATTTAATTGATGTTTCTACTTCTATATTATTGGAACTTGTTTGTGTGATGCTGTTATCGTGTGTTATTGATTTTGTCTTGTTTGCTTATGCTTAAATAATGAAATAGAAGTGTTTATCAAACCTGCTTCTCAAATTTTCTTCTTTGTGCTCCCACTTCCTCTCTGGGTTCTCATGTATGTGTGCTTAATGACAAGTATTATATTCCACTGCATTTATTCAGCTTCCTAGCTTCTATAACAAATTATATATAACTAAAGTGATGGTAGATTAAGATAGCTTCAGTATCATATATCCCTTATTCACTGCCCAGAGGTCCTGGGAAATGTTATCTATGTAGTATTTTATTTGGAAAAATAGGACGAGGATGAAGTCTCCGGGTTTACAATTATCTTTGTATCATTTGGTGTCTGAATTTCATGTAGCAATTCTCTTTTACCTTCAGTTTGACATTTTGTCAGTCTATGAGAATTTATACGAAAGATTCTTTCAATTATGTTGAGCTTATCCTTTCTTTCCAATTTTAATTATTGATTATCTTTTTCTTCGGTTGTTCCTTGATGTTATTTTTCTACTTCTCTGAGCTGTCTCGCTTCAATTTTTCTTTCATCTTCGTCTCCTGTCCTGCAATTTTCTCGCAGCTGCATGCTAACTAATCTACTCATTATATCCTAACTGAAATATGATAAAATCCTTACTCATAAATTGCCATGTAGATCTAGATCATGGCCTTGCTTGCATAAACTTAAAACTGCAAAATAATCCACTCATTTTCTATTTATAGGTTATATGGAGGATTGGCAGTGATAAAAAATGTTTTGGCTTATCTAATTTGATTTGGTTTTGATTAGGGATGGCAACTGGGCCGGGTCAACCGCCGACCCACCTGCGACCCGGCCCAGTTAAGAGCTTCGCGGGTTCGGATCGAACCCGGTGAATAGTACCGGGTCGACCCGGGTCGCTATTCTCGCGAATCGGATTCGCGAAACCTGGCCCACGAACCCGGTCAACCCACGAATTGGACCCGCCAACCCGCGGGTCGACCCGCGGGTTTCGACCCGTTAGACCCGTGCGGGTCGAACGTTCGACCCGTGACGGGTCGACCGTTGACCCGCGGGTCGAACGGTCGAAATTACCGTTGGCCTGCTGCTGCCGCTGCTGTCACAGAGCCGAACGGCTCAAAGAGCCGTTGTTTAATTTTTTTTTTGTTTTTTTTTTGTTTTTCACCCCATATTTAGCCTATAAATATCCCCAAATATTTCCAAAAAAAATCACACCTCACTCTCTTACTCTCTCTACTATTATACATCAAAAAAAAAAATTTGAACAATTGTAGTAATCATCAAACAAGTGTACAAGGAGGCGTATACACGATCAAATTTCGGTCGTATCGGAGAACAAAATTCAACGTCTTCAACTCTCTTCAACCATCGACTCAAATCTACTTTAACCTCTTCTCAACTCTTCAATTGCGAGATCGGCAAAGCGCTCCTCCATCTTTTCTATTATATTCTAATTTTCACGGTTTTTTTATATACGCGTATTCCACGGTGAACGGTATCAAAATATCTCTATCTCTCTTGTTAATTTTTTTTTTTTGCGTTGTAGTTAAAATTATTGTTCGTTTTTTGAACTTCTCTATCTCAACCCTCTTGTTTTTTAGTTTTTTTTTGTATAATTCACCGCTCCTACATTGTAGATTTTTTTTTACATACCACATTACTACACTATGTTTAGATCACGCGGTAGCGGTCGTAGCGGACAAGATTCTTCCTCATCTTCACGTAGGCCACCAATTGTCCCAATTATTGAGCCCGCCCAAGATTACATTGATCCTACTATGGAACAATGGGGTACACACGATGATGTTGGACATGAACAATTAGAAGAAGAACAACAACAACAAACCGAAACCACACAACCCCATAGTAGTAGGAAAAGTAGAGGAGAAACTAGCGATTGGCATAAGTTTTATAATTATATCCCGGACGAAAATACTCCGGGTATAGGTGTGAAAGTGTGTAAATCATGTGGTAAACAATACAAATTCAAGAGGGGTGACGGAACCGGTACACTTAATAGGCACATCCTAAATAATCATAAAGATCTTCTTGATCAAATACAAGGCCAACTAAGAATAAACCCTAGGACCGGTCAAGTAGATAGCCACCCTTATGATCCCGAACTTGTTCGTCGGGAAATGGCCCGATTAGTAATTAAGGAAGAGTTACCATTTTCCTATCCCGAGAGTAGGAACTTGGAAAATTTTAATCAAACGGCCTTAAACCCTCATTTTAAAAGAATTCCGAAAAATATTTGCAAATCGGATTGTTTTAAAGTGTACATGGAAATGAAGGACGCGTTGATTGCAATTTTATGGAGTTTAACTTGTAGGGTTAGTTTAACTTCGGATTGTTGGACGGGTGTCAACAATATTCTAACGATGGGAATAACCTGTCATTGGATCAACAATGATTGGATTCTTAATAAAAGAATCATATCACTTGCGTCGTTGCCGTATCCCCATAGTGGCACTGAAATAGCAAACCGTATTATAGAAATTTGTGATGTTTTTCATATTCGCGATAAAATTATGGCTATTAGTTTTGATAATGCATCTAACAACAATGTAGCAATTAATACTTTAAAAAGAATATTAAACCCTCCATCTGACAATATTTTTCATGTTAGGTGTGCATGTCATATTATAAATTTATGTGTTCAAGATGCATTAGGTATAGCTGATCCATATATAATTAAAATTAGAAATTGTGTACATTTCATTGCATTAAAACCAAGCATTCTACAAGAATGGAAAGCTTGGTGTAGAGTTAGAAATGTTCCTTTTAGAAAATTTCCAAAGGATGTTAGACACTGATGGAATTCTACTTTTGATTTACTAAATGTTGTCACCGAATATAAAGCAGTTGTAAATGATTTTTGTATCGCACAAAATATGCCTAATTTTGAAATGACTGCCGCCGATTGGTTTTTTGCTGAATCTTTGTTGAAATTTTTAGAACCTTTTAAAACCGCAACTTTAAAATTTTCAAAAACATATGAATCTACTTCTAGTAGCATTTTTATTGAATTAGTTAGCATGATGCAAACATTTAACGAAATGTTAAATGATATCCATATTAGTGACATTGTAAAACCTGCATTTACACAATTTTTGAAGTATTATTTCCTCCTCCTATGTTGATTTGTGTTGCTACTGTTATGGATCCTCATATCAAATTAGAAGGTACGAAGAATTTGATAGAAATGTTTTTTGGATATTTAGAGAACATTGTAGAATTAACAATTGATTGCGCTAGTTTTTTAGTTCAATTTGAATCTACGTTAAATAACTTGTATGATTATTATGATAGACGTTTTGCTTCTAGTAGTACAACTTCTGTAGTTAGTTCTTCTTCTAGTAGTTCTAAAGGTAAAAGTAGAATTGGTGATAGAACATTTAGTTTACTTGAAAAAATTCAATCTAAAAAACCTAGGGCTAATCAACCAAATGAATTAAATAGGTATAACCAACAAGATGCTGAGCCTTTTACTTCTGCACTAGATATTTTACAGTGGTGGAAAGAACATGAACACACTTTTAGTATTCTATCAATTATGGCTAAAGATTTACTAACTCCTCCTGTCTTTACAGTTTGCTTCTGAGAGTGCATTTTCTACAAGTGGCAGGGTTCTATCTAATTACAAGAATCGGTTGAAGCCCGAGACGTTAGAGATGCTCGTATGCACAGAAGACTGGCTGAAGGCTGAAGATAGGACGCAAGGGAAAGCACTATCGAGTTCCACAAGTGGGAGCAACTCGCCTGAAGAAGAAGAAGAAGAACAACAACAACAACAACAATAGCTTTTCTTGTTATGTTAAATTTGAAAAATTGTAGTCAATTAAAATTGTACATAAGAAATATGTTATTGTATAAAACTTATTTGTGAATTGAATTCTTCATTTCGTTGTAAATTGTTCAAATTATACAACTTAAATTCATATGAATAAAATTTCAAAATTTGTTGTCAATTTCACTCTTTCATTCTTATTATTATTATTACGATTTTTTTTGTTTATTAGTATTATTACTTAGTATTATAATTAAATATCATTTGGGGATATTTGATTCAATTTGAAGAATTGTAGTATTATTACTTATTAGTATTATTACTGAATTACATACTTAGTATTATAATTAAACATCATTTGGGGATATTTGAAGAATTGTAGTATTATTACTTATTAGTAGTATTACTTACTTAGTATTATAATTTTTTAAGAAATGTAATATTCATCAAACAAAAATATGGTTGTTTGTATAATTGTATACATCATTTGTAAAATTATTATTATTATTAGTTCAATTTAAGCTACCAAACAAAATAATAATAATAATAATAATAATAATATATATATATATTATTAAACGGGCCAACCCGCGGGTCGACCCGGCCCAACCCGGGTTGAGCCCTAAAGGGTTCATGGGTTGGGCGGGCCACCCAAATAAGAAATTGACCCGACCCGGCCCGGCCCGCATAAGTCGCCAACCCGGCCCGGCCCGCCCACTCGAGCGTGCCAACCCGCACGGGTTGGGCCCGGACCGGCCCGTTCGACTCGTTCGCCACCCCTAGTTTTGATATTTGCTTTATGATCACAGATTGCAAAGTGTCCTGCTGAATTAGGTTCACAAATTCAGTTGATGTAAAACCAACCCTAAAATAGAGAATTTCCAAGAATCTTAATGGGTTAATTTTACCAACATGAAAGTGCGGATCTAAGTTGGAAATTTTAACAGTTAACAGGTTTGATGGGTTTTCAAGAATTGAATCAAGTGTAATAGTTCCAATTAATAATTCAACCTTACAATAATTAAATTTCTATGTGTTTAGCAAGTAATAGGTTCAATATCGATTCGTACTCTATTCAGGCATGTGGAACACTCAATCTCAGTTATTTTTGTGGACGACAGGCAAATCAGATAATATACTAGATAATGAGGCAGTAGAACACAAATATGGAATAATGGAAAGAGTATACCGAATGCGAAGAAAACCAGCGTAGATCTCGGAGTTGGACCAGCCACTAAGAACTCAGCAACGGCAACAATAAAGCCAAAGAAGTTGGCAGATCCGGCCGGCGGCAAGTGGGGGAGGCGTAGTCGGCGAGGTGCGACGGCGCCGGGGAGGCGCACGGGAGCGGCAATGGTGAGGGACGGCAGTCGCAGCCGTGGGAGTTCCGTGGGATTAGGGTTTTGGCTAGAGGGGCTTGTGGAAGGATTCGGGGTTGATGAGGGGTGAGGATCTTGGTCTGGGTCGGGGAAGAAGGGAGGAGACGAGGGGATGGAGGCGGTTGTGGTGGTGATGGGTCGACGGAGAGGGGCAGTCGGTTATTGGGTTTTAATGGAGATGGGAGTTGGGGTAGCGGAAGAGGAGGATGAAGAAGGGGGTGGCGGCTAGTGTAGATGAAGAGGGGATTAGGGTTTTTGTGTTGGTCGGGATTGGGGTACGAAGAAGGTGCAGAAGGGGTAGTTGAAGAAGAAGAAGGTGAAGAAGGGTGAAGCGGCTGTAGACGGGAGATTAGGTTTTGGATTTTGGGGATTTGGGTAATTAGGGTTAGTGAATTTGTATTTGAGAGATTTTAATTTGGGGATAGATTTTAGAATTAATCACTAACTCTAAAATTATATTAGGATTTATCACAAACCCTAATTTCGATCTCAATTGTATCACACAAAGGAGAGAGAGGAAGAGCAAAAACTCAACACAAATTTTTTTAAATCAATAATGGCATACTTTCTCATTAATCTCAAGGCCTATAAATAGGCTCAAAACACATCTTAATACAAATCTCAAAATATTCTCAGAATCTAAAAAATACAAAAAAAAATTACATATGGCTATAATTGCCAGAAACAAAAATGGTACTGAAATAAACTAAACAAGAAAGATGTCCTCATCATTCTCTCCGGGTGGGAGAGAGCTCGACCCAGTCGAGTCAAAACCAGTGATCCTGTCATGGTGCTCCAAAAAATCTGGATCCGGTTGCGGGAGCCCCTTACGATCACTGCAAGTGTCATCCGACTTCGGCTTGTTTTTCCACCTCACCAAATACTTGTGCATACCACCATCTCTTGTGGAGATTATCTGATCATCTACAATATTATCCAATTCTTCTGTTGGTGGGTGAATAGTATCAGGTAAAGGGGTAAATATGGGAATCTCACCATTAGGCTGCAGAGTAGGCTCATCTATAAGAAAATTTTTAGGGTTGAATTTTGAGACTTCATAAAGTACTAGATCCTCAATATTGAAAATCTTACTTATGCCAAAGCCTTCAGGAAGGTCAACGACATAGGTATTATCATTGATTGTCTGTAGAATCTTAAATGGACCTGCAGCACGTATGTTCAAGTTCTTAACGGGTCCAACAGGAAACCGTTCCGGATGAATCCGAACCATCACTTCGTCACCAATATCAAAAGTTATAAATTTTCTTTTAGTATCTGCTATTAATTTGTAGTTAAAATTATTCTCGTTAAGTTCCTTGGAAATTTCTCTATGCAAGTCATGAATATTATATGCAAATGTGGGTGCAGACTCTGACTTTGTGATGTTCTAACACAGGGGTAAAATCGATGGGTTGCCAAGTGACTTGGGAAGGACTGGGTGACTCAGTATACTCAATAGAGGTGACTGGATAGGCTGAATACAATTGAGAAATTGGTCATCCTCTTTTTCATCAAAGTCATGACTTATATTAGGTTCATAGGTAAACTCATTGTCGGGCTCATCAGCGATGACTGCGGTACCCTCTACTATATTGATCCTATTTGGGCTAGGACGGTTACTAGCAATATGGCCATATCCTTTACATTTATAGCACTTAGTGAGAGTATCAATCTTAGAATAGTCTCTTTTCGTGTTCTTACTTGTGTTGTCATTTCTATGTGAATAGGAATTTGAAGTACGTTTATGTGGGTAAGACTTGTTAGGGTACTGAGGAGAGGAGTGCTCAGGTCTAGAGAGGTCAGGAGGATTCATTCTAGAGGAACGATCCATCGAATCGCTGGACTTGTAATGGGAACTAGCTTTTAGGGAATCCATATCGAGGACTAGGGCGTAGGCTACCGCTATTAAGTCCACATTTCTATAGATTAGTTCGTTCCTAAGATCAACTCGTAATCCAGCTCTGAACCTAGATAGAGTTTGTTCTTCACTCTCTTTACCTAAAGCATTGCACCGAATAAGAAAGTCATCGAACTTATCAACATATTCTTGTGTGGATTCACTTCCTTGATAAAGTTGGTTCCATGAATCTAGCAATCGGGTATGGAACGATAACGGTACATATCTTTCAGTGAACTTCTCTTTCATGGCCTCCCAAATGGCTATGGGTGCCAGGCCTCGGCCTCTGTGGGCATGTTCAAGATTGGTCCAGTGTTGTTGAACTTTATCTGTTAATTTCATAGTGCCAAATTTAACTTTCAGGGCTTCACTCATGTCAAACCACACAAAGTAGTGGTCCATGGCATGGATCCAATCGAGGTAAGCTTGGGATTCCATGTGGCCTTCAAACTGGGGAACGTCAGCCTTAACGTTCTTTTTATATTGTTCGTCAGGGTCACGTTCTTGACGTCGATCGTCATGAACATTCCCTTGAGGGATCTGACGATGGGCATGAAGCTCAGGGACAATGGTTTGATTTAACTCCACTTTCTCAAGCCTCTGATTGATATTGGCAAGAGTTGCTTGGATGGCAGCTAGGGTAGCGGAGATATCAGGGTTGTCCATTTCATGTCTGGGGAGTCTAGGGTTCCTAATTGGGTGATTGGGAAGGGATAGAAAAGGCTTTTCAGGATCTGTGATGGTGCTGCAAAGACGCATTCACCAAAAATGGAAACTAGGGGTCGTGTGTCTTTTTTTAATGAATCTGAAATGACCTAAAATAAAAGAAAGAAAGACAAAAATAAAATAAAAGACTACACAATCCTAAATGAATGCAAAAATAATGCCTACGATGCATGAACTAGAGTTTTAAGAACCTTCGCTCTGATACCAAAATGATGTAAAACTAATCCTAAAATAGAAAATTTCCAAGAATCTTAATGGGTTAATTTTACCAACATGAAAGTGCGGATCTAAGTTGGAAATTTTAACAGTTAACAGGTTTGATGGGTTTTCAAGAATTGAATCAAGTGTAACAGTTCCAATTAATAATTCAACCTTACGATCAATAATTAAATTCCTATGTGTTTAGCAAGTAATAGGTTCAATATCGATTCGTACTCTATTCAGGCATGTGGAACACTCAATCTCAGTTATTTTTGTGGACGATAGGCAAATCAGATAATATACTAGATAATGAGGCAGTGGAACACAAATATGGAATAATGGAAAGAGTATACCGAATGCGTAGAAAACCAACGTAGATCTCGGAGTTGGACCAGCCACTAAGAACTCGGCAACGGCAGCAATAAAGCCAAAGAAGTTGGCAGATCGCCGGCGGCGAGTGGGGGGGCGTCGTCGGCGAGGTGCGACAGTGCCGGGGGAGGCGCACGGGAGCGGCAATGGTGAGGGACGGCAGTCGCAGCCGTGGGAGTTCCGTGGGATTAGGGTTTTGGCTAGAGGGGCTTGTGGAAGGATTCGGGGTTGATGAGGGGTGAGGATCTTGGTCTGGGTCGGGGAAGAAGGGAGGAGACGAGGGGATGGAGGCTGTTGTGGTGGTGATGGGTCGACGGAGAGGGGCAGTCGGCTATTGGGTTTTAATGGAGATGGGAGTTGGGGTAGCGGAAGAGGAGGATGAAGAAGGGGGTGGCGGCTAGTGTAGATGAAGAGGGGATTAGGGTTTTTGTGTTGGTCGGGATTGGGGTACGAAGAAGGTGCAGAAGGGGTAGTTGAAGAAGAAGAAGGTGAAGAAGGGTGAAGCGGCTGTAGACGGGAGATTAGGTTTTGGATTTTGGGGATTTGGGTAATTAGGGTTAGTGAATTTGTATTTGAGGGATTTTAATTTGGGGATAGATTTTAGAATTAATCACTAACTCTAAAATTATATTAGGAATTATCACAAACCCTAATTTCGATCTCAATTGTATCACACAAAGGAGAGAGAGGAAGAGCAAAAACTCCAACACAAATTTTTTTTAATCAATAATGGCATACTTTCTCATTAATCTCAAGGTCTATAAATAGGTTCAAAATACATCTTGATACAAATCTCAAAATATTCTCAGAATCTAAAAAATACAAAAAAAAAGATTACATATGGCTATAATTGCCAGAAACAAAAATGGTACTGAAATAAACTAAACAGGAAAGATGTCCTCATCATCAGTACACAACTTCAAGTTTAGATACATATTTCTTTCAAAGAGCTTAGTTTAGCAAAAAATTATGAGTCTGAAGTTGAAGATTAAAACTGTTTTTTATCCAAAGAATAATACTATTAACATGCATACTTTCATTTTTTTTATTGGTTGGTGATTGCATATCTTGTATCTGTTTCATGTATTCTGTCTTGCTTCCATATCTCCCACTAATTATGGGAATTTATACATATGCCTCAACTCTAGTAGTCCTTCAATGATGGCCATGTCAATCATTATAGACTGTATTATATGCATCTTATCCAATGTTACTTATACATTGGTAGATTAGACAAGGATGATAATAACTAATGAAGAATATCGAAGGTTACATGCACTGTAATAGGTAAGGATACCGTGAAAACTGAAACCATAGAGAAAAATCCACTTTTCTGTTAAATATTTTAGTCTCTGCTCTTGCTCTTCATCACAAGCTATATTCATTTTTATTTCTAGCTAGATAGTTGAACATGCAAACATGTAGCCATTCTCCTTTTGCACATGCACTTTCTTTTATTGTACTATTATCAATTAGCCATGTTTTTGGACAATTAGCGTGAAAGAAAATGAAACCTATTATTTACATTAAGAGGATAAATTAGACTTTAGATTATCAGCCATTAAAAGGAAAAGCACGAAAAGCACATGCTAAATAGCTAGTGTTTGGCTTAACAAAAATTAGCTTTGCAGGAAGAGCGTTGAAAAAGGGGAGTTGGCTGCAAAGGCAAATGCTCAAGGAGAGGCAGCCTCAATGAGTGTACTGATACTGGAGAGACCCAAAAGAAAGAGCCCCCTAAAAACCCTAAGAAGTGACTTCTTTGCCTTATTCAGAGTAAAATCACTAGTTTGCTTTTCAGAAGAAACTTTCAGGTCTAAATTCTTTTTTACTTTCTTCTGAAATAGATTCTGGTCTTTACTTTGTTTCCCTAGTTGTCAAAGCTGCGGGGTCAGTGAGACTGAGACACCGGCTAAACGAAGGGGACCAACTGGCCGATGAACCATTCAACCCTCTGTAATGCTTGTGGATTTAATATGGGCAACAAGGTTCGTGCTTGCCTTCTTTTTTTTTCTTCTTGTGTTTAGTTTCGTGAGAGATTAATACTTGGACAATAATTAGTTACTTATTTCGTGAGAGATTAATAAGGAAGGTAATCCAGATTGGGAGCCTTCTTGTGAATTATTTTCTCTATGTAATTTAGCCGGTGGAGTGCCAGTATGATTGTTCCATCTTTCCTCCTTCAGAAGCGGCCACATGTGCATAAATTT
This sequence comes from Hemerocallis citrina, assembly GCA_017893485.1. Classification (NCBI taxonomy): domain Eukaryota; kingdom Viridiplantae; phylum Streptophyta; class Magnoliopsida; order Asparagales; family Asphodelaceae; genus Hemerocallis; species Hemerocallis citrina. The sequence goes on along the minus strand of CM030364.1, from coordinate 272,076,063 downwards.
GAAACTCTTTATTTTGAAAGTGACATCCATTTGGACAGGGAAGCTCATTTTGAACTTTGGAACGGATTAATTGCTCATTTGTGGGAACGACACAGTGCTAGTACATCAGGTGTTTAATTATTAATATTTTTATAATTTGAATAAGGTGCTACTCTTTTTCCTACGAGTTTTTAACGAAGCCATCAATAATTGTATTATTTATTTTCTTAGAATGTATTATCTATTTCTAAGTAATTGTATTATTACTTTTTAATTATAAAAAATTATTTGTATAAAAAAAATTACAAACAAAATATTTGAAACCTCAAAATGGGGTACCATTGGAGCACCCCATTTGACACCCCAAACCAAAATGGCATGTTCCAAGAAATATGCCAAAATGGAACCCCAAAATGGGGATGGGGATGGGGTTCCATTGGGGATGCTCTTAGAACCTTAAACTTGCGAGTTGTTCCACCTGTCGGTCTTACATGGTCATCTTGCTTATTCAGTTAATAGTATCTCAGATTATTAGATTACTTCCTCTAATCGCCCATCTCTTAAAAGCATAACAAGAGAATATAATCTTTATACATTACTTTACCATACCAGTTCTTGTTATTGTTCTCACAATTATAAGATATTAAAGGGTGACATTGCCAACTATGCCGCTGTTTTGCAATCTGCAGGTTCCTTGAGAATTTACCCCGTTATGTAGTATGTTTGCCAGCCAGCAACTTTGATTCTTATTGATATCTACTCAACCTGTTGTACAGAGTGAACCTGCTGACTCAAACAAAACATCTCCCCAGAACTTGTCGTTGGCCGTTTCACATTCAGACCAGGTGAAACGTAACCCCGTGAAGGATGATAACAATGAAAATTGCTCGAGTTCATCTTTTGGCAATCACAACAAATCAATTTGATGTGTTGGTAGATTCTTTCCTGAAATTATAATGTTTCACTATTTATCCACTGCTTGCGTTGCGGGCTTGGATTTCTTACAATTGTTCTGTATTCATTTTTAAATATAGCTATCTAAATCTCTGTCTTTTTGTCAATTGAGTTGATAGGTCGATATTATGATAAGTTAACATACATTTAATTGATCTTTGAAGTCAAGATGTTGCAAGCTATTCGATCTTTATAAACCTATTCGACCTTTCTAATTGCAATGAGCATTCAGGTGCCATTCATAACCAAAAAAATGGCTGCTCTACCACTAAAGTTATACTGTTGTGTAACGGCAATATACAGTTCTTGAGGGCCATATGGAGGTCACACTCGTTAGTTACTTGTGGGGCTTTATGTAGTACCAAAGTACCGCTAAACTGGTGCACTTCAATGCGTGTGTTTTTTATTATCAGCGGAGTATGCGGGTGTTTGGGTTGTTGCAATTGTAATTAAGTTAGAAAGTCCTTCAGAAAGCTCCAAATTTTTATTTGCAACTGCAATTTGCACTTGTAAAGAAACCAAACACGAGTGTGTAGTCAAATTACAAATAAATTGTCAATAAGTATTCCTCTACATACATCTACTAAGCAAATGAGGATAAGGGATTTCTATATTTCTATGCCTATGGCTGAATTTATTTATCTCAAACTGACTTTTAATTTACGCGCACCGATCCGATGGATCTGACTTTTTACTCACATGCCCAGAGGAATAGGAACATGGGTTGCATAACTATCATGTCAAATGTTCCTGGGCACAAGGCCGAAATTATGACAAAGGATGAAGGATTTATTCGTATTTCTAACAACTAGTGAAATACTAGTAGTTTACACGTGCGAAGCACGTCTTAATAAATATAGTTTTTTTAAAAATAAAAACTTATTTGATCTAAAACCTCATTTACAATAGTTATGCACGTGCGTTGCACGGGTTGGTAGATGGACAAATAACACTAAGGCCTTCTCTCATTATAGTAGGCCTTCTCTCATTATAGTAGTAGAGCTTATATAAGAACTTGGTACGGTATGGACCGCGGATGGTATGGCCCATGGCTTCTAAATTTTCCCACTCTGCTTGATGCCTTCCACTTTCAGCACTGATGAGATGGGCAACAAACTTGTCTCATTGGAAAACCAGCGTTTCCGTTTCGAATTTTGATCCTTCCCTCATCCTGACTACCATTGCAGGCAACGATATCCGCAACCTAATAAGCAGAAAGCTTACACTCTTGTATGGAATCGGAATCATAATCCTGCTATTTTGATCTGAAAGAAGATTTTAGAGGACCATCTCGAGATAACTGTAACTTTATATAGTTCTAAGGAGTATTTCGATTCGTTACTTTTCTTTGCTTTAGAGGGTTGAGAATCATCCCCAAATTTCTAGACTACTCACTCTAGAAACTTCAGCATTTGGACTCATCTCTTAGGTTCAGAATTAATATCCAGAATCTTCCCAATAGTTCAGTTCATTTAATCCGGAGAATTCTCCTACCAACTATAAATACCCCTTTAGAGATTGGCGGTAAGCATCAAGCTTCAGACTAAACAATTGAGCAGTGAGTGTGATGTTTGAAGATAGTCAGTGGAGTGCGACATCATCCTAGCTATAAAGCGTGTGTTGTGTGAGTTATAGTTATTTAGTGAAATATAAATTTTATATTATGCTCGGTGCTTTCTTGATTCAACAAGTGGTATAGAGCAGGTGGTTATGTGGCATTAGTGTTTCATCGCGTATGAAACTGAATGGTATACCACTTCTACGAATGGCACGTAATACGGCATTCCTTTCGAGACCAGGACCCTTTATCATAACTTCTGTCCGTTGCATACCTTGATCCACTACTGTACGAATAGCATTTAAAGCAGCTGCTCATAGGGCATTCCTCTTCTTGTGTCTTTGAATCTAGAGGAACCGGCAGAGGCCCAAGAAACCACCTGACCTCGTACCGATGCTGTATTCATGCCTATTCGAAATGCGAATCACAGTATTCATTCTTATGGTAATGGAAATGAAAAACGAGAAATATTTTTTGTTGAAATATGGATGAATGGAAGTTTAACCCCTAAGGAAGCACTTTTAGCACCGTCACATTTACCCGATACCCGGCATTGGACCGGAACTGATCCGATCTATATGGATCCGGGCCCGGATCGTAAAATAAGACCCGATGCACTTTGAGTCCGGATCCGGGTCTGCTCAAAATAGAACCGACCCGGACGGGTCGGACCCGTTAAAAAATACCTCCAAACATATAGAATTTGAATAATATGGTTATAGAAATATACATATAAAAGTAATTGTTGAAGATAGATATGTAAATATAATATTAATTCATGTACTTAAGTGCAAAAATTGTTAGAATCATAGTGTATTGAGTGCAAAAATACTTAAATGCAAATATTTATTCTCTATTACCGGACCTGACAGGTAACTTTTTTAACTAGGACCCGGACTCGGTTCTTGCAAGTCCGGGTCCGGGTCCATTTTTTGGACCCGTGAGGTACCGGGTCCTGGTCCGGGGAGTGGAGGAACCGACCCAATAGGACCCGATACCAGCTCTAAGCACTTTATCAAACTTCCCGTAATTTGTTTGATTTATTTATCCATTTTCGACATGCGGAAGATCCTTTTGTTCAAATAACAATTAAGGTGAAGCATGGTTAGGAACAACAATCTCTTTATGATCCATTTTGCAACATTCATGTCAACCTTGTTCGTGGAGGCCGAAGTTGGTGCACAGTCTGGGGCTGTGAAGTCAGTTGGCCGGGGAACATGTTTACGTGGCTAGTACGAGGAAACGAACCACGTCACTGTGGCAAATTTGGCGAATGTTGTCGGTGTCCTCAAGAAGCTCAATGGGCATAACTATAGCAACTGGAAATTCTGCATGAAGTCCTACCTGCAAGGACAAGATCTCAGGGACATCGTTGGTGGAAGTGAGATGAGTGTTCCACAAGATGCAGGTGAGGCACTGAGAAAGCGGAACATTAAAACTGGAAAAGCCGCGTTTGTATTGAAGATAACAATAGAAGAAGACTTGCTACAACACATCAATGACGTCACTGTCCCGAAGAAGGCATGGGATGCCTTCGTTGCACTATTTTCATGATCTAACAATGCACGCCTCCAATTTCTCGAGAATCAGTTGTTATCTATCAACCAAGAGGAGATGTCTATCGCCCAGTATTTTACTAAAGTAAAATCACTATGTCAGAAAATTGCCCAATTAGATGATGATTCAAAGATTTTAGAGGATTGCATGAGAAGAATTATCATCCATGGCCTAAGACCCAAATATAATGGATATGTTGTTTATATTCGTGGTTGGTGAACCCAACTTTCTCTTTTAGAGTTGGAGGAATTGTTGGTGACACAAAAAACTCTGTTGCAGCAAGCATGCAGAGTTTCTAAGAGAAGCGAAAATGAGGCTATCTTCAGCAGCAAAGGGACTCGCAGAGTACAAGGCCATACCACCGGATGATCGAGAAAGGGCAATGTGTGGAGGCACCAAGAAAGAAGCCCAGACACTGATGAGGTACAACTAGACAAAGAAAATCAAATCCAACGTACGCTAACACTGTAGTGCTTGAAGAATTGAAGAAACAATTGACTTTGGTCTCATGTACAAGAAAGACAAGGAATGTGAAGTAGTCAGTTATTACGATGTCAACTATGCTGGAGATCATGACACCCAAAGATCTACAATCGGCTATGCCTTTAGTATGGGGTCAGAGCCATTTCATGGTGTAGCAAGAGACAATCTACAGTGTCGCTCTCAACCACAAAAGCAGAGTATCAATCAGCGGCAATAGCAGCTCAAGAAAGCTCATGGCTGATGTAGTTGTAGAAAGATCTACAACAACTGATAAATTACTCGGTGTGCCTATACTGTGATAATTTACCAGCTATCAAATTGACAGAAAATCCAGTATTTCACACAAGAATGAAGCATATAGAAGTACATCATCATTTTTTGATAGAGAAGGTACTAAATAAAGAAATTTGGATGGAGCCGATCAAGACCGAAGAGCAACTAGCAGATTTTCTCACCAAAGGATTGAACTCATCAAAGTTCGGAGAATTTCGGAAGCAACTTGGAATGATATCCAAGAAAGTTGGTGATGAGGAGGAGTGTTGAGAACCATCACCAAATTTCTATACTACTCACTCTAGAAAGTTCAGCATGTGGACTTATGACTTATCTCTTAGGTTCATAATTAATATCTAGAATCTTTCCAATAGTTCAGTTCATTTAATCTGGAGAATTCTCTCATAACCCAACTATATTGGGTGTAAGCATAGCTTCACAGCAAACAAGTGAGCAATGAGTGTGATGTTTAAAAATAGTGTGTGTTGTGTGAGTTTGAGTTGATTGAGCGTGTTTGTATGGTACAAATGAGTGACTCTTTTGTAATAATTACTTGGTGAAATATAATTTTGTATTGTGCTCCTGCTGTCTTGATTCAACATAGAGTGTTTGGCAAAGGATATTTGGAGCAGACGGCGAGAAACTCATGAATCTCAACTAATATAGGTTTATTAAAATTCCATGAATTCCACACTTTTTTCTGCTTCCTTTTCCAATTGCCACTTGCCAGCCACATTCTCGATATGATAATTAGCAACTGCAATGTCTACACTCACTTTCTCAGGACAGTCGGGACAAAGAAGGGATGAGCAGCAATTTTTCACACCTGTACTGCTCCCTGCTAGTTTTGCTTCCTCAGCTAAATGGAGAGTTCATTTAGCTGCAAGCTACACATCAATGAGTACATTTCTGTGCAAGTGAGAATGTCACCATTTGCGAGAACATCTTCTAACAGCTTCACTTTTTTCACTTCATCGAACTAATCTCTCTACGTTGCAATCATTCCACCACTACACTCGACCAGCTTTGTTTTTTATCGAAATAATAATAATAAATTACTAAAAAGAGACCACACTCGCTCAGGTGAATAAGGCGGATGCTCCGGAACAAATTACTCTCATTATGGGAACTCAAATGATATTATTGATATAAACATAATGTCAAATTAACATGATACACGTTTCACACTTCTCTAGTATGTAAATATATAATTAACGATTTATGTACATAAAATAAATCTGCTACTGTTTCTTTTGAACAATATGATACCAGTCTGAGATCTCTAAAATTCCTGCCTGCATCCATATCCTGCTGTCTCTTGGTAAAAGGTTATCTCCCCAAAAGAGCATAGCTTTGGTTAATAAGATTGATGGGCATAAATATCTGAGCAAAGGTAAAAAGAATGTCGCCTGCTATAAACAAAATGAGCTGAATGAGGTCATTTAAGCCGCACTATCAATTTCTGCAAGAATTCCAATGTCTCAGCATAGGAGGGATCAGTTCGATTAACTGGTTTGCATGAATTAATATGATCAGTCCCATCCAGCACCTGTATCAATAATAACAAGGCATTAAGGTCTAAATCATGTGGAAGTTGAAAGTGAAATTCTTGACATTATCATATACTTTGTGTTCTAATTATGTAGCAGGGGTGTCAAAACAGATACAAAAGCTTGTCTAAGAAAATAACATTTACATTCACAAACTTGTTCAGTACCCACACGAACCGTCTTAATGATGAACCAACTGTCTTTAAAAAAACTAGTAAAAAATTAGACATGTTTATTCACGGGAATCGGAATGAAATTTATTTGACATGAAGTGCATTATAGCAGGTGTTTAACCGCTGTTACTTCGTTGGGGATTTATACATTAAATTTACATCATTAACAATTTCTGCAAGCCTGAAGGTAAGAAATATACAAACTAGTTACAACACCAAATGCGCATCAGCGTTACACTTAACATTAGTGATTAGTACCAAAATATCACTATGAATCCATTTTCTAACTCAAATAAATGTGAAACAAAAGTATAGCTATAGCACAAGCACATGAAACTATTTTATGAAGTTCCAAAACAGGCTACAAATTTGTCTTATAAATTTCAATTTGAAATTTTTGTATACCACTTTAGATTGAGAAACAAGATTTAATAATCTATAACCTCTTAAATAAAAGGAGAATACGACAAATATGCTTATGTATCCTTGGTTCTTCCATAATATGGAAAAGAAAAAAAAAAGCACAACCAACCAACCAAACACCTTAGGAATTGCAAAGTTTAGGCAAACTAATAATATGACAAGTATGTTGAATCTGTTATGAACATGGTTTTAAATCTCCGATTTCGGACTCGTCTCGGCAAAGGGTGTTTCGTCTCGGGTCAAAGATATCATCGGAGATCTCGGGGAAATGTGATCATATCGGATGTTCATTTCCTATACTCAATAAATTTTTTTTTTGTTACTAAATAAGATATTATATGTCCTACGTCATTTATCATATAAAATACTGTATAATGAAACTAATGATAATGAATTAATTACGGTAAATCTTCGCATAATTTAACAATAATATAAAAGAGAATGTAATATAAGTATATAACTAAATTGAACTTGCATTGATTAGAAAAATGTATTAGTTAATAAACTTACTTAAGGTCCTATATTGAAAGACATATATGTAAAACATAAAACAAATTTTTTAAATATATTCACCACAACATTTGTATCTATTTCGGCTGATATTTCGCCTATTTCGGCAATATTTCGGTAATTTTGGCTGAAATCGATGTAGAGTATAAAATATGTGATTTTGTATCAGCAAGCTAGCTGAAACGAAATTTCGGTCGTATGAGAGGAAATTTAAAACGGTGGTTATGAAAGGAAAAATAAAAATAAAAATAGAACTTATTACAAAGACTAGCATATGTATGTGAAGTTAAGCATGAATAAGTCTACTATAGCTCTTTAATTTTTATTTTTATTTTTATTTCCTTTTTGGTATTCGGCACTAACCTATTGATCATTCAACTAGATCTCTTCCCATTAAGTAAATTTATGGACTAAAATTGATTTATGGATCACAGAACTAAATATATACCAACATTACTGCATGCTCCGTCAGAAGTGACGTAGGTTGGCATCTAAAAGGCTGCGTACGTGACATGCCCTTCAAGGTATTTAGCTCAGGTGGCCACCTAGGTAACTCTCATCAAGTGGGAGCCCAGAACAACTTGGTGCTTTTTAAAATATTAAAATGAGATTTTGGGAAGGAACTTCAGCAGGACATATTGAGAACCAAAACAAATACCCAAGGGAAAAGGATCCACTTTAACTCTAAGCAATATTTTTCATTGTTGACCGCCAACAGCCTGGTGAAAAAAAAAAGGAAAAGAAAAAATGCACAACATGCTCTACGTTTCTGATTTTCAAAGCTTAGATGCCCAAAAATGACAATCAAACTGTCTCACACAATTAAATCGACCATTTACAACATCAAGTTACGAGAATCAGTAATCAGTGATAACTAGTTCAACCAGAATAAATGTACAGATGGACACCAAATGAAACAGCAAGGTCACGGAGAAAAAATCAGCAACTGACAGATAAAGAAACAAACATTAATAGAATGCCCAAGTGAAGCTTCTTGACCAAATCTCACATTCAACTTCCAACGTTTACACGGACATGAGGTTCATCCACCTTGAGTTAGCTGTCTCGTTGTATTCTATAAAATACTCTACGCCTATATTATCATTTATCATTACCTTTACCTTTCCTTAAGATTATTTTAGTCTCATATAAATTGCTGGGTACTCAAAAATGCTAGTTGCTTATATACATTCACAAAAATTCTCATAATATCCAGTCTCAAAATTTATTTTCCCTCCTTTTAAACTCAACATCTACATAGATAACATTAGGTAATTTAAAGAATTTCCAGGAAGGAAAAAAAATGATTTGTCTTTTTCATAGAAGGAATCTTGGTGTAGAAAGCTTTCAGTAAAAGAAACACAAAACTGAATGCAGCACAGTATGCCAGGCATAGCCTTTTCTCTTCTATAGCATCTGTATCAAACTAAAAGATGATTATAGTGTTTCGCCAATGTGGCTAGTTCAAAACAACAAAAATTCAGAACAGCTAAAGAACTTTCTAGTAGAGTCTGTAGAGATGCAGAATCTGAAGTATATATTTATCTACTTGAATACAGATGCATTCGTATAAGGCCAAACAGTTGGGTGACTTGGGTTGTTTGGGAGTTTGGACAGTCCAATTAGTAAAGTAAATAAAACTCTAAAATTCGGATAATAATGGAGTTCACTTGTATATCTCACATCTGTTGTTCTCACCTTCATAACCTAAAAGTCATAATTAATTAAGACATATAATATAAAAGAGAATGTTAATATATTGCCATTTTGGGTTCCACTTACAACAAGTTCACCAAAGCCAGGGTATGCAGATTCAATTGGCACAATTTCCATTCTGAAGGCCCACCCACCATAACCTTCAACTATTGGAGTCACCTGGGTCTGTGACAAAGCCTATTAACTTAAAAGACATAAATAGACAGCGAAAAAACATGATAATTATGAACAGGTTTCTCTACCTCGCTAAAACTAAGAACTTCAAGAAGTCCTTTCCTGTTGAGATGACGAATAAAGTCATTCAGTTCTACCAACCTTGGGGATCCACTTCTTAGTTCTCCGATCTGAACAAGGGATTGAATAAACTTAACTTTACTAATTAATGAAACTGAGGGGGGAAAACTCAAGCAATTAAGGCTGGATTTCAAATTTACCGTGGGTGCTGGACGAAAAACCATGCCCATTCGCCAGGGCATGTCAGCAAGTTTGCTACCAAAATGTGGACAGCTATAGAACACCTGCAATTGACCAAAAAAAATTAGCTTTTACTATTTAAAAGGGAGTACAGAGAAAATCATCATTAATTGGTATACCACTCCAATGGTGTTCTTCACAAACTTGCCAAAATGTTTAATCTTTGCCTGGTACAGCATCTGTTTCACAACAAGACCTCCCATACTGCACAAATAATAGTTCAAAATATAAGACATTACTCAAACATAAGTACTAGTGCCATTGGATAGGCCAAACAACAAGCTAAATTTCAGCTTTTGCTGCAATAGGGTTTCATTACTTCACCTCCCTTCTGCAGGCATCTAAACCCTATTTGTATACACATTGATATTGTCCAAGTAAACAAAGCTGATATATTTAGACTTGATCAAGAATGCAACATATAATACAATACAATAATATCATTTATTTGTGCTTTAAGCTATAAATCAATAACCTACAGTTCACAATACGAGCTTAAATAAATAAATATATGCACACACACACACACACACACACACCGAGAGAGAGAGAGAGAGAGAGAGAGAGAGAGAGAATAAGTGGCTAGCATGTCACTGTAGCTAAATTGGCTAAGGAGACAACTCAAGAATCAAATATCAATATCCAAATAATCCACATTGCTAAATGTGGACAACACCATAAATACTGTGTACAAAACTTCAAATGATTTCAACGAGTTCTAATCATCTGACCAAAAAATCGGATTATTTATGCAGACAATGCACTACGGATGTGATGAACAATAGTCCAAAAACAAGAAATGCATGCATTAAATATCAGTGATATACTTGAACCTCTACTTTAGTTGGTTCAAATTTTTAACAGATAAAAGTATTCTTTTAGCCAAAGCAAAGAAACGAACCCCTTTGCGAAGGCATTTGATACAATACTACCTCCACGACATTCTGTTAGTGTATCCAGTGTAACATTAAAATTTAAAATGTAGTTGAGTCAAATAAAATAAAGAACAGAGCCTAACACCATCAGTGTATGAAATGTGTAATTCACAATAAAGCAATTGGATCTGATATAGCTGAACAGAACCTGGACTTCTAAATAGTTTTTCGGTATGCAGGTTGGCTGAAAAAGTTGCCTTTGTAACCACATGAGCAAAAAATCATCATCTTCGTAACCTTTCCCATCAAAATGAGGTTGACTACGGTGTAGAAGTTTCTATGAAGAAAGAAGAGAATTTGATGACTCGTTTCGATCTAACGTCAGCCTGCTCTTATTTAGTGCCACATCTTGGCTCGTGAAATTAATCAATTATGAACAAGAGAGGGCTTAAATGCCCAATTTTGTCCAGAGCTCGTAAACTGCATCAGTTTGTCTAGCAGAACAGTGAAAAATGATAAATTTACCATAAGGAATTAGCAGTCCATCTCTAAGGCACAAATGGAGCCAAAAACAAAGCCGAATGCATTCACTCTAACGAGCATAAGGTAATCATTTCAAAGAACACAAATACATAGCAGTTCTAAGCAGAATCCGGAGGTCGTAGATCAAAACAAATTTTAGATGAGAATTAAGCTACATACATGTAAAAACGTAAGAGCTGCATGCCACGTTCAATATGACTATGTAGCCAGATTTACCATCTAAAGTGGATCCTAAATTCCTAATATAGGTTGGAGGTCTATAGAAGTAGGAGATGACTCAAATTCAGATGGAAGTAGATAAAAATGGTTCAATTGATTTTTTTCTATTTCAAGTACAGGATCTCAAATGTATTACAAGTATTATTAAAAATTCATATAGATTATAGGACTTCTCCCTCAATAGAGTTCATAATTAGTTGCCATGGGATTACGCTATCTCTGTGGGACAGTGAGTGGTGGGGAAGGTTTTTTCCCCTCTTTTTTAAAAAATTATTTTGGGTGGGTTGGGGTAGGGGAGGTGATCTGTAGCTCAGTTACTCTTCTTATATAGTTGCTAAACACAAAAATCCAAAGGATCTTGATTTATAACAAGTAGTATTTGCACTAGAGATACATATCCAACAGAAGAAATTTGAGATAGTAATATATCAACAAAAAAAGATATATACCTATGAGTAATGAAAATGAGAGGCCGATCCCCAATCCCAGCAGCAACTAGCTTTTGTAGCAGCATAGAGCTCACCTCCTGCACATAACAAAGTGTTAATCAATCATTTTTACTTTACATTTTTCTTAAAAAGGATTAAACATAACTCATTTTGATCTTGAAGGAACTGAAGTAGGCTAGAAAGAATGAACATCATTTGCACTTCATAGTTGATAACCAGGTGGTTTAAACCCACTACTAATAAAATATTACTTTCCCTCCAGCAATTCCTTTCATGCCTCACTTGGATGTTAGGACTTGAGTGTTGTCTTTGACCTTCAAAATTTGTAGCCCTAAAATTTGAGATTAAGACTTCAATTTTCCTTGTGTCCATCATGATTCTAAATGATATGTAATAAAAATTCAGAAACTTGTGATTCACCTTCCACCAACAGGATGGCTATCAAATCTGATTCAGACTTCAATTTTCCTTGTGTCCATCACGATACTAAACGATACAACAACAATAACAAAACCTTTTTCCCAACTAATTGGGGTCAGCTACATGAATTATGATTTCCATTCTACTCGGTTTAGCGCAATATCTTCTATAAGGCCACAAACTATCATATCTTTTCTCACTGTTTCCACCAAAGTTTAGGTCTTCCCATACCCCTAACTCTACCCTCAATACTTATCAAATCACTCCTTCTAACAGGGGCACTACTAAGTCCACGTGTGACATGTCCAAACCACCGATTCTCTCTTAATTTATCTTGGATAGGAGTTACCTTTACCATGCCTCGTAAGTGTTCGTTTCTAATTATATCCTTCCTAGTTTTACCACACATCCATCTAGCATCCTCATAACTGCTACACTCATTTCTTGAACTTGTTTCTTTGTTGCCCAACACTCTGTTCCATACATTCACTGCTACTCTAACAGCCGTCCTATAAAATTTTCCCTTCAACTTCAAAGGTATACGTTTGTCACACAAAACACCACTAGCGCTTCTCCACTTAAACCACCATGCTTAGATCCAAAATATAACATCTTGACAAATCTCCCAATCTTTGTATAATCGAGCCTAAATATCGAAAACGGTCTCTCTTTGGTATCTCTTGACCATCAAACGATACATAATACAAATTCTGAAATTTGTGATTCACCTTCCACCAACAGGAAGGCTATCAAAGCAAGAGCTTCAGCATTTGGGGAAGAATTTAAGCTCTCTTTCTGCTTCAATGAAACAGGAATTCTAAGAGGTGTTCTGCTGAATTAGCCACAAAGTTGTGTATCTTTACATATTCTAGTATGACCTCCAAAATCAGAATATAGACAAATTATGTACAATACATCCTATTTTTATTATTCCTGATTTCAGAATGTAACTGGTCCTTTATTAACTCAACTTCCTAACTTATCTCGAATTGGATTCCTACTTTGGCAGATAGAATTCCTAAAAGTAAAACCCCTCCCTTTACTTTACCATATTCCCAATAAAACTCTTAAGAATAACCGACTCCTATGCTCAATTTTGCAAGAAAAGGGCTATAATGTTAACAAAAAAAATTATAATATTAACAAAAAATTTGAGCTTCCTAATATAAAAAAGACTAATAAACAACCATCAATTCTCCTACTTTAATACACAAATATCTACCTATAAATTATCGTAAGTCCATCTCAATGCAATATTTCCTTGTCAATTGGTCCAGACAAGCTAATGCTGGAGTGGATGATCAAAATGATCCCGTCATTGGCAAGTTTAGGCAACAACTCCCTCATTTGAATTGACTTGGTTTGTGGCTCTAGTAGTACATGCATTGTTAGTTCAAATTATCTTCTACTGTTTGGGGATAATTTATAGGATAACACAATAAGGTTAGACGTGAAAATTATACAGCAGCACAAAAGAGGACTATAGATAAAGACACCAACCTGAAGCGGCAAGCTAGCTCCAGACCATTGAGATAGATTTGTCTGCATGAATCATTCAATAAGATGGCAGATGTTCATAAGAAGGTCCAACCTGGAGAGGATCTTGCAAAATTATAACTACTAAAACTACTATAAGGAAGGGCAAGAAATGATGTGTCAATCTCCCAAAACAATAACAATAAAAAGACATAGCACGCATACACACACACCTTGTACTTCACAGTAAAAAGGCGAGCATATGGAAAATCAACAGAAAGCCATTCCCTTGGCCAGCATGTACCCTCTTTTCCAGCCTCCTGATCTATATTCTCAACCAAACCTGATTTACTGGTTGTCGAAGATTTGTTATCTGCTATGCGCCAAGATTTGAATGGTCCACCACGTAAGCCGTGAATGAAGATGATATCCACTAAGGGAGAATCCAATACTGAATTTGAGGAATTTACAGAGGTGGAGGTGTTACTATTCTCACTAACAAAAGATTCATCATCATCCAAAGGTGAACTAGTAGAAGAAAGTGGCTTTCTTGCAGCATTTGAATCTTGCGAGATCCCCAAATCATTTATTTCAGGACATTTCCAATGCGGTAATTCAGGATTTATTAAAAATATCATATCCTCATACTGTGGGCACTTAGTTCTTCGACCTTCCCTGCTAGGATGTGCATCAGTTACTGATTTAGGATCTATTTGAACTGTGCATAGTACGTTTAACAAAGTTGCCCGGGCATTACTCTGAGTTTTAAGATCATTGCAGCAAGAGCTCTTCCCACTAGCACAATCCTCAAGCCATTTGCACAAACTTTCATCTGCTGCAATGACTTTCTTAACCTCGGGTGAAAGAGAAAGTAATCTAAGGAGACGTGCAGCATGCTTCCGAATATGTGCTGTTGGTGGAACTCGAACACTAGAAGGATCAGTAAAATCAACGGAAGAAGCAGTAGATCCTCGATCTTGCATCTCTACTGCCCTTGATGCATCATATGTCTCAATTGCAGCTAGCTTTTCGTAATCGTCACTCAAAAGTAAACGACGAAGCAAGCAAAGGACTCCTAAATCTGCCATTCTATTTTGGCAAGCAGCATCCTCTGAACAGAGCTCAGACAACGCTTTGACACCTTTAAGTGTAGCAGAAGCTGAATCAGCAGCATCAATTTTAGCCAAATTGTTTTTATTTGTGTTCTTAACAAGTGTGGCAAATGGCTCGAAAGAGAAGAAATCAGCAATAGGCAATCTATCAAATGAATCAGATTCAGCATCCAACTGATTGCTTGCCATACTAATTACAGAAGTGCCTAACTGGTTGACTACTTGAGCTGCTGAAAGAGCGTTCGATTGATCAATTTGAGTCTGCAAAAGAATACATCAAATGATGCACAGATATAAGATTCAGCGGAATAACTCTCCAGGAAGAAATCAGCCAAATAAGGACTTTAAATACAAAGTTCTAAAGAATGAACACTGAATAATCTGAATGATAATAAAAAGTTAAAAATTGTGTGCCAAGTTCATCTACATCAAACTAATATGAATTGTCATCGCTATTGGAAACAAGCGGTTAATCATGGATCAACTAAGATCATAAAAGATGTTAGAATTGTAAATTATTATAAATCAGGTGACTCAGATATGTGCGTAGTCTACACAATGAAAATTTTAGCATGAATAACTAGACAAGTAACAAAATTCTAGGTTCCACTAGGAAATTCTAAATATATTTATACATTCAATAAACATATTATTATTCTTAAAC
Source organism: Hemerocallis citrina (assembly GCA_017893485.1). Classification (NCBI taxonomy): domain Eukaryota; kingdom Viridiplantae; phylum Streptophyta; class Magnoliopsida; order Asparagales; family Asphodelaceae; genus Hemerocallis; species Hemerocallis citrina. Next base: position 272,060,655 of record CM030364.1, on the reverse strand, counting down.
AAAGCTACAAGATATAATACACTAATTGAGTATTTTTCTTGTGAACTTTAGACAGGAAAATTGAAAATTTTCAGAAACCTCTGCTATTTGTCGCCTTTATCTAGCAGTGTCTATCAACATCTGTCCTCAAAGAGTAACTAATGCACGTGTACTTTATTTTATGGCTAATCCTGGAATTGAGTTGATTTAAAATTTTATAAATCAGCTGTACTATTCTGTTTTTCCCTATTGATGATAAAATACGAATACATAAGTTACACGCTGTCATGTTGCCAAGAATAATCACACTGAGCAAGTAGCATAACCATTTTCACAACTGTTTTAGCAAAGGTACCATCAAAGCATAATGCAAAGACCAGACATGATATTAATATAAGGGGCATGGATGAACAGGTATATGTGCTTTTGGAAATGGGGATTTCCTTATTTTTGGATATGTTTTTTTGGTTTATGCTTGTTAATCCGTTGTTTGGAAGGGGCCATGGAAGCATTTGTGCAAGAGTGGGATGCAAGATCCCCATCTATTTGATTATTGTACAATCACCACTGCTAAACAGCTCGTTGGCTTTCTTCTTTTTCTGTCTGGAGGCAGTACTTGTTTTGAAAATGATGATAATCGTCTCAGTTTTTCTATGTCCAATTGAATAACTAAATTTGTGTTTCTTCAGTTATTGGACTCTGTTTATTCAATGTGGACATAAACTTGATTCAAACTACTTCATAAGATAGTGTGAGTGTCAAATGATGCACAGTAAGAAATCTTTGGGCCTTACACCCTAATCCTATATTACTATTTATCCAATAAATTCACAAGATAGTGCGTCTTTCAAATAATGCACGGGAGAAAATCTTTGGGCCTTATGCTCTAATCCTATATACCTATTTATCAAAGAAATTCACAAGATAGCATGTCTTTCAAAATGCACAGGAGAAAATCTTTGGGCCATACACTCTAATCCTATTTATCCGAGAAAAACAGGAATTTGATTTAACTAAATTTGAACTTTGAACAACAATTAACAGCATCAAAAGAGAGAAGTATGTGTCATCACAACCAGGGTTATTGTGACAATATGTGAACATGCTAACATAACCTAATGGCCCACTTCACCTGTGCAAATTGCAGGACAGGATGTTTTCATACAAGAAAGAGGGGAACAAAAAAAAGTAGTTCACGTTATATTCAAATCATCAACCAGTTATCTTTATTTGTTTAATTATAAATGATGACAGAAAACTTAAGCACAAGTTTAAATGGATGAAACTACGTTAACAAACCTGGGTCAGCAAGAGTGAATTTAGTTATATTCTCGAAAACCTTATCATCAAATTTAACATGAGAGAAGTTCACAATGAACAAAAAAGTAAATTATACATGACTCCTTTCTACATCTACTGAAAACTTCAACCACGACTGAATTTCATTTGGGTACTTTTTGTCAGTGTTCCTTCACACAAATATATCAACTGTGAAAGTGTAGGCAATATTCCTTCACCCAACTATCAGATGTCACTACCCACATCTAGTTACTATTTTAACGATCATAAGCCCACACTGACCACATAGTGGTCTTCCCAAGAAATTATTAGTTGTTTACAGAAGCAAATGTCACTTAGATGATATAGATGACAAATTGAGAACTATACTCAGTTAGACACACACATCCAAAAACACACACACAAAGGAAAGCTCTGAACTATTTATGAGTGATTTTAGGAGAAACAACAATAACTATGAGATAGATCGTCAAAATGTTAAAAACTAAGTAAAATAAATTACCTTCACTGAGTCAGTTTTTAGAGTACTACTTCCCTTTAAAGTCGATTTCTTGCTGGAGTCAATTACCTCGGAGAGCAAAATAGCTAACCATCCTTGAGAAATTGTTATAGAAGCCGGACCATAGTCTTCGAGGATAAACGAAAGAATTTTTCTTGCTGAAACACGTGAAACATCTGAGGAAAACGCACCAAAGACCCAACGCAAAAGTATACCAGACCATCTTTGGCCTTCATCGAGAGATAAGTGCATGCCTCCAGAATAAAGTAATTCAAGCACTCTAGCCAATGATTCTTGCAAATCCTTATGTCTCTCTGTGTGCTTAGCAATTTCTCTCATCAGATGAAGCCCTTTATCAATAACCGCTACTTTTGCATCATCACTTCTATCAACAGAAATGAGAAAAGCAGACAATGCCACTTGAGCTAATGAAATATCTCCAACCTTACTTGCATGATAGGCTGTAGAAAGAAGACTAGAGCTCCAACCAGGAACAGAAACAGTTAATGGCAAATTCTGATCATCCAAAAGCGCACGAGCCACCAAGCTCCCATGCCATTTTACAGTCCTTTCTGGGGCCATCAGTGCCGTCATGATAGCATGGCCATCTCTATCAAGTTCTTGAATATGTGAACGATTATCCTTAGATGCTAAAGCCCAATTTGCTAGAGCCCATGCAGCAAAAGGTACAGCGACATGTTCCCTCTGTAAATCATCCCAAAGACCTGGAACTGCAGCGGAAGATAAATTTCCAGGTCTTCGAAACCTACCCTTATCATCTTCCACATTTCTACTTGTATGAGAAGTTGTTTCCATGTGAACACCATCACCTTCCAATAGGTCATTTGTTCTCACACATCCTAAAATAGACGTTCCACCAAGAACTTTAATTCCAATCCCCTTCATTCCGCTATCACCATCATCTTCCTTATCTCCATGTTGATCATCTAAGTGCATTCCACCTTCCTCAATAACTTCAAGAGCTGCAGCAATATCCCTCGTATCTGCATTATCAGGCAATAACGATTGATATCCTGAGTCATCTGTAATTTCACAGTTTGAAGTGACAATGTCCATAAGAGCAGCAACAAGCATGCTCCTTCCTCTAGGAAAATTTGAATTATCTAATGAACTGTATTTGACTTGCTGTTACAACAAAAAGAATTAGTTAATAAAAATGTAGAATTAAACTATGCTCCTCTGTGGACCCCTAAATATTCTTTGATAAAAAAATTAAAAGCGGGGAAATAAATATCAAAGTTAGAGATCTGACAAAAAGCAGAAAATTCAGATATAAGAAAATGCAACAGAACAACATGAGGATGAACTTTCACTATGTGGCCTAAAACATTTGAAGAGGAGCACCGCAAAAGTTTAGCACCATCCAATTATGGCATAATGTCCTTAATTCATGTTTACGGTTTTTACTCTGGAAAAAGAGTTTCCTTTATCCTACATTAGTTTATGAATCACCAACGGTTTAGATATTATTCTGTGAAATAATGTGCATAGTTCAAAGACAAAGTTTTTATTATAATTCGCTTAGAAACATTGACCTTATACTGAAAAAATTATATAGAAACAGTAAAAAAGATGCGATTAAGTAGGCCAGGCATATAATAATTAATAAGATAACAATGCAGCGGTTTGTCAAAACAGTGGTTGGCTAATCACCTTCATGGCCTCAATGCACAAACAGGCATACTTGTGTAACACAAACATAATAAGAAAATAATAAAGTCATTTACATATAAGTTGGGCCTCCCAGCTCGACACTAAAGGCATAAAACATCGATACATTATAAAAGAGACTTTCTAACAGATAAACCAACAGCTGTAGTGAAACGCAGGATAAAAATGCTATACATCCACTTTTTTGAAGACATGGGATTCTGCCGAACCAAATCAAAATATGAGCATCAATTATGAGTACAGAGCAGAACAGTACTAAAATAAAAAAGATAACAAAAGTCTTTATTCCAATTTGGGGTCACATGGTTCTCCATTCAACTATGTCAAGGGATCCAAGCAATCACCAACTACCAAAAAAACTCACGCGCAAAATATATTTCTAGAAACTGAAACTGAGAAAAAAAATCAAGATCATTAATTTCTAGAAAGGTATAGATCAACAAAGTTCCATATGAAGTATACAGATTCTCAAAGTCTATTTTTCTAATTGGAAGCAAATTCAAAAACTTGCTGGCATTTAAATCACAGAATGTTTTGATTCGGATCATTGTTCATTCGTGTTCTTGATTTAATTCAAAGCAAGGCGAAGATAGAAAGAATGAAAATGAGTGTGCTGCAAAATAATCACTTGCTAAATAATGGAAGGTTCTTCACTAATAGATTATTTAATCTCTTAAAAGTTGAAGGAGAAAGAGGGTTGAATGAAAATGAGGAACAAGCCCAGGACAAGATAGGAAAGAGGTTCATTTATGTAGGAGAGAGAATGGAAGCAAATGGCAGAAATTATTTCATTTTAATACTGCTTACAAATGGCAGCAATTAAGAACAGGAGAGAGAAAGATGCAGTTACTTCTTAAGCCAACATGTTAAGCCCATATATATATATATATATATTTATATATATATATATATATAGTCCCCTTCGGTTGCACACTACTTTTGGTGAGCACTCATGAAATAAAGACCCTATGAAAAATCCGAACCGCTCATATTGTTCTATATGCCTAAGATAGTCTAACAATAAAAAATCAAGTAATTTGAAGTTCAATTGCACATCCATCATGCTGTTAGAATTTTCAGCCATACAATTTTGTGATGATGTAAATCATGAACAAATGAATTTCAAATTAATTGATTTTTTATTGTTAGGCTATCTAAGGTATATAGAACAATATGAGCGGTTCAGATTTGTCATAGGTGCTCTATTTCGTGAGTGTTCACGGAGTGCTCACCAAAGTAGTGTGCAACCGAAGATCTCATTCATATATATATATATATATATATATATATATATATATATATATATATATGGATCTTCAGTTGCGAAAGGATTGGTGCAAACGAGAACTGTTGCCACTATGCCCAATCCGTTCGCACGCAGTTCGCACCAATCCGTTCGCAACCGAAGATTTTCATATATATATATATATATATATAAAATAAAACACAAAGAAAGCTATCAAGTGGCTCTCCTTCAATCCCCCAAAAATCAAAGGCCTGGATTTAATCTCACAAAACATATTTTCCCCCAAAACTCAAATTCAAATTCCCCACCCAAAACAACTCCTATATTTATAAAATAAAACACAAAGAAAGCTATCAAGTGGCTCTCCTTCAATCCCCCAAAAATCAAAGGCCTGGATTTAATCTCACAAAACATATTTTCCCCCAAAACTCAAATTCAAATTCCCCACCCAAAACAACTCCTATATTTATTTAATTATTTTTTTCCTCTCTCTCCCTCCCTCTTCTATTCAAAAAATTAAGAAAATAAAAAAAAATAAAAAATTTTAAAAATTAAAAAAATTAAAAAACTTCAAAATTTAAAAAATAAAAAATTAAAAAATCAAAAAATTTTAAAATAATTCAAAAAATCATATAATATGTTTTTTGCTCTATGTTTGGTACTTCAATTAATTTGCTGGACCTCGAAAACTATTTTATATGATCAAACAAGGTGCACCGTTCCGAAGACGTGTCGTAGGCACGTGTCAACGGGCAAACCTAGTATATATATATATATAGAGAGAGAGAGAGAGAGAGAAGGGGGGGGGGGGGGGGGGGGGGGGGGGCACTAGATATTGAAGAAGAACAGTACAATAATATCAAAAAGCGAAAAGACTTTCTCCCAATTTGGGGCACCTACATGAATCCCCTCCCCTGTTCAACTGCCTCGACAAATATTTTGTCATTTTCGAGCCTAAAAGTACAATCCGCAGGTGCTATCATGAATAATCTCTACTGAACATGCAGGCCATCTTTTAGTCTGAGGGGGTGGTGTTCCTTAATCTCTCACATACGATTCCTAAACGAAGTGATAGCCATGCTATATTGCTTGCATTGAACCTTCGATCACCTGTTTCACATGACTTTGTTGAACACGAGATTAACAATTTTCATACACTTCGTAATATTTTTAATCGTACGCAACTTAGTTAAAACTTGTGTATGGACTATGGACCTTCTTCAATGTTGCAATGAACTATGAAGCTGAGTGATTTTTGTATGGACTGTAGATCTCTAATGTGCTCAAAATTAAATTGTCGGATGTCATTTGAATGAAACCTATGCATAATTGTTGTACACAATATTCTGGACATGTCCCCGTACATAGACATATCTATTATGGGGGGTGGGGTTCATGTGCCAGACATAAAAATTCAAAGTTAGAGATGTATACTCCACTGTTTTGTAGAAATAAAATTTGGTGGGGTAGCTATTATTATTTTTAGACAGACCTATTCAATATTCCTAGCCTTTGATTTCAATAAACTTAAAACCCTAGCCTTCTCTCTCAACAAACTTTCTTGCAAATCTAAATCTCAAAATAATAAATAGATAAATAAATGATCGATACTCCACTCTCTTGGTGCATGTTCCTCAAATAGCAGCCCCCTAGCCTATTATTTTACGAGCTTTATTTCGTATTGGATCAATGACTTTAACTGCTAAGGTTTTTAAATGATTCAATAATATAATCATGAGAAAAGTTGGTGCTCCAAACTTGGGTTTGTACATTAAAATGATGTTCATGATCTTAATGCCTACTCTAAAGCAGTTCAGTCTTCAAGACTTAAAATGATATTCAGAATCTTATAACTTATGGGCTATAGCTTCCAAGAACAATGTTTGCTGGAAAATGATTAGTGTTTCAAGAATTTTGCTTCTATATGTCTTTCTGCAATTGTGTACTCTTATTTAATTCTCTTGGCATTATGGTCTTTACTTAATTGAAATAAACTTTTATTTTAAATGTGTTAAGAAATATTTTGTAGAAAACTAAGAAAGTCTAAATTTTGTGTGACTATTTCTCATGGAGACTATCTTATGAACATTAATCATTATAATCTAGGCAGTTAAAATCAGTTTTTGGAACTAATCGGTCTAGGAGCGATTAGTAATTAATCGGTTAATCGAAAAAATAAGTGGGGATTAAACTAAAAAAATCGTTATATATATATATATATATATATATATATATATATATATATATATATATATATATATATATAAAGATATATCCTCATTATGTAGCAACCATAAATTCTAACATAAAACTATCATAAGATATATCCTCATTATGTAGCAACCATAAATTCTAACATAAAACTATCATGAGATTATCAAATAGGAATATATAATTATAGAGAAAAATAAAAGAGTACTTGATTTGAGCTGAGTTTGGATTCTGGATGTGTGTCGGGTAGAGTTTGCTGGTCAGTTCCATCAAACAAAAATAATCGGGAGGAGGAGCAGCGCGAGCAGCAAGAGGTGTAGCAGATGCAGGCCGGGACAAGTATGCGACGGTGCAGGGGGAGCGACGACGGGTAGAATTTCGGTTTGCTCGAGGAAGAATAAGAGAATCAGTTTGGGTTTGCACGAGGAAGAAGAAGAGCGCAGCTACATGTCGGGTTTGGGTTTACGCGAGGACCAGAAGGAGTTTGAATTTTGAATTTGAATTCGAGTTAGAGTCGGATTTAGCCCAAATAATACAAACGAGCATGAAAATTAGAAGAAGAGATTTAATCGGTTAATCGGTGACTTAAAATCGGCCGATTAACCACTAATCGGCCGATTATACCAGATTAAATCACTAACTATTGAAATATTATAAATCACTAAAATAATAATCGCTTAGCTTCCGATTAGCGATTAATCAGGTATTAATCGGGCGTAATCGTGGATTTTAACTGCTTAGATTATAATGTTTAGATAAATAGATGAATAGTGAAAAGATGATAAAAGTTGGCACTTGGCACTTGATTTCCATGATCTCATGAGGGAGTTCAAAATTTGTGACGGTATGGTTTCCATCAACAACGTGGAGGGTTAAGTGGGGGTCTACCATCAATTTCATGCGAGGTTAATTATAGAGAAAACAAAAATAGAGATAAATAGGTCCATTAGGCACATAATCATGGGTATTAGAGTATAACCCATGTTTAGTTAGCTTACTAATCCAGGTGGATGGTATAAGGCCGTAAAGTTCAAAAAAAGTGGTCTTGATAGGTTAACTCATGCAAATTAAAGGACCTAATAACAAATTCTGTGATTTGGGAGATCTAATAGCGCATAACCATTCAGTGAGAAACCTAATAGCAAAAAACCTGTTATTGAGTGCCAAATATTGTTTATTTGTGATGTACTCCTACACATGCTCCATTGTACTAGTGGTCCATATGTCATTTCTAAACCTCAACTGTACGTATGCTATTGAGCTGCTTTACTACCTACTATCATCGCCTACCAAACTAGCGTCATAACTCTCCTTCCACACCCTAACTAATGAAATTACCTTTTCTATGGTAAGTTTTGACGAGTCAAAATGCGGGAAATGACAACTCAAAGTAGAGTTCCACTTTGAGTCTAGAGAATCTCTCCTTAGTAAAGAGGAAAACAATAAATGAATAAAATTAATAAAATGAGTGGGGTACGACCGCAAGACCTAAAAAATAAGCCCCTCCCTCTTTTCAATGTCATCTACAATGCAAAGGATTATGGTGTGCTTATTGCAACATCTATATGGTGAAATCTTGATTTACAGTAATCTGTAATGATACTTCCTTGCATAAGCAAGTCTACACGTGTAAAAACTATACCAATTAGCCATGAATACAGGTGTCTATTAGCGATCCCTTTAAAAAATTCAACATCATATCAGTTACTATCCACCAAGACACGTATGGAGATAACGAAAAGGTGTTCCAGGTCCACTGACTCTACTAAAATTTCAGCTTAACTACACCATCTATAGCATGGGATCAATGTGATACATCAAACAAGACTTTGCTTTAAAAAAGTTGTACAGTAAGATAACAGGAGTTATATCTTACATGTCAGTATCTAAGATATCTCTAGTCATCCTCGCTTTACTCTAATTTGGAGACTTATCTCAATATAAGATATCTCCAGTATAACCAAATTTATACTACATTTAATTAAATTTGTGTAAGATACTTAGCCAAACATCAACCTAAACAATATCTACAAGAAATTTCCATTGAGAGTAATCATAACTAACAGTACCTATATGATCAAAAAAAAACTAACAGTACCTATAGCTGCATACCTTTACCTCCACTTAAAAATACCTACAACTAACCAACATAGCCAAGAGAATCGCTACATAAAACTCATTAACCTCCATATTTTAATACATTTCAAAAAATTGCAAACACAACCAAAAGCTCACCTCCCCATTCTTCGGCTGAAATGAGAAAATAAACCTGAGCAAATTTGGCACGGCACCCGGCCTCCCCAACACCCTCCCACTCACCCCACTATCGTCAACCAAATACGCCAGCGCCCTCGCCGCCTCCTCCCTCATCCCGCTCCTATCCCTCCCCTTTGCTGCCACGCTCTCCAACAACCAGTCCACCACCGCCCCACCCCCCGCCCCCACAATCGCCTCCCTCCTGGCCGCGCTCGCTGCCGCAATGTCAGCAATCAGCGCCGCAACCCTCAGCTCGAACCCCGACCTCACCTCCTGATTCGCAACCGACATTAAAGACTCCAGAGACTTCCACAGCACCGCCGCCGCCGCCGCGGTCTGCGACATCTGGTCGTAGACTCGGCGGAGCGAGGTCTTCGATCTCGCTAGGGTTTCCTCGAGGTCGGCGTAGAAACTGCCGTTGGGTTTGGGAGGATCGGATTTCCAGATGTAGGCGGCAACGGCAAGGGAAGAGATTAGGGTTCCGGAAGCGAGGACGAGAGGGAGGGATCTAGGGTTAGTGTTTGGGGGCGGCGGAATTGGGCAGAGAGGCGGTGATTCGATTCCGTTGCGAATCTTTGTAAGGGTTTGAGAATGGATTCGAGATTCCGTCGAGAATCTCCGGCGAATTGGGCGGACATAGGGGCGGCGGAGCCGCGAAATGAAGCGGAAGATCATCGGAGTTTTTATTTTTTTTAATATTATATATTTTTATTTTTTATTTGGTTTTTGGTGGTTTCATACTTCCATTCGGTTTATTGGAGAGGTTTGGCTTGACGAGGGCGAAGGTATTTTTATACGAGGGGTGTGGTGAGGTTGGGGAAGAAGTTAATAATTGGAGGGGAAGGGCACGTGGCGAGATATGATTGGGTTATTGTTAATTATGGTGTTAATTCTGATAATGTTGGGCTGAGAATGGGATTAGGGGCCTGGGGTTAGGATTTAGGATATGGGATTAATGGGGTTGACAGGGATTAGCGGAGAGCCGTTGTTGTTCAGGCTTCTGCGAGGGGAATGTGATTTCTATGGGAATCAAACGGTTTCTATACAGAACGTGTATATATGTGTTGTTGTTTTTTTAAGGCTACAGTTGGAAGAAGAAAAAAAAACCTCCAACTATTCCCTTTATGCAGAAAGAACTAATTTTTATGCAGAAAATCCCTGAAGTTTGGTTGCAAAAAATCCATTACCTGTTAGTGAGCTTTCTGCTAAAGTTTAATGAGGTTTTTTGAAAAAAATGCATGATGTCTTCTGAATCAACTTGTAAAGATAAATGAGATTATCTAATACAAGCATAAAAGTTAGATATGGTTTTTTGAAAATATATTTCGTGGGGTTTTTTTGAAAACATACTTTAGGGGGGGTTCTGTATAAAAAGTAGTTCAGTGAGGTTTTCTGCATAAAGGAAATAATTTAAGAGGATTTTTTCAAATTTAGCCTTTTTTGAAAGTAAAGGTCTTCTCTCTATGATCGGGCAACATTGGCCTGCAAGACCTTCGAGTATAGCTATCTGAAGTTCTCTCAATCCCAACTCGTGGTACATAGCCTGTTCCTTCATCCTTTTAATATTTACTTGCCTAATTCTCTAAGTGTTTAGGGTTTCTCTTTGCATGCTTCTCTCCATGGTGCCGAGCTGAAGAGGCAGCTTGTAACCCCCGTTCCCGTAAATACATATTTCCTGAGTATTTTCTGTATTTCAATTTTTTATAAATTCATTATGTGTTAAATTCGGTTTGGATTTTATATTAAAGTATCTTCTAATTGACAATTATATTTATTTTTGAATAGTGATGTATTTTAACCTTGTTTTATAATCCTAATTGATCGATTATTTATATTTGAGCCTAAATCAAATGTATTATTACTATTTAGATTATTTTAATGAATTTGTTAAACCCCAATTCTTATTTTGTTATACAATCTTATTATTTTATTTATTTTTTATTATTGTTAATGTTATCATTATTATTATTCTTGTTATTATTATTATTATTATTATTATTATTATTATTATTGTTATTATTATTACTACCCTTATTACTGTTATTACTGTTATTATTGTTATTATTATTGTTATTATTTTAAAGTACAAACCAAGTATATTATTTATATTTTAATTATTGTGAAAAGCTAAATCTTAATCTAGTTGTATTCTTTCAATTAATTCTATTTTCTATTAAACCCTGTAAAATCGTGTTGTACAACCTATTTTGAATATTTTGTGTATTGAGTACTCTAATTTAATCTATAATTATCCTATTGTTTATCCTATTTATCTAAACCCAAAACCCTATTATTTTCCTATTGGATTCCAACCCAAAACTCATTAACCCAACATCTCAAACTCCTTATAAATACTAATTAATTATTTAACCCTAATTATACTAAACTAAACCTAATTAACCTGTCAGCCGCTAATCACCTTTTTCATCTTCAACCTCTCATCCCGCCACTCACCATCCCCTTCCTCTATTTTCTCTGAACCCTACCTCCCGCTCACCTTCATCGCCATTTCGTCTTCTCCTCACCCCGTCCTCGACCTTGCAACCCATCGTCTTCATCCCGTCGCCATTGCCATCACCCTCTTCATCTTCCTCCTCCCCCGACTTTGAATCCCAACTGACGCCAGGTCCCCTACTGCTAGCCCCTGCCTCGCCCCACCGCCTTCCACCTCTCCTCCTCATCGTCGTCCTCACCATCGTCTCCTTCCTCTGTTCAATCACCCCCACCGCTTCCCCTGTTTCCTTTGATCTCCAATCGAACCCATCGAAGTCCACCGCCTCAACCTCCCGCTCCATAGCATCTCCCACACCACATCGCCACCGTCGACTGCTCCATCCTACTCCCCCAACCTCGTCGCCAACAGCTCCTACTGTAGCGCCCCGAATTTCTAATATAATATCTTAGAAAATACATGGTACAATTCCCAGCATCAACTTCAATGTAATATTAAACAAAGTCAATACCAATAAAATTTTCAACTTTCATTTCTATAATCATTTTCATCGCACAGCGGAATACAATACACCTTAAATCAAAATTCTCTTTTCTTTACAACCCTTTATTTCACAAATTACATTAAGTCACTAGATCAATTGAACTCAAGCATCCAAATCCGAGCCTTAAGAAATCACCTGTAAAATATGAGGCTAGAGAGAACCCTAACCCCCAAAACTAAACGGGTCAGCCATAAATGTGTGAGTAACATAAAAACAAGAAACATAAGTAAAGCATAGATTCATAATAACAGGTAATAAACAAGAATACGTAAAATGTGACGTAGTAAGGAAACATGAAAACATCAAGTGAAACTAAGTGTCAAGTGTAGAACACAGGAAACCACATGCATAAAACTAAGTCAAGAAAACACAAGTCTATATGTTGACTCCCTAATGCGTACTTGTCGGAGTCTATGCATACTACTCTACATAGGTCCGGTGCAAGCCCTTAACGTCTCCACCTTATAGGGTTTAATCCACCGCTATGCAACTAATCCTACACGATGACTACTACGAGATAAAGATAAACTGTGAGTATTAGCCCATGCCCCGATAATTCCGGAGGTCAATCTCTATCTACCGATAATTTCGGAGACTATTTCACTCATACCTGGGAATCTTCGAGAATACCCCACACCGCAAGCAATGGCACCTCATCACACGAATACCACATGTGTGTCGTCTCGACCCCGATAATTCCGGAGATCAATCCCACACCACAGGTAATTCCGGAGACTATTTCACTCACACCTGGATAATTTCGGGAATTATCTCACACCGCAAGCCATACTGAGGTCCATAACCCATGTTCTTATTTATCATATCACCACTAGTGCCTGTCCTTATCATTTAGGTTATTTAATTACTTTACGAATCTCCTAGAGTTGGTGTACCCTACTGGACTTAACTCAAACAACTGATCAACTAAATGCCTCAACAGGCCCAAACATAAATATCTCAACCACCGGTATCTCGAATATGGGATGAAAGGTGACTCCGACCCGGATTGTGGTTCGAGGGCTCCCCTCCATTCCGAGATCGGTTGAGACAATTTCGGAGATCATCCTCGTTGGTTGGTTGTTGATGACATTTCTGAGGCCATACATCACTGGATGAGCGACCTCTCGTGCTACCGAGCAGGATGCGCTCGGGGCAGGTTTTTGCGGCCCTTGTTCTTGCGGCTGTCACGATCCTTGAGTGGCCACTCGACTTCGCGTCAGGCGTGGAAGAGGAAGTGGAAGGTCGGACTGATGCCCCCCCGGGTAGGGTCTTCTTGGCTTGGGAGCCATAGGAAGCGTCGGTCACGGAGTAGAGTTTGAAGTAGAGGCTCTGTGTTTTCAAAAGACGGCGTCAATATGATGTTGCTTGTTTTCGGGTGTGGGAGCAACATATAATGCATTCTTTTGGGGAAGAGGAAACTCGAATGTCGACCGTCGATACTGACTCGACTGTGATGCTGATGTGTGATTGGATCTAGTGGATCTGGGAACGATTGACTGTCGTCGGATATCCTTGCAAAAAAAGTCTGAAACACCGGGAGGACTTCCGACGACTGATCCTTCGATGCACAAGTCAATAATCAGAGGATTAAGAGAGACTTAAATGGTGAAGATAGTGATTACCAGGTTACTGTAGAGGTATGGCTGTCTTTATAGGCTAGTGGAAGCCTGATTTGAGGATTATTCCCCGATCCACTGATTAGGGGAGAGACCCGATTCATGTTGGGTTGGACTTGGGCGATGGTCCCATAAGCGGCCCACGAGTTGTTATGGGATTTCCTCGAGATTTATGATAGGATCGAGCGGTGCAGATCGTTAGCTATTTTAAGCTATTTTTACCCTCATTAGATGGTTACATTATAACTTTAAGATTCATAGCTGCATGTATTTTAGTTACTAAAATCATATTTTATTTTAGTTTTTTTTTTTTTGCGAAGACACCACCTACAAAATTTAATATTGTGAAAACATCATCCACTATTTCATATTTGTGAAAACACCACTCACAATATAACACCCACCTATAAACACCACCCGATTTAATTTTTAATCGACCTGATATTATTTTAATCGTTTGATTTTCTTGTGACCAAAATAACCCCACTATATCTTTATTTTATTGGAAAACTGGAGAATTTGCACGAAAAGAAAAGAAGATATGTTAACGAAAGGTAGCTTTTGAAGGGAAAATATATTTTGAGAGGGGATAGCGAAGAGAGAGAGGGTTTCTGAGTTGGGAGAGTGAGAAGTATAGGGTTCGAAAGAGGAAAGAGAGCACTTACAGATTGTGAGAGATTGTGAGAGAGCGATGGAAATGAAGGTAATGGGTTAGGGCTTTCGGTATAGAAGAATTTGAAATAAAGATATGGTGCGGTATTTTGGTCACAAGAAAAGAAAACAATTAAAATAATATCAAGTTCGGTTAAAAATTAAATCGGGCGATGTTCGTAGGTGGGTGTTATATTATGGGTGGTATTTTCACAATATTAAATTTTGTTGGTGGTGTCTGTGCAAAAAACCCTTTATTTTATTAGGTTGATTATGGAATTTTATATCAATAGTCCTCTGTGAAACTTGCTATCATGTCTCTCATACTTGGTTCTTTTATACATGTAGACTTGAGGAAAATGATAATCTTGTCTTTACACCATTTGAGAAGAACTTGGACATTTGGAGACAGCTTTGGCGAGTAGTTGAACTGTAGAACCCCGTATTTTCAAATATTATTTTATTATTTGAAAATGAATTTAAATGAATTTCTGAGGATTTAATTGATATTTTCTAAAAAGATCTATCTTTTGTACACGTGCAAAACACGTGCAAATGAGTTTTGAGATGCTTGAAAAATTAAGAATTCTTTATGAAAAATCATTATTTATTATTTTGGAATTATTTAGTATTTTTCTAGATTTTTCTGAAATTAATTAGTACTATTTGCAAATTTTAAGAAAAGAAGGACCTTTTTGTAAAATTGACATTTTAAGGGCTAAAATGCAAAATTGGCATTCTGGACATTTTGAACAGTATTAGTTAGGATTTAGAAGTATATTTTCATATAAATCCTAATTTTAATGAATTATGAGATGAATTTCCAAAAGAAGATATATATATATATAATTGTATTTGGATGGATTGTTTTGCAAATGTATTTCCTAAACCCTAATACTTGATCCCGGCCTATATAAGAGAGTTTGCAGCCGTCATTCGCTGCACAACTCAGATCTTATTATATTTCTATTCTCTTGGTGATTGAAGAAGGAGTTCTTGGATCTAGCAAGAGGAAGGCTTGTGGATTCTTCTTGATTCTAAAAGGTGAGTGATATAGACTTGTTTGTTTATGTGTATGATTGCATGTTGTTTTGTTTGATGATTTCGTATCTTGTATGAAATCGATGCCATGGTTGTTATTCGTAATATACATGTGAAATCCATGACAGATTAGTAGATCTCGATTGACAATTCTTGATTGCTTGAAACATGTTAAGATTCGATTATGATTATTGAAGATAAGAAATTGGATGGAGGAATCTCTAGACATTGTTATTTACGAGTTGGATTAGATATGAGTAGAGGAAGAGATTTGGTATTTGAGATTGACTCCAGTATTGATTATTGATTTCAGACCTAAATTGTGAGATCTGTAGGCCGACAGTCGACTGGGACTAGGTATCAGTCGACTGGTACGACCCTAATATTGTATCTTTAGTTTTTCTCGAAATTCTCTCGGGTAAGTCGACTTATGTTCTTATAAGTCGACTTATGTCCCCTTTTAAGTCGACTTATGTTCTTATGAGTCGACTTATGTCTCCTTTAAGTCGACTTATGTTTTCTATAAGTCGACTTATGATCTGGTAAGTCAACTTATGATTTTTATAAGTCATCTTATGTTTTGATAAGTCTACTTATGTCCCCTTTATAAGTCATCTTATGTTTTGATAAGTCTTCTTATGATCTTTATAAGTCATCTTATGTTTTGATAAGTCTACTTATGATCTTTATAAGTCATCTTATACTTTTGATAAGTCTACTTATGATTTTTATAAGTCATCTTATACTGTTGATAAGTCTACTTATGATTTCTATAAGTCACCTTATATTATTGATAAGTCTACTTATGATTTTTATAAGTCATCTTATACTGTTAGCACTTGGATTGTTTCTTGAGAATTATTGATAATTATCTCGGGTAAGTCGACTGATGGTTGGTTAAGTCGACTTACTGCACTTGTTATAATCTTGACTATTAGTTCTCGAGGCAGTCGACTTATTACGGCATAAGTCGACTGATTCTGATGAGTTTTCATGATCTTGAAGGTTCTTGTTATCGTTAGTTTACTTGTAGATGAATATGTTCGTCGGTGTAATAGTCACCATTGGTGATGCATGCCGGGTTCGTATTCTATCTATACCCTTTTTAGTTTGTTTGTAGATGAATATGTTCGTCGGTGTAATAGTCACCATTGGTGATGCATGCCGGGTTCGTATTCTATCTATACCCTCTTTAGTTTGTTTGTAGATGAATATGTTCGTCGGTGTAATAGTAACCATTGGTGATGCATGCCGGGTTCGTATTCTATCTATACCCTCTTTAGTTTGTTTGTAGATGAATATGTTCGTCGGTGTAATAGTCACCATTGGTGATGCATGCCGGGTTCGTATTCTATCTATACCCTCTTTAGTTTGTTTGTAGATGAATATGTTCGTCGGTGTAATAGTCACTATTGGTGATGCATGCCGGGTTCGTATTCTATCTATACCCTCTTTAGTTTGTTTGTAGATGAATATGTTCGTCGGTGTAAGAGTCACTATGGGTGATTGCATGCCGGGTATGTATTTGATCTATACCATCTTTAGTTTTGTAGATGGATATATGGGTATCCGATCTATGGCATTGTTGGTGATTGATTGTTGGACATACATCGTGGTACTGAGATTTATTGACAATTGGGCATGATCAGAGACGTGAGGATTATTGTTGGTTCTGATCAGTCGACTGGTTCCTAAGACAGTCGACTGTACAGTGCAGTTGAGCTGTACTATTTTGAGAGTGATTGATTGATTGATACTTGATCGTTGGTATTGTTTCTTGACTCGGCTTCACTCATGTACTGGCCTATCGTTCTTGTTTCATATTACATGTTCAGTTTATGCATTTTTGTTCAGTACATGTTGTTTGAGAGTTTATGTTTATTTTTATTTATGTTGTTGTTTATATCACTCACACCAGTTATGGCTGACCCCGTAGTTTTGGGGGTTAGGGTTCAACTCTAGCCTCACATGTTGCAGGTTATTGCTTAGAATTGGAGGCTTGGATGCTTGGGTTAGCTTTAGAGAGTATGAGTGTTATAATAGAGCCCTGTGTAAATTGTTGTAAGAAGAGTATTGTAAAAGAATTATTGTAATTTAAAGTGTTTGTATTTCCGCTGCTATTTGAAAGAAATTGTTGTAATAAAGATTTGGAATAAAATGATTTGAGTTTTTGGTCTATGTATATTGTTACATTGAAGTGGATCGCTGGGAAAGTGCCACGTATTTTCTAAGTTTTATATTTAGAAATTCGGGGCGCTACAGTTTGGTATCAGAGCATGCTTCAATAGTAATAATAGACATAGTATGAAAACCAACCTAGGTGTGGACACTAGATTGTGAGTACCTAGGTGTGGACATTAGAGTGTGAGTATCACATAGAGTTAAAACATGATGTTTGGTTTGGGGTATGGTTATGGTTTTGCCATAGGGTATGGATGTGAATGAGAAATGTGTTTGTGGTGGCTATCCTTAGTCATGTCCTTTCTAAGGAGGGAGTGGCCACTGATTCTTGGAAGGATGAAGCAGAAGGTCAGAGTTGGATGCAGGAGTTCAGTAGTTGTTGCAGCGTGGCTTCCGATGACAAGTTATCAGAGTCGCGCAGCGAAAGATTGTCTTTTCTGAATTATTTGCATGATTTGTTTCCTATGTGTGATGTGTTTGTTCTGTTGGAATGCATTCTTTGATATAATTGTATTTCCTAAAGTTATATTTCTATCTATGAATTTCAACCCTTATTAGTGGGTTTGTTCGGACCTCATTAGCCGTAGTTCTGAGGACAGAACTCTTCTAAGGAGGGAGTGATGTAGAACCCCGTATTTTCAAATATTATTTTATTATTTGAAAATGAATTTAAATGAATTTCTGAGGATTTAATTGATATTTTCTAAAAAGATCTATCTTTTGTACACGTGCAAAACACGTGCAAATGAGTTTTGAGATGCTTGAAAAATTAAGAATTCTTTATGAAAAATCATTATTTATTATTTTGGAATTATTTAGTATTTTTCTAGATTTTTCTGAAATTAATTAGTACTATTTGCAAATTTTAAGAAAAGAAGGACCTTTTTGTAAAATTGACATTTTAAGGGCTAAAATGCAAAATTGGCATTCTGGACATTTTGAACAGTATTAGTTAGGATTTAGAAGTATATTTTCATATAAATCCTAATTTTAATGAATTATGAGATGAATTTCCAAAAGAAGATATATATATATATAATTGTATTTGGATGGATTGTTTTGCAAATGTATTTCCTAAACCCTAATACTTGATCCACGCCTATATAAGAGAGTTTGCAGCCGTCATTCGCTGCACAACTCAGATCTTATTATATTTCTATTCTCTTGGTGATTGAAGAAGGAGTTCTTGGATCTAGCAAGAGGAAGGCTTGTGGATTCTTCTTGATTCTAAAAGGTGAGTGATATAGACTTGTTTGTTTATGTGTATGATTGCATGTTGTTTTGTTTGATGATTTCGTATCTTGTATGAAATCGATGCCATGGTTGTTATTCGTAATATACATGTGAAATCCATGACAGATTAGTAGATCTCGATTGACAATTCTTGATTGCTTGAAACATGTTAAGATTCGATTATGATTATTGAAGATAAGAAATTGGATGGAGGAATCTCTAGACATTGTTATTTACGAGTTGGATTAGATATGAGTAGAGGAAGAGATTTGGTATTTGAGATTGACTCCAGTATTGATTATTGATTTCAGACCTAAATTGTGAGATCTGTAGGCCGACAGTCGACTGGGACTAGGTATCAGTCGACTGGTACGACCCTAATATTGTATCTTTAGTTTTTCTCGAAATTCTCTCGGGTAAGTCGACTTATGTTCTTATAAGTCGACTTATGTCCCCTTTTAAGTCGACTTATGTTCTTATGAGTCGACTTATGTCTCCTTTAAGTCGACTTATGTTTTCTATAAGTCGACTTATGATCTGGTAAGTCAACTTATGATTTTTATAAGTCATCTTATGTTTTGATAAGTCTACTTATGTCCCCTTTATAAGTCATCTTATGTTTTGATAAGTCTTCTTATGATCTTTATAAGTCATCTTATGTTTTGATAAGTCTACTTATGATCTTTATAAGTCATCTTATACTTTTGATAAGTCTACTTATGATTTTTATAAGTCATCTTATACTGTTGATAAGTCTACTTATGATTTCTATAAGTCACCTTATATTATTGATAAGTCTACTTATGATTTTTATAAGTCATCTTATACTGTTAGCACTTGGATTGTTTCTTGAGAATTATTGATAATTATCTCGGGTAAGTCGACTGATGGTTGGTTAAGTCGACTTACTGCACTTGTTATAATCTTGACTATTAGTTCTCGAGGCAGTCGACTTATTACGGCATAAGTCGACTGATTCTGATGAGTTTTCATGATCTTGAAGGTTCTTGTTATCGTTAGTTTACTTGTAGATGAATATGTTCGTCGGTGTAATAGTCACCATTGGTGATGCATGCCGGGTTCGTATTCTATCTATACCCTTTTTAGTTTGTTTGTAGATGAATATGTTCGTCGGTGTAATAGTCACCATTGGTGATGCATGCCGGGTTCGTATTCTATCTATACCCTCTTTAGTTTGTTTGTAGATGAATATGTTCGTCGGTGTAATAGTAACCATTGGTGATGCATGCCGGGTTCGTATTCTATCTATACCCTCTTTAGTTTGTTTGTAGATGAATATGTTCGTCGGTGTAATAGTCACCATTGGTGATGCATGCCGGGTTCGTATTCTATCTATACCCTCTTTAGTTTGTTTGTAGATGAATATGTTCGTCGGTGTAATAGTCACTATTGGTGATGCATGCCGGGTTCGTATTCTATCTATACCCTCTTTAGTTTGTTTGTAGATGAATATGTTCGTCGGTGTAAGAGTCACTATGGGTGATTGCATGCCGGGTATGTATTTGATCTATACCATCTTTAGTTTTGTAGATGGATATATGGGTATCCGATCTATGGCATTGTTGGTGATTGATTGTTGGACATACATCGTGGTACTGAGATTTATTGACAATTGGGCATGATCAGAGACGTGAGGATTATTGTTGGTTCTGATCAGTCGACTGGTTCCTAAGACAGTCGACTGTACAGTGCAGTTGAGCTGTACTATTTTGAGAGTGATTGATTGATTGATACTTGATCGTTGGTATTGTTTCTTGACTCGGCTTCACTCATGTACTGGCCTATCGTTCTTGTTTCATATTACATGTTCAGTTTATGCATTTTTGTTCAGTACATGTTGTTTGAGAGTTTATGTTTATTTTTATTTATGTTGTTGTTTATATCACTCACACCAGTTATGGCTGACCCCGTAGTTTTGGGGGTTAGGGTTCAACTCTAGCCTCACATGTTGCAGGTTATTGCTTAGAATTGGAGGCTTGGATGCTTGGGTTAGCTTTAGAGAGTATGAGTGTTATAATAGAGCCCTGTGTAAATTGTTGTAAGAAGAGTATTGTAAAAGAATTATTGTAATTTAAAGTGTTTGTATTTCCGCTGCTATTTGAAAGAAATTGTTGTAATAAAGATTTGGAATAAAATGATTTGAGTTTTTGGTCTATGTATATTGTTACATTGAAGTGGATCGCTGGGAAAGTGCCACGTATTTTCTAAGTTTTATATTTAGAAATTCGGGGCGCTACATGAACGAAGTGATCTGGTAAGATGCAGCCCTCTCAAATTTTTGTTTGTTGTTGGTTTGTTCTAAATTTCATATTTATTTCTTATTTATGGTGTTAATTTGATGAGAGTTCTTAACAACTATTGTTTAAAATTTTGATTGTGTTAAGTTGCATATCTTTTGCCCGTCATATTTGTTGAATTAAACATTTGACAAATTTCTTAGGCTACTTGTTTAGCGTTCACAACCTTATTTTTCATGATTTTCAGCTATTAAACCTTTTAATATTCCTATTTATTATAGCAGCTTTCACATTTATATTAGTCTGACCTATTGTTGGCAAGGTTGTTTTTGAAATTTACTCCTAGTCTACCTTACACATTCCTTGTTGGTGGCACTTTTGCTGACATCTACTCATTACAAAATTGCTTTTTGTAAATTAACAAAAAAGATTTTCTCTCTCCTAATCTAGCTTACACATTCTTTATAGGTGGCACTTCGGCTAACATATCTACAAATTACAAAATAGTTTTTAAAAATTTACAATAATGAATTTCAATCAGCTTCATACATCTATAACTTTGGCCTTCTTATCTTTGTTTGCATTTTCTCTGTAGGTTGGGAACGATGCATGTACACCCATTACATTGTAGCCCTTTTACCTTTGACAGATGAAACATTTTCGTACTTCTGCGTGATGATATTGTTAATTTGTTGTTGCCTTGTAGACAACTAATTATGGTGGCATTTCGAAAGTAACTAATGAACAAATCTAATTCACTAAAATTTGTTTTATTTTGAGTTTTTCTTTTCCATTTAAATTTTGAGGGTTAAGGCAATGCATTTCTGTTTTGCTATAAAATTGTTTAGGATCTATTTGGTATTGCTATAAACAATAAATGTAGTGACTGAATAGTGTTGTAAAAGTAACTGTTTCAAGATTTTTGATGGGTGAAGATACTATCCTAGAAAAAATAGCACCTCTTGGGATGTGATCTGGAAAAAAGAAATTCAGTGAAGTGGTTTGTGCCACACACTTTTATTAAATTCACCAGACCATTTCAAACTTAAATGTGCATTTAGAGTCCAAAGAGTTCTCTCCAAAACAAGACTAATATGGGTCAGATGACGTGGCCCCTCCTGGACCACAGGATCCCCTCATAAAGCGTGCACAGCCGGATCATCCTGGTCCGCCACGTCAGCGCAGAAATCGACTGGGCCCCTGCCATGTCAGCCTGAAAACCGCCCAGGTTTCTGCCACATCAGCCTTAAACCGCCTGGGCTTCTGCCATGTCAGGCCCATGGGCAACCGGGTCCAGACTCGGCCCCAAACGGGTCCAGACCCGCTTAGCTTCTCCTATAAATACCAAACCCTCTACCCCTTCCACAGGTAATCAATCTTTTCCCTCAAAAACCCTAGTTACTGTTACTCTCTCTCAGTAGCTCACTAGATCGTCGGAGGGTCTACTGCCGGGACCAACCCCGGTGTTCCAGACCGTGTGTAGGTACACAGGACTCCAGCCGCCAAGATCTGAGCCGAGCCTCCGATCCCCGCCTCACTCCTGCCAGCTCCCGAGCTGTTCCTCCAGCCGAGGGTCGGGACCACCGTCCGCTCTAGAGGTTCCTCCACTAATACAAATCGAGTAGAACTCACGCCTGGTGCATCCACACTCTCCCCAAAAACAAACCACATCAGGATGGTGCCGTCTGTGGGAAACTTGTAGTGCAGACTCCAGCCAGAGCTCAGCCATCAACGGTACTCCGTCATCCCAAGCTCATATGGCACCCAAGGCCAGGAAAGCTATTACCTCTGCGCGTCACCAGGGCGCGCCTCTTCAGGGCTTCGCCGCCGATGCTCATGGATCCAACAATCCGGGGGTCAGTCACGGACACCAACCGGGTGCCTCCCGTCCGGTCCAGCCTGACCTACGAGGGGTAATCCAGAATCGGTAGGCAAGCCGGTCTAGGGGAGGGGCCGCTTCCAACTTGGCCCTGAACCATCTCACACCTCCGTCTCTAGGGCAGGGGCCAGCACTCAGCCGCGTAGGATGGCGGCCACAGGCTCAGCAAAACCATGCTAAGCGAGTTCCAGTCACCCACCAGGAGTTCCAAGACTTTCGGAAAGAAATCATGGAGGCTATCCGGGGGACCCCCGTCGAAGGGACCGTCCGTCGCTCTCACACCTGTTCGGACGCCAAGGCCAGCGTGTCTCGCGTTCCGACAGTCCAGCCGGAGTATGAAGATAACATCCTGAAGCGCCTCCAAGAAATGGAAGACCGCCTCGACTACTTCGGCGACGGCAGTCCGAGGCCGGCCCAGGATATAGGCCCATCCGACACCCTTTCTCCACCGTCATCTTACATGCAGAAATACCCCGGAACTTCCGTCCACCTCAATTCGAGACTTATGACGGTGAGGGTGATCCTGCTGATCACATGGAGGGCTTTAAGATCCTCATGATGATTCACAGCGCATCGGATCCCCTTTTGTGCCGCGCCTTCCCCGCCACCCTCTGGGTCCGGCTTGGGAATGGTTCTCGAAGCTCACCCCCGGCTTCATCCATTCTTTTGACCAACTGGAGGGAAACTTCCTCGCTCACTTCATTACCAACCAGAAGGCCGAAAGGACAAGTGCATCCTTATTGGGCCTCTGGCAGAAGGAAGGGGAGTCACTCCGGTTGTTTGTCCGAAGGTTCACCACTGAGGTAAGGTTGGTCTCCTCCCTCGACCTAGGGGTCACCTCAGTAGCATTCCGACACAATGTCTGGCATGGCCAGCTGAAAGCCTCCCTAGCAAAGAAGCCTCCGATAGATTTCCCAGACCTCCTGAATCATGTCGAAAAGTACATCCGGGCTGAGGGGGCCCTGAATCTAGAGGACTCAAAAGAAATTCCCGGGAAGGGGACACGCAAGGCCGACGAGGCCGAGCCTACAAAGAAAGTACCAAGAGAGGGGGGCGCCCCGAAAAGGGTACCCCCGGTCCCTCGCTTCGAGAGATACACTCTGCTGACACAGAACATATCAACCATCCTCCTAGAAATCGAAGACAGGGACCTCATGCAATTCCCCCCCTCAGCCGACCAACAACAACAGCAAAAAGAGGGATCAGCGGTTCTACTGTCGCTTCCACCGGGACAACGGGCACGACACGGACCATTGCCGTGCCCTGAAGGACGAAATCGAGGCCCTCATCCAACGAGGGTACCTCCGGGAGTTCAAACGGGAAGGCGCTCGGGACCAGAGGGACACGAGGAACAGGAGGGCTTCAGCTCCTCCTCGAGCACCCAGAAAGCAACCCGAGCGGGATCAGGAGCCTGAAGAACCCGAGGGTTCGGCCATCTTGCATTGCATCCACGGAGGGGCCATGGGAGGGGAGTCCAATACTTCCTGCAAGGCGTTCATCTGAGATGTAAACGCCATCCAGGGTCCCCTTCTCCCCCCAAGTATAGCAACTCCCTGTATCCTTCTCGGGAGAAGACCTGGAGGGAGTACGGCCCCCGCATTGTGATGCACTCGCCATCAGCCTCAATATGGCAAACTTCGAGGTCTGCCGCATCCTCGTTGATAACGGAATCTCGGTAAATATCCTCTTCCTGGAGGCCTTCGTGAACTTGAATCTCCCCCGAGATAAGCTAAAGCCAGTCGGATACACATTGCACGGATTCTCCGGCATCCCGGTGCCAATAGAGGAGATTGTCACCTTAGACGTCACAGCTGGTACGACCCCACACCGAAGAACCGAGTCAATGGACTTTATGGTTGTGAACGTCAAGGCAGCCTACAACGCCATACTCGGCCGTCCCGGGCTCTGCTCCCTTAAGGCGGTTCCCTCGGCCTACCACCAGAAGATGAAGTTCCCTACCAACACCGGTGTCGGAATTGTCCGAGGAAACCAACAAGCTACACGATCGTGCTATATAACGGCGATCGGGGGCAGTGTATTTCCCCTCGATGCCGTCGAGCTACAGCCCGAGAGAACCAAGCCAGAACCGGAGCCGGCAGATGAGTTAGAAGATGTCTCGTTCGAGACAGGGGACATATCAAGGTGTTTTCGAGTGAGCTACTCCCTCGCACCTAACCTCAAATCTTCCCTGATCGACTGCATTCACCGCAATGCGACCTCTTCACCTGGAAGCCCTCTGACATGCCTGGTATCTCCAAGGATCTCATCATGCACAAACTCAGCGTGATCCCCGGTTCAAAGCCGGTCATCCAGAAGCGACGTAAGTTCGCCCCGGAGCGACAACAGGCGGTGAATGCGGAAGTGGACAAACTCTTGTCCGCTCGTTTCATACAAGAGGTCAGCTACCCCAAGTGGCTGGCGAACGTCGTGATGGTCAGAAAGGCGAGCGGGAGCTGGAGGATCTGTATAGACTTTACAGACCTCAACAAGGTGTGCCCCAAAGATCCGTTCCCTCTCCCCAGCATCGACGCCCTTATCGATGCCACATCGGGCCACGAACTCCTTTCTTTCATGGACGCCTTCTCGGGCTATAACCAGATCCAAATGTTCCCTCCCGATATAGCCAAGACGTCCTTTGTTACGGACCAAGGGCTTTATTGCTACCGGGTTATGCCCTTCGGGCTAAAGAACGCCGGTGCAACCTATCAGAGGCTCGTTAACCGAGTCTTCAAGGATCAAATTGGGCGTAATATGGAGGTGTATGTCGATGACATGCTCGTCAAGAGCAAGCAGGGACGAGATCATGTTGTCGACCTGGAGGAGGCCTTTGGGGGTCTTTTGGACCCACAAAATGAGACTCAACCTGGCGAAGTGTGCATTCGGCGTCTCCTCAGGAAAATTCCTCGGGTTCATCGTCAGCTAGTGCGGCATCGAGGAGAACCCCGAAAAAATCCAGGCCATAATAGACATGGCCCCTCCCAGGAATATCAAAGAAGTCCAGAGGCTAACGGGAAGACTAGCGGCCATCGGCCGTTTCCTCTCCAAGTTCGGAGAGAAGTCCCTCCCATTCTTCAAGGCACTGCGAGGAACCGGTGGATTCGAGTGGGGAACTCAATAGCAAGAGGGGTTCACCCAATTGAAGGAGTACCTCGCCAACCCCCCTCTCCTCAGCAAGCCCGAACCAGGTGAGCCCCTCTGGCTTTACCTTTCGGCTTCGGAGAACGCGCTCAGTGCTGTCCTTGTTCGAGAAGAGGAAGGAGTCCAAAAATCCCTGTACTATGTGAGCAAAGTTCTGCTCGACTCCGAGACTAGATATTCTAGAATAGAGAAGATAGCATACGCCTTGGTCATGGCTGCGCGGAAGCTCTGCCCCTATTTTCAGGCACATTCAATCCAGGTGCTTATGGACCAACCTCTGAAGGTCGTGCTCTATAAACTCGAGAGCTCAGGATGACTAGTCAAATGGTCGATCGAGCTCAGCCAATACGACATCGGCTATCAGCTAAGGACAGCCATCAAAGGTTAAGCCCTCGCGGAGTTCATCACAGAATGCACCATCTCCGAGCAACCCGAAAGTAAGGAGGCTGATCAGGCATGAGAAGTTTACGTCGATGGCTCCTCCTGCGAAGCGGGGAGTGGTGCGGGCATCATTCTGCGGGATCCTGGCGGTTTCCTCCTTTAGTATTGCCTCCGCCTTAACTTCCCAGCCTCTAACAACGAGGCAGAGTACGAGGCCATGATCGCCGGGCTCACCCTGGCCCATCAGGCCGGCGCTAGACAGATCAGGGCCTTCAGCGACTCTCAGCTCGTGGTCAACCATATCACCGGAGAGTACGAGGCTCGTGACGATCGGATGATCAAGTATTTGGCCGTGGGCCAACGGCTGTTGTCGTCCTTCGACGAATCGGTCGTATTGAGAATCCCCATGGAGCAGAACGTCCAGGCCGACGCTCTGTCAAAGCTAGTTTCCTCTTCCTTCGAATGCCTCGACCGCACCATACTGATCGAAGTTCTCCTCAAGCCAAGTACAGACTTCCCCGAGGCTCTCTACATTGAAGACGGTGCTCTTTCCGCCGACTGGACCACTCTTATCAAGAAATTTTTAATCAAGGGAGAGCTCCCCGAAGACCGGGCTGAAGCAAGGTGGGTCAGGGTCCGTTCAGAAAGGTTCGCCGTGATCGATGCAACCATCTTCAAAAGGTCATACACAACAACAGATGGCAGACCCTACCTCCGCTGCCTGACCCCGGATGAAGCAAAGTACGTCCTCAAGGAGCTGCATGAGGGGATCGGCGGGTGCCATATGGGAAGCCGCTCGCTCGCACGAAAGGCTTTGAATTACGGGTATTACTGGCCCACGATGTTGCAAGATGCCCTCGCCCTAGTGAAGAAGTGCGGCCCCTATCAACGGTTCTCCCCTATGAAAAGGGCCCCGCAAGCGAATCTCCGTTCCATGGCCAGTCTGACCCCCTTCGCAATGTGAGGAATGGATCTGGTAGGCTCGTTCTCGAAGGCAACGGGCCAGCGAAAATTTCTCATAGTGGCAATCGACTACTTCACAAAGTGGATCGAGGCCGAGCCATTGGCAACGATCACCGAGCAACAAACCCAACAGTTCTTC
Source organism: Hemerocallis citrina (assembly GCA_017893485.1). Lineage (NCBI taxonomy): Eukaryota > Viridiplantae > Streptophyta > Magnoliopsida > Asparagales > Asphodelaceae > Hemerocallis > Hemerocallis citrina. Next base: position 272,032,997 of record CM030364.1, on the reverse strand, counting down.
TGGAAACATATCATTTGCCGGTTCGGTATTCCACAAGTGCTCATCACGGACAATGGAACTCAATTCGCAGGTAAACATTTTCGAAAGTTCTGCGAAGATCTCGGGATCCAGCAGCGCTTCTCCTCGGTGTGCCACCCACAGTCAAATGGTCAAGCCGAGAACGCGAACCGCCAAATCCTCAATGGCCTCAAGAAACGGCTCGATAACTCTTCCAAGGGGTTATAGGTCGATGAGTTGCCGAGCGTTCTCTAGGCCCACCGAACGACAAAAAGCATCCCTACGGGTGAGTCGCCATTTAATCTAACATACGGCGTGGAGGCCGTCATTCCTCTGGAAATCGGAATCCCCTCACCCCAGATCATGGCATTCGATGAAGCAAGCAACTCTGCACAGCTGCGAGCCGACCTGGACCTCATAGACGAGGTCAATGAGAAGTCCGCCATCAGAAGGAACACCTACCAACAGAGGATCAAAAGGTTCTACAACAAAAAGGTGTGCCCCACCGACATCAAACTTGGAGACCTTGTACTCCGAAAGCTGGCGGTATCCAACCCCGGCCAAAAGAAAAAATTGTCCCCAAAGTGGGAGGACCCATACAGGGTATCTGAGGTCGTACGTTCGGGGACGTACCGCCTAACTGACCCAGGAGGCAAGGTTGTCAAGAGGCCCTGGAATGCAGAGCACCTCATCAAGTTCCTAGTGGGGGAGGGTTAGTCCCCACACCCTATGTAAATAATGAAGAATGTAATCGGCACGTCGTGCCTTATTTCTTGTAAAGTTCAAATATGTTGTAAATATGCAAGCCTTCTTAAAACAAGTTTGTGGCTTCGTATTGATTCTCATTAAAAAAACATGACTCGGGCTCGGCGCTCGGATAGCATCGCGAGCCATAAAAGCTTCCCTTACAAGCTTACGGCCTGGCATTCGGATAGCATCGCGGGCCATAAAAGCTTCCCTTACAAGCTTACGACCCAGCATTCGGATAGCATCGCGAGCCAGAAAAACTTTCCTTACAAGCTTACAGCCCGGCGCTCGGATAGCATCGCGAGCCAGAAAAGCTTTCCTTACAAGCTTACAGCTCGGCGCTCGGACAGAATCGCGAGCCAGAAAAGCTTCCCTTACAAGCTTACGGCTCGGCGCTCGGACAGAATTGCAAGCCAGAAAAGTTTTCCTTACAAGCTTACGGCTCGGCGCTCGGATAGCGTCGCGAGCCAGAAGAGCTTCCCTTACTAGCTTACGGCTCGGCGCTCGGACAGAATCGCGAGCCAGAAAAGCTTCCATTACAAGCTTACGGCTCGGCACTCAGCTACACCCATACTGCCTTCCTGAGAACAAGTGTGGGGGCTCGTCGTCGACCCCGAGCAAGGCCGAGGCTTTCTTGAAAGCCACTCGACCGTTATGCTCGGGACGACCTTCAGCCACACCCATTACCGACTTTCTCCCCGGTGTGGGGGCTCGGCATCTGCCCCTAGCATGGTCTGGGATTCTTCAAGACTATCAACCTATGCACAAGGAGGTAACCGCTAGCTACACCCGTACCGTCTTCCTGAGAACAAGTGTGGGGGCTCGTCGTCGACCCCGAGCATGGCCGAGGCTTCCTTCAAAGCTGCTCGACCGTTACGCTCGGCGACGACCTTCAACCACGTCCATTCCCGACTTTCTCCCCGATGTGGGGGCTCGGCATCTGCCCCTAGCATGGTTTGGGCTTCTTCAAGCCCATCAACCTATGCACCAGGCGGCAATCGCCAGATACACCTGTACCGTCTTCCTGAGAACAAGTGTGGGGGCTCGTCGTCGACCCCGAGCAAGACCGAGGCTTTCTCAAAGCCACTCGACCGTTATGCTCGGCGACGATCTTCAGCCATGCCCATTACCGGCTTTCTCCCCGATGTGGGGGCTCGGCATCTGCCCGGCAACCGCCAGTTATACCCGTACCGTCTTCTAGAGAGCGAGGGGCGAGGCTCGTCCCCAACCCGAGCAAGGTTGAGGCTTTCTTCAAAGCCAGTCGACCATTATGCTTGGCGGCGACCGTCCACCACGACCCCTTCAGCAAAATTTTCATTAAGGTTTAGGGCACCCGCCTTTGGCGAATGCCCCGAGCTTTGAGTCGTTATTTGATCCCCCTCTCACCCGCGAGCAACTCGGGATTTGCATCCTTCCAAAGCTAAACCCCCGAACTGTTCGAGGGCAGCAGGGGGGCCACCGACCCAAGGCTCTTTCTGATCCTCCGAGATTCCGAATCAATTGATTGGACCACCACTCACCAACGAACAATCTGGGGTCTTACGGCCCCCAAGGCCAAAACCCCAAATTATTCGAGGGTGATTGGTGCGCCGTCAATCCGGAGCCCTCAGACCAAAGTTTCAACGTCGGGGCGCCCGCCTTCGACAGGCACCCGGGTCATAAGGCAGTTAAGCCAACCCCAACTCCTGACAACCAACGTGGGAGGAGAGGGGGGTTATATAGCCCTCCAAGAAGCGCAGTTATTGCCCCTGGAAAACCCAAATGGCGGAAGGTGAAACGTCGCCATTAATATTCCGGGGAAGGCGAAACGTCGCCATTAATGCTTGATGAAAGGCGAAATGCTGCCAATTGGGCGTCACCGACCTAAGGACACCGGGCGACCTTCTCCCTCGGCGGTGACCCCCTGCAAGGCTGAGCCCGGTCACAATCATCAATGAAATTATCAAGGTTAATGGAGTCAGAAATTCTTTTTATTATTACTCATCGCATGCCGGTAACGGCGGCGCAAATACAATAGAAGGCTTACAAATCACTCATGCTCGGCTTAAAACTCAAATTCGGTGCCCCCGTCGATTTCTTTCTCGTGCTCGGAAGGCCCGACCTGGGAAGGCACACCTGCCACCGAGCTTCCCACATCTTCAGGCTGAGCCCCCTCCAATAAGAAGGTCGGAGAGGGCCCTATCACCGAATTGCTCGCCTCCTCGATTAAACTGGCGCCTAACACCAGTTTCAACCGGCGGATCTCCAACTCCTTCTCAACAACGACCTCGCGAAGAAAAGACTTCGAAGCCAACCGCCCACTCGAGGCATCCGAGATCGACCAATTCGTCTCGATTACCCACCAGTTCCGGTCGGCTATGGCTTTCTTCAGACAAGCGACCTCCACACCGAGCTTCCTAGACTTGTTCGCAAAATAAGTCACTGCGGTCGCTCGATCCCGAGCCTGTTTTCGCTGGCGAGTTAGAGCCGTCTCCATGGCCTCCTTCCCTGCTCGGACCAGGGAACCCTCGGCAGAAATAGGGTCGGCGGTCAAGACCTCGTGCGTCTATCAAAAAGACGAGAGAAACAACTAATTACAAAAAAGACTAAAAATTGTGCAAGTCACGAAGCCTCGGCCAAAAAGTATCTTTCGTTACTTTCAAAAATTGTGCTACAAAAATACGGTGGCCAGTCCACTCGAGGCATATACAATCAAAAAAAGAGGAAAAGCCTAAGCTATGCTTGAGGGGGGAGGGGGGTGGCACCTCTTCGTCATCCTGGTAGCCCACCATCTCCTCGCCACCAGGAATCGGTGGAAGGTCTGGCTGCCAGTTGAAGTGGAGATGGTCGACCTTCTGATCCGGATAGATCCGCTGGAAATACTCCTTGGCACGGTTGTAGGCCTCGTCCTGCACCAGGATCAGGGCATCCGCCAGGGTAATCTCCATCTGCTCCAGGGCTTTCCGCCCCTTCTCCTCTTCGTCCAGGATCTTCTGCTCAAGGCGATCCACATCCTTCTTGTGGAGATCGAGGCCATATGGGCCTCATGGACGGCTTTCATGCTCTTTGCCTCCTTCAGCTCGTCCGTCGTCTTGTTCAGTTCGGGGAGATACTTCTCCGCGTTCCTCCTCTCGACGAGAATTTTCCTCTCCAAGCACTTCTGAAAGTGCTGCCCGTAAAGCATCGCCTGTCTGAGGAAGAAAGAGTCAGAAAAATTCTAGAATCCAAACCAATTACAAAGTCTCGAACACTCACCGAGACCTGCGCCTGAGACCAGCACATGAAGGACTGATCTGACGTCTGCACCGCCAGCGCCATCCGATCCCGCTCAATGGAAATTTTGCGGACGAGCTCGATGGCCACGGGACCCTTGAGCAGGGAGTCCCCTTGTACAATAGACCAATCGAGGGCGAAGGGCTGTAGCCCCTGTTGCCCCACCATCTGCTCGGCGGTGGGACGAGTGGGGGGAAGCCTCTGCTCTGGGACTTCGATGGTCCTCTTGCTACTAGAACTTCCCCCCGCCTCCCGGGACGCCCTCGGCATGTGGGGGTGCAACCTCTTGGTCCTCTTTGGGGACGGCTCCACAGCCGCCGAGGTCGGCCCCTTACCGGACCCAGCACCCTGGGCAGCCAATTTCTCCTGCTCTGCCTTCTTCACCGTCTTCGCCCTCCTCTTGGCAGCAGCATCTATCAAAGCACGCCTGTCGTCAACCTGCTGGGAAGTTATCTCTGCAAAAATAAAAGAAGATGGGCTAACGTTAACACAAAGGCAGTGAGACAAAAATTCAGAAAGAAAACATACTAGGGTCGGCTGGGCTCAGTCCGGCCCGGGCCAGGTGCATCTCCGTCACTCGAGGCCACGCTATGCTGTGCCCCCCAACAATTTTCTCCACCTTCTTCCACTCCTTCTCAGTCAGATCGCTATGCTTTGGAGGCTTGTGATTCGGCTTAAAGAAATTCCAAGAGGTCGGAATCCCCCAAGACTTTTCGCTCCGGACTACGAAATATTTCTCTTTCCACCTTTTGATGGAGTCTAGATGGTCGTGCATCACCTTCTTGTGAGGCCTAGGTGAGAAGTAAAAGATCCCCTCCGCATCGCCCAGCAAGCTAATCCCTAAGATAGCGCAGAAGTATGTCAGCCTCGGCTTGACCTCCTTCTCCTGGCACTTCAAGCTGAAACAAATCAAGTGCTTCCAAGAATTGGGGCCGTACTGCAGCGGGCTTAACTTCGCCCAATTCAAGACCCGCTTGACGAAAGGGTGCAGCAGCAGCCATAGTCCCGAGACAAAAGCGTCCTCAGGAAAAATGCAGTAACCCGATGCAAGAAAAGTCGTAGGGCAAATACCGGGGCTCAGAATCAACACCTTGAATTCCCGACGAATGAAGTATGCGGCCCTCAAAATGTGAAGGTAGTCCGCCTTCAAGACACATTGAACACTGTCCATCCGGATCTTCACCCGACTCCAGTCGCTCGGCACAGGAGGAAGAGGATCGACATCTTTGACATCGTCGGGATACATCCCGATCGATCCCGAATTCTTGAAAGAGACCAGAGGAAATTCGAACCCCGGTCTATGGGCATATTTGTCTGGAGGAGGGGGGCTATCCGGGAGGTTCAACTTTCTCTTCTTCCTACGAGGGCGGGCCTTCCTCTCAAGTGACGACGTCGACAAAGGGGGCAGAGGTGGGAGACCACTCTCGACCTCGACTGCCCCTCCTACTGGGCCTTCACCTCCACTTTCCTGAGCATCGTCCTCCTCGACATTCCGAACGGGCTCTCCTCGATTCTCAGCGGAGTCTCCCCCATCCTCAACATCCCCTTCTCCTTCAGAATCCTGATCCTCCTCTCCCCCAGAATCCTGATCCTCCTCGTCATCCTTTTCATCCTCAACGTCCCCCTCTCCCTCGGAGCCATGTTCTTCCTCATCGACGTCCTCTTCCTCCTCCTCGCCCTCGTCCACGGGCTCCTTCCCCGATCTATGAGACCTTAACAGCAACATAACAAAGACCGCATTACCCCCACCGTCTGACCCTGGGTCTGACAAAACTTCCTCCTTGACCTTATAGTCGCCCAAATCCCAAGACGTCTCTGGGGACTCTGATTCCTTACCAGAACGGCCTGACGAGCTGGCCTAGGAGCCGGACTGAGAGCGTGACATTATAAGATCAGAAATACTAACCTGAGATATGGACCATGCAATCACTGGAAAAAGTCACTGACGGCAAGTAAGACCCTGTTCTTAAAAATTGGAAAATGCGAGAAGTGACAGAAAGAAAAATGGGGAGGGGGAGATTTATAGCGGAGGAAGCGACTCCTCGATTCCCGCAAAAGATCTGGCCATTGGATCTTAATCATCAAGATCTAACGGCCGTTAAGATCTAGAGTCGCTTCGATTCTTGCACACGTGATGTCAGTAGTTGGCACGAAATTACCCTAATGCCCCCAGTTCTTTATCAACAAATTGGTTTTTTCGACAAGTCAGAAAGCTCGATGCTCGGATGGCAGCGTGAGCCGTAAGTTCCTCTTCTATTTCACAGGAGGGTCGACGCTTGGATGGTATCGTGAGCCCCAAATTCCTCTTCTATTTTCGCAGAAGGGTCGACGCTCGGATGGCATCGCGAGCCACAAATCCTTCATCTATTTCACAGAAGGGTCGATGCTCGGATGGCATCGCGAGCCCCAAATTCCTCTTCTATTTCACAGAAGGGTCGACGCTCAGATGGAAACCCCAAATTTCTTTTCTATTTTTCACAGAAGGGTCGACGCTCGCATGGCATCGCGAGCCACAAATTCTTCTTCTATTTCACAGAAGGGTCGACGCTCGGATGGCATCGCGAGCCCCAAATTCCTCTTCTATCTCACAGAAGGGTCGACGCTCGGATGGCATCGCGATCCCCAAATTCCTCTTCTATTTCACAGAATGGTCGATGCTCGGATGGCATCGCGAGCCCGAAATTCCTTTTCTATCTCACAGAAGGGTCGACGCTCGGATGACAGCGCGAGCCACAAACTCCTCCTCTATTTTACAGAAGGCTCGGAGCTCGGATGACATCACGAGCCCCAATATCTTCTCCTATTCCACAATAGGCTCGGAGCTCGGATAGCATCGCGGGTCCCAATATCTCCTCCAATGATGAAAGGGGGCTCGGAGCTCGGACCTCACCACAAGCCCCAATAACCTTCTCTATTTTTCAGAGGGTTCGGCGCTCGGATCACACCGCGAGCCGCAATAACCTCTCTAATTTTGCATAAGGCTCGGAGCTCGGATCTCACCGCGAACCACCGAGACTTCTACCCCCGAAGCATTAAATGAAACGAAATCATTACATCCCATCCAACAGTCGTTGCCAAATTGAGGGGCTGGAACCTCGGATGACACTGCGAGCCCCCAATACTCCTTCATTTGCAAGGGGCTCGGAGCTCGGACAACAGCGCGAGCCCCAAAACCTTTCTCTTCCAACTAGTGAGGGGATCGTCTGCTGATGAACACAAGAATATTCACATTTAGGAGCAATAATCTTATTATAAATGCACATTTAAAAGCTCTATATGTGGTATTTAACTCTTATTTTCTCTTTTCAATAGAAAACAGCCGATACCAGCAAACAAAGCAGATTCCAGACCAATACAGACTACAGCAGAGATCAGTCGACTGATTCCTCAGCCAGTCGATCGGACAGAGAGTTTGCTAAGCCTCGGCATAGTCGACTTCCCCAAACACCAGTCGACTTGACCGAGAAATCGTGAAGCCACAGATGTCTCAGTACCAGTCGACTTTCATCCAAGGCAGTCGACTGGTATGCGGCAGAGTGAAAGGATAAGATGTAGCCGAATCTAAATCTAAATCTATCCAAACCCAGGCTATATGTGAATAATAACTTCTCCAACGAATCAAAGCCAGAGACAGGGGATTGGCAAAAGCACGTGGTTAGCAGATAAGGAATAAAAGAAGAAAAGAGAAAGATATAAATCGTCGATCAAATAAGGAAAGAAATAATAAAAAGAGAGGGACTTTCCTGAAAAAGAAAAAAACCCTAATTCCTCAGCCGTGTTCTATAAATACCAACCAAGAAGCATGAAGGGGGGCTCTCTCTTCTTCCACGTTCCTAATCACCGAATCACAAGAGTTTCTGAGCGTTCAAGTCATCAACAGGGGCATTATTCTATCAGCATCAAGGAAGGAGATAGGAGATCAAGTATTCGAAGGCAGTCGACTGTGTGACAGCCAGTCGACCTCATTGCCGGACTTCATTAGTTTATTTCTTCTTCTTCTATACTCTTATGTTGGTCATGTATTCGAACTTGTTGATTAATAAAAGCATTATTATGTGGAACTAATTTCATAGTTGGGTAGATTGAAACCATAGTTATGTAGTGCTATGTTCTTCTGAATTCTTTTATTTTACTTATTGATTGAATCTGAATGAAGTGATATAGAATGATGATAATCAAGCTTGTTCTCGAAGCTCTGAGAGCAGTCGACTGAGGTGAGAGCCAGTCGACTGACATACAGATCTTGAGAATATCAAGTTTGCATTACCATTTATCTGAATCTGTTATATGAGCATATTGAGACGACCCGTATCTCGTGTTCATAACTTGTAACAAGGGAATCTTTAGGGGTTCTTGGTTCAATCAACTTAAGGGATCTAGATCTGATACCAATTTCTAGAACCTTGAGTGTTTGTTCGTTTCCACTGATCTTATGTTTTCTTTAAGTGCAACTTAGTAGATACCATGCTAGACACTTAATGAAAGAAACGAATTAGAGTAGATACCATGCCTAATTCTTGGCTTAGGGAAACAGTACTTTAAGGAGTAAATACCATGCCCTTGAAGGGAACAAACATGAGTAATAAGAAGAAGTTCAGAAGGTTAATTAGCATTACTAACTATTGGTGGAGATCTAAACCCAACTATTTCATAAATATTTGTGATTCAACACTTCTTAATTTAGTTTTAATCTTTTTATTTCTTTTAGACTTTTAAAACAACTCTTTATGATTCTTATTCTTTCTATTGATTAGTAAGTTAAAGTCTGCAATCTCTGTGGGATCGACCCTTGCTATTGCTACGCTTTTCTAAACGATTCGTGCACTTGCGAGATTTTTTTTTATTTGTGTCTAGTTTTATCTATTTATTTAGGTAGCTAGATTTCACAACAAGTTTTTGGCTCCGCTGCCGGGGATTGTCTAGTATTTTAACTTACAGATCAGTAGGAAGTTTTTATTTTCTTTCTTTTAATTTTATTAATCAGTATTTTTCTTTTAGGATACAGGATTTTGGTGGATGCACGGAAGGAGATCACTTCGTCCAGAGCTACTACCGATTGACGCAGAAACAGAACGCACTTTGCACAGACTAGGTAAACTGTTTGCAGCGCACCAGTCGACTGTCCACACGAACCAGTCGACTGTCCAGAGACCCAGTTCACATACAGCAATGGCTGAGGAAATGCCAAATCGAATACCAATGCAGGACAAATTCACGCCTAAGAATATCGAACAACCTTCCTGCATTGCGTATCAACCTAATGTCACAGGGAACATGCATCTATCTCCTCAGTTACTTAGTATGGTTCCCCACTTTAGTGGCAGACCAGATGAAGAGCCTCATCTCCATTTACAAGACTTTTTCGATCTTTGCAGGACACAAAGCGTTCAAGGGCTTACCCCTGAACAAATCAGGTTAATCTTGTTTCCTTTTTCCTTAAAACTTAACGCTAAACTATGGTATAATTCTTTGGAACCAGGATCAATAAACTCATGGGAGCAATTGGCGACAAAATTCTTAAAAGAATTCTTTCCAGCTCAAAAGACCAAACAACTGAAAAGGGAGATTCAACTCTTCCAATAAAAGGATGGAGATTTATTTTTCGAAGCATGGAAGGATTTCAAGAACAAACTTCTCAAATGCCCTACACACAATATGCCTAAAGATGAACAGGTACAAGCTTTTTATGAAGGTTTAAATGATACTAACAAGGCAATTGTGAATTCAGCTTGCAACGGGATCTTAATGAGGAAAAGCGGTGAAGAGGCCATTGAATTATTTGAAGAACTCAGCGAGAATTCACAACAATTCTCAACAAGGAGGGGCCCTTCGAAAAAATAGGGAGTTTACGAAATCTCTAATAATAATAACATTCAATTGGAAATGGTAAACATGAATAAGAAAATTGATATGCTTGTTAATGCAATGTTTATGATGGGTGGAGTTAAAAATCAAACAAATGAAATTTGCGCAATTTGTTCTCATGTAGATCATACCACTGATACATGTCCCATGTCTTCTTTCACAGATCAGGAGCATGCAAATTATGTAGGTCGAGGAGTGTTTCCACCAAAGAACAATCCATTCTCAAACACATACAACCCAGGGTGGAGGAACCATCCAAACTTCTCCTGGAGCAATAATCAGAATAATCAAGGGACTCAATTCACACAAGGACATGCACGGAACTTTCAAGTAGGAAGTGGGATTGATAGGCCAGTTCAAGAACAGAAGAAATTGGATTTTGAATCCACCGTCCTTCAATTGCTCCAACAACAACATCAAACAAGCAACCAACAAGGGCAAGCAATTCAGAAGTTGGAAACACAGATTGGCCAAATTGCTAAAGAATTAAGCGAACGAAAGGCAGGGGAACTTCCATCACAAACTATACCAAACCCTGGAGGCCAAGAACAGCTCAAATCAGTAACAACTCTCAGAAGTGGTAAGATAATTGACAACAAAGTTGGAACACACACAGAAGAAGCAGAAACACAACCATCAAAAATTGTGGGTTCCAACAAGGTAAGTGAAAAAGAAAGAACAGTTTTGCCACCATTCCCTCAAAGGTTAGTAAAACAAAAGAAAGATCAACATTTATTTGACATCTTTGAAACTCTCAGAAAGGTAGAAATTAATATCCCCCTACTTGATGCTATTAAACAAATTCCTTCTTGTTACCGCTGATTTCGGTGTGGGGGTAAACAGATAGAATTTGTGGATCCGAGAAAAACCTGAACAGTTGACTCAGCCTTCTTGCTCCTGCCGCGACCTGCAAGGAAGTGCAAGACACCGGGGTTGATTCCGGCGACGCACCCTCCGACGCTCTTGTCAGTAATCAGAAGAAGATTAAGAAAGAGCTTAAGTGGTGAAAAAGTGATTAACCTGGTTATGGTGGTAGAGGGGTTGTATTTATAGTCGCCTGTGGAGCCGTTAGGGGCCTGATTTCCTGCTTAACAGCAAGGAGGAAAATCCTCCCATTCTGTTTTGGGAAATTAGCCCATGATTCCCGGTGGGAGCAAATCAGGACTGTTGATTTGGCTAAATCAGGGATCCTGATTTGCCCCTTGTTGATTTGGGTTCGCCTTGGGTCGGGACCCGAACCCAACAGGTGTGGATCCGTTCGTGGGTTGTTGGATCTGTGAGAAGAAGATTCAGTATCTGCCTTGGATCCACTTGAATGTGAAATTACCATTTTACCCCCGAGCATCAAGATTCGTGCCCAATCTGGACGGCTCTGATTTAACCCCATTTTTAGCCATATCACGAGCCCCCCACTCCTAAAGACTGAGTGTGATCAGACTTTGAGGAGTAGTTTAACTGTTTTAGTGGCTGGTGGAGTTGTATCGGTGTCCGAATGGAGGATTTTGAATCTCGAAGGGGGTATTGAGGTAACTTTTTGATGCCATGTGTTATTCTCTAGTCACATCGGGTATTTGAGGGTTTTTATCTATTTTTTCGGACTATTTATTTAATTTTGCGACCTGTTCACTAATCGTTCGGGGGCCTTTAACAGTACATTCCAGGCAGTAATTGTTCGTTCAGGGGTTCGAAAATGGGCCCCCAAATTTCCAATTATTTTCCAGAATTTTTAGTTAATTTTCCCGAATTTTTAGCAATTTTTTCGCAATTTTTAAATAAATAAAACGATTTAAATAAATAAAAAACGATTTAAATACCGATTGATGACGTGGCTCGATCTGAGCCGTTGATCATGGACGAGCACGAATTTCGGAAAGATCTGACGGCTGTTACTGCTCGGCAGCGTTTTTCTCTGTTTACGAGCTCGGAAAGGCGCTTGCTCGGCTGCCGACCGGAGGTAGGGGGTTCGGCAGGCCGAGCGACGTGGCGCTATCTGAGCTGTCGGATGTTGGTGTGCATCTCGAGACCGGTGCGGTTCCCAAGAAAATGCTATCTTGTCTTTTAGCGCACGTGGCGCAATCTGGGCCGTTCATCGTTGGGAGCACGAATTTCGGAGAGATCCAACGGTCTAAGTAGCTCGGTGTCTTTTTTTCTCCGTTTACCAGCTCGGAAAGACACTTGCTCGGTGGCCGACCGGAGCCCTGTGGCTTCGGCAGTCCGGGCGACGTGGCGCAGTCTTGGCCGTCGGACGTTAGCGCTCATCTCGAGGCGGGCGTAGTTCCCAAGAAAATACTATCTTGTCGTTTAGTGCTCTCGACGAGATCTGGGCCGTCTGTTCGAGATCGTGCACGAAAGTTGAGGGGAAAGTGTGTTTTCTCCGTTTACAAGCTCGGAAAGGCACTTGCTCGGTGGCCGACCGAGGGCCCTGTTGCAGACACGTTCGGATTGCTTGTGGCTCGGATTCAGATCCCCTGGAGCCAAGCTGGTTGACTTGGTGATGGAGGCAGTGGTGATGGGTCTTCGCGACGTTTCGAGAGCAGCCCAAAAGTCGCAAACTTTCGTTTGGAAGTCCAAGGGACGTTCCATTTTTACTATAAATCTTCTCCCCCCCTTAGACCAAGTCTCACATTTACTTTTACTCTCTCTCTTCAGTTTTTACTTTGCTTCGAAGTTTTTAGTTCTCTGGTGGCGTTGCTAGCTGTTGCGGTAGCGTTCCTTGTTTCCGGCGAACTTTCCGACCGCGCCTGTCACTTCAAGGTCAGTCTCTTTCCCTTCTCTTTTAGGAAAAATGGTTAAGATTTCGGATGAGACCCCCGCCTCGGAGCAAGCCGTTGGCCGAGGGGATAAAGGGAAGGGAGTTGTTGAGCCGAGTGAGCAGGACGTCGTTCATCCGGACAAAGAGGGCGAAGTGGCCGAGCCACCCGAGGAAGTTGCGGCAGAGTCCCGAAAGGGTAAAGGCATGGTCACGATAGTGGAAACGCCGAAGAGAGCGGGGGCGTTCGGTCGGCAGCCTATCGCCCTGTCGAGCGTGGGAGGCGTCCGGGACTATGCCGAGGATACCTTGGAGAGAGTCACCCAAGGTACGGCTAAGCTGGTGGAGGAGAACGAGCCTAGGGAGCTGTCCGAGGTGGACCATAGGATCTCGACTCTTACCGAGACCGATCTTAGTCTGATTCGAGAGGGTTTCCGGATCCCGCTTGAGTATGTACTGCTCCTCCCTGGGCCGGGATTCCGAGCCAACACAAAGTCCTCGTCGGACGTGTGCGTCTTTCCGGTCGACTCCCTTATTGCCGGACTCCGCTTTCCCCTCCACCCGTTCGTGGTTGAAGTCCTGGTCTGGTACGGTTTGAGTCCCGCCCAACTGATGCCGAACACATGGAGGCACGTCGTGGCGTTCGTCCTCCGATGCCAAGAGGTCGGCGCCAAGCCGACTATGTTCCTCTTTCGGAGTCTCTTCCGACCTTGCCAGCCAAGGCGGGACGAGCAGAGGTTTTTTCTTTCTCCTCGGACGGGAGTTAAGTTGATCGAGAACCCGGACTCGATCAAACATTGGAAGGAGAAGTACTTCCTCATCCGAGCCCTGACGCCATGGGTGATACCGACGGTTTGGGCGAAGGAAGGTCTGCCCAAGCGGACCAAGAGAGAGGCGCCACTGAGTGCTGAGGAGGCGGAGGTCCAGAAGAAGCTCCTTGCCCTGCCAGCGCTAAGCTGGAAAGATATTACGGAGGAGCATCTGTTCCGTGGGGGTCTCAGTCCGATCGACCCTCGTACGCTTCTGGTATTTGTACTCTTTGTTTAAAGTTCATGAAAAATTTTCTAAGTTTTTTCATTCGGCTTTTGCAGAGACGGTGAAGCTTGATTACAAGGCTCTGGTGGCGAAGGGCAGGTCAGAGCAGGAGAAGAAAAAGAGGCCGTTGGCAGCGCCTCAGGACAGCCGAGCTTCGAAGAAGCCCTCGGTCGTGAAGGCTGCCGACCAACCGAAGGTCGCGGTCCTCAAGGAGGGGGAGATCGAGGTCCTCGTCTCTCCGACGAAGGTCGTGGTCCCCGAGCAGGGGGGAGTCGTGGTCTCCGATCCCCCTGCCTCGGATGCACCTACGCCGACCCCGAAGGCGGATGCTCCCGGTTCGTCGAGCAGCGTGTTCGGGGTGAAGGATGCGCTGTCCCTCCATGTTCCGCCCCTCATTGCCGATGCGGAGAAGATCTTGACCGAGCGTCATAAGCAGATCTTCGTCCCCGACTGGCAGGTGATGAACGTCGATGGCTTCTTGGGCGACGGGAACATCTGCATGGAGGCGGTGAGGCACCTGCCGACCCCGAAGGATCGAGCGACCCTGAAGGCCGGGATGGCAGGGGACGCCGTGATGCAGATTGCCCGGAATACCATGTCGGTAAGTAGGCCGAGCTCTTCTTCATCCAAATTTCTTCCTTAGAATTTCTCCAAGTTCTTGGATTCGGATTTTAACGTGTTGTTCTCTTTCAGACCCTCTGCCACTTCAATTTCCTGGTCGAGGAGTTGGCGAACAAGGAGCAGGAGAAGGAGCGGGAGAGGGCGGAGCGCGTCAAGGTCGCGAAGCAGCTTGATGCCGAGCTGCTTCTCTCGACGAAGAGAGCTGCCGAAGTGGGGGGGTTGGAGAAGCAGCTGGCCGACGCCATTCAGCTGTCGAAAGACACGGCGGCCAAGCTTGAGGCCTCGGAGAAAGAGGTGGCCGAGCTGAAGGATACGACTGCCAAGCTCGAGGCGTCGTTGAAGGAGGCAGCCGAGCTGAAGGAGGAGCTGGCCAAGGCTCGATCGGAAGCGGAGAAGGCTCGGAAGAGGGCCGAGAAGCTCAAGGCCAAACACCTCAGGAAGGTGAAGAAGGTGAAGAAGGCCGTGCAGGAGGAGGCCGCGCAGCATATGCTCCAAAACATGGTGGATGCCTATGGCCGAGCCTTGCAACATGTAGCCGCCAAGAACCCGGGCTTCGACACGTCCTCCTACAACTTTTACGACCCCGTGGAAGGGGAGGAGGGTGTCCCCGAGGGGTTGCTCGATCCTGAGGGGGAGACGGAACCCGTCGGAGACCCATGGGAGGCCGAGGCCGAGGACGAGGAGGAGGACGACTCCGAGGAGGAGAGCAGGAGCGAAGGCGGAGGCGAGGGCGATGGCGAGGACAAGGCCGGGGGGTCGACGGACCCGAACGACAAAAAGGTCGACCCCTGACTCGGTTGTCTTTTTTCTTTTTTTGTCTCTTTTTTTTTGTAAGCCTAACTGCGGACTGGCCACCGCTGTTGTAGAACTTTCTCTTTGAACTTGAATGAAAAAATGTTTTGTTTGGCCAAAATTTGTCCAAGTGTCGAGCCTCGGATTTGTGTATGACTAGTTGTAGATGTCCCATCGGATTTATCTCCACTTTTCAGGTGAAGTTTGGTCCGATTACAGAGGTTGTATACCTTCGGAAGGAGCTGGTGAAAACGAAGGGCGAGCTCTTTCAGAGCCGGTATAATCGATTTCTCCTGCTCGGCAGGCTGGAGGAGACGAAGGCAGCCTTGCGGAGGTACTGCCGCGAGCTGTGGCAACTGCGGAAGCACCCCCCAGCTTCTTGTCCTGAAGGCGAAGTCGAGAGTCTCCGTAGAGAGCTCACTGCCGCCGAGCAGAAGAATGACGACCTTTTGGCTGAGGTCCAATACTTGGAGTTAGCGGAGAAAGAACGTTCGGCGGAGGGAGAAAAGCTGACTTCCGAACTGGAGAATGCGTCAACCGAGCGCAAGAGGCTATCGGCCGAAGTCGACAGGCTCAGAAGGATCACGATAGATAGGAGGATTGAGGTCACCCATTACCGACGGCTTGCGACCGATAGTGCCAATGCCTCGGGCTCGCTGAGGGCCCCTCGACCGAAGAAGTTGGCGAAGGACGACGTCTTGAGGGATAGAATTATCGAACTGGAGGAGGAGGTCGCGTCGCTCAAGCCCGTGCCGGAGAGAGCTAATGTTCGTAGCACGTCGTGCACTCGCGAGGAGAGCGAGAGGGGGATTACGTTTTACGAACTTGCGACGCGCTCGCCTATGACCAGGCGGAGTCCGGCCGATGCTCAGAGCAGCGCGGCTGTTTCGTCGAGCGGGGCTTCGGTCGGCGCCGCTGTTAGGACCAGCAGTGAAGGGGGATCGCGCTTCGTTGGTTTAGGGTCGAGCTCGGAGGGCAGGCCTCGTCGTCCTCGCGTTTCCCTAAACCGAAGCATTCCCCTTCCGAAGAGGCCCTGATCATGTCGTTTTCCATTTTTGTTGATTGTTGTAAAAACCTAATTATGGGGTCGGTTCGGCTGTCTGTAACACTATTGTGTCAGAATGCGAATCTTTTTGGAAAATTTTCAAGTGTTAGACTTCGGCAATGTATTGAAATTGTGTTATTCGTTTTCCCTTCCTTTCAGCTCGTGGTGACGATCCATGGCTCGGATTCCGAGCGTTCGAATGATGACTCCGAATCCGAGGCCACTTCTGGGACGGTGGTTCTGAGCCCTAGGAGCGCCGATCTGAAGTTACGCCGGGCTGAGAGTGAGCGGGCCCACCTTTCGTCTGTCCTCGATCTCCGGGAAGCTGAGATCCAACGCTTGGAGAATAGGATCGTCGAGCTGAGCCCCGTAGGAGGGGATGAAGACTCGCAAACCGCATTCAGCAACGCTCTTCGGGTTAAATGCATTCGGCACAACCAGTCGAAGATTATAGCCGAGCGGGATGACTTGCTCTCGGAGATTCGGCACTTGCAGGCTGTGATGGCGAAGCTCCGGGGGGGCGCAGGGGAGCTACCAGCCGAGGAGGACGAACAGTCTAGTGAGGATGTTTCTATGTGAGAGACAAGTGTAGTAGGTCGGGCGTTGTGTGTTTTGTTTGCCAACACTTTGTAATGGAATGTTTTGTATTATGTGCCGACCATTAATAAAATTCCCTTTCATTGCTTTGCATATTTGTCTTGTTTATAACTGTGTTGGTCGTGCCGAGGTCTTTGAACCGAGCGCGTTATTTTCTTCGGTGAGAGTGTCGAACCGACCGTGTTCCAACGAGTACGGTATTTTGTCGTTTAGCGACTCTGACACGGTACGGTATGAATTCCTAGGCGGCTCTGTCCCCAAGAAAGTGCTTTTTTGTCGTTTAGAGCAGGTGGTAAGATCTGAGCCGTCGAACGTAGGCGCGAATCTCGAGGCGGCTCAGTTCCCAAGAAAACGTTATCTTGTCATTTAGCGCAGGTGGCAAGATCTGAGCCGTCTGATCCAGATCGTGCACGAAAGTTGAGGGGAAAGTGTGTTTTCTCCGTTTACAAGCTCGGGAAGGCACTTACTCGGTAGCCGACCGAAAGCGTGGGCCTTCGGCCTTGGGCTAATGGTTAGGAGAGTTCGGATTATGTGCCCGAAGTGAGTTTGGGGGGACTGGGAGCCAAGTGTTGGGTTCCGGACCATTGGTATAGTTCAACGGTTGTGGGAGCAATTCCGAACGGCGATCTACTCCTGTTTCGTCCGGAGACGAGCCGAGGGAGTAAAGTCGAGCCGAGTGTTGGACTCCGAACCATCGGTATAGTTCAACGGCTGTGGGAGCAATTCCGAACGACGATCTACTCCTGTTTCGTCCGGAGACGAGCCGAGGGAGTAAAGTCGAGCCGAGTGTTGGACTCCGAACCATCGGTATAGTTCAACGGCTGTGGGAGCAATTCTGAACGGCGATCTACCCCTGTTTCGTTCGGAGACGAGCCGAGGAGGTAAAGTCGAGCCGAGTGTTGGACTCCGAACCATCGGTGTAGTTCAACGGTTGTGGGAGCAATTCTGAACGGTGATCTACCCCTGGTTCGTCCGGAGACGAGCCGAGGAGGTAAAGTCGAGCCGAGTGTTGGACTCCGAACCATCGGTGTAGTTCAACGGTTGTGGGAGCAGTTCGGAACGGCGGTCT
The DNA here is from genome assembly GCA_017893485.1 of Hemerocallis citrina. NCBI lineage: Eukaryota > Viridiplantae > Streptophyta > Magnoliopsida > Asparagales > Asphodelaceae > Hemerocallis > Hemerocallis citrina. The sequence continues at coordinate 272,015,228 of CM030364.1, read as the reverse complement.
ACCTCTGGTCCGTCCGGAGACGAACCGAGGGGATGAGGCCGAGCCGAACGTGGACTCCGAACCGTTGGTTGAAATCACAATATAAAAAGCAGGTGATAAGAGGGGAGAAAAACATGCGGATTCACAAACATAATAGAGCTTTCTTTATTGATATTTAACGGTGAACCGTTTTACATAGTACAATTTGTGAAAAATGGGTTACAAATCGGAGGACTGGAATGGCCCGATACTCCATGTTACTCAGAGCGGCACCGGAGCGCTTTCCTGGTATTTCAGGAGGTGGTCGGCATTCCAAGTCCTCGGAAGCTCTCTGCCCTCCAGGTCTTCAAGGCGATATGTTCCTGGCCGAACAACTTTCGTGATCCTGTACGGCCCTTCCCAGTTCGGGGCTAGCTTGTTCTTCTGACTGGGGAGGGATATAGCTAGCTTTCTCAAGACCAAATCTCCCTGTTTAAGGTTGGCGGGCCGGACCTTCCTGTTGTACGCCAATTCAACTCTTCTTCGGTAGATCTGCTGCCGAATCGATGCCCTTTCCCTCAGCTCGTCTATCAAGTCCAATTCTGCTCTGAGGTCTCTGGCATTCTGTGCTTCGTCATAGGCTGTGAGCCGAGGGGAAGGTATTCCGACCTCAAGAGGTATCACGGCCTCGGACCCATAGGTGAGGTTGAAGGGGGACTCGCCTGTGGGGGTCCGTTTGCTCGTGCGATAGTTCCATAGGACGTTGGGGAGTTGGTCGACCCATAAGCCCTTGGAACTTTTGTCGAGCCTTTTCTTGATACCTGCGAGGATCTGCCGGTTGGCATTTTCTGCCTGTCCGTTCGACTGAGGATGGGAGACGGACGAGAAGCGCTGCTGAATGGCCAGGTCGTCGCATAGAGCTCGGAACGCTGCGCCTGTGAACTGAGTCCCGTTGTCCGTTATGAGGATACGGGGGACTCCGAACCTGCATATGTGCTCTTCCAGAAGAACTGTACCACTTTTTTCTCGGTTATAGTGGCGAGGGGCTCGGCCTCGACCCACTTCGAGAAGTAGTCGATGGCTACGACCAAGAACCCGAACTGACCCGGAGCTGGAGGGAAGAGCCCTAGTAAGTCCATGCCCCACATTGCGAAGGGGATGGGACTTGATAGGGAGGAGAGGTTGGCCTGAGGGAGGCGTCGGATGTTAGAGTGTCTCTGACAGGAACTGCATTGCCGAACGTGTCGCTCGGCGTCTTGAAGGAGGGTCGGCCAGAAATACCCATAATTCAAAGCTTTTCGGGCCAAGGACCTAAATCCTGAGTGCGCCCCTCCGATGCCTTCGTGGAGCTCTTGCAGGGCATATTCGGCCTGATCCGAAGAGAGGCACCTTAGGTATGGTCGGCCGTCTATCTGAAAGAAGGAGCGTTTGTACAGGATACCCTCGATCAGGACAAACTGCTCGGCCCGGGTCCTGACTCGGCGAGCCTCTTTGGGATCCGAAGGCAGAACTCCATCCCTTAAGAATTCTATCAATGGCTTCATCCAATTGTCTTGTAGCATGACTGGCAACGACTCCGCCGAGGCGGGCATCTCATCTTCGATGCTCGGCTTAGAGAGGACTTCGATCAGCACGGTCTGTTCGAGACCTTGAAGTGAGGACGAAGCCAATTTGGAGAGGGCATCAGCCTGTGAGTTTTCTTCCCGGGGGACTCGTTCGATGGTGGCCTCTTCGAACCGGCTCAGAAGGTCCCGGACCTTGGCGAGGTACTTCGCCATTCGCTCGTCTCGGGCCTCATATTCGCCCGAGACCTGGTTCACGACTAGTTGGGAGTCACTGTGAATTCGGAGGCGTTGGGCTCCAGCACTTCGGGCGAGTCCGAGCCCGGCGATGAGTGCTTCATACTCCGCCTCGTTGTTCGAGGCTTTGAAGTTCATGCGGATTGTGTACTGGAGGACGAAGTTGTCAGGGCCGTTCAGTATGATTCCGGCGCCGCTTCCTTCATTACAAGAGGATCCGTCCACGAAAACTGTCCAAATGGGGGCCCATTCGGGACGTGGCCGACCTCGGGGATAGTGGACTCTACGATGAAGTTGGCGAGAGCCTGTGCCTTAATTGCCGTCCGAGGCTGATAAGAGATGTCATGCTGACTTAGCTCGATGGACCACTTCATCAGCCGGCCCGAGGTCTCAGGCTTGTGGAGGATCTGCTTGAGGGGTTGGTCGGTGAGGACAACGACCGAGTGGGATTGAAAGTATGGCCGAAGCTTTCTCGCTGCCATGACCAGAGCGTAGGCTATCTTCTCTATCCTCGGATAGCGGAGCTCGGCGTCCCGAAGCACCTTGCTCACGTAGTAGATAGGCCTCTGGGCCCGGTCCTCCTCTCTCACTAAGACAACACTTAGGGTCTGCTCGGAGGCAGCCAAGTAGACGAAGAGAGTCTCGCCCGGGACCGGTTTGCTGAGCAGGGGGGGTTCACCAAATAGGCCTTCAGCTGGTCGAATGATTCCTGTTGTGGTTGGCCCCATTTAAAACCCTTGGCCCCCCTGAGTGCTTTGAAGAAGGGAAGGCACTTTTCCCCCGACTTCGAAAGGAACCGGCCGATAGCAGCGAGCCGGCCGGTGAGCTTTTGCACCTCCTTGATGTTCCGAGGCGGAGCCATGTCTAATATGGCCTTAATCTTCTCGGAATTAGCTTCGATTCCTCGCTGGTTTACCATGAAGCCGAGGAATTTTTCCGAGGAGACCCCGAACGCACACTTGTTCGGGTTCAGCCGCATGCTGTGCTTTCTCAACACGCCGAAAGCCTCCTGGAGGTCGGCTACATGATCGGTGCTGCGGATGCTCTTGACAAGCATGTCGTCAACGTACACCTCCATGTTTCGGCCGATCTGGCTCTGGAAGACCTTGTTGACGAGGCACTGGTAGGTGGCGCCCACGTTCTTCAGGCCGAACGACATTACCTGGTAGCAGTATAGGCCTTGGTCGGTGACAAAGGAGGTCTTCGGAATGTCCGGAGGAAACATTCGGATTTGATTGTACCCCGAGAAGGCATCCATGAAGCTGAGGAGCTCATGGCCCGAGGTGGCGTCGATAAGGGTGTCGATGTTCGGGAGCGGGAAGGGATCCTTCGGACACGCCTTGTTCAGGTCGGTGAAGTCAATGCATATCCTCCACGAGCCATTAGACTTCTTGACCATCACAACGTTCGACAGCCACTCGGGGTAATTTACCTCCTGTATGAACTTGGCCTTTAGAAGTTTATCCACCTCCTCCTTGATGGCCTGCTGTCGCTCGGGGGCGAACTTTCGCCTCTTCTGCTGGACCGGTTTGCACCCCGGTTCGACACTTAGGCGATGGACGAGCAGCTCCTCGGAAATGCCGGGCATGTCCGCGGCCGACCATGCAAACAGGTCACGGTTGTCCCGGATGCATTTAATCAGGTCCGAACACAGTACGGTAGGCAAGGATTTGCTAATGAGGAATTTCCGGCTCGGATCCTCGTCCGAGAAGAGCACTTCTTCTAACTCGTCCGCCGGCTCGGACGTCTGGCCGGCCTTCGGCTCGGGGATTTCTAGTGTCTCGAGCGAGAGCACTGGTCCCCCGGTGGAAGTCATGTAGCACTTCCGGGCTGTTTCCTGGCTTCCCCTGACTTCCCCTACTCCCGACCGAGTGGGGAACTTCATTTTCAAATGGTATGCCGAGGGGACAGCCTCCAGGGCGGCTAGGCCGGGACGGCCTAGGATGACATTATACGCTGCCGGGACGTCGACGACCATGAAGTCCATCGGCTTGGTCCGGGTAGTAGGGGTGCTTCCTGCAGTAACGTCTAGGGTTATCACCCCTTTGACGGTTACCGGGACCCCCGTGAACCCGTGGAGAGTGTAACCGGCCGGCTTGAGACTGTCTCGGGACAGCTGCAGGCCTCGGAAGGCCGAGAGGAAAAGGATATTGACCGAACTCCCGTTGTCCACCAAAATCCTCTGCACCTTGAAGTTGGCCATGCGGAGGTCGATGACGAGGGCATCACAGTGTGGGGTTCGGACTCCTTCGAGGTCGGCATCGGAGAAAGATACAGGGACGCCGAGACCTTTGGGAGGAGGGGCACTATGAACCGAGTTGACCTCTCGGATGAAGGCCTTCCGGGAGGTATCAGAGGAGCCCCCCATGGGGCCTCCGTGGATCAAGTGCAGAACCCGCTCCTCCTCGAACTCGGGTGTCTCCTCTCGCCGCTCGGAGCGCTTGTTAGCCCCCCGAGGCGGAGGAGAGTTGCGATCTGTCCGATCGTTAGCCTTCACGAATTTGGCCAACTGCCCCCTCCGAATGAGGGCTTCAATCTCATCTCTCAGAGCCCGGCAATCATTCATGTCGTGGCCGTGGTCTCGGTGGTAACGACACCACTTATCTTTGTTCCTCCTCTTCGCTGGGGTGTGCATCCTCGGAGCCGGAGGGATGACCCCCTCCTTCTCCACCTCCATTAGGATAGTAGAGACATTAGTGGTGAGGGGAGTGAACTTCTCGAACCTCGGGGGAGGGCGGCGCTGGCCGCCAATGTCCTTCTGAGCTTTCTTGGACCCCTCTTCCCCCATCGCCTTCCTCTTCGACCCTGCGGAGGGCCCCCCGAAGCTTGGAAGGGCTTCGGCCTCCTCTGCTCGGATGTACTTCTCGCACCTCAGGAGGAGGTCGGCGAAGTCATGCGGGGGCTTCTTGGCCAGGGATGATCGGAGGTTGGCGTTAAGGACGTTCGACTGGAACGCCACGGTGGCCACGGACTGGTCTAAGGAGGCGATAGACCTGACATCTGCGGTGAATCTCTTCACATAATCCCGCAGCTTCTCTTCCCTTTCCTGCCGCAGGTTCAGTAGGGAAAGACTTGTCTTCTCGGCCCGCCGGCTACTCACGAAGTGAGTTATGAACAGCGTCTCGAACTGCTCGAATGAGAAGATGGATGAGGGGGCGAGCCTGGAATACCATTCCCGAGCCGACCCCCTGAGGGTGGCAGGGAAGGTCCTGCAGAGCACTGCGTCGGAAGCTTGATGGATCAGCATCAGGGTCTTGAAGCTTTCGACGTGATCGACCGGGTCGGATTCCCCTGAGTATGTTTCAAACTGTGGTGGTTTGAAACTCCTCAGTATGTGGGCCTCCATGATCGACCGTGAGAAGGGGGGTCGGCTGGGACGGAATGTTCCTGCTTGGGACTCTTCCTCCCTGTCCATGCGGCCGATACGCCTTTCCACCTCATGGAGACGGCGGATGAGGGCGTCGTCCCTCCGCTGGTAGTCGTACGACCCCCCGGACTCCTCTTCATAGGAAGGGGAGCGTGGACTGCGGCGCCGGTAGTCCTGGGACCGGCGAGGGCTTTGTTGCCGCTGCTGGCGGCTGGGAGCCGGGGAAGGGCTCCGGGTTCGGCGACGAGGACTGGGATCACTGGGGGGCGTCGGAGCCCTCTGAGCATTCTGGACGTTCTGCCGAAGATTGAGAGCCTGCAGAACGGTCTCCTGAAACTGGAGGAATTCGGCTCGACTGATAGGCGCATCTCGGTCCCTCGGATGATGCCGATCCCCGGGGGAACGGGACCTCCTCCTTCGGCGCTCGGGGGACGCCACTCGGCCTCTGCGGTCCGAAGACCTTCTGCCGTCCTGGCGACGTGGGGACCGCTCACCTTGACGCTGGCGGGAGGCTCCCTCTCGGGCCCGCCTCTCGTCGAGATGGGTGCGGAGGTCGTCGTCCTTCTGGCGGTTCAGAAGTGTGATGCGGAGGTCGGGATGATGAGAAGCCATCGAGTCCGAGGACCCATTATGGACCGAGACATGGCCCGGATTGAGGGGCTGCTTCTCCTTCCGACCGTTATGACCGGACGGACCATTGTTGGGCTGCTGCTTGGGAGGAGGAGGTGGGACCTGCTGGGTCGGCGGAGGGAGGTCGGACTGAGGAATAGGATTGACTGGGACTTCATTCGCCGGGTCGGCGAGGTTGCCCACACGGTTCGACCCTCTGGATCTGACCTTCTTCGGCGGCATGACTGCAGAGGACGACGGAGAATGGGCTGAGGCTATTCGTGTGGTTTTTCCCACAGACGGCGCCAATCTGTTACCGCTGATTTCGGTGTGGGAGTAAACAGATAGAATTTGTGGATCCGAGAAAAACCTGAACAGTTGACTCAGCCTTCTTGCTCCTGCCGCGACCTGCAAGGAAGTGCAAGACACCGGGGTTGATTCCGACGACGCACCCTCCAACGCTCTTGTCAGTAATCAGAAGAAGATTAAGAAAGAGCTTAAGTGGTGAAAAAGTGATTAACCTGGTTATGGTGGTAGAGGGCTTGTATTTATAGTCGCCTGTGGAGCCGTTAGGGGCCTGATTTCCTGCTTAACAGCAAGGAGGAAAATCCTCCCATTCTGTTTTGGGAAATTAGCCCATGATTCCCGGTGGGAGCAAATCATGACTGTTGATTTGGCTAAATCAGGGATCCTGATTTGCCCCTTGTTGATTTGGGTTCGCCTTGGGTCGGGACCCGAACCCAACATGTGTGGATCCATTCGCGGGTTGTTGGATCTGTGAGAAGAAGATTCAGTATCCGCCTTGGATCCACTTGAATGTGAAATTACCATTTTACCCCCGAGCATCAAGATTCATGCCCAATCTGGACGGCTCCGATTTAACCCCATTTTTAGCCATATCACTACTTATGCTAAATTTTTGAAAGAATGTTGCACTCACAAAAGAACATTTCAGGTTAGGGAGGATGTTGCTTTGACAGAAGAAGTGAGCGCTGTCTTATTAAGAAAATTACCTCCCAAACTAAAAGACCCAGGTAGTTTTACCATTCCTTGCAGGATTGGTGAGCACTTCTTTGAGAAAGCATTACTAGACTTGGGGGCAAGCATCAATCTCCTCCCATACACTGTCTATGAAAAGCTAGGATTAGGGGAACTCCAACCAACATCCATCACGTTGCAGTTGGCGGATCGCAGTATCAAACGACCTAGAGGTATTTTGGAAGATGTCCTAGTTCAGGTAACCGATTTCATCTTGCCTGCTGATTTTGTTGTGTTAGACATGGAGGAATCCTCAATGCCATCTTCTCTACCAATCATCTTAGGTAGGCCCTTTATGAGTACAGCTGATATAAAAATTTGTGTTAAAAAGGGTACTATAAGCATGAAAATAAATGGAGAGAAGGTTTAATTTAAAATGTTTGATACACTGAAATTTCCACATGATGATCATGAATGTTATAATGTGGATGTGGTGCAGGAGATTGTTGATCAAACATTTCAGGTACATAGCGTTGAACCACTACAAGCCACAATTACACAATCTCTAACTTTATCTAATGTTGAACAGGAATACGATGACTGGGGGATTGCAGAGACAATACATCACCTTGAAACTCCAAAGTCATACTCAGGTAAGTTTGCACCAGTATTTGAAACATTGGTGACTGATGACTCTTTTGTTTCTGCAGACGAGTCGACTGGTGCCTTAGACAAGTCGACTGTTGAAGAGGATGAGTCGACTGCCCAGACTGCTACCAGGGACCAGTCGACTGAACTGAGTCCTCCACACTTAGAGCTTAAGCAGTTGCCCGACCATTTGAAGCATGCATATTTGGGTGAGAACCAGACGCTACCAGTGATAATTGCTGCAAACCTAAGTGCACAGGAAGAAGAGAAGTTGCTAAGGGTATTACGAGAACACAAGAATGCTATAGGATGGACCATTGCAGACATCAAGGGAATAAGTCCATCCAAATGCATGCATAAAATACTTCTTGAAGACAACGCAAAACCAAGTAGGGAAGCACAGAGAAGGCTTAACCCAAACATGAAGGAAGTGGTAAGAGCAGAGATTCTGAAGCTACTAGATGTTGGCATCATCTACCCTATCTCAGATAGCAAATGGGTAAGTCCTATACATGTAGTGCCTAAGAAAAGTGGAGTCATAGTGGTGACAAATGAAGAAAATGAACTTATCCCGACAAGAGTGACCACAGGATGGAGGGTTTGCATTGATTACAGAAAATTGAATAACGAAACCAGGAAAGATCACTTCCCTCTTCCTTTTATTGATCAAATGTTAGAAAGATTAGCAGGATATAGTAATTATTGTTTTTTAGATGGTTATAGTGGCTATAATCAAATTGCTATTGCCCCAGAAGATCAAGAAAAAACCACTTTTACATGTCCTTTTGGTACTTTTGCATACAGGAGGATGCCCTTTGGATTGTGCAATGCACCAGCTACATTTCAGAGATGCATGATGAGTATATTCTCAGACATGGTGGAAAGGTTCATCGAGGTATTTATGGATGACTTTAGTGTTTTTGGATCTTGTTTTGATGAATGCCTTAACCATTTGCAGCTTGTGCTTAAAAGATTTGAAGAATGCAATTTAGTGCTGAATTGGGAAAAGTGCCATTTTATGGTACAACAAGGTATTGTGTTGGGACACGTGGTGTCAAAAAGAGGCATAGAGGTAGACAAAGCAAAAATCGATAAAATATCAAAACTACCCCCTCCCACTACAGTTAAGAGTGTTAGGAGTTTTCTAGGACATGCAGGGTTCTATAGAAGATTTATAAAAGATTTCTCAAAAATCTCCAAACCCCTTTGTGATTTATTAGCTAAGGATGTTGAGTTTGCATGGACAGAAGAGTGCACAAATGCTTTTAATACATTGAAAAATCTTCTCATTTCTGCACCTATTGTCATGGCACCAGATTGGAGCCATCCTTTCGAGCTCATGTGTGATGCAAGTAATTATGCTTTAGGAGCTATGTTAGGTCAAAGAATCAATAAGAAACCACATGTTATTTACTATGCTTCTCGAACTTTAAACGATGCAAAGCTAAATTATTCTACTACTGAAAAAGAAATGTTAGCTGTTATTTTTGCTGTAGAGAAGTTTAGATCATATTTGATTGGTTCTAAAGTTATTGTTTTCACTGACCATGCTGCTTTGAGATATTTATTTGCGAAAAAAAGATGCTAAGCCTAGGTTGATCAGATGGGTGCTGTTGCTTCAAGAATTCGATCTTGAGATTAGAGATAAAAAAGGAAGCGACAATGTTGTTGCAGATCACATGTCCAGGCTACTGCAGGAGGAAGAAAGAATTGTGCCGCCACTTAATGAAACTTTCCCAGATGAACACCTCTTTGAAATAAACTTATCCTCGGGACAGTCGACTAGTATCTCACTGTTTAAATTTTCCATGGTTTGCAGATATTGTAAATAATCTAACCGCTCATGTTTTCCCTCCAGGTATGACAAGTCAGGAAAGAAAGAGACTGGTGGCTATGTGCAAGCACTATTATTGGGATGATCCTTATTTGTTCAAATTTTGCCCTGATCAAATTATAAGAAGATGTGTGGCAGAAGAAGAACATATGAGCATTTTACAACATTGCCACCAATATGCATGTGGAGGCCATTTTGGACCAAAAAGAACAGCACTCAAGGTATTGCAATCTGGATTTTATTGGCCTAAAGTATTCAAAGATGCTTTTTCTTTGTGCAGGTCTTGTGACAAATGTCAAAGGACAGGGAACATCTCTTCTAGAAATCAAATGCCACTGCAAAACATCCAAGTGGTCGAGCTTTTTGATGTTTGGGGAATCGACTTCATGGGTCCCTTTCCTAACTCATTTGGTTATTTATATATACTTGTTGGTGTGGATTATGTGTCTAAATGGGTCGAGGCTGTCCCCTCAAAAACTAATGATCACAAAGTTGTTGTCAAGTTTTTGCAGGAGAACATTTTCACTAGGTTTGGTACACCACGAGCAATAATTAGTGATGGAGGGAGCCACTTCAATAACTCTCCATTTGCTTCTTTGATGAAGAAATATGGTATCACACATAAAGTGGGCACCCCATATCATCCTCAAACTAGTGGACAGGTGGAGATCAGCAATAGAGAAATCAAGAGCATTTTGGAAAAGACAGTCAACACAAGGAGAAAGGATTGGTCGCTGTGCTTGAACGATGCATTATGGGCCTATCGAACGGCTTACAAAACACCCATTGGCATGTCACCATACCGTTTGGTTTTTGGAAAAGCTTGTCATCTACCAGTGGAGTTGGAACACAAAGCATATTGGGCCATCAAAAGGTTCAATTTTGATATGAAACAAGCAGGTGACAAAAGAAGGTTGCAACTGAATGAGCTTGAAGAGTTGAGGCATGACGCATACGAAAATGCAAAGTTATACAAGGAAAGGACCAAGTTGTACCATGACAAACAGCTAGCAAGAAAGGAGTTTTATGAAGGACAAAAAGTATTGATATACAACTCAAGATTGAGACTTTTTCCAGGCAAGCTTATGTCACGATGGTATGGGCCATACATTGTCACAAGAGTCTTTCCACATGGTGCATTGGAGGTTCATAGCCAAGAAAAGAATAAAAAATTTAAGGTGAACGGGCATAGAGCGAAGCCATACATAGAGATGAGTCTAGAACCGCAAGTGGAAGATGTGAATCTTCAAACCATTCAAGACATGGCATGAACTCATCATGTCTAGCTGAAGACAGAAAACACAGCGCTTATTGGGAGGCAACCCAATTTTTCAGGGGAGTATTTACACTTTCCCTCTATTTTCTTTCATTTTATCTTTTATTTTCAGTCTCTCCTTACTAGATGTGACACATGCCTATTTTTAAATTTTCTTTCGAACATTGAGGACAATGTTCCATCTAAGTTTGGGGGTATTAGGGTTATTTTATAGAGTCTTTTGAATTTTTTTTTAGGATAAACAATTTCTTATAAAGTAAGAAGAAGGATACTTATTTACTTTAGGATTGTTGAGTTCCATAGTTCCCTACAAAGTTATATAAGTCATGCGATTATACATAATAAACAAATGTGATACCTTTTTCTGGTGATTATTCTCTTTAAATCTAGTCCTAAATTGAGTTTAAGTAAATAGAGTGATAAATATATATATATATATATATATATATTTGAATAAAGTCAATCTACTCCAATGTTTTGAGTGCTTAGTAACTAGGGGTATTCATCACCAATGTTTACCTTTACGTCAAACGGCAACTTGAAATATGAGTATGCAAAGCACTTTAGAGTTTGTGACTTGCTGAGTAACCGGGTGGATTCATCACCAATGTTTCGCATTCGCGTCAAAAGGCAAATGACAGCTTTAGAGAAAAGACTAAAAAAAAGAAAAAAAAAAAAAAAAAAAAAACTCTAGTTTGCTACTCGGTTTGTAGTAGAGAAGAGGAGATAATCACAGATTGAGTAGTCGCATACTATAACTACATTAATTGCATGACAAATATGATTGAGTCTGGGGATTATGACTAAACAATTGCACTAGAGAAAGTGGGTATGTTTAATTTTACTTTATCTGAAATTTTTTATAGTTAATATGTTGATAATCACATAATAAGAACTCTTGGTGGTTAAGGCTGTCATTATTATAAAGATACCCTTGTTCATAATTCTAGTTTGCTTGAGGACAAGCAAAAATCTAAGTTTGGGGGTATTTGATGAACACAAGAATATTCACATTTAGGAGCAATAATCTTATTATAAATGAACATTTAAAAGCTCTATATGTGGTATTTAACTCTTATTTTCTCTTTTCAATAGGAAACAGCCGATAACAGCAAACAAAGCAGATTCCAGACCAATACAGACTACAGCAGAGATCAGTCGACTGATTCCTCAGCCAGTCGACCGGACAGAGAGTTTGCTAAGCCTCGGCATAGTCGACTTCCCCAAACACCAGTCGACTTGACCGAGAAATCGTGAAGCCACAGATGTCTCAGTACCAGTCGACTTTCATCCAAGGCAGTCGACTGGTATGCGGCGGAGTGAAAGGATAAGATGCAGCCGAATCTAAATCTAAATCTATCCAAACCCAGGCTATATGTGAATAATAACTTCTCCAACGAATCAAAGCCAGAGACAGGGGATTGGCAAAAGCACGTGGTTAGCAGATAAGGAATAAAAGAAGAAAAGAGAAAGATATAAATCGCCGATCAAATAAGGAAAGAAATAATAAAAAGAGAGGGACTTTCCTGAAAAAGAAAAAAACCCTAATTCCTCAGCCGTGTTCTATAAATACCAACCAAGAAGCATGAAGGGGGGCTCTCTCTTCTTCCACGTTCCTAATCACCGAATCACAAGAGTTTCTGAGCGTTCAAGTCATCAACAGGGGCATTATTCTATCAGCATCAAGGAAGGAGATAGGAGATCAAGTATTCGAAGGCAGCCGACTGTGTGACAGCCAGTCGACCTCATTGCCGGACTTCATTAGTTTATTTCTTCTTCTTCTATACTCTTATGTTGGTCATGTATTCGAACTTGTTGATTAATAAAAGCATTATTATGTGGAACTAATTTCATAGTTGGGTAGATTGAAACCATAGTTATGTAGTGCTATGTTCTTCTGAATTCTTTTATTTTACTTATTGATTGAATCTGAATGAAGTGATATAGATTGATGATAATCAAGCTTGTTCTCGAAGCTCTGAGAGCAGTCGACTGAGGTGAGAGCCAGTCGACTGACATACAGATCTTGAGAATATCATGTTTGCATTACCATTTATCTGAATCTGTTATATGAGCATATTGAGACGACCCGTATCTCGTGTTCATAACTTGTAACAAGGGAATCTCTAGGGGTTCTTGGTTCAATCAACTTAAGGGATCTAGATCTGATATCAATTTCTAGAACCTTGAGTGTTTGTTCGTTTCCACTGATCTTATGTTTTCTTTAAGTGCAACTTAGTAGATACCATGCTAGACACTTAATGAAAGAAACGAATTAGAGTAGATACCATGCCTAATTCTTGGCTTAGGGAAACAGTACTTTAAGGAGTAGATACCATGCCCTTGAAGGGAACAAACATGAGTAATAAGAAGAAGTTCAGAAGGTTAATTAGCATTACTAACTATTGGTGGAGATCTAAACCCAACTATTTCATAAATATTTGTGATTCAACACTTCTTAATTTAGTTTTAATCTTTTTATTTCTTTTAGACTTTTAAAACAACTCTTTATGATTCTTATTCGTTCTATTGATTAGTAAGTTAAAGTCTGCAATCTCTGTGGGATCGACCCTTGCTATTGCTACGTTTTTCTAAACGATTCATGCACTTGCGAGATTTTTTTTTATTTGTGTCTAGTTTTATCTATTTATTTAGGTAGCTAGATTTCACAACATCTGCCGACCCTCGACATTCGTCTACCGACCACAGACATTCGGCAAGCCGAGCTCCAAACACGAGAGACCTTTACGTCCCCTTGCTCTTCCAACTAACGAGGGGATCGTTTGCCGACCCTCTACACTCGTCTACCAAACCGAGACGATCGACAAGCCGAGCTCCAACTCGATAGACCTGTACGTCCCCTTGCTCTTCCAACTAGCGGGGGGATCGTCTGCTGACCCTCGACATCCGTCTACAGACCACAGACGCTCGGCAAGCCGAGCTCCAAACACGATAGACCTTACATCCCCTTGCTCTTCCGACTAGTGAGGGGATCATCTGCCGACCCTCTACACTCGTCTACCGACCCTAGACGATCGGCAAGCCGAGCTCCAACTCAACAGACCATGACATCCCCTTGCTCTTCCAACTAGAGACGGAATCGTCTGCTGACCCTCTACACTCATCTACCGACCCTAGACGATCGGCAAGATGAGCTCCAACTCGGCAGACGTTGACGTCCCCTTGCTCTTCCAACTAGTAAGAGAATCGTCTACTGACCCTCTACACTCGCTTGCCGACCCTCGGAGCTCATCCATCGACCCTCGATGCTTGTCTGCCGACCATAGACGCTTGTCTACCGACCCTAGTTGCTCGGCAAGCATGGCTCCGACTCTTCTGTGCCCAACACCCTGCATGACTTCGATAGGGGATCCCTTCATCCTACCCCCCTGGCCTCTTCTGGAAGGTACAGACCTTATTCCTCACCGCATACACCGTCCCGCTCTTCCTACAGAGGCAAAGAACCACTCCCACACAACTGGGTCACCTAGCCCTCCAGGAGTGGGGGGCTCCTGATATGGGTCAGATGACGTGGCCCCTCCTGGGCCACAGGATTTCCTCATAAAGCGTGCACCACCGGATCATCTTGGTCTGCCACATCAGTGCAGGAACTGCCTGGGACCTTGCCACGTCAGCCTGGAAACTGCCCAGGTCTTTGTCACGTTAGCCCTAAACCGCCTGGGCTTCTACCACGTCAGGCCCATGGGCAACCGAGTCCAGACCCAGCCCCAAACGGGTCTAGACCCGCTTAGCTTCTCCTATAAATACCAGACCCTCTACCCCTTTCACAGGTAATCAATCTTTTCCATCAAAAACCCTAGTTACTGTTACTCTCTCTCAGTAGCTCACTAGATCATCGGAGGGTCTGCCGCCGGGACCAACCCCGATGTTCCAGACCGTGTGCAGGTACACAGGACTCGAGCTTCCAAGATCCGAGCTGAGCCTCCAATCCCTGCATCACTCTTGCCAGCTCCCGAGCCGTTCCTCCAGCCGAGGGTTGGGACCACCGTCCGCTCTAGAGGTTCCTCCACCAATACAAATCGAGTAGAACTCACGCCTGGTGCATCTACACTCCCCCCAAAAACAAACCGCATCAAAGACCAATGTAGTTTTATGTTCTAGAACTTAATGGGATTCTTTTCAGAAGGCCTTGTTATGTTTGCTTATCCTGACTTTGTCCTATTAATATACTAGTGTAAGGTAAATTAGAGGGCTCCCATGGTTGCGTGAGATGAACTTGTAAGACTGAAAGGTAGGTCTCCCTACCCGTAAGGCTAGGCTTAATATTTCATGACAAGGCTGAAAGGCCTCTTTGCCACAATTGCCTTGTTCATGAATTTGACACAAAAGGTTTATAGGTGAACTGTGAATTTGGTCAACTCATTTGATTCCTGTTTCAGTCTAGGGCTATGCCATACTTATTCTGTTTAGAGATATGAGCAACTTGATTGTCATAAACCTGGTAAGCGGTCTGTTAGGATTGTGTCTTGAATACTCGTTGTTCAGATTAAAAGAAGGTAATATGAAGTACGGATGTCGAAGCGTCGAAATGAGTAGAAGGAGAAACAGTAGCAATAAGGGTGCAGGCTAGTTGCGATCGACCGGTCTTGGTGACAGTCGACCGCACCCCCTGACCGCGCCCCACGATCGCTCATAGTACAGGGAATGTCAGAGAGTGGTACGGTCGACCGATCTTGTTGGACGGTTGACCGCCCATGGTGCTGATTCATTTTTGGGCTTCGATTTGTTAGGTCGGTTCAGCCCAATATTCAACTCTAAGTTAGATCGTGCGGCTCCTATTCAATTACTTCTTTTTCAGATTATATCGGACGACTGAGGATCAAGATTAGACCTAGATTTTCTCTCTATTCTTCTATATATATTGTAAACTCCTCTAATATGAGAGGTAGTACTTCATAGATTCTTTTTTCCACTGCAAATAGAGGCTCGAGAGAGAGATAGTTCTTGGTGGGTGAGTTTAATTCCTTGTGTCAAGTGAATCAGTAACTCCTTGTAATCTCTTCTAGTTGAATATCAGATCTTATTATATTTCCCCCGGATTAAGCAAAAGCTAACCGAGATAAGTCATCGTTGCTGTGTTTGTGTTAGTTTGGTGGATCTACTTGCTTGCTCAATTTATTCACCTTGTCTACTTTGACTTTCTCATTGCTCTAATTAGTTCCGCTGTGACCAGAGGACGTTTATTGATGCCCCAATCCCAACAACTGGGACATTCCGATGAGGTGGAATTTCTATAAGCCGAACTTCAAGGGGCCGAAGAAGGGCGATCTTTCGGCGGAGGAATGGGGCTTCGTGGATCGCCTTAGGAAGAGTCATAGTATTAGTTGGCCCAAAGTGATGGAGAGCCATCTGATCCGAGCCGGATTATGCCCCGCTCCGCCTTGTATGTTTTTAGTTCATTTTTCTTTCCGTACTTCTCTTTTGTGCTCATTGTTTGTTAATGGGTTTTTTTGCAGAGATGGATCCCAAGGTGATTAAGGCGATGAGGCTTGCCATGAAGAGGGAGAAGGCAGAGCAATCCGAAAAGGGAAAGCAAGCAGTGGCTCCCTCCCAAACGACCTTCTCCGGCTCTGTCCGAGCCGAAGTCGAAGAAGCAGAAGACAAGACAGTCGAGGGAGGTCACCCTCGCACCGAGCAAAGGGGCCTAGAAGTCGTCCGAGGTCTCGCAGGGTCACCTCCCTCCTCTTCGCGTCGATGCCCAGACTATGGTCGGGGAGGAGGGGCTGCAGCCTTGGGCCCCAGACTGGGTCATCTCCCAAGGGGATACCTTAACTAAGGGTCCTGTCTCGGTGGATTTCGTGGACAAGATGGCCATGCCCTGGGATTGGAAGAGCATGGGGGCCGATACCTCCAAGTCGGCTTACATGAGGTGGGCCCAAGCCAGCGTGCAGGTAAATTCCGATGCCTTTGATTTTATTTCTTTCATATTTGTTTATCAGAACTTCATTTTCACCTAAGTGTTTCGACATCGGCTGTAGGCCTGCTTGTCCGGGAACCAGGTGAGATGGCTTCACGAGATGGAGCTAAAGTACGAGAGGAACCAGACCAATCACTACAAGCGCGAGATGGTCGATCTGAAGACCTCCTTGGAAGCCTCGATGAAGCGGGAGCAGGCTCTGAAGGTCGACCTGGCCTCGATGGCCACCGACGCGCTCAAGAGGGAGGCCGTGCTGAAGCAGGGGTTCGAGGTCGAGAAGGAGGCGCTGACCTTGAAGGCCCAGGACATGGTCATCGAGGTGCAGAACGAGGTGTATGCCAAGGTGCTGAGCCACGTCAAGCACTTCTTCCCGACCTTGGACATGTCGCACCTCGACTATGACATGGAGATCGAGTGACCACTGAAGACCCCCGGGCACGAGGCGCCGGGCGAAGGGGACGGCGGAATCGGAGGAGGGAGTGCCGACCCGGTGGTCGACCCCATGGCCGTCACCGGAGCTGAGGGAGAGGTGGGCTCGTAGTTGTAGTTGTTTTTTCTCTTCTTTTTGTTATCTTTTTAATGTATTTTTCCGACCGCGAACTGGGGAATGGGGAATTTATAACAAAGATTTTTTGATGGGCCAACGGTTTTACCCTCGACTTTTGTCTTGCTTTTGGGGTCGGCTATTGAAGTTTTTCCGACCCTCCTAGACTTGTGTAATTTTTCAATTTATTTTGCTTCCATCAGATGTTGGTTACTCTTACCGAGGCTGATCCTCAGCAATCCGAGGTGACATGGCTTCGGAGTAAGATCAAGGTATTGGAGTCCACCCTTGACCAGTATCGGAGAGAAGCTCGTGATCACGACGCTGCCTTCCATTATTTCCAGAATAAGTCGAAGGAGCTGAGCGCGGAATCGGCTCAGTTGAAGAAGGCGATAGCGGACAGAGACCTCGGTGGTGCGGGCCTCGGATTTTCCATGTCGAGTGCTTCGGTGCAGAGGCCTATATCGGAGTTGCTCCTCCACGAAATCATTGTGGAGAAAGAGATCGAGATTCAGCATTACAAAACGATGCTGCGAAGGTCGGTCCCTTCGGCGATCGGGGCTTCCTCGAGGCGCGAACCATCCCCAACTCTACGGTTGGAGTACATGAGGCCGGGCGACGCTCAGAGTTCTGTGGTCGGTGTGTCATCTGTGGCCGATCCCAGGGGATCAGCAAAGCATGCCGCAGAACCGAGTCGCTCGGCGGGGTTCGAGTTGACCCGTTCGAGCACGGAGGGGGCATGAGGATAGTTTAGGACAAGGCTTTGATTGTAATAAAGAATAAACCTCTGTATTGTGCCCCCCTGGGGAGTTATAATAAAGAATAAACTTTTCATCCTGCCTAAACTTGTTGCTGATAATGCATTGAAGATTAGTGATGGGGTGCTTATTCAGCATCGGGGCCGAGCAGAAGGATAGAGGCTTGTAGTGGATTCGGTTGGCTCCGGGGATTGACCTTTTTGACGAAACTGCGGTCGGCTCTGAGCACGGGGATGGTGAGGGAGAGGAGTCCTGAGGGTTCAGCTGCATAGGACTGCCTCCTAACGTCATTAATGAGGCGGCGTTTCGCCTTCCCACGTCATTTAATGAGGCACCGCTTTGACTTCCTCTGTTTCACCTTCCGATGCCATTAATGGGCCACTCAGGGGGGCTATAAAACCCCCACCCCAAGTCAGAAATTCATCAGAGAACAACCTACAATCCCGTGGGTTCTCCTCACTGGTGGCTCGCCTGCCACCTGCTGACAATTTGGGGTAACGGCTCTAAGGGCCGTTTACCCCCTGTTGTTAGCGGGTGCAAGTGTAACACCCCGCAAAATTGAAAATGACAATTTTGTCCTCGTGTGTTATGCACATATATTTTGTAATGTGTTTTCACAACGTATTTTGATTACCGACTATCTATGCATTTTCTGTATTGATTTTATTCTATTTGAGTCAACTAAAATATAATATTTCAATCTCCGTATTTTAGGTGCTTTTTATGTGTTTTCGATACACGTATCAATTACATATTTTCCATCACCAAGTGTGATATTTCTACGTGTATTGATTATTTATTTTACGTGTTCAAACTCGTTTTATAAAATGAAAATTTATTTCCCCCTATTTTGATTAAAAATGCATTTTTGATTTTTGCACGTATGATGCACGTGCTAATTTATCCATCTCTTTTCTTACTCTCATTTACAAATTTTAAGCATGCATACCCTTTTATTTAACCCATGGACCTAAAGATTAAATCCTAACCCATTAGATTGATTAAAAGAGAAAGCCCACTAGGATAATTAAACTAAAAGCCCATGGGACAAGCTCATTAATAAAATCCTAATTTTAAGTTGAGCTTGGACTAATACATGACAAGTTATAACTTTTAGTATACATTTAGAACTATAGAAATTGTATTTATTTTGTATTGTGCATGTGTGCATGTGTGCATGTGCACACTAGGAGTTGGTCGGTTTGCACTAGGGTAAGGGGTAGGCCGGTTTTGATGGGATGAGAAGAGAGTTAGAGCTTTGTATTAGTGGGGAGAAGAAGAGTTGGAAGTTTTGGGAGTTAGGGTTTTGAAGAGGTGAAAAAGGAGTTAGAAATGTGAAAGGTTGGAGGTTTTGTGAGTTAAGAAAGTGAAGGGTTGAAAATTAAAAAGAGCAATTTATTAGGTGGGTAATTTTGAACATTGAACCCTCAACTTATCCTATAAATACCCTAGCGTTTTCTTCTCTTTTCACACCAAAAAAAAAAACTAAATAAGAGAAAGCAAGGAAAAGAAAGAGAGTAAGAGTATTCTTGTGCTTTGAGGAGTCTTGCTAGGAGAAGAAGAAATTGATAGGAGCTAGGATTGTTTGGTTGGAGCTAGGAGTGCTTCCATCTTGTTTGTTTAATCTTCACTAGAGGTGGGTGTCCTCATGCTTTCTAATTTTAGAACTATGCATGCTAGTATTAATAAATGAGTAGTACAGAAATTTTGATGAGATTATGAAGATCATGCTTTTATTTGTGTCAAGAAATGTGGAGAATTTTTGCTATGATTAATACACTAATTATCACCATATTGTTTGCAAATGTGAAAAGAAATAATTGATTAGTTGTCATAAACTAGTATACTTGAATGTAGAGATTTTTGATTATGTGAATGATTGTTGAGTTTTCCTTTTGATAAGCAAATGAATTTTTTTTGTAAAAATTGTATTTTGGTGCTCATATTTTCATTTGGTCGTTAGAAATTGCTAGTTGATTAAAATAAAGAGATAAATTGCTTATTCATAAAAGAGAAGAGATGGATTTGAAATTTAGATATATTGTCAAAATATTGTTTTTTTTATTCAAAATTTAGTTTAGAGGAACTAATTATAATCTAATGAAAGATTAGAGTGAATGAAAAAGAGAGTTTTATGAAAATAATAGAATGACAGAAAAGTTGAACAAAAGCATAATAGTATATTGTAATATCAGAAATCACACTTGGACTTACTGGTTAACCAGTGCACCACAGAGCACTACTGTACTTGTAAGAGATCTTGGGTTCAAAACATGTTGAGTACATTTTATTTTGTTTTCATTTAAAAATAAATCCGAAACTGAAAGTGGATACTTCGGGTTTCCGGTATGGCATTATGATAATTAAGCCACTTGGGCATAGTGGTGCTCAGTGGGTGCTTTGGGCGCCCTGGTCCTGGGTTCGAAACCCTATGGCCACAATTGTTTTTTTTTGTGTGACATTTTTAATGTCTTTTAAGTGAGTTTTTAATACAAAGAAAAATTGGGAAAAAATACTAGAATTTCTATAAAATGAAATAGAGATTATTAAAAATAGTTGAAGAATTTTTCAAGTGTATTTGAGATACAATTGAAATAGAACGATGAATGATGTGAACTTAAAATCTATTATTTAAGAATGGACCTTTCTTTTATTAAGAAGAGTAAAGTATTAATTTGTGAAGTGATTCTTAAAGAGAATTATACTCTTACTTTTTGTTTGTTTACAGAAAGTTTTAAAGTGCATTGAGACATTATAAGAGCTTGGATTTGTTATAAATTCCATGCGATGAAATTGTATTCTTGAAAGGAATTTTTGTTTATAAAGAATATGAATGAATAACTAGATCATGAATAGTGTCAAGACTAAGAAAATGAGTACTTTGTGGATAAGTGTTAAGACAAGTTATTGATCATTTGTGAATGAGTTGAAGATAAGGATATCTAAGTTTAAGGCATGTTTATATGAAGGGTATAAATACCCATGGATTCGAGTACATGAAAAGTTGTAATCTAGAGGTGTAGTGAGGCCCCGGGTACCGGCAAGTTAAATTAAATTATTGATATATTTTGAGATATGGCTATGGAGCTATCTCGATTTTGTGATTAAGTCCGGTAGGGGGTTAAAGCTAACTCTAGGGGTTGTAATTGATTCATGTCTTGAACTTAAGAATTAGGCACTTTAGTGAAGATGTAGTAAGACCTAGGCAAACGTAAGTGGGGCACTCTATATAGTCGGGTGGTGGGCTTGTTGCGGCGGTTCACCGGGACTATAAACCCAGTTGGTGGACTGTGGTTGCTCCGTGGGAGACGAGCTTTTATTTTTAAATCCGGAACTTTGCGTAGTCGGGCGGATATTTTGCCTACTCCATCTATATGCGTATACCGGGGCTAGAGGAGCACTTGTGGGAGGTTCGCACGACGAGGAGTCTGTATAACATTCGGGCGGGGGATTTGTTGCGGCAGTTCTCTGGGACTGGGATCCGTACTCGTGGAACGTCTTAACTTTGTCTTATTATTGGGTAGTTGTCATAGCAAGGGATCAAACCCTTTATTGTGGAGTACGTAGGCGCTTGCCCTCGGACCTATGTAGTATGGGATACACAGAATCCGAACAAGTGTGTCTTAGTGTCATCCTAGTATAAATGTGTGCATTAGGCATTAGGGCATCACATACAATTACATGTATAGCGTAGTCACAATTTAATACTTTATTGTTTATTCAATTTTTGTGATTTGTTAAAGTAATGAGATCGTTATATGTATGGAATAGAGAGGATAGCTGAGTATAACATTTTCGTCAGTTGTAAGTGACTGACGTGTCCATAGCTTAACATGCAGGTAATGGGCTTTTATGAAGAAGTAAAGATGACATGATGCAGATGATGATTTACATTGTTACTGTTGTACAAGTTTTATTTTATTTCATTGTTGTATTTCTTTTATTCTTCCGATGTGTAACGAAAATGTATTGAACTCTGATGTATTATTGAAAATTTTTAATTTCCTTGTAAAATTGAACGAAGTGAAGTAAAGATCCTATGAATTCTCGAATTCGGTCTTATTTGGAATTCGGGGTGTTATAGAAAGGTTGGCCGACCTTGGGAGGAGAACTTTGGGTGTTCTGCCTAAGGCGGGCGCTCTACTATGGAATTGTTTGGCCGAGGGTCCCGGATCGGTAGCTCCTCTGCTACACTGTAGCATTTTTGGGTAGACCGCCCGGAGGCCAATCTGCCCAAGATTGCTAGCATGTGAGAGGTGTGCCGACCAAGGTCCGGGGGCTCAGGGGGCCTCCTAAGAGAGAATCCCGGACCGGTGGCTCCCTTGCCACACTCTAGCATTTTTGGGTAGACAGCCCGGAGGGCAGTCTGCCCAAGATTGCTAGCATGTGAAAGGTGTGCCGCCCAAGGTTCGGGGGCTCGGAGAGTCTTTTTGGCGATGGTCCTAGGTCGGTAGCTCTCCTGCCACCCTCGAACAATTCGGGGTTTTGGCCCTGAGGGTCGTAAACCTCGAGTTGTTCGCGGGTGAGAGGTGGGTCGACCGAAGACTCGAGGCCCGGGGCATTTGCATTTTAGTCTTGAGAAAGCTAACCGTGTGATCGAGTTCTTCATACGGTGTCGAGGCTTAGGGGTCGGCGGAGAGCGCTAAGCTCCATTGCCTTAGCTTGAGAAAGCTATCCGTGTGCTCGAGTTCGCCATACGGCATCGAGGCTTGGGGGTCGGTGGATAGCGCTGAGCTCTATTGCCTTAACTTGAGAAAGCTACCCGTGTGCTCGAGTTCGCCATACGGCGTCAAGGCTTGGGGGTCGGCGGAGAACGCTGATCTCCATTGCTCTAGCTTGAGAAAGCTACCCGTGTGCTCGAGTTCGCCATATGGCGTCGAGGCTTGGAGGTCGGCGGAGAGCGCTGAGCTCCATTGCCTTAGCTTGAGAAAGCTACCCGTGTGCTCGAGTTCGCCATACGGCGTCGAGGCTTGGGGGTCGGCGGAAAGCGCTGAGCTCCATTTCCTTAGCTTAAGAAAGCTACCCGTGTGCTCGAGTTCGCCATATGGCGTCGAGGCTTGGGGGTCGACGGAGAGCGCTGGGCTCCATTGCCTTAGCTTGAGAAAGCTACCCGTGTACTCGAGTTAGCCATATGGCGTCGAGGCTTGGGGGTCGGCGGAGAGCGCTGAGCTCCATTGCCTTAACTTGAGAAAGCTACCCGTGTGCTCGAGTTCGCCATATGGCATCGAGGCTTGGGGGTCAGCGGAGAGTGCTGGGTTCTATTGCCTTAGCTTGGGAAAGCTACCCATGTGCTTGAGTTTGCCATACGGCATCGAGGCTTGGGGGTCGGCAGAGAGAGCTGGGCTCTATTGCCTTAGCTTGAGAAAGCTACCCGTGTGCTCGAGTTCGCCATACGACGTCGAGGCTTGGGGGTTAGCGGAGAGCACTGAGCTCCATTGCCTTAGCTTACGAAAGCTACCCGTGTGCCCGAGTTCGCTATACGACGTCGAGGCTTGGGGGTTGGCGGAGAGCACTGGGCTCCATTGCCTTAGCTTGAGAAACCTACCCGTGTGCTCGAGTTCGCCCTACGGCATCGAAACTTGGGGTTCAGCAGAGAGTGTTGGGCTAGATTGCCTTAGCTTGAGAAAGCTACCCGTGTGCTCGAGTTCGCCATACGGCATCGAGGCTTGGGGGTCGGCGGAGAGCGCTGAGCTCCATTTCCTTAGCTTGAGAAAGCTACCCGTGTGCTCGAGTTCGCCATAGAGCGTCGAGGTTTGGGGTTCGACAGAGAGCACTGGGCTCCATTGC
This sequence comes from Hemerocallis citrina, assembly GCA_017893485.1. NCBI lineage: Eukaryota > Viridiplantae > Streptophyta > Magnoliopsida > Asparagales > Asphodelaceae > Hemerocallis > Hemerocallis citrina. Next base: position 271,991,732 of record CM030364.1, on the reverse strand, counting down.
CTTAGCTTAAGAAAGCTACCTGTGTGCCCGAGTTCGCCATACGGCATCGAGGCTTAGGGGTCGACGGAGAGCGCTGGGCTCCATTGCCTTAGCTTGAGAAAGCTATTCGTGTGCTCGAGTTAGCCATATGCCGTCGAAGCTTGGTGGTCGGCGGAGAGCGCTGAGCTCCATTGTCTTAGCTTGAGAAATCTACTCGTGTACTCGAGTTCGCCATACGGCGTCGAGGCTTGGGGGTCGGCGGAGAGCGCTAGGCTCCATTGCCTTAGCTTGAGAAAGCTACCCTTGTGCTCGAGTTTGCCATACGACGTCAAGGCTTGGGAGTCGGCAGAGAGCGTTGGGCTCTATTCCCTTAGCTTGAGAAAGCTACCCGTGTGCTCGAGTTCGCCATACGGCGTCGAGGCTTGGGGGTCGGCGGAGAGCGCTGAGATCCATTGCCTTAGCTTGAGAAAGCTACTTGTGTGCTCGAGTTCGCCATACGACTTCAAGGCTTGGGGGTCAGTGGAGAGCACTGGGCTCCATTGCCTTAGCTTGAGAAACCTACCCGTGTGCTCGAGTTCGCCCTCCGGCGTCGAGACTTGGGGGTCGGCAGAGAGCATTGGTCTGCATTACCTTAGCTTGAGAAAGATACCCGTGTGCTCGAGTTCACCATACGGTGTCGAGGTTTGGGGGTCGGCGAAGAGCGCGAAGCTCCATTGCCTTAGCTTGAGAAAGCTACCCGTGTGCCCGAGTTCGCCATACGGCATCGAGGCTTGGGGGTCGACGGAGAGCGCTGGGCTCTATTGCCTTAGCTTGAGAAAGCTATTCGTGTGCTCGAGTTAGCCATATGCCGTCGAGGCTTGGTGGTCGGCGGAGAGCGCTGAGCTCCATTGTCTTAGCTTGAGAAATCTACCCGTGTGCTCGAGTTTGCCATACGGCGTCGAGGCTTGGGGGTCGGCGGAGAGTGCTAGGCTCCATTGCCTTAGTTTGAGAAAGCTACCCTTGTGCTCGAGTTTGCCATACGACGTCGAGGCTTGGGAGTCGACAGAGAGCGCTGGGCTCTATTGCCTTACCTTGAGAAAGCTACCCGTGTGCTCGAGTTCGCCATACAGCGTCGAGGCTTGGGGGTTGGCGGAGAGCGCTGAGCTCCATTGTCTTAGCTTAAGAAAGCTACCTGTGTGCTCGAGTTCGCCATACGACGTCAAGGCTTGGGAGTCGGTGGAGAGCACTGGGCTCCATTGCCTTAGCTCGAGAAACCTACCCGTGTGCTCGAGTTTGCCCTACGGCGTCGAGACTTGGGGGTTGGCGAAGAGCATTGGTCTCCATTGCCTTAGCTTGAGAAAGAGACCCGTGTGCTCGAGTTCACCATACGGTGTCGAGGTTTGGGGGTCGGCAAAGAGCGCGGAGCTCCATTGCCTTAGCTTGAGAAAGCTACCCGTGTGCTCGAGTTTGCCATACGACATCGAGGTTTGGCGGGGTTACATAAGGGGTTTACACAGACTTTGAGCTGACATACTTTGAAAAAAGAACAAACATTCTTATACAAAAAGCTGATTACAAGTGTTCAGTTACATAATGACCTCAGTCCTCTCTCTCGAGGTACTTGATGAGGTGCTCCGCATTCCAGGGCCTCTTGATGGGGGTGCCTCCCATGTCGGTGAGTCGGTAGGTACCGGAGCGTACTATTTCGGTGACCCTATAGGGTCCCTCTCAATTAGGGGCCAACTTCCTCTTCTTGCTGGGGTCTGAGATGGCTAGTCTCCTGAGGACGAGGTCACCCTTCTGGATGTTAGTGGGTCGGACCTTCTAGTTATAGAATTTCTCGACCCACTGTTGGTAGATGCTCCTCTAGATGGTGGATTTTTCCCTGACTTCGTCGACTAGGTCTAGGTTCGACCTGAGGCCTGCTGAGTTGCCTTCTTCGTCGAAGGCCATTATTATGGGGGACGGTTGGCCGATCTCCAAGGGGATAACCGCTTCGGTACCGTAGGTTAGGTTGAAGGGCGACTCGCCCGTGGGTATCCTTTTCGTCGTCCGGTGTGTCCAGAGTTCGCTCAGAAGTTTGTCGACCCAGAGCCCCTTGGGGGGATTTTCCAATCACTTTTTGAGGCCATCAAGGATTTGGCGGTTGGCATTTTCAGCTTCGCCATTTGATTGAGGGTGGCATATGGCCGAGAAGCGCTGTTGGACACCGATGTCTTCGCAGAACTTTCGGAAATTCTTGCCGGCGAACTAGGTCCCGTTGTTGGTGATGAGCACCTGAGGGATTCCGAACCGACAGATGATGTGCTTCCAGAAGAATTGCTAACTCTGATGCTCAGTGATTGAGGCCAAGGGTTCGGCCTTGATCCACTTGGTGAAGTAGTCGATGGCCACCACTGGAAACTTTCTTTGGCCCGTTGCTTGAGGGAAGGGGCCGACAAGGTCCATCCCCCACATGGCAAAGGGGATCAGACTGGCCAGGGATCAGAGGTTGGCCTGTGGGAGTCTCTTTACTGAAAAAAACCTTTGACAAGGACCACACCTTTTGATGAGGTCTTGCGCGTCTTGCAACATGGTCGGCCAGTAGTACCCATGATTCAGGGCCTTTCGGGAGAGTGACCTGCTCCCCATGTGGCATCCATCGATCCCTTCGTGCAATTCCTTCAGGGCGTACTTGGCTTCGTCAGGTGCCTGGCAGCGGAGGTAGGGTCTGCCGTCCGCCACCGTGTATGAGAGCTTGAAGAGCATTCTGTTGATCAGGGTGAATCTCTCGGATCAGACTCTGATCCTTCTTGCCTCGAACTGGTCTTGAGCGAGTTTGCCCTCCGAAAGGAACCTTAGGATGGGCATCGTCTAGTTGTCGGGTTGGAGATCGGTGTTGAGGCAGGAAGCTCCAGGGAGGTCGATCCTGGGCTTGAGGAGGACCTCGATCAGAATGGTGCGGTCGAGCCCCTCGAAAGATGACGAGGCGAGCTTTGACAATGAATCTGCCTGGGCATTCTGTTCCCGGGGATTCGTTCCACCGAGTGGGATTTGAAATATGACAAGAGATTTCGGACCACCGCCAAGTATCGTGCCATCCGTGTGTCGCGAGCTTCATACTCCCTGGTGATCTGGTTGACCACGAGTTGGGAGTTGCTGAAGGCCTTGATATGCCTGGATCTAACATTATGTGTGAGGGTGAGCCCTGCGATCAAAGCTTCGTACTCCGCTTCGTTGTTCGAGGCTGGAAAATTTAGCCGGAGGGAATAATGGAGGATGAAGTTATCGGGGCCCTTTAAGATGATGCATGCTCTGCTTCCTCCTTCGCAAGACGAGCCGTCGACATAAACCTTCCACATCGGGTCGGTTTTCGGGGTGTCAGATGGTTTGGAAATGGTGCACTCCGTGATAAATTCGGTGAGTGCATGCCCCTTGATTGCCGTCCTAGGCTGATAGCTTATGTCGTATTGGCTCAGTTCGATCGACCACTTGACCAGGCGGTCGGAGCTTTCTGGTATGTGGAGGACGGTCTTCAGGGGCTGGTCCATGACGACCTAAATAGAGTGAGCCTGGAATTAGGGTCGGAGCTTACGAGCTACTATTATCAGTGCGTACGCCATCTTTTCCATCTTCGCATATCTGGTCTCGGCCGAGAGCAGAACCTTGCTCACATAGTATAGGGGTTTTTGAACATCGTCTTCTTCTCGGACGAGCACAGCGCTGAGCACACTCTCCGAGGCTGAGAGGTAGAGGAAGAGAGGTTCACCGGGTTCGGGTTTGCTTAGGAGCGCGGGATTGGCGAGGTAGGTCTTTAATTGGTCGAACACTTATTGCTATGGCTCGCCCCATTCGAATCCTTTCATCCCCCGCAAGGCCTTGAAGAACGGGAGGGACTTCTCCCCTTATTTGGAGAGGAAGCGGCCGATGGCCACCAGTCTACCGGTTAGCCGTTGAACCTCCTTTATGTTTTGGGGCGGGGCCATGTCGATGATGGCCTGGATTTTCTCCGGGTTGGCCTCTATGCCGCGTTGGCTGACAACGAACCCTAAAAAGTTTTCTGACGAGACACCGAAGGCGCACATGGCGGGGTTGAGCTTCATGTTGTGAGACCGAAGGACGTCGAAGGCTTCTTCGAGGTCGGCCACATGATCTTTACCCCGTTGGCTCTTGACAAGCATATCATCGACATATACCTCCATGTTCCGACCGATATGAATTTTGAAGATTCGGTTGACGAGCCTCTGGTAGGTGGCCCCGGCGTTCTTGAGCCCGAAGGGCATGACCCGGTAGCAGTAAAGACGCTGGTCGGTGATGAAGGACGTCTTGGCGATGTCCGGAGGAAACATCCAGATCTGATTATAACCCGAGAAGGCATCCATGAAAGTTAGGAGCTCGTGACCCAACGTCGCATCGATCAGAGAGTCTATACTTAGGAGTGGAAAAGGATCCTTGGGGCATGCCTTGTTGAGGTCGGTAAAGTCGGTACAGATCCTCCAAGTACCTCTAGTCTTTTTTTTACCATCATGACATTAGCTAGCCACTCGGGGTAGCTGACTTCTTGAATGAATCGGGCGGATAACAACTTGTCCAGCTCCATTTTGACCACTTGTTGCCATTCTGGGGCGAACTTGCGGCGCTTCTGCTGTACCAGTTTGGAGCCGGGGACGATGCTTAGCCGGTACATGATTAAGTCTTCGGAAATCCCTGGCTTGTCAGATGGTGTCCAGGCGAAGAGGTCGAAATTTTGGCAGATGCAGTCGACCAGGTCCGGCTTCAGTTCAGGGGAAAGGGTTCGGCTCACACGAAACGATTTGGACTTGTCCTTTGCTTCAAAGGAGACTTCCTCCAATTCGTCTGTGAGCTCTGATTCGGGATGTCTTTCTTCAGGGGGAAGCTCGACGGCCTCGAGGGGAAATACACCGCCCTCGACTGCGGTTATGTAGCATGAACGTGCCGAATCCTGGTTGCCCTTAACTACCCCGACCCCGTCGTCAGTTGGGAACTTCAGCTTCAGATGGTAGGCAGAGGGGACGGCCTGGAGCGAACAGAGCCCGGGTTGGCCGAGGATGGCATTGTAGGCTGCCTTGACGTTGACAACCATAAAGTCCATCGACTCAGTTCGGAGGATGGGGGCCGTTCCTGCGGTCACGTTTAGTGTCATGATTCCCTCGATTTGCACGGGGGTGCACGAAAATTCGTGGAGGGTGTAACCCGCCAGCTTCAGCTTTTCTCGAGGGAGCTTAAGGTTCTCAAATGCTTCTAAAAAAAGAATGTTAACTGAGCTGCCATTATCTACCAGGATCTGGCGAACCTGAAAGTTGGCCATGACGAGGATGATGACGAGGGCATCGTAGTGTGGAAGACGGATGCCTTCGAGGTCTTCTCCTGAGAAAGAGACCGCTTGCTGCTGAATTCGAAGAGAGGGATGTTCTAGAACAGAGTTGACCTCCCGGTAAAGGCTTTCTAAGAAGTCTTAGATTCCCCTCCTATGGGTCCACCGTGGACGCAGTGTAGGTTGGCGTGTCCATCGGTTTCTTCGGGTTCCGGGTTTCGATCAGGTCGCTGGCCAATTGTCCGAGGGGGAGGCGAACGCCTTGGGCTCCTCGGCTCTCTTCGGTCTCTGGGGTTGGCCCGGGTGAACTCCTTCAGGTACCCTCGCTATATGAGGGCTTCGATTTCGTTTTTGAGGGCTCGGAAGTGGTCTGTATCGTGCCCTGTGTCTCGATGGAAGCAGCAGTAGAACCTCCAGTCTCGCTTCTTGCCGTTGTTGGGCGGTCGAGGAGGGAACCAGACAACCCCCTTGTCCTCGATCTCCATTAAGATTGCTGAGACGTTCTGAGTCAGGGGTGTATATCTTTCAAATCGAGGGACTGGGGGGACCCTTTGGGACCAGCGGCTTCTTTTCCGGGCCTTTTGAAGGGCTCGGTGTCATCGACTTTGCACTTCCCCCTAGTAGCGGCTTCTTTTGAGCCTTTGGGATTGAGGGCCTCCTCTGCTCGGATATACTTCTCGACCCTATTGAGTAGGTCGGGGAAGTCCACGGGTGGCTTCTTGGCCAAAGAAGCCTTGAGCTGGCCGTGGCGAACAATATGTCGGAAGGCGGCGGAGGCGACCCCTACGTCGAGGGAGGAAACAGACCTCGCCTCAGAGGGATTCCCCGTCCCTCTGTTTGAGGTCCAGAAGGGAAGAGCTCGTCTTCTCGACCTTCCTGCTGGTCACGAAGTAGGCGAGGAAACCTGCCTCCAGCTGCTCGAAGGAGAAGACCGAGCTGGGGGCAAGTTTGGAGAACCACTCCTGAGCCGAGCCCCAAAGGGTAGCAGGGAAGGCGCGGTAGAGGAGGGGATCTGTAGTGCTGTGAATCATCATGAGGGTCTTAAACCCCTCCATGTGATCAGCAGGATCACCCTCGCCATTATAGGTCTCGAATTGAGGCGGTCTGAAGTTCCAAGGGATCTCGGCTTCAAGGATTTGGGGGGGGAAAGGAGGCCTGGTTGAACAATGGCCACGGCCCTGCTTGGGTCCGCCTTCGCCGAGATGGGCGAGACGGTTCTCCATTTCTTCCAAACGACGAAGGACGGAATCAGCCGCTCCCTGGGGATGAGTCGATCCGAGTGACTTGCCAGCCTCCGTTCCTGATTGATGGGCAGAACTGTGGTAGACCTCGGTGGCCGGACCGTCCCGGATGGCTCATAGGATTTCTTCCCGGAAGTTCTGGAATTCGACCCTTGTGACGGGGGCTTGTCCCCCCGGGTTCTACGGAGAATTGCGCACCTGGGAAGGCTGTTGGCGATGGTTCGAGGCTGAGTTGGAAGCGGGCTCTCCCTTCGTCTAGCTGGCCTGTCTGTCCGAGATGACGCGGCACAAATCCGACGCAATCGATGGTCAGGCTGTGCCGTTGGCCCGAGGTTGGTTCTAACCCTGGTCATTCGCGTGGCTACGATGTAGGGGGTCCGGATGTCGAGCTAAGGTGACGACCCTTCTGGCTTTGGGAGCCATGGAGGAGCTTGGACCTGAGGTGAAGGCTCTGGCTGAGCTCGGAAGGGCGATAGTACTGAGGAGGAAATTTCCCACAGACGGTGCCAACCTGATGTGGTTCGTTTTTGGGGTGTGGGGGCAATAGGTGTGAGTTCTCTCAATTTGTATGGTGGAGGTCCTACGCAGTACTGGCGTCGGTCCGCCCCCGGGTAGCGGGAGTGGTTCGGAAGGAGGAGCGCAGAGGGGCTCGAAAGAGAGGACGGGTGCTCGGCTCGGATCCAGGAGCTCAGCTCGGCTGGGTCTTCTATATCTGCACACGGCATGGAAACACTGGGAAAGAGACTGGGCAGCTAGGGTTCAGGTGGGAAGGGATTGATTACCTTTGAAAGTGAGGAGAGGGGGTTGGTATTTATAGGCAGGGGTAAACGGGTCTTGAGCCCTGGCGGGCTGGGTTGGACCCGTTTGCCCATGGGCCTGAGCCGGCTGAGGCCCATTGGACTGTAACTGGTCTGATGATCACAGAGGGGAGGATCCAGAGGAGATCAGAGGGCTCTGGTTGGTGCTGCTTAATTTATCCCATATCACTGTCCCTGTTTGAAACTTTAATACCAAAAACTCCCTGTCGCTAACTGAGTTAACGCGCCTAGTACTTTTCTTCGCATTTTCTCAGTTAGCGTGTGTTAGGGGATAACATTTTTTTCCTAAGCAGGGTGTTTGCAAAAAAATACCAAGTTATAGACATTCTAAACCACACGCGCTAACGGGGTTAGCGTGATAGGTGGACAATAGGGATGTAGGCAAAAGACCCCAAGTAATGTGCTGAAAATTTGAGATACTCATACACGTTAACTCAGTTAACGTGCCACTTTTTACCAAGGCCGTTAACTGAGTTAACGACTGTTGAGATTTCAAATTTTCCAGAAAGTTGAAATTTTCTGGAAGTTTGAGAAACTCACACACGTTAACTCAGTTAATGTGCCTCTTTATACTAGGCGTGTTAACCGTGTTAACGCGTGTTGTTTGGGGTTTTATTAAAATGGATGATCATAAAAGATGAGGAATTTCGAGCTTGCAGAAAACGGGGTAGTAACTTGGTTGATAAAAAATCCACTATGTAAATCCCCAAACTAATAATACCCCAAACATGGATTTAGGGTTTTCAAAGTGGGAGGATATATGAGTGTCAGAGAAGAGGAAGATGAATGTGAGAGAAGAAGAAGAATATCCCTTTAAGATTTTGTAGAGTAATTTTGGACTAAGATCTACAATTGGGGTGCTAAGGTTTTGGAGTTGGGTTCCGAAATTGGGGGAGAGAGAGAAGAGAGAGAGAGACACTAAAAGTATAATGATGTTACCTATCAGCATGTATTATTTAAAACTCACCCAAATGACACACGCTAACCCGGTTAGCGCGCCTGGTATAAATAGGCGTGCTAACGGGGTTAGCGTCCCTATACTAGGTTATTTTCAGTTGTCCCAACTACAAACGTTAACTCCGTTAACGCGAGTGGTTTAAATACTACCGCTAACGGGGTTAACGAGTCTATATTGGATGAGTTTTTCTACAAATTCTTACTCAATGGGAAAAGTGTTATCCCCTAACCCACACTAACGGGGTTAATGCTAGGGAAACTGCTAGACTCGTTAACCTCGTTAGCGATAGGGATATTTTGGTATTAAATTTTCAAACAGGGACAGTTTCATACATACTTACTGATGCGGTTTATTTCTGGGAGACGTGTGGATGCACCAGGTGTGAGTTCGGACTCAATTTGTATTTGAAGGAGAAAGCTGCTCGTCTGACGACCCTCGGCTGACCGGCGGAACCTGTGGCGACCTCGGAATGAGGCAGAGATCTGGGCTCGGATCAGAGGGTTCGGATCCGAGGTCTTGTGTACCTGCAGACGGTCCTGAAACACCGGGGTTTGTCCCGGTGGCGGACCCTCCGACGATCTAGTCAGTCTCTGTGAGAGAGTAGCAATAACTAGGTGAATTTAAGTGGTAAAAGATTGATTACCTCAAAAGGTGGGTGAGGGTCTAGTATTTCTAGAGAATCCCAATCGGGTTTGGTTCCGCTTGGGGGCCGGGTCTGGACCCGAAAGCCCATAGGCCTGACATGGCAGAAGGCCCAGGGGGTTTAGGGCAGACGTGGCAATACAAGGAGCGATATAGGGCTGACGTGGCAAAACCCTTGGTGGTATTTGGAGCTGACATGGCTGATCGTAGGTCTCCTGTGCTTCTGGGAGAATCGGAGGGCCTAGGCTGTATCAGGTCATCCCCATACTTCGCCAGAAAGGGGGGACGGCCCGTGGGGCTGTCACGGATCGGATGCCGAGGATCACTGAGGCTCGTCGGATACGAGGAGGCCAGTTCTGTGGGGGTGAACTTGAGGTTCGGCGCCGACCCTGCAATAGTTCGAAGCCGAACTAAATTGCTATATTTACCTTTCTTGAGTGAGAGTTGTATTGGGCCCTGGTTGGGCCCCCCAGGCCATTTTCACCCTACTACACAAGCCCCCCACTCCTGCGGGGGTGCGGGAGCTAGCCGGGGAGGAGTGTTCATGGTCGTGGAAATGGGATGGCGAATCGCTGGGCCTTCATGAGGGGTTTGCCCTGAGTGTTTTTTAGAGCGATCCTCGAGCCGCCGAGAGTCCATGGGTCGGCAAAGGTGATGGCGGATTGTCTGAGACTTCCTGGGAAGATTGCCTTGGTGCCAGACCTGACCTCGAGCAGGCGAGGGACTTATGGGCCAACAAGAGAAGACTACCCTGGTGCTAGACCCGACCTCGAGCAGGCGAGGGACTTATGGGCCAACAAGGGGGGTGGCGAGCCGTTGAGCCTTCCTGAGAAGACTACCCTGGTGCCAGACCTGACCTCGAGCTTGGCAAGGGATTACGGGTCGGCAAGGGCGATGGCGAGCCGTGGAGCCTTCCTGAGAAGACTACCCTGGTGCTAGACCCGACCTCGAGCAGGCGAGGTACTTATGGGCCAACAAGGGGGGTGACGAGCCGTTGAGCCTTCCTGAGAAGACTACCCTGGTGCCAGACCTGACCTCGAGCTTGGCGAGGGATTACGGGCCGGTAAGGGCGATGGCGAGCCGTGGAGCTTTCCTGAGAAGACTACCCTGGTGCTAGACCCGACCTCGAGCAGGCGAGGGACTTATGGGCCAACAAGGGGGTGGCGAGCCGTTGAGCCTTCCTGAGAAGACTACCCTGGTGCCAGACCTGACCTCGAGCTTGGCAAGGGATTACGGGTCGGCAAGGGCGATGGCGAGCCGTGGAGCCTTCCTGAGAAGACTACCCTGGTGCTAGACCCGACCTCGAGCAGGCGAGGGACTTATGGGCCAACAAGGGGGGTGGCGAGCCGTTGAGCCTTCCTGAGAAGACTACCCTGGTGCCAGACCTGACCTCGAGCTTGGCGAGGGATTACGGGCCGGTAAGGGCCATGGCGAGCCGTGGAGCCTTCCTGAGAAGACTACCCTGGTGCTAGACCCGACCTCGAGCAGGCGAGGGACTTATGGGCCAACAAGGGTGGGGGGCGAACCGTTGTGCCTCAGGAATGTTGGGCAGGGTAGCCTACTGTCTTTTGCGGAGTATTGGAGGTGCCCCGGGATCTGTGCGATGTTCCAATTTCCCAGGGGCCTTAATGGCGCCGCCTAATAAATGTATGGCGCATGGTCTTCCGTTGTTTGGTTTTCCCCATGTCATAAAGCTGGCTTATGGGGGAGGCTATAAGTACCCCTCTCTGCAGCGGGTTGGATCACAGCAAGGGTGGTCTACTGGTCATCAAAGGTGTGTGCTCCGGCGGACGTCTGTCTTTTGCAAAATTTTTCCCCCGGTCGTGTCGGAGAGGTGGTTTCTCTGCCGCCCGGATCTTCTCTTGGATCTGATGGCTCTGATACGGCAGCCAGATCTAGGGGGATCGGGGCGAGAAGGGTAACGACCGAATCTGAGGGGTGAGCTGTTTGCCGCTGAAGGTTTTGTCTTCTGGAGGAAATGAAGGGCGTTCCGGGCAAGTTGTTTGCAACTGTGAAGGTTCTGTTGCCAGAGCAGGTTGAACCTTTGCAGTTGCAATCAACTGGCTCGGAATGGTGCACTTCTCTCGATCTCTGAGTGTTGATCTGCTTTCGACCGGGGCCCGTGGGTCGGCGGAATACCGACCGAAACACGGGGCCCGGGGGGTGCTCGCCGAGGGCGGCGCCTTAAAACTTTGAATCAAAAAACTTTTTCTGGTCTCACCCTTGAATAGTTCGGGGTTTCGGCCGTCGAGGCCGTACGCCCCAAGCTGCTCACGGGTGAAAGGGGAACCCACCGAGCCTCGGATCCCGGGCGTCTGTCTAAGGATGGCGCCTTAAATCTTAAGCAAAATGTTCCCTCCGCCGAATACTCCCTCCGAACTGACCCCCGCGTCTGGCTGCCAGCTTGGCATTGGATGACGTCAGCAGCGCACGTTTCGAGGATGTGGCGCGATTTCCCAGGCGGCAGTTGCACGTCAGTAGGTGAACAGTACTTGCGGAAATCGAGGAGTCGCTTTTATCTTCTATAAATATTCCCCCCTCTCCCCCTTCATCCCACTCCTTTCTTGCTGCTTTCTTTTTCAAAAATTTCCCAACACTTCAGTGCTTGCCCCTGCCTTTTGCTGTACTAGAGTCGCCCTTCCGAAGTGACCCCAGGTGAGTTTGTAAGTCTGTTTAGTTTTAGGCACAGATGGATAGGGCTCAGTCTGGCTCGTCAGCGTCGACATCTAGGGGGGAAGTGAAGCCTGTCTCCAACTCGACTTCGTGGGAGGAGCCCGTTCTTGAGGGGGAGTCAGTACACGTTGAGGAGTCTTCCGATTCGGTTTCGTGGGAGGAACCAGTAGGTGAGGAGGAGGAGGTACATGGTGTGAGGCCATTACGCTCCCGACGTCCCTTTGTGGTGGAGAGTAGTGAGTCGGGGGAAACGAATGGTGGCTCGGGCGGCGTCCGTATTTTGGAGTTGACTTTTGAAGTGGAGGGAGGCGAGGGTGGCACTGTAAAGAGATCCACAGTTCAGGGTGTGGGTCCGAGTTCCATGCCGACTGTCCTGGGGCCCTTATTCACTTCCTCGCCGGAGCGAACCAAGAAGAAGAAGAAGAAGGCTCCGAGGAAGGCAGGACCAAGGACTGGTGGTTCGAGCCAGGCACCCGTATATCGTAACTTGTGGACAGGTTCGCCCGTGCAGCCGAAGCCTTTCCGTCAGTATCCTGACGACCTATCCGACAAGGAGCTCTTCGGCGTGCAGGCTTCCTCGCCGAGTCGGAAGAGGGGGATGATGGACGCGATTCTGACCGTCTTGGAGGGTGGGGACTTGGAGGTTTTGCAGCTGGCGTACCACATAGGTCCTGGCTACGAATTGATGCTGCCGAGCTCTACTCTGCGCCCAACCGATCCCCTATCTGCTTGGTATTGCGTCTTCCCAGTGGACGCCTTCATTTCTGGACTGAGGCTGCCAGTCCACCCGTTTGTTCGGGAAGTGCTGAACTGGGCCTCCTTGGCTCCGATGCAGTATGGGCCGAACTCTTGGAAGCAGATAATCTGTTTTGTACTGATGTGCGAGGAACAGAAGGTACCCCTGCGGTTGAACGTGTTCCGAGCGATGTTGATGATCAGTTCGGCGGCTGAGGGCGTTTACTATATCTCCCCCCGGAGTAAGAGGAAGGTTGTTCACAGCCACCCGGACTCCATCAAGGATTGGAAGAAGAAATATCTGGTGATCCGGAGTGAAGAGCCCTGGGACATTCCGACTAGATGGAACTATTCCAAGCCGAGCTATCCTGCACCGAGGCCGGGTGATCTGACGGCAGAGGAGTGGGGGTTTGTCGAGCGCCTCCGTTTGTCTCCTAGTATCGATTGGACGAAGGTGACGGAGGCCCACCTGGCGAGCGTCGGACTGAGCCCAGCCGTTCTGCGTATGTAGTTGTTTCTTTTCTCTTGGTCTTTTCGTGCTTTCTTGCTCATTGTTCTTAATGGTTTTTTCCGCAGATATGGATGAGGCATCGATCAAAGCAAGGAGGCTCGCCATGAAGAAGGAGAACGCCGAGAAGAAGAAGGGGGAGGCGGCGAAGAGGCCGAGGGAACCGTCCCTGGTTATCTCGGAGGTCCCGCTCGAGCCGAAGACTAAGAGGACTCGCTCGGAGACGAGCAAGGGGGTGGCCCCTTCGAGGGGTAAGGGTCCAGCGAGGGCGTCCGATCTCGACAAGGGGAAAGGTCCCTTGGTAGAGGTTGAGGAGGAGGACCCGGTGGTGGAGATGTTGCGGCAACGGTGGGCGCCGGACTGGTCGGTTCGGATGGGCGACTGTCTGACTGAGGAAGCCCAGGCCGTTGAGGTGGCGGAGAAGTTGGCGACCCCTCGCGATCGCCAAGTGATGGAGAGTGAGCCCGTAGAGGTGGCCTTTACGCGCCTGGTGCAGGCCACCGTGCTGGTAAGCTCGTCGATCTCATCTTTCTTGTTAATCTTGCTTCGGGAGTTCTCTTCTTATTAGTGTTTTGTTGGTCGCAGGCTTGTATGCAGGGAGCTAATGTAAAGAATCTCTACGAAGCGTCCCTATCGCAAGAGCGGGTTCGGGCGGACAAGAGCGAGCGGGAGATGAAGGAGATGCGGATCGAGCTCGAGGGTTCGCATAAGAGGGAGCAGCAGATGAAGCTCGAGCTCGAGGCTCAGGACGCCGAGTGGGGGAAGAGGGTGGTCTCCTTGAAGAAGAAGTTCGCCAAGGAGAAGGAGGAGTTGACGGCTGCGTTCGCCAAGGAGAGGGAAGAGCTGACGGATGCGGGTCAGCGGATGGTGATCAAGGCCCAGGATGAGTGCTACGCGAAGGCCCTCAGCCATGTGAGGCACTTCTACCCATCCGTCGACCTGTCCGACTTTGAGTATGACATGGAGATCGAGGAGACACTGAAGACTCCTGCCGAGGAAGGGCCCGTTGGCAACCCGGCCGTCGACCCTCTTGCGAACCCGATCGATGCCGAGGTGGGAAATCAAGTTGTGTAGTTTTATCTTTCTTTTTTCTCCCCTTCGATTGTATTTGCCTTCCGCGGACTGGCCACCGCCTTTTTTGTAAGAAGAAGTACAATTTATAAAAAGTATCTTTGACTGGCCAAGTGTTTTGACCTCGGACATTTCCGAACCTCCTTGCTTATGTGCGTTGAGTCGGTCCTCTTGCAGGTTGTGGCTTCCCTTCCCGAGGCGGACCCCCGTCGTTCCGATGCGGCGTGGCTCTGGAGCAAGGTTGAGGCCCTGGAGGCCGCGTTGGTCTGCCACCGAAGGGGGGCTCGTGACACTGATGCGGCTTTGAACTTTTATCGGAATAAGTCTGAAGCCTTAAGCGAGGAGGCGAGCCGGCTGAGAAGGGCGATGCTGGATCGGGAACTCGGCGGTGCGAGCCTTGGACAGGCCGTGTTGGGTGCCTCGGTCCACTTCTGGGAGGTTACTTCGCGATGTCTTTGCGGAGAAAGAAATGGAGATACACCGTTACAATATCATGCTGGGTGCCTCGGCATCTTCCTCGGTGGGTCGGCAAGCGGAGGGGGTTCCCTCTGCGCTGCTGCTATTGCAGCGTATGCGACCAGATGACGCCCAGAGCTCCGTGGCTGGGGAGTCGACCGTGGCTGAGTTTAAGGACCATCATAACGAGGAGAGGGATTTTAGTCGCTCGTTCGGAGTAATCCCGCCCTTCAGCAGATCCGAGGGGCTCTAAGATGGCGACTTCTTCCAGTTTGAGATGAGTGGAGTGGTCCTGTAACGGTCTTTGTTTGTTTTCTTAGGACGAAAAATAAAAGGCTACGAATAAAGAATCCTGTTCCTTCTTTGCTTCGGCTAGTGGTGTAGTGAATGATGGTGGTTTTAAGGAGAGTCCACCGATCCGCGAGGAATCGAAGTGGGGCCTTAGGGAGAGTCCCCAGCTTGGATTCGGTTGGAGCCTACCGAGGCGTTGGGGACGATACCGGAGTGAGGACTCAGGCGCCGATCTCATCATCTGGCATTAGGGTTTTAACAAAAAGAGATCTCTTTCGTATAAGATAAGGAGGGCCGCTAAGATGGCCCTGTACACATGAGTGTTTACACAAAAACCTATTTACATTTAGCCAGGCTAGAGCCTATGTTTGTCCTCCGAGGAGTTTCATTAGGTACTCGGCTTCGACTGGGGTCTCCTCCCGCTTGGTGACAGGTTTGGAAGCAGGGCCGTCCCTCTCAGGTTTGAACTTGACGGCGTCGAGGGAGAACACACCTCCCCCGACGGTGCTCATGTAGCACGATCGCGCTGCCTCTTGGCTACCTCGGACAGTGCCTACTCCTTGCGGGGTGGGAAATTTGAGTTTCAGATGGTAAGCCGAAGGCACCGCTTGGAGGGAGCATAGTCCGGGTCGGCCGAGTATGGCATTGTAAGCCGCCTTGACGTTGACCACCATGAAGTCCATGGACTCGGTCCTCTTGACAGGAGCCGATCATGCGGTAACGTCGAGGGTGACAATCCCTTCTATCACGACAGGGATGCCGGAGAACCCATGCAAGGTGTATCCGGCCGGCTTGAGCTTGCCTCTAGGTAGCTTGAGATTCTCGAAGGCTTCGAGGAAAAGAATGTTAACCGAGCTGCCGTTGTCGACGAGGACTCGGCGAACTTCACAATTAGCCATGTGGAGACTAATGACGAGGGCATCGCAGTGGGGTAGGCGAACGCCCTCGAGGTCCTCTCCTGAGAAGGAGACCGGCATCGGTTGTAGCTTGGGCGAGGGATTGTCGTGGACAACATTCACTTCCCGGATGAAGACTTTTCGGGAAGTATTTGAATTTCCTCCCATTGGCCCTCCGTGGACACAATGCAAGATGAAGGGCGTATCCGCGGCTCCCTTGGAGTCGGGATCCCGACCTTGGATGCGGTTCGGAGTAGGGTTCGGAGGCGAGGTCTTCCGGTTCCTAGTATCTCGTCGATCCCGTGGGACTTCTCGGGTGAATTCTCGGAGGTACCCCATGGAGATGAGTTCCTCAATTTCGTCTTTCAGGGCTCGGCACTGGTCGGTTTCGTGCCCGTGATCTCTGTGGAAGCGGCAGTAGAAGCGCTGGTCTCGGTTCTTGCCGTTGTTAGGCCGGGGGGGTAGTCGAACAATGCCTTTGTCTTCGATTTCTAAGAGGATGGCGGATACGTTATGCGTCAAGGGAGTGTACCTCTCGAAGCGGGGGACCGGCGGGACCTTCTTCAAGGCCCCCGCGTCCCTCGGAGCTTTCTTTGATGGTTCGACCTCTTCGACCTTCCGCTTTTCCTTCCCGATGGCCTCCTTGGTATCTTCGGGGTTAAGGGCCTCTTCCGCCCTAATGTATTTCTCGACCCTGTTGAGGAGGTCGGGAAAGTCGACGGGGGGTTTCTTCGCCAGAGAAGCCTTCAGCTGTCCATGAGGCGCTGGTCCTTTCGGCCTTCCGGCTGGTGACAAAGTGGGCAAGAAAATTGCCCTCTAGTTGGTCGAAGGAGTAAATGGAGCCGGGGGCGAGCTTCGAGAACCATTCACGAGCCGGACCCCGAAGTGTGGCCGGGAAGGCTCGGCACAGCAGGGGATCTGAGGCGCTGTGAATCATCATGAGGGTTTTGAAACCCTCCATGTGATCAGCAGGATCTCCCTCGCCATCGTAGGTCTCGAATTGAGGGGGTCGGAAGTTCCTGGGTATTTCTGCCTGGAGGATGGGGGCGGAGAAGGGAGGACGGACATGTCTGTACCCCTGAGCCGCTCTTTGGCCGCCGTCCCCTATGTGATCGAGGCGATCTTCCATTTCTTGGAGGCGCCTTAGGAGTATGTCATCGTCCTCTGGCTGGATTGTTGATGGTCGGGACACGCTGGCCTCGGTGTCCGACCTGGTTTGGGAATGGAGGGTTTCTCCCCTGGGGGCCCGTCGGAGAGCCCCAAGAATTTCTCTTCGGAAGTCCTGGAACTCCTTGTGAGTGACGGGGGCTCCCTCGACCCTGTTCGGTCGGTCTGAAGGTTGCCTTCCGACGCGGCTGAGTGCTGGCCTCCGTCCCTCGGGCGGTGGTCTTGGATGGTTCGGGGCCGGATTGGAAGCGGCCTTTCCCCTGCTGCGGGTGATCTGACGGTTGACGATTATTCCTCGTAGGTCGGGTTGGACTGTACGGGTGGCGCTTCGCCGGGATCCCTGATGGGAATCTCCGTGCCTTGATGCGCGTGGCCCGGCATTGGTATTTGGTGGGGGTGTGTCCCGTCGGTTGACGGAGGACGCGGCCCCCTGGCCTCTGGAGGCCATGGGAGTTCGGCTGTCGAGGGGCCTTGATGGTCAGGCTCGGGTCGGCTTCTGAAGCAGCGTTCCCACAGACGGCGCCAACCTGATGCGGTTTATTTCTGGGAGACGTGTGGATGCACCAGGTGTGAGTTCGGACTCAATTTGTATTTGAAGGAGAAAGCTGCTCGTCTGACGACCCTCGGCTGACCGGGCGGAACCTGCGGCGACCTCGGAATGAGGCGGAGATCTGGGCTCGGATCAGAGGGTTCGGATCCGAGGTCTTGTGTACCTACAGACGGTCCTGAAACACCGGGGTTTGTCCCGGTGGCGGACCCTCCGACGATCTAGTCAGTCTCTGTGAGAGAGTAGCAATAACTAGGTGAATTTAAGTGGTAAAAGATTGATTACCTCAAAAGGTGGGTGAGGGTCTAGTATTTATAGAGAATCCCAATCGGATTTGGTTCCGCTTGGGGGCCGGGTCTGGACCCGAAAGCCCATGGGCCTGACGTGGCAGAAGGCCCAGGGGGTTTAGGGCAGACGTGGCAATACAAGGAGCGGTATAGGGCTGACGTGGCAAAACCCTTGGTGGTATTTGGAGCTGACATGGCTGATCGTAGGTCTCCTGTGCTTCTGGGAGAATCGGAGGGCCTAGGCTGTGTCAGGTCATCCCCATGCTTCGCCAGAAAGGGGGGACGGCCCGTGGGGCTGTCACGGATCGGATGCCGAGGATCACTGAGGCTTGTCGGATACGAGGAGGCCAGTTCTGTGGAGGTGAACTTGAGGTTCGGCGCCGACCCTGCAATGGTTCGAAGCCGAACTAAATTGCTATATTTACCTTTCTTGAGTGAGAATTGTATTGGGCCCTGGTTGGGCCCCCCAGACCATTTTCACCCTACTACACTTACAAAAAGTGGAATAGCTTGGTAAAAAATTCGGAGCCGGGTGTCGGGTTTGTTAGGATAGATTAGCTCCTCCTACTGTCCCCTCCCATAACCCTGCCATGGCGACCATGAAGAAAGTCCGTCTGAAATGGATAAAATCCCGGGGCCTGGACCACATCATCGACCGAGACACCGACATAAAAGCCGCCATCCTCATCAAAGACGCTATCCTCCGATCCCCGTCCTCCCTCCTCTCCTCCCGCTTCCTCGACCGTCTCCAGAAACCCCTCGGCCTCACCATCCCCGTCCTCCGCTTCATCCGCCGCTACCCAACCCTCTTCTCCGAATCCCCCCACCCCCGCTACCCTTCTCTCCCCTCCTTCTCTCTCTCCTCCGCCGCCTCCCTCCTCCACACCCAAGAATCCCACATCCACTCCTCCACCCTCCCCTCCTCACGTGACACCCTCGCCAAGCTCCTCATGATGTCCAAATCAAGATCCCTCCCCCTCTCTTCCATCTATCCTCTCCGCTACGACCTCGGCCTGCCCGACAACTTCTGGAAATCAACCACCACAAATTGTGAAAACAACAACAACAACAACAACAACAACAACATCTTTGAGATTACCAGGCGCCTCCGCGACGGCGTCCCCTGCCTCTCCCTTACCTCCTGGCGCGAACACCTGGCCGTCTCCGCGATACAGCGCAGACACAACCTCCTCCAGAATCATCATCAAGATGATGATAATTTCAGAAAGAAAATTTCTTTCTTGACGTTTCCTATGAGCTTCCCAAAAGGGTATGGGTCGATGAAGAAGGTGAAGCAGTGGATGGACGACTTCCACCGGCTTCCTTACATTTCTCCCTACGCGGACTGGTCGGGGATTGAGCCGGAGAGCGATTTGATGGAGAAGAGGGTGGTGGGGGTGCTGCACGAGTTGCTGAGCTTGACGGTGCATAAGAAGACCAAGAGGAATTATTTGAGGTGTTTGAGGGAGGAGATGGGTTTGCCACACAGGTTTACGAGGATGTTTACAAGGTACCCTGGGATATTTTACTTGTCGTTGAAGTGTAAGACGACGACGGTGATGCTGAGGGAAGGGTACGAGAGGGGGAAGCTGGTGGAGCCGCACCCGATTGCAAAGATTAGGGATAAGTATCATTATGTGATGAGGACCGGGGTGCTTTATCGGGGGAAGGGGTTGACGAGGTTGGTTCTTGATGAGGAGGAGGAGGAAGATGGGATTCAAGAAATTGGTAAGGGTGATGAATGCGAGGATAATGGCATTGGTGGTGATGATGATGATGATGATGAAAAAGATGAATACTATGAGATGAATAGTTCGGACCTTGATGAGTCAGGATCGGATTGAGATTATTTCTTTCACTCCATTTTGGACAATTCTTACTACGGAGGACAAGGGAGGTCTGTATTATGTAAGTGACAACTCAAATTTCATCTCGTATAATTTTATTCATTTGCATGAGTTGACATGTGTTGTTGACATAGTTGATTCAAATACTAGTAGTATGGTGTGTGAGATTATCGCGAAATATATATATAGTGGTTGTGTTTGGAGGTTTATATATATCTTCTATATTCCTCCATGTATCTACCTCCACATTTTTTTAGAATTAAATAGTTCAGCAAGGACGTATTCAACACTCTCCAAATCATGAAATGCAAGAGCACAACAATCTTAAATATGTTATACGTGAACTCGCTATCTTATCAAAATAGCCAAACTTGTGGTTCAGTCATGGAAAAGTGACATCCACACAAAGATCAGTGTGTTTGCACATTAGAACATGTATGTGAATGTGTCAGACACTTAATGTGTGAAATTCCACTCAGCTGAAGAATATCGGTAAGGCAATGTTTTCACTATCAGGTCCTTTTATAATGCATATGAAGAAAACCCAATTTCACATTTTCATATGAGCTACCTATACAAATAGTTATTTGTACTACCGTGTTCTTGTAGTATCTGTATTTTGAGATAATGTTGACACCCTTTGTTGGTTCATGTCTACAAATTGTGGGTTGTGGAACTTGAATACTCAATTAGCTGTAGCTCTAGAGTTTCCACGCTTCTAAGAAATCATGAAGAAATACAATTAAAATTTTTGTAAAGACTGAGATATGGTAAAAACTAGGATGAAGGTGGCATAGAACTGTAGGTAAGCTATCATCTGGTATGTGACTGGAATAATTAAACATGTTATTCAACTATAGAAGATATAAGAATATTACACCTCTCCAGCCTCACCAGAAAATACTAGTTGTTTACAATAGAAAAACCTCTCAAACTCTCTTCAATGAAATACTCTCTCTCTTGGCTCTCAATGGAGGCCAATTACAATAATATATATAGAGATCTAGAGAAACCCTTGTTTAATATCTTGATACACTAGACATTATTAATTCTTGAAGAGATAACCCTACGATAAGAGCCGTACGATCTAACCTGAAGAGCAAGTGCAGGCTTCCAACGAATCACCTAGACTCGCATCTGAAAACTGCATCCAGCCGCGCGCGATCGACTGCCAATCTTGCGGTCGACCGCACTTGGCCTCTCGCCAAGCCCGAGGGGGTGACAGTCGATTGCACAGTTGACTGTTCCCTTTTGTGTTGTTGTTGTTGTTGTTGTTGTTGTTGTTTTTGCTCTGCTTGCTTTCCCTCCGCTTTGATCGCCTCAATTCCTCCAATGCTTTACCGTCTTCGTTTCTAACATAGTATGCAAGACATAAACCCAACAATCTCCACCTTGGATTGCATACTATGAATTCACACCTGTGTGATTTAAATTTTCTGGACTTTTTTATTCTCCTCTTGCAAACAACTCGGTTCTGTGGTTTCTTCTACTAGTTGAATCTAGCTTCATCTGTTTGTCTCCAGCTGGTATGCCCCTCAAAGGCACACCCTAGTAGGCATTGACACGAAGGTGTCACCCTCCGCACGAACTCCACTTACCCCGAGGCACTCTCCACTGCTCGACGATATTCGAACGTCGTAGTCTAGCTCGGATGATTCTAGTGACGACAAACTGGATAGTGATTTAGGAACAATGAGCTTCAAACCAATTGGCCAAGGTTACCTGTTCCTCCAAAGCTGATAGAAGTTGTGTTGACTCTGCCCAATATCCCTCTCACCTTTCATCACCTTACGACAACTTTCCCAAACCGATAAAACTCCACTTGACCTGTATACTTGCAGCCTCGTGCTTCAAGAGTTCTCTTGGATGTTTGGCTCCATTTCAACAAAGGAATATACATGACTTCCTCTATAGTGTGTCGCTTTCCGTTTGTCATATTCGACTCATTTGTTCTCTCACCCATTACTTCACAAGTCTTACTAATCTTCGTTCTCACACAACGACATGATGCAAACTTGTAAGTAGAAACCATCTCCCCCTCGGAGCAAATTTAAGAACTAACCGAATCAAAAGAACAATTGGAATCCACATCTAAAGAATCTAAAATAAAAGTACTGTTTAAGCTATCACCTGATTCAGCGACACTAGATTTGGCGCTCCTCTGACTCAATCGCTTGCGACAGTCTCTTCTGTAATGCCCAATCTCTCTGCAATGGTGGCGACGGACCTTACCCTTATGTGCACATTTCCTTCCGTTCGAAGTATCATCCACCTCCAAGCAACTCACAGAAGTAGATGCAGATTTTTGACTTTCATTTCTAAGTGCATCATTCTCCAAGCTCTTGATCATACCTGCTACCGAAAACATCTCCTTGGTAGATTTATCGTCTAGCATGGTTATCAAGTTGGATGAATTTGGTGGTTGAATATATCAAGTTGGAAGTTTTTAGATCATTTGCGTTGATCGCCCTTAGTTCAGATAACTCTGTATTGAACTCCACTATAGATCTATAAGAGTGATACTTTTCTTCATTGAGTAACCCAACAACTTTCTTTTTTGGTATATCCGATCCTGTAACGGTGATTCCGAGTAGTCAGTTGTGAGTCTTGCCCAAAGTCTCGCCACGCTTCTCCTATACCTGACTTCGCTCGTCAATAACATTCGGATTAAATCCAAGATTTCTGAATAAATATCGTCTCAATTCTCCTGCTTTGTCCCGGTTGGAGCTTTCTCATTAATCCGGGGGAGAAAAAACCGAGATATTATTTATCTAGAGAAGATACAAGAATATTTTAATTCTCACGGTCTCACCACGACCCTCTCTGTAGCCTCACCCGAAAATACTAGTTGTTTAGAAAACCTTTCAAACTCTTTTCAATGAAGTACTCTCTATCTTGGCTTTCAATGGAGGTAATTACAATAATATATAGAGAGATCTAGGGAAACCCTAGTTTGACATTTTGATACAATAGTCATTAGATATTCCTGAAAAGATAATCCTACGATAAGAGCGATACGATCTAACCTGCAGAGCAATTTCGGGCTTCCAACGTATCACCTAGACTTGCTCCCGAAAACTGCATCCACCCACGCGCGGTCAATTGCCAAACTTGCGGTCGACTGCACTTGGTCTCTCTCCAAGCCTGAGGGGTGACAGTTGACTGCCCCCTTCTCTGTTGTTGCTGTTGTTGTTTTTGCTTTGCTTGCTTCCACACCGCTTCGATTGCCTCAATTCCTTTATCGTTTCATCGTCTTCGTATCTAACTTATTATGCAAGACATAAACCCAACACATAGTGCATCAGAAAATTGTAGGAACATGAAGTGCATGTGCAATTAGTAAAAGTCGACTAGTTTAAAAAATGTTAAGTGTCTAAAATTGTTATCCAAGATTTGGAACTTTGACTATGATAGAAATATAAGACAATTCTCCCCACAAAATATAGTGTGCTCGTTCAATTAGGACACCATCCGTACTCAATTATGTTCAACATGTCCAATGTGTGA
Source organism: Hemerocallis citrina (assembly GCA_017893485.1). Lineage (NCBI taxonomy): Eukaryota > Viridiplantae > Streptophyta > Magnoliopsida > Asparagales > Asphodelaceae > Hemerocallis > Hemerocallis citrina. The sequence continues at coordinate 271,968,816 of CM030364.1, read as the reverse complement.
ATGTCAAATAAGATGATGATTATACTGTTAGGTCTTTCAGATATATATATATATATATATATATATATATATATATATATATGAATAAGAACCCAAATCACATATTCATATGGGCTAACTATTCTTTTTGTTTTAAAACAATGTTTGTGCAAGTCCTTATATCCGATTTTTGAAGAATGTCATGTGGTCACCCTTTGTCTTAGATAGCCAGTTAGTTATAGTGATTGGAGTTTCGATGCATCTCTAAGGAATCGGGGAGGCATGAATAATCTATCATCTGGTAACTGACCGAAATAGCTATGCAGGGTTACGAATGCAAGGCACAGGATAAAATATTGTTTATACCAACAAAAGCTCTGTCAATTTTTACAATTTAAGAGTTAACCCAAGGAGCAGTAGGTTGGATAAGAGGGTACCCAGCGTATTAATGAAGATGAGCATACAGTGGGGGGTGGTCGTGGTAGTGGTGGTGTGTTGGTGACAAGGAACATGGAATGGAAGAGAATGTTAATATCAACGTTGATGGTGGTGTTGGCCGTGATTTTTTTCCAGAAGTTAATATAATGCATTCAACCAATAAACTCCTTACAGCTATGTATATCAACTGCCTAGAAACAGCGAGATCCGTAACTAGTTGCCGTGCATATATACATAGCATGTCAGTCGATTATAATATAACAATTTTACAAGAGATCCCAATTATCAAGTACTGATCTATCCTTCTCACCCTCCATTTGCATTCTAAAAGTAGGATTTTGATGCTTTCACTCATCTCTTTGAATAGTTGGACCTTTTGTTTTCTTTCCAGATTGCAATTTCTCATATTTCTTTCCTTCCAAATGTACAATACAACAGCAGAGAGAACTGTCCTCGCCAAACATAAAACTTTGTATTTTTTCTTGGAATGAGGTTTTAATCGAGTGTATTTCCTGCGGCAAACTGTAACGACTCCTCACTAGCCAAGCCCAACTTCATTCTACATAAGGTCCACATATTTAGCATAGTCGCATTCGAAAAAATCGATGTTCTATAGTTTTTGCAGCATTTTGACAGAGGACACGTGTCAACCTGAAGCACATTGATGGAAAGCAACTTGCTCGATGTAGGTCGTTTATTCAATAAAGCTCTCATCAAACTACAAGACATTTTAGTAGAGTGATATGGAAACCAAATCTTGTCAAACCTGCTAACCTCTGGATACTTTGAGCAACTTCCCATGCCTGTTGAAATGAAAAGGAACCTGAAGGTGGGGGAGTCTAAATCCAACGATCCATTGTGTTTGGAGTTAGGGTATTGTATCTGGATGATTTGATCTCTTAACACCTATACACCTTTAGGCAGTTGATATCAATAGTCCAATGACCACTTCTAATCAACCTGCTAACCTTCCATCCTTCTCCTCCATTCACATTCACAAATTCCTCTCCAATTTGATCGATTATGGATCCATTTGGTAACCATGAATCATACCAAAGAGAAGAATTCTTGCCATCTCCAATTATCCTTCTACAGTTAGCTATCACAACCTCTCGGATGCTTATTAACTTCTTCCATATTACTTCTCTGTGGTTGTGATTCGGTAACTTGTTATCAGAACCGAGCATCAGTTTGTCAGATTCTGGAAGTAGTGGGTGGCAAAATTTTGATCCAACACAGTTGGAGGGTGCGTGTTGGTGTCGGACGATATTTGAAACCATGGAGGTTTCATGATAATCAAGAAAGTCATGGCATGCTTTGTTCGAACCCTGATAATTTTGGATTTGATTTGAGTTGATGAGTATTGGTTTTCATTGTTTCCATGTGAATTCTCTTTGGATGAGGAGACGGTATGATAAACACTAATTTTTCAATTCTATATAGACTATACTCATCTTTGATTTGCAAGTTTTTAACCTGATTAGAGCATCCACACTCGTTTTTGCCAAATTTGACAATTTGGCAAAATGAGAAATGACAAAATTGCATTTCGTTTGCACTGGTTGTTTGCTATAATATGACAAAATTTAAAGAAAAAAATGAAAGCGAACGGGATATGTTGTTTTGTCTCAAGTTTAAAAAAATTGTTTTTTTTGGTTGTCAAACAGAATATGTTGTTCCATCGCGCAATTTTTTTAAAAAAATTGTGGGACGGTATAACATGTACCATTCGATAGGTATACTTGTATTTTTAAAAAAAAAGTTAAAGAAGGGCCGTGTTGTTCAGTCCTAGGATTGCGGCAATTTTTTGGGGGTTTAAAGTGTTAGACGAAACAACAATCATCGTCCGACACTTTCGGTTTTTAAACAAGTGACCACCTAAAATTATGGACGAAACAACATTATTCGTTTCAACCCTATTTTGTGATGAAAAGACACGTTTACCCCTTCATTCAATTGCATTATAAATTTGGCCGAACCTTCTCTGATTAAACCAGAACTCAAATTTCTGTAACTTCTTCCTATACAAACTCAAATTCTGTAATAAAAATAATGTCGTCGACGATCAAAAGATTTATTGGCAGAGTAAAATCAAGGCGTCACACCGGGTCTAAACAAACAAACTCAAGAAGCGAATCCAGATGTGAATTATAGCGAGCCATCTCAGTGAAACAGAGTTGTCGATGATCGACAACACGTATATCAGCGTATTACTGAGCATCCTATCGATGGATTTGTTACATTCAGGGGGAATTGAAAGGGTCCGATCAAAACTTCCAAAATTGTTTGCACTGTCCCACTAATTAAGGAATTGATTGAGAAGGCGAGCTGGAACCGTTTTCTGACTATTGATATGGAGAAGTCGTCTATGCGGCTCGTCGAGGCATTGATTGAGAGATGGTGGGACACGACACACACTTTCCACCTTCCCAGCGGCGAGTTGGAATTGACCCCGTTGGATTGGGCACTGCTAACAGGATTATCCATCTGAGCCGGTGTTATACCGCCATATAACAATGTGGAGTACTCATTCGATGTTGTGCGGACTCGCTTCTTTGATGGGATTACTCAAGATGATTGGAAGTCTGATGAAATACGTTGCTCGTTCTTCAAGAAGTATTTTTATAGGGATTGGATCGAAGCAGCTCAGATAGATACTCTAGTAGCAATTAAAGTTACACTAGCATTCTTTATATACTTCATCGGTGAGTTTCTTTTGCCTAATGCTTCTTCCGTAGTCAGATGTGGTTTCCTTGCTGCATTTGAAGATCTTAACTTAGTGGGCATGTATGATTGGGAAAGTTCTGCATTTGTACTGTTGTATTTATTTTTCGACTCATGTAGCAGACTGAAATTGAAATCACTGAATAGGTCATGTCAAGTACTTGAGGTAATATTTTTGCATGTGTGCTTTTTATTTATGATTCATAATATTTAGTTTAAAATGTGGTGGAGACTAATTAACGTAAATTTTTGCAGTATTAGGCATGTGAATGCACGGGTATTTGTAATCCTATGAGTGATAGAACGGTAGACTGCGATTCATCTAAAAAATGCTGATGTACGACCGAAAATTGCACGTTGGAATCGCAATCATTTGGACCAGAGTCAAACAGATTTGATTTGGTACAATATTTCTATGGCCCAGGATCAGTTGGAGATGAGGTCCACAACATCTATTTTATGGCAGCCATATAATGGATCGTCATATGAGGGCGATCACGATGATCAGGTTGCGAACTTCTTGTCCCATCACCGTGTTATATTCCAATATTGCGATCAGGTTATTACAAATCATATTCATTTCTTTTGCTTAAATAAATTCATGGCTTATATTTTGATATTACTTGAAGGATTTACATGTGTGCTAACGGTATGGGCAAACTAGGAGGTATGGTATGTTGGTGATCGTTGTTATCGCCAAAGACCTTCCTACTGTCATGTTTCGAATGGGGCCATAGGATTACTGTCAGCCTATTGAAGCTTCTCAACTTGTCCATCCTGTACATCAAACTTATATGATTAGTATTGGGCAAAGGTATCAGTAGGTCCTACTATGCCAAGCAAATGTGGGTTTCATAGGGCCAGTTAGCATCAGTGATCCTTCTGCCCAATTACCCTTTGCAGCTCTGTTTTGGCTGTCGTTGTAAAATTCAATGCAACCCCAATTTGACAGGCCTGCAATGCATGGCAAGCTTGTAGTCGAAGCGCCCCTTTTCACGGGCAGTACAGTGACGAGAAGCCTGGGACAGGGATCTTTCCAGTTTGAGCCTCGTAGCATACCATCATTTGTGGGTATAATACATTTTTTTGAATATTTATTCAGGTGTTTATTCTTATAGTTGTGTGTAATAACTACTCTTTTCATAGGAGGTATACCGACGTTGCTAGGAACTGTCTAACAATGAAGCTCTATTACGACGATTCATACTCGACGAAATGGTGCTGAGAGAATATGTTCCCCCTACAGTAATTTCTGGTGGGAGATCGGTATCGAGGAACCGGCCATCTACTTCACAGCATAGGGAGTAAAGGGCAAATATTGATGACAACGACATGTACACAATTTCATTTTGATGATTAGTTACGTTGTTATAAAGAATTGTTACAATGTACGGGATACGATAATCATTTCTGTCAAATTGTATTGAAGCAAAATGTGGGCGACATCATGTTGTCTCCACTTTTGGTCACTTTTCGCCAAAATGTACATTGATTGACGTGTACGTTTTTGTCGTGACATTCCCTTTTGGTGGGTGGTGTTTCATCTTTCACGTGAAGCCTACAATTGGAGTTATGTGATATTATGTGACAGACGTATGTGGACAATGTATTGCTTACAGACACAATTTGCAACAGTAAGAGGTCTTGCGAGATTTTGGGATGCAGATAGTCTATCTTATATCATGAAGACATGTATTATTTTACACAATATGATTGTTGAGGATGGATGAGAAGAAGGAATAGGTGATTATGACTATAACCAATGTTCTTCAGCTACAGCCATGATACCTAATAGAGCTTTTCCCACTGAGTAGACAACCCATGACACAACCCATGACAGACAAAAGCATCATCTACTTCGATAAGATCTAGTCGACCATATTTGGAACGAATATGGAGATGACGATTAGGAAAACATGTTAAGAAACTTTGTATTCTACATTGTTGTTATATGTATTACTTTGTATTTTACATTGTTGTTTCAATAAAACTATGGGAAATATAATAGTTTGAAGTACATCATATTGAATTAAAAAGCATACAGGTACATCATATTGAATTAAAAAGCAAACATGATACATTGTGAAAAAAAAGGATATGTCCATCCTACATAACATGAGTGATAACTATGGGCATCTTGATTGAGTGAGACTGTAAAATGCATGGTCATGCTCAAATGAGTCAATATGAGATATTGAGCTCATTTGTTTTAGTAAGTCTACTCGAACATTAAGAAACCAAAGATTGAACTATACAAGGATGACATGCCTATGCCTTGTGATCAATTAAGATATATGGATAAAAAAACTCGACTGTATGGTAGCATTGGTCACGGATAGGTAATGTCAAATTACTGGCATTCTCGTTACTTGAGTAGTAGTGATGTATTGCTAGATGTCGCTCACTGTTTTTAACACTAGAATAGGATTTTAGTATTACTGTCAACATAATAGGAACCTACAGGGCCACACTTAGATAGGATCGAAATTGGGATTTAAATTCATGAGATGAATTAAATTGGGTATCCTAGTAAGACTTGGACTCCTGACATGGTTGGGTAATTAATTAGATTAAATAGGCTAACTAAAGTAATAAGTGCCACACACGAATCTAACACAGGTCAGATTATGAGTCCAACCTCGTCACCACTCTCCTAGAGTTGATTTTCTGCACCCGTATATACGATATATTTATGTAAAAAAGGCACAGGAGAAAATCCTAGCCATCACAGAAATTATAAGAGAGATCGTGAGGAACATCCCCTTCTCACAGTTAGCATCGCGGCGTGAGGGGGAGCTTGATTTGATCCATTCGTATGAATACAGTAGAGGCACCGCAACCTTTGCAGTGCTGTGATTGGCATATTTTGGAGACATCACATCCATCTTTAAGGTATAATTCCTAAACACGATTTATGGTTTTCACATGGATTCATTGCTAGGTATCGATATTTTGTGATTTTTTTTTCTGTTGTGTAATCTGTAATTGCCATCGAAACCTAACATGATCTTCTCTCAATGGAGGTGACCACTTTGGTTTCGCTACATAGCTGGTGCGACCTATCATACACATGTTTGCTGCTTAATAGGAGATGACCATTCGGGTCTTTCAGTGATAGTATCAATAAATAAGACATGTAATCAAGAACCCGAATCAAGAATCAAGAATCACTATTCCAGAAAATATGAGCCCCCTTCCGAGTATACTCCCTTATATTGTCCACTACTAAGTCGCACCATTATAACACCGGCTTGTTATTTTTTTATTATAATTAATCATGAATATATAGTTGCTACGACCAGTGGAAACGGTGGTAGTGGTATCAAGACAGTTAATCAAGAATCGGGAAAGTATCAAGGGCGGTAATCATGAGTATGTCAAGAGTTGAAAACAAGTACATGTATAGTAGTGATCATGGAATTATCAAGTGGTATATATAAATGCATGATATGAAGAAAATCTATCAACCTATTATATCAGTATAAGTTGTTAACACAAAAATAACTTGTTTTATAGTTAAGGCATACTAACTACAATCTGGACAGCAGTACACTAAAACTCACTTTCCTACTTCTACGGATATGTGAATCTAGTTTCGTGAGAGATTCTAGAAAGTAGAGTTCCTGCCGGATCCAACGCATATTCATACGATACATTCTAAGGATAGTAGCTAGGTCTAATAGTCAGATCTTTACGAGTATCATACACAGGCAACTCTGGAATTTTAGATGTTACAGTACTAAAACATCAATATCTACAAACCGGATTGAGAAACCGTAAGATGTTCTGGATTCTAGACTCGAAGGGCTACAATTATTATATATAAAGTTCTAAATTTTGGTATAGGGAATTGGGTCGAATTCTCAGTACAAAATTGGGTATTTGACAGGACCGAATATTCGTATATTTGATAACACGATGAATTAACAGTTCAAGGCTTGAATCGATAACATGGCATGATAAAGAAGCTATGAGTCAGATTTGCCGATGAATCAATATTAGAATTCAGTGAGATACTATAATCAATACAAAGAAAACTACTTGCGAGAGTTCAAGAAAACGGGATTGCTTGCCTTTTACACGACGTTTACGAATGTGAACGAACAACGGGAAGAGAAACACAATGACAACGACGTCGACACAAGGGCAGCGAGTGACAACGACAGCAACTTACGACAGCACAATGGCAAGAACGCATCAACAATAGCAACGGCGAGTGAGACGGCACCTTCGGCGAGCAAAGGCAGCAACAACATTAACTCGGCATCGACGAGGAGGGGTTGCGAGATTGTAGGGGCTGATGGAGTTTGGGTTGAAGGTGTGCGGGCCGTAGGGAGTTCGAGGCTAACGTGAAAGAGAGAGATGGGCTTAGGTATGAAGAAGGTAATGGAGGTGGTTGTCGGTGGTGGCTGTGTAAGAAGATTGTCGGGATGGTGTAGTTGGGGAGGACATGGGGTTCAGTTGGTGGTGCTCGGGAATGGTGATGGTGTAGTTGGGGAGGACATGGGGTTCAGGAGGTGGTGCTCGGGAATGGTGGCTCGAGTTGATGAAGTTCGGGTTGTTGGGTAGTCGGTGGTGAGGAGGCAGTGAAGGGAGCTCGGTGATGATGTGGGGCAGCAATGGAGTGGAAGTGGCAATGGTGATGGTCGGGAGGTGGAGTGAAGGTGAGATGAAGTGAGGGTGAAGGAGGTCGGGTGGTGAGGCAATGGTGGTGGTAGTGTTGGGTCGGGATGTAGGGAGAGGCAGCGGGGAGTGTGAGTTGCTTAGCTGGGTAGGTGGAGTTCGGGTGGGCGGCGTTCGGTTTTGGAATAAGGAGGGTGGATGGTGCTTCGGGGTGTGAGGTGTTGGGTTTGGAGTATGAGATGGTGAAGCTTGGGTGGGTTGTCGAGATGTAGGAGAAGTAGAAAGAAGATGACAGTGGTGAGGTGATGGAGATGATATATATATAGGAATAGTAGTTTAGTTGTATGAAAGTGATGGAGTAGGTGTCGGGTTTGAGAGAGAGAACTCAGGATTGAGGGGTAGGGTATATATTATAGGAATAGTAGTTTAGTTGTATGAAAGTGGAGTAGGTGTCGGGTTTGAGAGAGAGAACTCAGGATTGAGGGGTAGGGTACAGTGGAGAAGAAGAAGACAGGAGAGGTGTGAAGGTGGTTGTGTGTGAAGATGTATATATGTGTATTCACATAAGGATAGAGAGAGGTAGTAGGGTGTAGGGGGAGGTGCATTAATGCCGGAAAAAGGAGTTGGGGGTGGGGGTGGTTGTGATGAGATGAAATTTGGTTTAGTGAATAGGGGTTGGTTGCGAATGCGGTTAGAGGGAAGAAGACAGTAGATTGAAGGAGATGTGGAGATGAGAAGTAATTTGGGATTTAATTAGTATTATGGTTAGGATTAATCAGGGTTAGAGTTTAAATTTAAACTCCAATTGAAAAATCACAAAAATTATAGAATGGATCATAAAATATTTGGGCTCTGATAAGAATCAAATAGTGCTTGTAAAGACTCCAAAAAGAGGGGGGAAATGACTGATAGATGAAATACAAGATACATAATAAAATACATACAGATGGAATAGGGGGTTATAGTTCCGTCTGCAGCTCTATTAGTTACATTGGCCAACTTTGCAATAAATAGGGCGACTTCTTTGGAGATAATGTGGAATTGACTAAAAAGAGAGTTTGTCGTTCGGTCGGTTGGAGTGCCTAAAAGAGCCTGGAATGTGGAAATTACACGATCCCAAAACTGCGTCCCCGATTGGTTGCCGCCGATCAACAGATCTTGAGTTATTGCTATCCAGCTTTGGGAAAGAGATACGTTTTCAATAGCTGTATAAGCTTTACCCCTTATACCACGATTCGCCATTGATTCCGATATTGATTTTGCGTCGATTTGGTTGAAAGAGTGAGGAAAACTTGATTTTTGTTTGCTGTTGTTGGATTGTCACACATATATATACAGAGAGTGAACGTTGTGATTGAATTTTTAGTCGTCGGATTAGCCGTTGGAGACCAAAGAGCCGTTGGAGGGCAAAATTATCATTACACAATCATTAAAAAAAAAGAATTTAAAATGTGTCGGACGGGACAACATATGTCATCCCGTCCAAACACAAAAATGTGTCGGACGGGACAACATATGTTGTCCAACAGGGGTATTTTAAAAAAAAATCATAGGACGGAATATGTTGTTCCGTCCGATAGTTTTAACTTTTAAATTAAAAAAATCTTAAAAATTCTAGGACGACACAACTTGAACCGTCCGATTGAAAAAAAATAAAAATAAAAATTGGAAGCCTATATTTTGGGAATTCCTAAACACTTTCTCATATTTGAGAAGGCATTGTTCCCAAATTCTCAAAATTTGGCAAAATGAGAAACGACTGCACTCTCATTTTCTCAAATTTTGAGAAAAATGGCAAAATGAGAAATGAGGGTGGATGCTCTTAGGTAGGATTTTAAAATTTAAATGAGCAAATGAAATTTTGGGCATCACTGCTAGGATGAAAATAGAAGCAGTTATGAACACTTGACTGATTGGAGAATTAGTAAGTTGATTGGAGAATAAGTGGTAAGTGAAAAATAGGATATGATACCAACGTTCCAGAAGTGAACTTGAATTAAGCTTATAGAGGATTAAGGAAACTGTTGAATTAAGTGAGAATATGGTCCTGAAAAACAGTAAAATGGAGGGAAATTTTTTTGGAGTTTCCACGCAAGGAATTGCAATTCTGGACTTGTCTGTGCAGCTAATTCATAGACTCCACTTGAATTTCTTTGTGAAACCTACTTTTGACCAACCATCGAGAATTTCAGTAGAAAAATCACTGGTCTAGTTTTATTAGTTGTAGCAATTTCAGTAGTAATCATGCTGGATAGGTTGTCACTGCCGTACCAATTTTATTTCGTGAAGTGCTTCTGAGAATAAGTAGTACACAATCATAGAAAAAGGGAGAGCATGTTATGCAATCCGCAGAAGATGATTAATATTTACTTATGAAGAGCCTTTTCAAGGTTAAGAGGACTGGATATGCTTCCAACAAATGTAATTAATATTGGCATCACAGAAGTGGATCGAGTCAAGTGAATTAGTAATTATAGGAGTCCAGAGGCATGTTTCTCTGTTTCTCTGTTATCAAATGTGGTATTTGAACAAATTTTACTATGTTGTTCTGCTAGACTAGACAGCAATGGTCATTTCTATTGCACTGATCCTCATTTTTGCATAAAATCTTAAAATTGTTTCTTTATTTAAAGTTATCTGCTTTCTTAGTTTGGGACATTTTAATGATGGAGCTTTTAGGCGAAAGAGGAGTGGAGAAGAAGATAGTGATGTATCCGATTGATTCATATATAACAAAAATAAGTCCACGTAATTGTCATTCTCATGCCTACGGTTTTTATGGAAATATAGTTCAAGTATGGGTACCTGGTAATCTCACTCTTAAAAGTTTGTCCAAGTAATTGTCGTATCTTCATATTTTTTCTAAGTGCCCAACTATGGCATCTTGATGACCTCTAAGGATTTTATGCTCGAGCTTCCAAGGGTTCACTTGAGGTGTCAGGAATACTTTGAGGTTGGTGTTTGGAAGGAACTATCACTTCTATTTAGGCAATTGTTTTCTGTTCTTAGAGATGGCTGCTGTCCTGCTGTGTGTTTCTTGATGCTATAGAGTTTTTATTTGAGTCAAAGATTCCAAAGTAGAGAATGTATATCGAAATAAGAGGGTTAGATGTGCATTGTCAGGCCATAATGGCAGCAACAAAGGTGAAACATTTACTCAAAAGACAGGTGAAACTTTACATTTTGTTTTTAATTATTTATTTCTTTTCTACTTATTTCAGGAGGGCGAGAGCCGTTTGAAAGACTTCGATTGCTTTTACCACAAATCTGGCTGGTATGGTATACAAGTCTTCGATTACTGCAGTCTGAAGAAATTTGGGATATCGAGATACGAAGTCTGGCTTTATGATTTAATTTTATTCATTCATATGCATTATGCAATTACATTAGAAACTTTTCATTTTTGTTTAGGGGCATTTTTTTTTGAAGTACCTAAACTTACATATCTTATTTGAGATCATATTACTGATTTCAATATGCGAACATATAATAGCATACAGCACGATTCCGAATTGAAATGCGATTTGGAACACAGTACCCTTACTTTTACCATAAAAAATGGAGTAAAAGAAAGCTGGGGATGGTAAGAGTAGGGTTGGCATTCGGGTCGACCAGGTCGGGTAGGACCCGCGCGGGTTGCAGCCATACTTGGGCGGGTTCGGATCGGGTCGGTGCATTAACCGGGTTGGGTTCAAAAATGGAAAGTTCGATCCCGCAAATCCGTTTCGGGTCGGGCCGGGTTGCGGGTTGGCTCGTTTGTAATTTTTTTTTAATTTTTTTTATTTTAACAACTTCACTTAAAAAAATTTACAACAAGTATAACTGTATAAGAGTGAAAAAATGCATATATTATTGATTATTCATTTCAATTACTATGATTTTTTTAAAAGTTTTTAGCATACAAATACAACTTGAAAGAGAGAGGGAGGGAGAGAGAGAGAGAGAGCTTCTTTGTTGGAGGAGTTGAAGTAGACGTAGTTAAGAGTTGAATCAACACAATTTGATACGATAGAAAATTTTCACGTCTTTGTTGCTTTGCTTCTTTGTTGAAAAAAACTTGATTGAATTGAGATTGAATTGATTAATAGTAGTAGAGAGAGTAAGGTGTGGAAATTTTAGATTGAATTAAGGGGGTATTTATAGGGGGAAAACACAAAAAACCAAAAAAATTTAAAAAAAAACAAAAAACAGTTAGCCTAACAGCTCTGCCGATCGTTCGACCGGCGCGGGTCGAACGTTTGACTCGTTCGGGTCAAACGGGTCCAAACCCGCAGGTTGGCGGGCAAGTTTGACTTGGTCAACAGGCCGAGCAGGTTGTGTTTACGACTTTTTTGACCCGTGTAGAACCGCGAGTTCAACCCGGACCTGAATCGCATAATTGCGGGCCAGGTTCGTGTGGGCGGGTCGCGGCTCGGTTGACATCCCTACAACGCACCCCCTCTCCCCCCTTCCGAACTATTGTTTATAAACTTCACCCAGCCATATTTAAAATAAAAATGAAATGACATTAAATTTTTAAAAAAAACCTCCTCTAACTCAGTTTCTCAAATACCTCCATTCTTACTCAGCAAAAAATACCCCTATTTTAAAATAGTCTTTATCCATTCATTGAATTACCGAATTATGATTTTTGCAATTTAGTCTCTCAGTGTATCAGCATTTGTAATTTAGTCCTAGCATTTGCAATTTAGTCCCTCAATTAGAATGACCTAATTAGGATTTGAACAATTTAAGGGTGGCTATCAACTAAACCGGTCCTAGGGTAGATTTTTTGTTGGCCGGGTAGGTCAACAAGAAGTTCTTTATGCACATTTTGGATGTGTCGCCTAATTGTACCCGTGCCCTCACCCATCTTCCATTTGTGTGGCTTTGAACATGTTTTACACACTTTTAAACCTACACCCGGTACATATCCGTCCGAAATATAATCATAAAATTTGTGCCAATCACTACTGTCTCCTCTAGTTTTCCTACTACTAACCGGTAGTGTTGTTTCGGTGGCTTGTTGTTGTGGTTCTTCTTCTAATACTATGTCTCCTACAAACTCATCGTGTGTACCTCATTATTGGGGAGGAGGATTAGGGTAGTCTTCGGCGGGGTTATTTTGTGGGACAATTGGAGGCTTACGGGAAGTGCCGGTGGAATCTTGTCCACGTTGGCTACGGTCGCTACCGCATGATCTAGACATGTTGATATGTAGTAGTGTATGTAAAAAAATCAAATGCAATGTAGGCGCGATAAGTTACAAAAAAAATTCTAGAAAACAAGAGGGTTGTGAGAGAAGATCATAAAACCAACAAACAAATATGATACAAAAAATTATAACTACAAAAAAAAAAAAAGAAGAAGAGGGATATGAAATTTTGATACCGTTCACCGTGGATACTCGTATATAAAAAAACCCGTAAAAATAAGAATAGAAGTAGAAGTAGAAGTCCGGAATTGAAGACTTGAAGAGAGCTTGGAGGAGAGTTGAAGACTTGATCACTTGGAGGAGAGTTGAAGACTTGAAGACGATCGGAATTTTGAGTTCGATACGATCGGAATTTTTCATTTGATCGTGTATGTCTTGCTACCTTGTTTGTTCAATTGTTCAAAAAAATGGAAATGAATTGAGTAATAATAGTAGAGAGAGTAAGAGAGTAAGATGTGAATTTTTAGTGTGGGTTTTAGGGGTATTTATAGGGAAAAAATAAAAAAAAACCAAAACAAAAAAACAAAAAAAAACAAAACAAAAAATTACGGCTAAAAGAGCCGTTATTGCTCTCGGTAAGGTAATCAAACCGTTTGACCCGCGGGTCGAACGGTCGACCCGTGTGGGTTGAACGTACGGGTCAAACGGTTCGCAACCCGCGGGTCGACCCGCGGGTTCGCGGGCGGGTCGAGCACTGTGCATCCGGGTAACGGGCCGGGTTGATCTGGTTAAATTTGCCTATTTTAAGATCCGGATCGACCCGTTTCTGTTAACGGGTTCGACCCGAACCCGAACCGCAATTTCGCGGGCCGGGTTAAACGGGCGGGTCGCGGGTTGACCCGGCTCGTTTGCCATCCCTAGCTAAACCATTCATTATGTAATTTCTATATAAGTAATCAGCACTTTTCCAATCATCCACAACATCAATGACTTAGTGATCTTGCTCATCTCCTTTGAGATTAGGAGCTTCTTCATTCAAGAATCTTGTGAGATTTAGGGTAGTCAAATAGAACATCAACTTCTGTTGCCACCTCTTAAAATTCTGTCCGTTAAACTTCTCAGGTTTTTCTTCGTGTGAGACTGAGGCAGTACAACAATAGGCATTGTTGACACTTGTACCACTTGTACCATAGTAACAATTGACAATGGAGTCATTTCAGTCACAACAACGTTGTCTGATGCAGTTGCCATTCTGAAAACACACAATGTAAGTATAAATTTTCAGTTTAAGAGGAAGAAAAGGAATACCTCGAAATTAGAAGAAAAAAATTAATTGTTTTAAGTTTGTTAGAAGAAAGGAGGTAGAATTGCAAGTAAAATGAATTCAGGAAATGATAATATATATATATATATATATATATATATATATATATATATATATGGAGAGAGAGAGAGAAAGAGTCCATAAGGAAAATTCAAACTGAGTTTTTTTGTTTCACACAATCTCCTTAAAATAGTTACGCCTCTTCACCGGGTGCTAAAGGATTGTAGATGGCGTTTGTCTTCCAAGACAAAACGGTTGTTCGAGTAGCAACACAACACCTAGTTGATACTCCCAATTAACTGAACAAGTGGCATAACTCTATCACCGACGGATTCAATAAGAAAAAAACAAGACATTGAGAAAGAAGAGAAGAAACTTTTCGATGTGTCGAATGAGAAGGGGGGCTATCATTTTATAAGATTCATGGCAGACCAATGAATGGCAAAGGCCAAATAAATGTTTTTGGCTGTTACCATTGCCTTCATTTGGCTGTAACGAAAGTTAATGGGGGAACAAATCAACCAATGGCAATAAAAGCCAAATAAACGTTATGTCCGTTACGATTGCATTGATTTGATTGTTACAAAATAATTTCAGGTTGGAAAATAAATTAAACCGGGTTAAAAAAGAAGCTCATACGGGTGGTGGTCAATTTGGTTCTGCATTCGTCATTCGTGTCCGCAGGACGCGCGTGTGCACACAAGCCGCATGTAATGCCAGCCCCCCATCGCAAGAGAGAGCCTCTTTGCTTCCTTTCTTACCAAGCCAAGGTAAGGGGTTTTAATATATACCCATTTAGTTCTCCAAGCTTTTCCGATGTGAGACTAAAGCTTTTAAGTTTTTCAACCTGCGTTCCTCCATTTCAAGGAGACAATTCTCATTCACCCCTTAATAAATTTGCTTCAAAATTGGTTTATTAAAATGGTATTACAACGCCCATTTTATAACATAAAGTAGATCATGGGAGTTTGATTTTGTGAAAAGAAAAATACGAGCTTAATTTACAAAATTTTGGCCTACAGATTTGTCAACTGCAATTGTGTGTGTGTGTGTGTGTGTGTGTGTGTTTTATTAGAAAGAATTACATATGCTGGTTATAGGGTTGCAATCGAGTCGAGCCGAGCCGAATACCTTCAGGCTCGAGCTCGGCTCGTTTACGAAACGAGCTTAGTTTTGAGCTCGAGCTCGGCTCGAGCTCGATTCGAGCTGAGCTTTGACCATATTTGAGCCGAATAGCTCGCGAGCTTAGCCTAAAAAAAAAAACCCAAACTCGAGCTCGGTTCGTTTACGAAACGAGCTCAGTTTTGAGCTCGAGCTCGGTTCGAGCCGAGCTTTGACCGAGCTTTGACCGGGCTCAAGCCGAATAGCTCTCGATAGCTCGATTCGTTTGCAGCCCTAGCTGGTTATTAGTTAATGATTTTATTGTAGTCATGAAATCAGACTAATGCAAACCATCACTTGGAACACAATAACGGACAGCTACTGTCGCAATGAAATCTCAACGATGCACTCAATGTCTTCCTCTACATCCCCATTCCCCCATCCTGATGTCATCTCATGGACCACCATCATCCTTGCCTACTTCCGCAGCGGGATCACAAGGCCGCCACTTGTCTTCTGTCCGCCCTGCAGGTGAGCTCCAGGTCTACGGCCTCAAAACTATTCCAAAACTCGTGTTCTACCATAATGCAGGTGCTGCCTTACTCGCCACTTACGTCGGCTGCAAATATAACGCAACAGCTGCCAACGTGGTGACATGGAATGCTTTGCTCGTCGGTTTGATGCATACTGCGCCAGTAACGTGACATTGGACCACTTTAGGGGCATGCAGTCCCAAGGCATCATAAGCGACGAGCCACACTAGTCACCATCCTTCCTGCCTGCTGCAATCTCCAACTCGGAAGAGAAGATCATGCCCACATAGTGCGAAACTGTTAGGAATATGCCATTCTCGTGTTTAATGCATTAATTGTGATGTACTCGATCTAGTCATGATGCATCTCAGCTGCAAGTTCCGAGTTCTCAACTATGAATACACATGATGTGATATCTTACAATTTATGATACATGCGTATGTAGGTGAGTCGGCGGTCCTGTTGGTTAGTGAGATGAACCGGGCTGGGTTGGTTTCGGCATAATGGAGTCACTTTGACTATAGTGTTGATTGCTTGTAGCCAGTCAGGGTTGGTTGGTGGATGCTGGGGTTTGGATCTATTTGAGGGGGTTCAAATATGTTCTGAATTTGCATGTGGAGAAGGATCATTATGATTGTGTGG